>OU015757.1:42710120-42731531 GCA_907169655.1 Acomys percivali
TCTCTCTCTCTCTCTCTCTCTCTCTCTCTCTCTCTCTCTCTCTCTCTTGCCTTATCTATTCTCAGGGTTGGGGGAAAGCTTACAGCTAGAAACCTCCCCCACATCACCCTCCCACCCTTCCCTAGTGTTTCTCCAGCAAGCCCAGCGCCCACGGAAGAGCGTAAATTAATGCCTAGTAATTGGTACAAAGGCACTTTCTGTTTCTATGCAACACACGCAAAAAGGAGAGGCAAAAAGGAGAGAGGGAAAAAAAAAAAAAACAACCCACTGATGTTAAAAAAGGAAGGAGAGATCCTCCCAGCAGTGGTCTTGGGTAATCCTGGCTCCCAATCCGCCTCATTCTTTGTTCGAAGTTAGTCACAGGCCTAGGCCTAACTCAGAGCACTTGGTGGCAGTAGTTGTTTGTCTAAAAAGAGTAGACCTTGGAGGTTGGACGTGACCTTGAAAGGTCATCTCATCCATCATTTTGTCTATAAGAGCATCTGCCCACCCTCTGAGATGGGCTTGTTCTGCCGACGCATTTGGAGGGACTTGGGAGATCGGGAGGCACGCCGCCAGGATACAAAAACCCTCTTGCCTTCACTACCATGTGACTGAGCTTCTGGAATCTTCTAGTCCCTGAAGTTTTCAGTAGAAAATGTTAAAGCCTGTAGCTTCCAGCCTGCTTCTGAGAGTGCGCAGTTCTCCCTCCACTGTGGGTTCCTGAGGTTTTGACTCTGTGATTAACAAGGTTTTATTTTTATTGTTTTAAATCTGTGCCTAAAACGTTGCTTAAGGGAATTGGTCAGGT
Organism: Acomys percivali; assembly: GCA_907169655.1. Classification (NCBI taxonomy): domain Eukaryota; kingdom Metazoa; phylum Chordata; class Mammalia; order Rodentia; family Muridae; genus Acomys; species Acomys percivali. The sequence goes on from OU015757.1 coordinate 42,710,911, forward strand.
TAAGGGGCTTGGTGGAGTGGCCCTGCCTCTGCCCTTTTGTTACCAGCCAACTCTGCTTCCTGAAGCAGCCCCAGGCAAAGCTCAGGGAGTGTCCTTGCTCTCACTTCCTGGAAGGCTTTTAGAACTTTAATACCTGTTTGGTGCATGAAGGCCAAGAGTTAGTATTTATTTGTCTTGTCATGATCTCAAGCAGCCTCCGCAGCAAGTCCAGGGTTAGAATTAATATTGAGAAGAATCCATCCCCTGCTAGAAGGGAGAAGTATTTTGGGGTGAGGGTGGGGGGTATGGGCTCTTCTGGGCATTCATTTCCACTTGTGCCTAAATACCCGTGTTTGTGAGGCGTGCTTTCAGTGAAAGCTCTCTCTTTTCTCAGCTGGAAGTCTGTGGTGAGAAGTGAGAGTCCAGACCTCCTCAGGCCACTGCCTTTATTTATTTATTTATTTTATAAGTCATTTCCTTTTATTCTAAGTACATTGGTCTGAAGGTGTCAGAGTCCCTGGAACTGGAATTACAGATAGTTGTGAGCTGCCATGTGGGTGCTGGGAATTGAACCCAGGTCCTTTGGAAAAGCAGACAGTGCCACTGAGTAGGGCGTAGGGACAAATGGCCCAGCGGCTAACCTGGGGGTGATAAGACATTTATTCTTTCTTCTCTTCAAAACAGGGTTTCTCTGTGTAACAAGCCCTGGCTGTCCTGGACTCTAGACATTGGCCTGTCTCTGCCTCTTGAGTGCCAGGATTAAAGGCGAGCACCACCATACCCAGCTGACTTTTTTTTTTTTTTTTTTTTTTTAATTATGTGAAGGTGTGTGTCTGCTGTGGGTATGTGCACATGAGTGCAGGTGCAGACGGAGGCCAGATGTGTCCACTTCTTTGGAGAGGGAGTTACACAGATGCCATTTGATGTGGATGTTAAGACCTGAACTAGGGCTCGCTGCAAGAGTAGTCAGTGCTTTTAACCACTGAGCCATTTCTCCAGCCTGGAGGCTAGACAGTTTAGAATGGAAAGAAATATAGAGGGCACTATTGCTCAGAAAAAACAGGAGAAAGGTCAGGAAACCTTACCATCTGCCCTTTCCAGGGGGCCAACTCTGCTAAGATTGCAGTTAGTGAAGAGGCCCTGGCCCATGAGAGTGGTGCCTTCTAAGGGACAAATGAGCCCTCACCTTCAGCAGGGAGGCAAGGATACCGTGATGGGGGCACGGTCCTGTAGTGTACTCTGCATGCTCCTTAGCCCACTCTCATCACAAGGACTCAGGCAAAGCTTTTTATCTCCCTCAACTAAAGTTTTCTCACCTGTGAAGTGGAATTTCATAATTACGTAGTCATGAAGTTATGAGGCCAAGTTCAGATGAGGCATTTGATGCTAACCTTAAGCTGAGTGTTATTATAGCTAATAACAAACAGCAACAAACAAACAAAAAACTTTGTCCACATATCCCAGAAGCCCTTGAGAGTCTTAGAATGTTTTTTGTTTGTTTGTTTGTTTGTTTGTTTTTTTAATTCTAGGTGGGCCCAGGATCATAAGATGATACTGAACAACCGTTACAAGTGAATGGTGTGGTAAATGCTGGTGGCCATTGTGACTTTGTGTGAGCGCTGTCTTGTTGAATAGATGCTATGTCTCAGGTCCTGAGCTAAGTGGCTTCCATGGGTCACATTTAAACGTCAGTCCGATGAGATAGAAACGTGCTGATTTTTCTTGTTTAATAGGAACAATCGGACTGGCTAATTAACCTAGTCCAAGGTTATTCTGTAATATTATTCCTACTGTGTTTCTCGGTCTAGGAGCTGTTTATGAGGGCTGTTGAGTGGCCTTTTCCTGGGTGAGAAGAGATCCTGTGCTTATTTTGGGGGTAGGGGTCGGGGTCCAGACCGGATTTCTCTGTGTAGCCTTGGCTGTCCTGAACTTGGGTTTGTAGACCAGAATGGCCTTGAACTTCGTAGACCAAGCTGACCTCAAACTCACAGCGATCTGCCTGCTTCTGCCTCCCTGAGTGCTGGGATTAAAGGTGTGCACCACCACACTCAGCTTCCGTGTTTATTCTTAGGCTTTTGGGGGGTTGGCCCTAAAAGCCACCATCTTAAGCTGTCTTTTCTGTGTCTTAACTCTGTTGTGAAGGTGGTTTTCTTGAGCCTTGGTTAGGAACAGCAACAGAAATAACCGACTGACTATGTCACCCAGAACTGTTGACCTCCAACCACATGAAGAACCCAATTTGTCAGTATTGTTTTCAGTTTGCTTTTGTTTGTTTTCCTTTTTTGAGACAGGGGCTGGCTTCAAACTCTTATCTTCCTGCCTCAGCTTCTAGAGTGCAGGGCCAGTGTACCTGGCAAGGCCTGGCTTTTGGATCCATAAATAGGTTACAAGCAAGAAAGTCCAGACTTGGACTCGCTTAATAGAAAACAGCACTCCAAGATGGGCGTGGTGCCTCACCTATAATCCCAACACTTGATAGGCTTAGACTTGATACGACTGCCACACGTTAGAGGCCAACCTAGGCAAAACCTTTTCTTTAAAAATTAAAAATAGACATCCAGGTTCAGGTGTTGTTGAATGTAGGCATTAATTGCCCCATTTCTCTGTAGCGTTGCCACTGTGTTGCTGGCTCTGGCTTCATTTGTGAGCAGGCTCTCTCTGAATGGTACTAAAATGGCTGCCAAGCAACACCAAACTCACTTCCTGCCAATTCAGCAAAGCCCCACAGAAAGACGACTTCCGACTCCTAATGATTTCCAGCAAATGACCCAAGCTGTAAACCGTGGCTGAGCTTTAAGTTTTGCGTCCCTTATGAAAACAGTCACTGTGGCCGGGCTGGGTTCCATCGTATCCAGGCCTCTCTCAAGTCTGAAGGTGTGGTCTCGGCTCTCGAACTTAGAGGAAATCCAGGCCAGCCAAGACCAATCGAATACCTATGTCCACTTAGGCTTGCAAGCAGCGTGCACTAAAGAGCAGCATTTATTTTCTCTGCTCTTTGGAGCTTAGCAGAAAAGATAGGCCATGAGTGAATGGACAGAAAGGGCTTTGCCGAGAGCAGATGATTTCAACATATATATTACAAGCACTCACACACCCACAGGGCCTCCTGAGGAAGCCGATCAGGAAACCAAGACCAAAGGTTCACGAGGGACAAGCTGATCGGCCACGGTGTGCTCCTCAGGGGTTTTTACATGATCTTCACCCCAGATCGTCCATTCCAGCGCTTGGAGGAAGGAAATGAGTCACACTTACCGCAACATGTATCATCCAAGGCGCTATTTAATAAATAACGTCTATGTAAAGATGAGCCGTGTATGGATTGGTTCCTACTGAGATTCCAAAGTCCTTTCAAGTGTGCACAGCACTCAACAGAAGCGCCACAATAACGACAAGAAACAGAAAACAGAGCTTAAGAACCGCATCAAAGTGACTCGAATTCCTGGGCTGCCATAATTCCGTTGTCGTTTACAGCATTAGAGTTTCAAAAACAATAGCAAAATGAAGCCGGGCATGAAGTGCATGCCTCTAATCTGATCGCTTGGGACCAGTTAGGCAGGAGGAATGAATTCTGGGAGAGCATCCAAGGCCAGCCTGAGCCACTTGGCCAGACCCCACACGGACGTGACGCTGGGGTGGCTTCCTGTTTGGAGAGCTCAGACTTACCTACCCTTCATAGCTTCTGGTGATGAACAAACACTAAGGCAGGGAGGGAGGAATCTGTGACTCTTTTTGCTGCAGGAATGAGTGGTTCAAGCTCTTTCATGGAGACCTCTGTGGAGTAAGACTGTCACCACAGACACACCCTGGTACCAGCAATGTGAGGGCCCCAGAGGGGAAGCTGGAGACAAGTGATGGTGTAGCATCATCTGTCACTTTCAGTCCTTAGCTGTCACAGCTACCTGCCTGCCTGGTAGAGTGGGCCTTTCCCCCACCCCACCCCACCCCACCCCACCCCACCCCACCTTCCCCATTCCCATTTCTGCTGGTGCAGGAAAGCTTTCTTGGCAGTGTAGGTGTCCTTAGTCACTTCTCTATTTAGGATCAGTGAGTTTTTTAAAGATAGTATTCTTTTTGTTGTTGTTTTTGTTTTGTTTTAAGATTTATTTATTATGTATACAGTATGATGAGATCACATTATAGATGGTTGTGAGCCACCATGTCGTTGCTGAGAATTGAACTCAGGACCTCTGGAAGAACAGTCAGTGCTCTTAACCACTGAGCCGTCTCTCCAGCCCCCTAAAGATAGTATTCTTAACACAGAGCCACACTAGCCTCAGACTCAAGGTGATCCTTCTCCTTCAACTTCCCAAGAGCTGTGCTGATAGAAATGGCTTGTTAATGCATCAAATGGTATTACCTTTCTAGGGTAAAACTCAAAACAGCCGCTTCTAACTTGGGGGCTTTTCTTTTCTTTCCCTGTGTGATATCTCATCTGGACTAACAAACTCATCTGTTGCTCTGGCATCATAAGGGTCGTCCATGTGGCAAGACTTACTGCCGCTTGTGGTCTCCACTGGCTGTGACACACCCACTCACTTACATGCCCTGTGCTGAAGAGTGAGGTGCTGGGCATTGTGACACTGTCTTCTTACTCCAGTGGCACTTAGTCCATCACTTTGCATTTGGGAGAGAGGAAACCGAGGGCTGCGTAGAGGCATGACCTACTTGGCCACAGCAGTCCAGCCCCTCAGGTGCCATTTGAGTGGGGCCTACCTAGCCTGGCTCCCTTTCCTGAGCACTTCTTGGCTGTCTTTAAAGGAAACAAAGAGCCCTGGCACTCCCTAGAGACCTCTAACACCCGCCTGATACTGTCCCATGAACCTTGTTCAGATCCCGAGAGCCCCTTGTAGGTTGAAAATAACATAAGTGTGGGGGAGGGGTGGGGCTGGAGAGACGGCTCATCGGTTAAGAGCACTGGCTGCTCTTTCAAAGGTCCTGAGTTCAATTCCCAGCAACCACATGGTGGCTCACAACCATCTATACTGAGATCTAGTGCCCTCTTCTGGCATACAGGTTGTATATGCAGACAATACACTATATATAATAAGCAAATAAATCTTTAAAAAGAAAAGAAAAGAACATAGCTGGTAGAAAAGGCCCATGTAAGCCTCATAACTCAGCAGCCTGGCCCACTGTGGACCACAGGGCTTCATCCGAGATAGTGGCTGGCACTGTGCCCAGGAAAAGATCCAAACTCCAAGGACAGTCTCTACTGAGGTCTGTTGCTTCTACACTTTCACAAAGATGACCAAGCGGAGCCATCAGAGGTCAGGGGGCACGTGTATTCCAAGGTCTTGGAAGTGCTGGCAAATCTAGCTTATGGCTGGATTTGTTTATTGCAACAAGGCTTTATACAGCCCAGGAGAGTCTTAAGTGTATTAGGATTCCAAGGATGACCTTGAACCCCATCCTCCTCCTGCCTCAGCCTCCCAAGTGTTGGGAATTTAAGATGTGTAGTACAGCTCCTAGCTTGGTACACTACATTAAAAAAAATGTTACTTAGAAACTGAAAGCTGTGGATGTGTGGGCGGCCACTTATGTGCTTTAACAATGAATGCACCCCACTCCTACCCCCAGGCAATGCATATGGAAAGGACCAAGAACACAGCAACCCCCCATCCCCCACCCCCTACCCCACCGCCACCACCAAGGTTCTCCCTGCTTTCAGTTCTAACCACGGCCCTTTGTTTCTCACATCTCATATCTTTGTGTGCACAAAGCTTCCCCCACCCCCAGCCCCACCCCACCCCCACCCCCAAGACACGGTTTCTCTGTGTAGCCTTGGTTGCCCTGGACTCGCCTTGTAGACCAGGCCAGCCTTGAACTCGTAGGCCTGCCTCTGCCTCCCAGGTGCTGGGATTACAGGAGAGCGCCATCGAGCCAGGCTTGTGAATAAAACTCAAGCAAAAGCAAGGCTTTGAACTGGGCTTTAAGCTGGTTATGCGCTCACGTGCATGTTCTTGGACAAACAAACCATCTGCCTCTTCAGCTGGCTGCTTCTGAACCTTGACCAGTTAGAAGCTCCATGCTAATTAATAGCTTCTAGTTCTAAATTCTGTGACTGAGACAGTGTCGTCTAAGCAAGTGTACCAAGAGGCAGACCTTTCTTATGTTTAAAAAAAATCTGTTTGGGGGTTCATATTTTGTTGTGCATTGGTATTAGAATTTCTGAGATGAGGCCATGAGACTCCGTTCCTACTGTGCTGAGACCTAAAGGTTCAAGGATCTTGCCAGCCGTCTTTCACCAGGCCTGTGTGTTTCTCACAGACCTACTGAGCGTGTGGTGCCGTGCAAGCAGTAGCAGGCAGGTTTACTCCACAACTACCATGAAGTATGCCTTGCGACACACCCACTTCCTTTTAAGAGCCTTCACTGCGGCAGCACGCTGCTTTCCTTCCCACAGACACCCACAGGGACCCAGCAGTAACATCTCACGTCACAGCAACAAACCAAACATAAAAGGAGCGAAACCACAAAAGCTGGAGGAGCAAGGTGGAGCAGGTGGGTGGCTGTGAGGGGACAGGGTTGTTCCTTCAGAGGCTACCAGGCATCCTCCTCGCTCATTCTGAACATCTTTTGGGTGTGGCGGTACTTCCGGTGAACAGGAGGCTTATCGCGTCTTGATATTTGAGTCCAGTGTTGAAGGCGAGAGTGTGTCTGGAAGCTCACAAACTCTGTCGTGCTGTGTTTGCACGTGAGAGCCTTGGAGAATGGAGGCAGTTGTGCTTCTTCTGTTCCCTGCCGAGCCACCATGGGTGGAGGGAAGGTGGCGGTGGGCAGGTCTCTGTGGGACGCAGCGTGTCGAGCACCACGGTGGAGGCCCAATTCTCCGACTGGCGCTCTGCCTAGCGGGGTGGCGGTAGCTGAAACAGCCCTGCCTACGCGGGGCAGAACACAGCTCTCAGGAAGAGGGGTGCCTTTTCTCTTTTCTTGTTTCCGGCCCGTTTCTAGGTCATAAATGGAAAAAGGAGGAGAGAGGAGGCGTGGGAAGAGTGAGAAGACAGATGTATCTCCTGAAAGGTTTTCACTTTCTAATGAGTTTGAGTAGGAAACAGTGACTTCCTCTTTCTTGTGTCTTAGACACCTAGAGGACCCACTAATTTCTCCATTGCAAATACACATCTCTGTTCCCACAGAACACATTGGTTTGTTCATTTTGGGTGAAGTTTGTTTGTTTGTTTGTTTGTTTGTTTGTTTTGTTTTAGGAGAGGGGTTTATCACATAGCCCTGGCTGTCCTGGAGTTCACTGTATAGACTAGCCTTACACTTCAAGATCCACCTAGCTCTTTTCTTTGCTTTTTTCCCCCCTTTCTTTCTTTCTTTCTTTCTTTTTTTTTTTTTAAAGACAAGAGTCTCACTGTGTAGCTTAGACTGGCCTCAAACCCTGTACTCTAGTCTCAGCTAGTCACATGCTGATTTATAGGCTTGCGTGCCACTGCAAGCAGCCTTGGGATACTCCTTGAAAATCTACGGAATAATTTAAGCTCTAATGCATCATTGTTTGAAATAAGTTTATATAGTCACATTAAAAAAAAAAAACATATTAGTGTTTGAAACAATGTCTTTGCATAACTCAGTTTGGCCTTGAACTTACCATGTAACCCAGACTGGCTTTGGATTTGTAAGTCTTCTGCTGTCACCTGCTAAATGGTAGGGGCGAGAGTAATTGTCACCACACTTATCTCATTTCAATAGTAGATACGTGTCTGTCTATGAGAGCCCTGGAGCATGAAGGAGCCTGCTCCTTTTCTGCTGATGCTGACCCCAGGCTCTCTAAGCTAACTATAAAGATGAGCTTGGACTTCTGACCCTCCTGCCTGTATCTCTCAAGCGCTTCAAGGAGGTTCAAGGACAAGCGTGTGCCACCACGCCTGGTTTGTGTCGGTCTGGACGTCAAACCCTAGGCTTCCTGCATGCTAGCAGGTACTCTACCACAGGAGCCACGCCCACAGCATTCCTCCTCTCGTTCTTTCTTGGTTTTTTTTCCTTCCTGTTTTTGTTTTTTTTTTCCAGACTTGGTTTCTGTGTATAGTCTTTGGCTGTCCCGGACTTGCTTTGTGTGCGCGCTAAGAGTGAAGGTCGGAAGTATCCTTTTGGTCTCTCCACGTTATTACTGTTCTTAAAATGGATTCTTCTCTCACACAACACACCCCACTACAGTCTCCCCTCCCTCTCTCCATCCACTCATCCTTTAGTTATTTAGTTATTATTTAGAAGTGAGGCCTCTCTACACATCCTTGGCTGTCCTGGAACTCACTATGTAGACCAGGCTGGCCTTGAACTTACAGAGCTCTGCCTTTGTCTTCCTGAACCTGGGGCTCCCCAGCTCAGCTAACTCCCGCAGCTAAGAAGCTCCAGGCCATCTGTGGCCTCCTACCCAGGGCTGGGATTACTTGTGCATACTGCTCTACTCAGGTTTTTGTTTTGTTTTAAGCCTGTGTGCCAGAGTCTTGAGTCTTCATGTTTGCATAGCAAGCACTTTATTAAATACAGTATTGATCAAAGTATCAACCTATCACAAAGGGGTGTGTGTGTGTGTGTGTGCACACGTGCGTGTGCACACGTGCGTGCGCGCACACATGCTGCTCATCAAACCTAGGGCCTTGCACATGCTAGGCAAGTGCTCTGTCACTGATCTACATGTCCAGCTATAGACTATTATTATATTTTTATTTCATTTTTGATATTTAATGTAATTAATCATTTCTCCCTTTTCTTTCCTCCCTTCAAGCCCTCCCATATATCCCTCCCCACTGTCCTTCAAATTCATGGTCCCTATTTCCACTAATTGTGTGTGTGTGTGTGTGTGTGTGTGTATCTTTGTGTAAATATATGTATATGCATGTATATTTCTAAATATAACCTGTCTGTATAATGTTATTTGTATGTATGATTTCAGGGCTGACCCTTGGGCGCTGGAGAAACAATTGTACTTTTCCCTGAGGAATACCATCTCCCACTCCCAGCTTTCCTCAGTTGCCTTAGGTTTCTGTGCAGTGTCTTATTAAAAATGTATTATAAGTATTTTGTGGTGTGTGTGTGTGTGTGTGTGTGTGTGTGTGTATACATATCAGAGGGCATCTTTTAGTAGTTGGTTTTCTTCTTTCAAGACTACATGCTGCATACCTTTACATGCCTGTAGGCACCCTGGCCCTCCAGCTTCTAAGTGATTCTTTTGTCTCTATTGCCCATCTTCCTGGGAATGCTGGGAGCACAGATGTGCACTGCTGCATCTATCTTTCCTACTGAGCTCTAGAGATCAAACTCAGGTGACTAGTCTTGCATAGCAAGCACCTTTACTGGCTGAGACAACCTGCCAGCCCTCTGCTACTTGATTTGCAAGTGTCGTTCATTGTATTGTAGATTTCAATCTTTACTATATGCTATAATTTCATGAATTTGCTGCTCAAGTTCTTAAGTTTCATAAAGTTTTATAATGTGTATAAAGTTTCATACATATATATTGTCATGTAGAATCTGAGGCAGAGGGATGGTGAATTTGAGGTCAGATTAGACTACTCAGACTCAAAAACAAAAGCTAAGAAAAAAAATCCTTATTTTTCTTTCAATGTTCCACCATGATTCAAAAACATTTATCTGTATGTTCCTTAGTTTCTACCTTTCTAGCCCACTTAGAATTCATTTAAGTAAAAAATGTAAGATAGGATTGCAAATTCAACTTTTTGTCTGATGTTCTTGGTATTATGAAAAAATATATAGAGTCACTGATTTGCGATACTCCATTTCAAAATCCCTACAGAGTCTTAGGTTTTCCATATACTCAGTCTTAATAGTTTCTTGGGTTTGTTTTCAGTTCTCTGTTGCTGAGCTGGTGTCTCACAATCTTAATTATTATAGCTTTAATAATACATTTAATAGTCTCTTAAGTACTTATTCTGCAGAGTTTTCCTGGCAAGCCAGGCTTATTTATTCTACCAAATGAACTTCAGAACTTTGTCAGGTTAAAAAAAAAAGTCTCTCCAGTGTGTGTGAGTGTCATGGATGAGTTTATGCAAACTGTCATAATCCCCACACCGAGCTTTACCCTGCGATGACAGAACTATTCCATTATGTGTTTTCTTTGGTTCTGGTTTCATTGTGAAGGTCCTGAGCCTTCATTTTTAGGTCCTGTCTTGACTGATCCGGATCAGATCGTAACACAGCTGGCTCCTGCTCTTGTAATTAAATGGAAATTCCACCCCCCCCCCCCCCCCCCATCCCCCCCATCCTCTCACCCCCACCCCATCCCCCTCAACTTATCTCATCTTGACTTTTCAACCAAAAAAAGTGTATCCATTGCATATCATAGACCTCATTTACTCTGGTTTCTTCATCTTAACTGTATCCACCCTAGTTACCTGAGCAGAGAGACCCAATGTAATGACCGGGAGGTTCTGCTGAAGGCTTTGACTTTGATTTTACTACTGACCTTGCTGGAGGAAGGTTTCAGATTTGTGTTCTTCACATTTGCTGAACGATCCTCTTTCTGTTTTCCTGAAAGCTTTTATTAGGGATGAATATTGAGTTTTATGAAGTGTTTTGCATCTAGCGAGGTACACTTCTGTAAGCGCGCAAGTAATAACATTTTCCAATACCAAGTTATCCTTTTTTCCATAGACTTTTTTGTTTGCTTGTTTGTTTTGTTTTGTTTTTATAGAGACAGGGTTTCTCTGTGCCACCACCCCTGCACAAAATCTTGGAGACTACTTGCTATGGTTCTTTTTTTTTTTTTTTGGAGGAGGGGTGTTGGTTTTTCGAGACAGGGTCTCTCAGTAGACTAGCCTTGGTCGTCCTGGAATTCACTCATAGACCAGGCTGGCCTCAAACTCACAGAGATAGGCTTGCCTCTGTCTCCCAAGTGCTGGGATTAAAGACCCGTGCTGCAGCATCGGACCTGAGCATTTGCTTTTGCATTTGCAACCTTGATGAGGCAGGACTGGACCTCCTTTGAGCCCTCTCTGACTTAGGAAGGGGAAAAGCCAGGGAGAAGGAAGCAGTGAAGAAGGCAAAGGCTTCTCTGACTCTGGGTTCAGACCTTGACTCAGAGAACCCAGGGGACCGGCAGGAAGGTCTGATGGGCAAGGCTGGGTGCCTGCCAAAGCGCTCTGCCCTCTTCTCATGCAGATCAGGGCTTTCCCAAGAAGAATGAGCTATATTTGCCATCAACCATGTCAGTTAGCTTTCCGTCGCCATGACAAAATACCCGAGATATGTTCATTTCAGGAGGAAGTTTGTCTTGGTTTATCATTTTAGAGGGGTTTCAGCCCATGGTTGTTTGTTTGTCTGGGTTTGTTGCTTTGAACCTTTGGGGGCAGTGCATCATGGTGTAAGTGTGGGATAACGGTTGCTGAGTGACTGGAAGAGAAGAGAGGCCAGCATCCCATGTGCCCTTCAAGGACCTACCTTTTCCACGAGGCTCCATTTCCCAGCCACTCCATCACTTCTCAATAGCATCATCAGCCGGGGACCACGCCTTCAACACAAGAGCTCTGAGAGGCATTTGAGGGTCCAGCCCATCGGGACTGACTAATTGCAGTAGCCAGGAAATTCCTTCTCACAAGCAACGTGGACCCGTCGTGACCATAGCTGGAAGGCCAGCTCTGCCTGTCTCCTGCCACGGTGGGCCTGGGAGCATTCTGGAGGTCTGGTTGTCTGTTACTCAGGCTGTGTCAAGTTCAGCAGCTTTTTTTGGTCAAGTTTATTTTATACTCTGAAGAGTCTGTCAGAAAGAGGTGCTTAGCTTGTGCTGCTAGGGGCGGGAGTGTGATGTAGATAATAATTCAGAAACTCAGGCTGTTAGCAGCTCTGCTCCAGAAAGGCAGAGTTTACTGTGCTGTTGCCTCTGGGTGTGTTTTCCTGAGAAGGCCAGAAACAAACCTCTAGCACGAGCCTGCTTTTCCCCCACGAGAATGCTACCTCTCATCAACACTGCAGACAGGCTTAAAGATCCTCTGATGATGCTCACCTTGCTATGAGCGCCATGGAGAAGGCTGGCCACTGCCCTTTGACCTCAGCACTGTGCTCAAAGAGTGAGCCTGACTTAGTTTCTCCTCACAGAGTGGAGCTTTGACACGGCAGGTCACAGTTCCCTCATCTGTCTTTCCTTCTCTCAACAAGGTCTCTGTTCCCTTCAGCCTCTCTGCATAATGAGTTTCCATTCTCCCCCTCCTTCTCTATTTTGTCTTGTTTTCTTTGAGGTGGTTTTGCTGTGTAACAACGGGCTTATCTCATACTTGTGGCAAGCCTCTTGCCTCAGCCTCCCCAGAGTCAGGGTTGCATGTGTGCCCCACCATGCTTGCCTTCTGTCTTAACGCTTTCTTAGGTTTGAATCTTATATCACTAACATCTTGTGTTTGCCATTCTCATATCATTATGTATCTCCCATAATAGGTTGTGTGCACATTCTCACAGGGCTTCCCATGCAAAGTCAGGCCTGCATGTACACCACTGGCTGAGATTGCAGGGCTGTCAGGAGGATAACACCCTTCCGGGGACTGTGGACTCCACCACAGCCCAGAACTGGTCACGATTTCCTCCTACTTTGTCTGCCATGAGGTGCCTTTCCCTTAGTTTTTTGTTTGTTGTTTGTTTGTTTGTTTGTTTTTCGAGACAGGGTTTCTCTGTGTAGCCTTGGCTGTCCTGGACTCGCTTTGTAGGCAAGGCTGGCCTCAAACTCACAGCGATCTGCCTGCCTCTGCTCCTCAAGTGCTGGGATTAAAGGCATGCGCCACCACCGCCCGGCCTTTCTCTGGCTTTGGCTTGTGGGCTATAAGTTGCTAAGCCCTGCCTGATTTTTTTTTAAAGATTCATTTATTTATTACATATACAGTGGTCTGTCTGCATGTACAGGAGGGCACCAGATCTCATTGTAGATGGTTGTGAGCCACCATGTGGCTGCTGGGAATTGGTTTTGGGGCCTCTGGAAGACAGTCAGTGCCCTAAACCGCTGAACCACCTCTCCAGTTCCCCCTGCCTGTTTTCCCATAGTACTCCCTCCAGTAGATTAATCCTGCTATTTACAACAGCAGCTTGCTTGTTAACTGCTTATGGACTGTCCGCTCTGGTGTACATGTTAAATGAGTCCAACAAAGACTCTTCCTGGTTCTGGGCTTGCTCTGGACTCCGGGCTGGCCTCTCTCTTTTCTCGGAAACATCCAGGAATGAGGAAGCTCCCCAGTGACAGCCTTGGATTAGGAGCAGTGGGAAAAATCACAAATGGTGACTAGCCATAAATTAGATTGGAAGGGAGTCTGTGAAAATGAACCCTAAATCTCCTTGAAGTTCTCTCTATGTCAATGCAAGCATGAAGACTGTTCCCATGCCCGACAGCTGACTCAGCCTCCGTGACACTTCTGTGAGGCCATCTTCTAAATAAGAGAAGTCCCTTTCTCCTTGGCAGCTCTGCCAACAGAGTGGCCCTCGGTCCATTTTTCCCCCGGGATCCAGACCCAGAACTCAGGATTAACTCCTCCATTTCCTGACTCAGCTGACTTACATAACTACAGGTGCCAGTGAGGAAGCTACACCATAAGGCACACTGCCAAGAAAGCCACTTACCGCTGGGATGACTTTATTTTAGGCCTTCACACCATTTTCCTGAGCACCATAGGGCTCTAGGTAGAGGTTGCAAGGTAAACGCCAGAGCTTTTTCTCTTGCTTGCAGCTTATTCTATGGATTCTGTCATATTTCCCATTATTTATAATATGCATTATATAGAATATGTATATATAATTTTAAAGGCAAGATTAACACTATGTAGCCCATGTTGCCATGAACTCATAATTCTGCATCAGTCTCCTGGGTACTGGGGGGTCCCAGGCCCAGCTTGATTTTTATTTTCTCACTGTTGTTAATATACCACTGTTTAGAAAAGTATTTCCCTACATTTGCTTTTTGGGGGGTTAGAAAGGACAGTTGTAGTCTAATTCTAGAATAGTTTTGAAGTCTGCTCCAATGACTTAACTTCTGAGAAGGTTTTGGTCAATATTAGTGGTATAAAAACACACTCACACACGCATGCACGCACACACACTCCTACACACCTGGCCCTGTGTCTGTTGGTTCCATATCAGTTGGTTCAATCAAGTGTAAATAAAAAACATTCAGAAGAAATGTGTTTCTACTAAACATATATTGACTTTTTTCCTTGTCATTAGGCCCTAAATAATGAAATATAACAGCTATTTAAATAAGTAGCGTAGGGATCATTTAGAGTATATAAGATGTGCTTATGAAACATGGGAACATAAGATACACAATTTTATACAAGAGACTTGCAAGTCTTTAGATTATGGTATCCATGTGAGGGTAGGGGTCGAACAGCCCATCCCCCACTGATACTGAACATTCTCCAAATGCTGCACATAATAAGTAATGCCAAAGTGACAGAATATTTTCCATGTCATAAGCTCAATCATAGAGAGTTGTTACAATCTGGATTTCAACTGGTGCTCAAAGGTCTCCTGAAGTGGGTGTGATGCTTTTTGTTCAGCAGGAGGCATACTTTTCAGGCCCCTATCTTTGCAAGCTTTCTGGCCACCTTTTCTTCTTGGCCTGCCTTGGGAACTCGGTGCAGTATCTATAGCTCCTAGTTCTCTGCGCTCATCCTGCTTCAACGTTCTCGCTATAAGGATTTAGCACTAAGCTTGCACGAAGCCTTGCCTTGCCCAGTTGAGTTTCCCACAAGGATGAGTAGACCTGGGCTGTGTGGAACACAGTATATAAGCTCGCAGGTCTAGATTCCAGCAAGGACTGGACAGTTGCCTGGCTTGGCTCCATTATCTGGGCATCTCCTTGGTGCAGGTGAGGAAGGGAGAGAGTGACTTTCTGATGACTCAGATGCATCCTGCTGGACAGCTCGCAGCCTCCGCAGTGTCTTCCTGGCTTCCAGCAAGCATGGGACAGCAGTGGAAAAAAAAAAAAGATCACTTCTCACACTCACCAGAGGTGTGTCTGGAGAGTTCTGTACAAACAGAAACCTGTGTTCTGTGTGCACAAAGCAGCTGGTTTGGGCTGTGCTTGGAATAGCTTGAAGGGCAGGCAGGTGGTCTCAGAGCAAGGTAATGGCAGGTACCTGCAAGAGCAACCTCGGTCCTTGTCTTAACCAGATATGGGAAGAGTGCCAAGTCCTCGTGACCCACTAGAGGCAAGACAGCTGAGCAGCCAGGAGCCCAGGGCTTGACATTAGGCAGGCAGTGAGCTCATGGCTCTGCTTCCCCCTAACCCCCAGGGTTTCTCTGTGTAGCCTAGGCTGTCCTGGAATTGCTTTTGTAGACCAGGCTGGCCAGACATCCTCCTGCCCCTGCCTCCTGAATTCTGGGACTAAAGGCGTGCACCACCACTGCCCAGCTGGCTCTGCTTTTCAGTTGTAGGTTCCCCAGCATGTACAGCACGTAGCCTAACCTTCCATCTGCACGATGGCCACCGTGTAGGACTCGGGAGTCTGTGAGTAGCCAGTGGAATGGTGAGGTAGCCCTACTCTCTGCCTGCCCCTGAGTTACTGTGAGGAAGACGGAGCTTTTGGGGTTGTATCATCTGAGAAAGAGATGCCTAGTGTAAGCAGTGATAGCTGGGTGCTGAGACACAACATCTTAGAAGATGGCTTTTCAGGAGGGCACAGTTCACAGCAATAGGAGCGTCTGTGCAGCTCATCCTTAAGCACTGCCAGGCTGCCTTCCCAGGTAGTGGCTTCTTGTCGACAGATTTACTGGTCGATGCCAGGTGGCTACAGTCCTGGGGAGGTCTAAGGGAAATGCCTGTTGCAGGAGGGACGGTGGCTTCTCAGGTCTCTACTTTCATCTCTACAATGTCAGGAAATGCAGCAAAGGGCTCGGCCTTTGGCACAATCTGAAGATCTCATGAAACCAACAATTGTATAGGATAAAATTAGAAGAAGAAGAGGAAAAAAACTTCTGAGTAATCATTGTGTACACTGCTTAGAAGATTCTCAGTCATTTCCCCATTGCTTAGTTTGCCAGAGCTGTCACAAGGAACCACAGACATCCTCTAGCTGAGTCGACAGTAGGTTTGGGAGTCTGGATGCTCACTGAGGTCTCTCAGGATGGTCGCTTTCTCACTGTGCTCTCATGTCCCTGCCCTGTTCCCCTCGTACAAGGACACCCAGTCCATGGGATGAAGCTCCACCCCCAGTGGCCTCATTTAATCCCCCAGGCTCTGTCTATGCCAGATTCTCAAGTGCAAAGTCCTAAACAAAAAAATGTGAGCCTTTAGTCTGGTGCGATGGCTGAGCAGGTAGCAATTGCCATGCAAGTTTGGTGACCTGACTTCACTCTCAGAGCTCTGACTCCACAACCTTGTCCTCTGACCTCCATATGAGTGTCAAAACACATGCCCGTGTACACACACACTTATAATCTTAATTTCTAAAAATTCATGTGTTTGCATAGAATGAATGTGTCTGCATTACAATATCTAATACAGTGTAAATATTGTGCACACCATCATAAAGAAAATGACAGTAAAAAAGTCAGTACATGACAGTTTTTCCTTTTGAAATATTTTTCCATCCATGATTGGTTGAATCCAGATATGGGCCCCATGCATAAGGGAACAACTGTACAGCCACATTCCAAGGTGTGTGTGTGTGTGTGTGTGTGTGTGTTAGGACTTCAACTGAGAGTTGGGGGAGCTGAGAAAGACAAGAGAGCCCATAAAACTCATGATGGAGGGTCTATCCTTTGTGTCATAGAGATTGTCACTCATAGATGGCCTTCAGAGTGCTTTTGACACACTTCTTCAACAGTGTCCTGTCTTGATTCCCTTCTCTTAGGTGAACGGCCCTTTCCCTGCACGTGGCCAGACTGCCTTAAAAAGTTCTCCCGCTCGGATGAGCTGACCCGCCACTACCGGACCCACACCGGCGAAAAGCAGTTTCGTTGCCCGCTGTGTGAGAAGAGATTCATGAGGAGTGACCATCTCACCAAGCATGCCCGGCGTCACACCGAGTTCCACCCCAGCATGATCAAGCGATCAAAAAAGGCTCTTGCCAGCCCCTTGTGAGGTGCTCCCCTTGGCAACCAGGCAGAGATGGTCACCGGAAGGACGGAGCTCCCAGGAAACAGACGGACACATGGAAACAAGCCCCAGCAGAGGCACGCTGGCCACAGGAGGTCACTGCTTTTGGGTCAATATTCTGATACTCAACTCTCCCTGCACTGTTTCCAAAAAGCACATGGTAGCCTAAGATCAAAGTCACCATTTGGGTCCCTTGCAAGGCAACTCGGAGCCGTCTCTGACTGTTGGAGGGCAGGCAAATGCTTTTGGTATTTTCTCCTTTGTTTTGGGGGGTGGGGGGGATGGGGGCAAGGCCAAGACTCGGGGTAGGAGTTTGAAGATTCGCAGTGGTGTACATATGTCTGACTGGGTGAGTTGACCCCTGGCCTCCCACAGTGACTCTGGATCCTTGATGCTTGCTGTCTCTCAGAATTGTTTTCTTCTCTTTTAATGTAATGACCAGTGTGCTTCAGTTTGTTTAGCAGAACCACTCTCTTGAATCATGTTAACTTTTGAGATTTAAAAAAAAAAAACCCTCCATAGCACAGCTGTCTTTTATGCAAGCAAGAGCACACCTACTCCAGCATGATCTGTCATCTAAAGACTTGAAAACAAAACAACAAAAAAAAAGTTACTTATAGTCAATGGATAAGCAGAGTCCGAATTTACAGTAATCAAGACAGACCTTTGAGAGGTCATGATAAGCCCGGACCTTTTAAACCTTGCTTTGTATGAATCGTACTATCTGAACATAAACGGCACTTTTATTTTCTAATACTGAGGGTGAAGATGGTAAATACATGATTTGAGGGTAGAAGCCGACCTTCTGTTTGGCATCACGTTATAATCTGCTTATTTTACAGTATACACGTTTCCCTGAGAACCCATGGCAGAGATGTGAGGGCAGAATGTATAAGACACATGCTGAGGAGGAGGAGGAGGGGGAGGAGGAGGGTAGTGTTTTAAAGATCCAAAAATGAGCAAACAGTTTTAACTTCACGAATTTGTTTGAATTTCCCCATCCTTTCAGATAACGCCATCTTGTTACACTCACGGCACCACACACAGAGCCAGAGCGTTTGGCTCTGTCTAGTGTTGGATGATAATGGGTGTATAGCCATCACCAGACCTGGAGATGCCCACTTGCGGGTTACAGGGGGAGTCTGGGGGAGTTCTTGGTCTTTTTCTTGTGTTCCTATGAGACTCCCACTATGAGGTGCAAGAGTTATATCAAAGAAAAAAGGGAGCTGAAATATGAAAAAAAAAAAGTTTGCCCCTCTAAGTAGTAAGTACCTAGGGAAGACACCACAGTGATTTCAGAGGCGACTCTGCAGAACAGACCCTTCTGGTGAACACAGGTCAAAGAAACATGTGACCGACATCACGTCACCAACTGTCTGCATCAGTGGCCCTACCACTACTTAGCTTGTATCTAGGTGTCTACACAGTGGCCTGAACCACTATATCCATCCTATGCCATTTACTGAACACTTAATTTTGGCTTTTACATGGCCAGAAACAAATAAACAAACAAACTCAGTTTTCATAGTTTAAAAAAACGAACAAAAACCTCAATTGAGGGGAGTCAGCGGTGATCATGGGGAAATGTTTACATTTTTTCCTTCAGAAATACTACTTTCTGGTGATTTTATCTGATATTTAAAACAGGGAGCTATGGTTCACTCTAGTTTCTCCGTGTGCTGCACATGGTGTATAAACTCGGGGTGCCCACCTGCAATGAGCTCCACATTTCACCCAGCACATGCTCACTTCCATCTCAGCGGCGGGTGCTCCTGCGAGTGGGCACGGGGCACAGCTGACTCCGACTTCCAATACAACAGCCATCACTAGCACAGTGTTTTCTGTTTAACCAATGTGGTTCTATCAGAACTGCTTTTAACATTAGGGACTGGGAGCAGTCCATGAGCTAAAAAGGAAAGTGTTTTCTCACGAGAAAACATGTCAGGAAAAATAAAGAACACTTTCTACCTCTGTTTCAGATTTTGAAACGCTTATTTTAAACCAAATTTTAATTTCTGTGTCCAAAATAAGTTTTAGGGACATCTGTTCTTCCATATGAAATAGGTTAGGCTTGCCTATTTCTTCCTGAGCTCATGGGAAGGCTGTATGCATAGGGTACTCTGCGAGCTGCCTTTTAGTGAGTGAGGAGTTTGGGGTTGCCTAGCAACTTGCTAACTTGTATAAACTCAGCTTTCCCTCACAGAAAGAAATGAAGGAAAACCAAGTCAAGTCAGTGAAAGACAATCGTTATTGTTTCAGGAGTAAATCTGTATGTGGCTTTTGTCAAACACTTAGATGGATATAAACGCAGCAACTTGTTTTAAAAAAAATGCACAATTTACTTCCCGGAAGAGTTGCTACTTGCCTTTTCAAGTTGTTGACAGACACACATTTGATAATATTCTCTTATATGTTATAGTAACGTATAAACTCAAGGCTTTTTATTCTTTGTGATAAGTCCTGTTTTACGACGTCACAAAACAGGAACCAGCATTCTAATTAGATTTACTACATGGAGATATGGTTCAAATAGGACTACTAGAGTTCATTGAACACTAAAACTATGAAACAATTACTTTTTATATTAAAAAGACCATGGATTTAACTTATAAAAATCCAAATGCAGGATAGTAATTTTTGTTTACTTTTTTAACCAAACTGAATTTTTTGGAAGACTATTGCAGGTGTTTAAAAAGAAAGAGAGGCCGTTTTATCTAATCCTGTAAGTAGTTGTCATTCGTGGAAACTATACTAGTCTTAGAGTTAAGATGTCTCCTCTCCTTGGTTAGGGAAGAAGAAAGCCCTTCACCATTGTGGAATGACCTGGCTTTAAGCTCCACATCACGCTTCTTTTGAGAATTATATTTGGTAGTTACAATTACAGAAACCAATTAGTTTGTCAGTTTGCAGATAGATTTAGCACAGTACTCATCACTCTGGGTAGATAAGATGTTCTTTCACAGCGGATGAATGGTCTGTAACACTGTAAGATACTGATCTTTACAACTGTTTAATCGGTTTTATTTTTGTACAGTATTAGTGACCTAAGTTATTTTGCTGTCCCGTTTTTTGTAAATCAAATGAAATTATAAAAGAGGATTCTGACCGTAGGTATTTTGTACATATGTATATATGTTGTCCAAATAAAAATAATAAATGATGAAGATTAAATTGTTCCAGTCATTATGTTCTTCTCTAGGGGAACAATTTACTCTGATTGGAAGTCGCTTTGTTAACCTGGATTTGCAGAAAATCATTAGTGCAGAGGTGATTAAGCCCTGTGCCTTTCAGCACAGGCCATGTTTGGGCAAATTTGTGTTTATTTACTATTCAGAGATCTCCATGGAGCACATGGAATGGAAGCCCCTTGAAACCAGTGTGTTATGTTAGAGGGGAATGTTTGATGTAACTCACAAACGTGCTGGGAATGCACGGATCAGAAAATGGTAAAGGTTTTTTCCTGCTGTGATTAGTTAAGAGTTCCAACACAGGTTTCCAAAGCCAGACAGGGGAAAGAGAGGTCACGGCAAGGAAAGAAGAGCGCCAAACCGTGTGTGTGTGTGTGTGTGTGTGTGTGTGTGTGTGTGTGTGTGTGTGTGTGTGTGTG
>OU015757.1:42733514-42795137 GCA_907169655.1 Acomys percivali
GAGAGTTGGTAGTCACGTCATAGAGAGTTGGTAGTCACGTCATAGAGTTGGTAGTCATGTCATAGAGAGCTGGTAGTCATGTCATAGAGAGTTGGTAGTCATAACATAGGTGACAGTAACAAAAGCCAGAGAACTAGAGGAGCATCTCAGGGTATGAAACAAAACAGTTGTTAGAGCCTAGACCTGAAGAAGACAATGAGAGAAGTGGAAAAAACAAAACAAAACAAAAAGACTGACGGGACAGGTGTGTTGATGCACACATATAATCCCAGCAAGGATCTCTGTAAATTCAGGCCATCATGGTCATTGTGAGCTATGTAAAACTCAGGAAACAAAGCAAATGAGCAAGAAAACTTCAGGGTGACAGAGTTAGGGTGCAGGGGAGAATCCTTTGTGTCACAGTGTTCAGGTATTGAACTAACACTAGTGCTGAAAAGCCTCCACTATGCTGAGGGACCTGAGCTCACTAGTGACCCGGCAGAACCATTTCATTCAAATGCCAGGAATCTGAATCTGGTTGGGCAAAGGAAGGAACACGTAGGAGGGAAAACCCACAAAGAAATGGAATCAATTCTTGCATATTTTTCAGAAAGCAAAAACAAAAGAAAGGACAGCAGAAGGACAAAAGGGTGGCATTGAGAGGGACAAAGACAGAAAATAGACCACACATGTTATTTAAATCTTATTAGAAGGTAGGTTCTCAATTTGAGCAAGACCAAGCTGCATGTGTGTGAATGTGTGTTGCATGTGTGTGTATATTCTTTGTGTATGTGCATGCTTGTTTATGGATGTCTGCATACTCATGAATATGTGCGTGCTTGTGTGTGCAAGCTTGTGTATGGGTGTCTGTATATTCATGCTTATGTGCATGCTTTGTGTGTGTGTGTGTGTGTGTGTGTGTGTGTGTGCCTACTCATGTGTGCATGCTTGTGTGTGTGGGGGGGTGCTTCTGTGTTTGTTTTCTTAGAAGCTCATTGAAAATGAAATGCAAAGACTAAAGTGTTAAAACAAAGAACAAAGGCCAAAGAAAATAGTTCTGTCATTAATATAGCTCAAAACATAAAATTAATAGAATTTAAGATAGGGATAACCAGAGGAGATGATTTTATATCAACATCTACTACATACAGACATAATATCTAATAACTTCTATCAAAATATAAGGTAAAATGCTAAACAAAGCAGGGAGAATTGATGAAAATTTACTCCCCCAACAAAAAAAAAGCAATATGAATAATGTGTGTTTCACAAAGTAGCTCATGCTGGCCTGGGAATCACAGTATCCTCATACTCATAGCAATCCAGTCAGCACAGCCTTCTGAGTGGTGAAAGATCTCATTCCAGGTTTAGCAGGCAGTGGTGGCACACATCTTACATTCCTGGACTTGGAAGGCAGAGGCAGGTAGATCTCTGAGTTTGAGGCCAGCCTGGTCTACAGAATGACTTCCAAGACAGTCAGGGCTACACAGAGAAACCCTACCTCAAAAAACAAAGAAAAAGTAGGTCAAAGAAAAATCAGAGTATAGAGTTTGCAGCTGTAAAAATAGAAAACATACCAGGCGTGGTGGTACACACCTTTAATCCCAGCACTCGGATCACTGTGAGTTTGAGGCCAGCCTTGTCTACAAAGTGAGTCCAGGACAGCCAAGGCTACACAGAGAAACCCTGTCTAGAAAAAACAAAAATAGAAAATAAAAATAGAAAACAATATTCAAAATGTGCACTACATAGAGAAAAGTTTGAGGTCTCCTTGAGATGGTTTGAATGAGAATGGACCAATAGGCTCATATATTTGAAGACTTGATCTCCAGTTGGTGGACCAGTTTGAGAAGGATTAAGAGGTATGGCCTTGCTGGAGATGATGTGTCACTGTGTGGCTTTGAGGTTTTAAGCCTATACCATTTCAAACAGTTCTCTTTCTGCCTTATCCTTGTGGATCAAGATGGCACCCTCTCAGTGGCTGCTGCAGCATCACGCCGCCTGCCTGCTGCCAAAGCTCCCTGCCATGATGGCCATGGACTCTAACCCTCAGAAGATGTGGGCTCTTACAAATTGCCTTGGTCATGGTCCTTTGTCACAGCAATAGAAAAGTAACTAAGACATTTCCTCATACACTCACATGCTTTGTTATACTTCACGAATGTGGAAAAAATCCAAATAGTGAATTCAAGGAGGTGTAAAATTAATAACTAAGAAAGATCCAGGGGAAATGGGAGTCAAATACACATCCAAGAAATTGAGCTTTCAAGGAACCTTCAAGGCTACACCATGGTAAACCAAACAGGAAACAGCAACAAAATACCTAATGTGAATGAAGAATACATAGCTATACATATAATATGCTAATGAGTTTGGAAACTTTCATAAAGACCCATTGATTTTTCTAGGAAGAAAGTTCTGGTGGATGAAACATAGAGGTAAAATCTTTTAAAAATTAAAAAATTATTTGTTTTCGAAAAGCATGTGCTCTTTAAAAGCATTGTTAGTGTGTTTTGGGGTTGGGGAGGGCATGTGCCACCAGACATGGCACTGCCTCTACCCAACAAACAATGTGTCAACTCAATGGCCTGCGTCTCAATTTTACTAGTGAGCAGAAACATTTTTAAATGAACTATTTTTAGTTAGCTCATAAAATCACGGGCCCCATTACGACATTAGGATTAATATGCTCAGTGCATAATTCACAAGTGCGCATGAGCAGATGGATGCGTACTGAGGAAAGTCTGACAAGGGGTATAAAATGAGGCTGTATAAACACTGAACACTTCTCTATACTTTCAAGGCTATGTAATGTACAGTCATGAAACATAATCTCTTAGGCAATTAGCACAGACAGTAAAGGTTCGCTTTTGGTTCACAGGGGCAGGAGGGGTGTCGTGGGGAACACAGTGTTAGCTGTGGAAACAGGGCGGTGGGGAGACTGGTCACAGTCCACAAGAAGCTGAGGATGAATGCATTCCCTTCTTGCTTCCTGCCTCCTGTTTGTTCAGTCTGGGAGTCCAGGCCACCGCATGGTGCTACCCATTTTCAAGGTAAACGTTCAGGCTTTAGTCAAACCTTCTCTAGAAATGCTCTCATAGACATGCCCAGTGTTGAAGTGAGTCTAACTCAAGCTGACAAAAAAAGATTAACCAGTACACTGTTCATGATATATTTACTGTATATATATGTACATGGTGGGCCCAATTTAAAATGTGTGAAAGATGTGTTTAGAAAAATGAGGCCTAGAAGGGTTGACAGGGCAGGAGTATGGATTCATTTCTTTAAAGATGAGGTCTTGCTGCGTAGTCCTGGCTGGCTTACAACTTGGTGTGTAGCTGAGGATGACCTTGAATTTCAGATCCTCTGGCCTCCACTACACAAGTGCTGGGATTACAGGCATACAGCACCATACCCAACATTATTTTACTCCAGTGCTAGGAAAATCCCAGGGCCTCCGGCTTGGTAGCTAAGAGCTCTCTCTACTGCTGAGTCATGTTGCCAAGCCTATGCTCAAATTTCTAGAGTGAATGTAGATTTGGTTTATAAAAGAGGAAGAAAAGACATGCCCACGGGTCGCTTTAATGCCATCTCAGGCAGCAGCCCAAGCCCCTCCCTCTAGATGAGCACCTGCTGTGTACTCTTACCTAAGCGGGGGTTGTTGTTTGCTTTTGGACTGCCCTCCCCACCCACCAGAGAGGTAGCTCATCTATGGGGTCCCACCTGGAAGTCCACTTGGGTTGACATAGGGTGGTGTCTGGCTGCTAGGACGGCCACAGCCGAGCTGTGAATTCTTAAGCTCTCTCATCAGTTCACCAGTTCAGGTAGCCTCTTTTGACCTTGGCCATGACTTTGCTTCTTGTGTTTCCTCTCTAGAGCAGGAACTAAGTCCAGTCTTTTATGCTTCCGCCTGCCACCAGAAATTCAGTTCTTCCTAGGTCAAGATGCCACAGTTAAAAAAGTTTGCTAAGAAAATTAACCCATCTCCCATTCTTGGCTGGGTCTCATGAATTTCTCAGGCACTGTGTCCTCTTAAGACAAGACACATTCAAACGGAGTATCCTTTGACTTCACTGCGGAAAGTAGGCTCTGTAAGCAAGCGTCTAGGGTTGCACCGAGAAAGTGCTATAGTTTCAACTTCTGCACCTCTGTTCTCTCAGAGTGCTGTGGCCCTTGATTAAGTAAGAATTAAAATCCTTTCGAGTCCACAGTTCTCACACTAGCTTTGTTTATGAGAATGACCTGAAAGAGAGGGTTTGGTGCTTGCAAAATCATGGCCCTTGGTTGTTTTCTGTGTAGCCAGGAAGCTGAGAATGGTCCTTATCTCTTTAAATGGTTGAAAGCATAAAAGAGAGCACATGAAGAATAGATGCAATTCAAAGAGAAGTGTTCATAATAAAATGTTATTGCAATGTAGCTATTCATGTGCATTTATATAGCCGTGCATTTATGTATAGGGCAGGTGAGTGGTTATGGCAGGGACTAGAGAGTCCACAGTGACTTTCAGCCACAGATCTCGGCCATATCTTCTTTTGTAGAGAATGTACTGGAGATGGAACCTAGAACCTCATGCATATTGGACATATGCACCGTCACTGAACTCCATCCCGAGACCTCTTCTTTTGACACACGGTCTTACTGAGTTGCTCAGGCTGGCCTTCCACTCACTCTGTAGACCAGGCTAGACTTGAACTTAAAATTTCCTTGCCTCAACGTTTTGGTTACAGGCCTGTACCACTAGGCCCAGTGTGGTGTTTTTCTTTTTTCCTTCATTAGTCAAGGTCTTAGGTAGCCAGGCTGGCCCCAAACTGGAGGAAATATATAGCCTAGGATGACTTTAAATTTATGATCCTTCTGTCTCTACCACCCCAGTGCTGGGATTACAGGCTTATACAACACATAGTTTATAAGGCTTTGAGGATCAAACCCAGGATTTTCTGCATGCTAAGTGAACACTCTACCAACAGCTACATTCTAAGCCTCTGTATTTTTTTTCTTATATTGTTTTGAATTTGTGGTGGATTAAATTAAAATTGTCACATGTTTGAATGTTTATTCCCCAACAAGTGGAACTATTTGGGAAGGATTAGGAGGTGTGTCACTGAGGATAGGCGTTGAGGTTTCAAAAGTCCATGCCAGGCCCAGGCTTGCACTCTGCCTCTGCCTGCAACTTGTGGTTCAGACTTGAGCTCTCAGCTGCTGCTTCAGTGCCATGCCTGCCTGCCGGCTGCCATGCTCTCCACCATGATGGCTGTGGACTAACACTTTGAAACTGTAAGCAATCCCTCATTTGAATGCTTTCTTCTAAAAGTTGCCTTAGTGGGACTGGAGAGAGGGCTCAGAGGTTAAGAGCACTGTCTGTTCTCCCAGAGATCCTGAGTTTAATTCCCAGCAACCACATCGTGGCTCACAACCATCTATAATGATATCTGGTGCCCTCTCCTGGTGGGCAGGCACACATGCAAGCAGAACATTGTATACATAACAAATAAATCTTAAAAAAAAAAAAAAAAAAAAAAAGCACATGCTACCATACCCAGCCTGAACAGCATTTAAAAATATATATAAACAAATTGAACATTTTTTGAAGGTCTACTTCTTGTACTTTCTATTTCTGTGACCTAACCCCACTGACTGACTCTACAGCAGGTTTGTGTTCACAAGTGTGACACTGCTAAGGTTGCAGTTTTCTTTCTAGTTTCTCTGTTTCTCTGATAGAAGCTGCCAGGTTACTGGTCAGGTTTAACATTTTGGGTTAAACATTTTAGGCTGCACATCTCCATTTAAGATATTTCAGACTCAAGAGACCTGCCCTCTCCCACACAGCATGGCAGGCCATAGACACACAGAGGCCAGCCTGCCACCATCCAGTCTAGTGCAGGAGGTGGGAGACATCCAGAACTCCGCCCATTGTTATGCCACACGGGCTGGCTGCAGACACCATGAAGCCTGCTTGCTGTCAGGACAGATGCAAGGTGCTGGAAGAGGAGGTCACCCAGAGGCCAGGCAGCTGTGTGACCCGCCTGAAGTGGGAAGCACTACAGTGTGCAAGTATGAGGTGGACAGATGAGAAAGAAAGAAAACGGGAATAGTTTGAGCATTACGAAGAGAGATGGAACTGGAGATGTGAGGGTGGAGAGGAATAGCCTGTTATGAGT
Organism: Acomys percivali; assembly: GCA_907169655.1. NCBI lineage: Eukaryota > Metazoa > Chordata > Mammalia > Rodentia > Muridae > Acomys > Acomys percivali. Next base: position 42,739,652 of record OU015757.1, read on the forward strand.
AGCCAGCCCTGCCACCTGAGGCCATGGTGAAATCCCAGCCCACGCTGCTGCTGAGGGCCGTGGCTGGGTCTGTGGCTATGCAGAGGCAGAGGTCACTGTCGAAGTCTGTGGCTTATATTACCACTGGAGATCACGTGAAAATCCGTGGTCTGAGCAACTGCTGGGAACCACATGGATGTCCAAAGGATGTCCAAAGAACTGGCCCTGCCTGTCACTGGCTGTAGCACTTGGGAGAGTAGGCCCGCAATTTGCCTGAGTAACACTGTAGAGCTAGCCCTGGTTGGTGGGAGTGGGGTTGGGTTGAGGCTATGGATGGATGGACAGACAGACTGGTGAGCCAGCCCCAAAGGTATAAGAGCAGGAGAGCTAGGCCAGACCCTTGCTGGCTGCTGGGGGTTGCGGGGTGGGGGTAGGGGGTGGGGACCAGGTACATTGACTGAGCAGCACAGTGGAATTGCCTCTGGAGGCATGAGTGAGATGCCCCAAGGCTATCAGAGCAGAAAGGCTAATCCTGCCTCCTGCTGCTGGTGGGAGAGCTTGCCCTGGAGGTGGGGATAAGAGAGAGGCAGCATTTAATTTCTTGAATTCTTTATATATTTTGGATATTAGCCTTCTGTCAGAGGTAGGGTTTTCCCAGTCTTCAGGCTGTCATTTTGTTCTGTGGACAATGTCCTTTGCCTTACAGAAGCTTTTCGGTTTCAAGAGGTCCCATTAATTGTTAATCTTAGAGCTTGACCTGTTGGTGTTCTGTTCAGGAAGTTGTCTCTTGTGCCAATGAAAAAAACCAAAACTCCAATAAAAAATGGGGTACAGAGCTAAACAGAATTTTCAATAGCGGAATATCAAATGGCTAAGAAACACTTAAAGAAATGCTCAATGTCCTTAGTTATCACGAAAATGCAAATCAAAATAACTCTGAGATTCTATCTTACACCTGTCAGAATGGCTATGATCAAAAACTCAAGTGACAGCACATGCTGGTGAAGATGTGGAGAAAGGGGAACACTCTTCCATTGCTGGTGGGAGTGCAAACTTGTACAACCACTTTAGAAATCAATCTGGCATTTTTGTAGAAAATTGGGAATAGCGGTACAAGACCCATCTATACCACTCCTGGGCACAAACCCAAAAGATGCTCCACCATCAAAAAGGACATTTGTTCAACTATGTTCATAGCAGCTTTATTCATAATAGGCAGAATCTGAAAACAACCCAGATGTCCCTCAACTAAAGAGGGTACATTTACACAATGGAATACTACTCAGCTATTTAAAACAACGACATCATGAAATTCCCAAATAAATGGATAGAATTAGAAACGATCATCCTGGGTGAGGTAACCCAGACCCAGGAACACATGCATGGTATCTACTCACTTATAAGTGGATATTAGCCACATAATACAGGAAACCCACAGTATAATACACAGACCTAAAGAAGCTAATAAGGCCCTAGGGAAGATGTAGAAAGCAAATAGAATAGACACCAGGAGCAGTTGAAGAAAGGGAATAGGACAGGAGCCTACCATAGATGTCCTCGGAAAAAGTCCACCCAGTAGAGGATTGAAACAGATGAGGTTCACAGGCAAACTTTGGGCAGAGCACAGGGAGTCTTATTGGGGATAGAAGGACCTTGAGGGGACAGGAGCTCCATAAGGAGACCATCAGAGCCAACAAATCTAGACCTGGGGGGCCTGCAGAAACTGATGCACCAACCAAGGACCATGCATAGAGAGGACCTGGACCCCCTGTTCAGATGTAGTTGATAGGCAGCTCAGTCTCTATGCCCTAATATGCGGAGCTGTCTCTAACATGGATTCTGTAGCTCACTCACTGATCACTTCCCCCTGGTGGGGTGGCCTTGCCTGTCACAGAGGAAGAGGATACAGGCAGTCCTGATGAGACTTGATAGGTTGGAGTCAGATGGTAGGGGAGGAAGGCTCCCCTAGAGGTGGGGCATTGGGGGGAAAAGGGAGGGAGGGAGATGGGACCAGGAGGGGCTGGTCAGCCCAGCTGCCACCTAGGCCCAGATCCTGGGCTTTAAGTTGGTACACTCCCAAATCTACATAATCTGTGAGCTGTTGGTGCATGTGAAAGGGCAGGTTCTGCTGATCCAAAGTTGCAGGATCTCCATGACATAGGGCAACAACAGGATAACTGGGAATGGTCCCGATGAGGATCCAATACTAACAGTGTGAAAGAAGCCAGAGGCCTCAAACCAGACCAATGACTCATTGCACTGAACATTTGCAAGTGAAGATGTGTGGACAGAGAGGTAGACTGTACACTGTACACACTATAGTGCCCATGAGGAAATATTTTCTATGCTTTTGGCAGGGGTAGTTGCAAGGGCAGAGGGCATATATGAGGGGATTGGGAGATGAGTGGGACTGGGATGCATGATGTGAAACAAAGAATCAATAAAAAGTTGAAAAAAGAGGCTGGAGAGATGGCTTAGTAGTTAAGAGCACTGGCTGCTCTTTCAGAGGACCAGGGTTCAATTTCCAGCACCCACATGACAGCTCACAACTGTCTATAACTCCTGGTTCAGGGGATCTAATACCCTTAGACAAATATATATGTTAAATAGAAATAAAATTTTTTTTAAAAGTTGAAAAAATTAAAAATAATTCAAACTCATTTTTATTGCAAATCCAAACCCATATTTTTCAGCAGTACCTGGGAATGCTTCTGTTGGACACTGACCCCTTGTTACTTGATATATAAACATCCTAGAAGATACTAAGTTTAAGGAAGAGATCTGTGCTCCTTTGAGATAGATGTGTGACCATTTTCACCTCATTTCTATAGGTAGGTGGGATATCCATTTTAAGTCAGGGATCCTTGTATCCTAGGTTGGCTTTGAGCATTCTATGTGGCTCTGGATGTCCTGCCTCCACCTCCAGAGTGCTGGGATCCCACACATGTGCCCAGCTTATGCAGTGCTGGGGATTGAACCTAGGGCATCATGTGGGCAAGGCAGGTAATCTCAGAGCTATGTCTTCACCCTCATTAAATGCAGTTAACACACGAGAACAGGCTATAAAAGGCCACAGCCATAGAAGCACAAGCACAATCAGTCCTTCCCTAAATGTCTGATTGATGAGTCAAGGCCACATCAAATGCACCCGCTTATTCTAAGTGATGTTCTCAGGCAGAAAACACATGTTACTCTGAAGACATCATGCAGGTTTTCTTCCGAGGCTACCTCTTAATAACCCCATTTCCCTAGCATAAGAGCGAGCAAGCTTGCTTTCTGTTAATTGTAGGGAATGCCTTGGGTTCCTCCAGCTGCATGTTCACTAGCAGTGAATCATCCAGGCTTACAGCTTTTCTGTTTTCCCAAAGCAGGAAAGATTCCAGTCCCATTTCCTTCCCTTTCTCTTTTTTCTTCCTCCTTCCTCACTCCCTCTCTCTCTCTCTCTCTCTATATATATATATATTTATGTGAGTGCTCACAGGAGAGTGTAGGTGTCCTTGGAAACCAAAAGAGGACATTGAGCCTTAATCTCCTGGAGTGTGTGAGTTGCTCGATGTTGATGTGGGTGCTGGGAATTGAACCTGGGTCCTTTTTCAAGAGCAGTATGCATCTTGAGCTGCACCACAAAGCATCTCTCTAGCCACACAAGCCCTTCTTTCTGAATGCACTTTGCTTTAGGCTGTATTTGCTAAGACAAAGATGTATCACTAAAGCGATGAGACACTAGGAGAGCTAATTAGGCTTTCCTCATTTTACAGACTGGGGATCAAACTCATGGCCTTTACACATATAGGGAAAGCACCCTGGCTCTAAACCACACCCCAGGCCAGTCCAGCCCTTTCCAACCCTTCTCGGTTTCTCTGCTTTTGGAGCCTCGTTTCTGCCGGATTCTTTCTTCAGTGTGTCCATAAGTCTCATGCTTTTGCTTAGGCTAGGCATATTCTCTCATGTTTTGCATGATTAAATGCACATTTGACAAACTAGAACAGTTCTAAAACAGACAGGGGTCTCTCCAGAGAGGGATGCTAAGTTGTTTCCAGTTTTCTCCAGCAGTTCTCACGGCCCTGGATGCAGTTAGTGCTCATTATGCCATGCTTCCGCTGCTGAAGCCTCCAGCTACCCTCCCCGTTTTCATGGAAGCTGAGGACAGTGCATGTGAGCTGACTCGTTTCTCAGACTGACCTGAGCTCGGCACTGATGCACATGCCTCTGTTTCAGAGCTCTCCTGGCAATGGTCAACAGGCTTCCTTTCCTACAGACATAACAGGGAATTAGTTGAAAGCCTAAGTAGACAACCTCTGTGTCTCTGTGTTTCTACGTGATCAAGTTGAGCATCCTAAAAAAATCGTTTTCTGTTATCACCACCAATATCAATCAATTGATATATGTGAAACCTCCCCATACTCCCCAAATATGTATATATACAAAATACACATTTGTTATGGAAATTTACCATTGGCACTTGTCTGTCTTCAGAGTCTTCGGAGGGAACTCCTCTACCCTCAAACACTTTCTTTGTAAGTGTTCCACGGTGGAAATGCCTGATGTTTTAAGAGTATTCCCCCAAGACTCTCTGCAATTTAAATTTCCATTTTCCTGGATCTCAGCAACCTCCTCCCTGACTCCACAGCAGGACAGCCTGAAATCCTGAGGAGAGCAAGTTGTACAGGAGCTCACTACCGGGTGTGTGGTGCTCACCTTTAATCCTACGCCATGGAGGCAGAGGCAGGCAGATTTATGCTTGAGGCCAGTCTACCAAGTTTTAGGCTAGCCAGAGCTAAGTAGTGAGATCCTGAGTCTAAAAACAAAAACCAGCCTCAAATGAACAAGAGCAAGCCTGGTGGGCAAAGCTGCTTGCTGCCAGGGCTTACTTTGTTTTGGATCCACACGGTAGAAGGAAAAGAATCATCTCCTGTAACTGTCTTTTGACCTCCACACACACAGTGGCATGCACAACAAGGGCATACACATCACACCACACAAACACATATACACATACCTACAATACAAAGTTTAAAAAAAAAAAACCCACTGAAAAGTAAACACATTCCACAAGTACTGTGTGAGCTACAAAATATTGTTTGAGTACTGTTTATTAAAAAATAACCTGAAGCCAGGCATAGTGGTGCACACCTTTAATCCCAGCACTCTGGGAGGCAGAGGCAGGCTGATCGCTGTGAGTTCAAGGACAGCCTGGTCTACAGAGTGAGTCTAGGACAGCCAAGACTGCAGAGAGAAACCGTATTGCAGAAAACAAAACAAAAACAAAAAACAAAACAACAACAAAACAACATGAAAGTAACAAAAAAGATCTACAGTCCCTTTCTTTTTAAGATTTATTTATTTTGTATACAGTGCTCTGCCTGCATCAGAAGAGGGCATCAGATTACGTTATAGATGGTGGTGAGCCACCATGTGGTTGCTGGGAATTGAACTCAGGATCTCTGGAAGAGCAGTCAGTGCTCTTGACCTCTGAGCCATCTCTCCAGCTCCTGCAGTTCTTTTCTATAAAGGGACTGAGGGTAGAAAGGAAGCAGTGGTGACTGAATCAATGGCGGAGCTTTCCATGAGGAAATGTAACATGATAGAAATGAAGTATAGGGCCGGGCGTGGTGGCGCACACCTTTAATCCCAGCACTCTGGAGGCAGAGGCAGGTGGATCACTGTGAGTTCGAGGCCAGCCTGGTCTACAAAGCGAGTCCAGGACAGCTAAGGCTACACAGAGAGATGCTGTCTTGAAAAACCAAAACCAAAACAAAACAACAAAAAAACCAAAACAAACAAACAAACAAAAAACCCAAAAAACCTGTCACTGGTTCTCAACCTTCCCAGTGCTGTACTCTTTAATAGAAATAGTTTTTCATGTTGTGGTGACTCCAACCATAAACTTATTTTTGTTACTACTTCATAACTGTAATCTTGCTACCGGTATGAATTGTAATGTAACTGATATGCATGATGGTCCTAGGTGGCCCACAGGTTGAGACCCTGTGCTCTGTGTAGTCTTGGCTGGCCTCAGACGCATCATCTCTCTACCTTAGCCCACTAGGTGCTGTGCTTACTTACAGGCACATGCTACCACACCAGACAGCATGATTTAATATGTATGCATATATTTATATGTAGACATATAGTTATAGAATATATAAGGTTGAGGTGGCTCAGAGGGTAAAAACACTTGGTATTACACCTGACGATCTGAGTTCAATCCCCAGGACTCACATGGTGGAAGGAAAGAACCAACTCCTGTGTGCTGTCCTCTCACTGCTACACTAAATGCATCCCCTGCCACCCTAAACAAATATTTAAAAATAGCACACAAGATGCTTTAAAATCTGTATATAACACTGTGGAATGACTAAAGCAATCCATTTTATTATTTACTTTTTAAAATGATTTATTTATTTTTATTTTTGTGCATTGGTGTTTTGTCTCCGAGTATGTCTGGATGACGTCGCTGGATCCCTTGGAACTATAGTCACAGACAGCTGTGAGTTGCCATGTGGGTGACTGGGAATCACTGGAAGAAGAGCCAGTGCTCCTAACTGCAAGCCATTTCTCCAACCCTTATACATACATGCATGTAGGCAACACTCGAACATGCACGTGGGGGATCAACCCTGAAAGCCATCCACTTTGGTTTTATGATTGCAGGGTTCCTTACTGGGGTTTGGGGCTCCCGGATTGGTATAACCTGGCTGGACCATGAGCCCTGAGATCCATCTGTGTTTACCTTCCCAGAAATGAGGTCAGAGGTATGTGCCATCAGGCCTGGGTCCTTCTGTGGGTTCTGGGGGTCAGACTCAGGCCCTAGTGCTTGAGTGGCAGCTCTTATCAACAGAGCTCTCTCAAGCTCCTCACTTCCTGTTTCTGCTTCCATTAGAGTTAGATCTTTCTCACTTCTCCACCAGGGATTCTGTCACCAATCTGGTAAGCTTCTGTAAGTTGGTGAGAAAGTATAAAAATAACAAAGGTTTGAAATGATTTCTTCAAATCTTTCATGATTTTAGGATGTGGTGTTTAGTTAATTTATTTATAGACTAAACAGATCATGATGTTTTATTGACCAACAGTTTTTAGCCATTTTTCCAGAAGAGACTGTGGGGTGAAGACAGGCAGTAAAATCTGAATGAGCCACAGATTCCAACCTCCACCAGGCTTTAAGTCCCTCAGGGTATATCTGAGTTATGAATTATTCAGACTTACTCTGCTGCTTAAGCAATAGTTTCATCATTTGAAAATTTTATGTCTTTAAGAACATCGCCTAAGAGCAAATTGCTTTAAAAAAAAATCATTATTTTTCTGCAATTAATTCACATATTGATATCTGTCCATTCCAGAGAAATTTACAAAGTAGAAAAACTTTGTTGTTTTTGAGACAGGTATCATGTAGCCCAGGTTGGTCTTTAACTTACTACATAGTTGATAGTAACAATGACCTTGGGTTCCTTCTGCCTCTCTCTCCCTAGTGCTGGACAAGAGGCATGCGCCACCATACCTCAATTAAGAAGCATAAAAGTAGCCAGCTTAACCCCTGCTGTTTTTTTTTTTAATAGAAAGAACTGTATGTTTGCTCTTAGGTTATTATTTTTTTTTACATTCAAATAAGTTTGATATGCTTTATTCAAGAAATATCTCAAACTTCCAGTAAGATGATCCATTTTTATGTCACATCCCTGAAAAGGATGAGAGCTCTTGTGTGAGCACTGCAATGTGAGGCATCGTTAGTGTGACTTCTCACACACTGTCTGTGCAGAAGGCACCACCTAACTGTCCATCAGGGAGGCTGTACTCAGGGAGTTGGGAAATATGATAAAATCAGGGAAACACAAGTCAGGGCAGATGAGGTCTCTGAATTTTTTGACTACATTAGTTTATTTCTATTTGTGAAGTTTTTAAGAAAGCACGTTATATACTATTACATATAGTGTATCTATGTATGACACACATAGGTTTTGTTATTATATGTAGCCCACATAAGTCTATATATAATAATATGACAGTATATACATTTTATTTTATATAGTATATAGATACCATTATCCTAATATATACATACACATGTACATTCATATACACACACACATGACAGTATATACAGTTTTTGCTTTTTTGAGACTAGGGTCTTATGTATCCAAGACTGACCTTGAGCTTGCTATACAGTAGAATATATATTTCAAAGTCTTTTCTTTTTGAGACTGGGTGTTGACGTATCCCTGAACTCACTATGTAGATCAGGGTAGCCTTGAACTCACAGAGATCTGCCCATCTATGCCTCTCAAATGCTGGGATTAAAGGTATGTGCCACCACGACCAGCATCTTACCTCTTGATCTTCTGCTTCTACTTCCCAAGTACAGATTATAAGTATAGACCACACATACTAAGATAGTCTATTTGTTTAAACATATAAACATACAAATATAATGCACACACACACACACACACACACACACACACACATATGGGGTTGGAGAATGTGCCACAACATACATGTGAGGGCCAGAGGACAATTTTGGGTGTTGGTCTTTCTTCTACGATGCGGGTTCTTTGGACTCGATTCAGGTTATATAAGGGTTGGTAGCAAGTGCCTGTCTGCTGAATCATCTAGAAGGCCCTGTCTGTGGGCCTTAAATTACTCTATTCATGTTTGCTTTGAAAACTTCTGGAAGGCTACCTAATAAAGTGTTGGTGTGCTTTTCTCTGGGAAGTGTGTGTAGGGGGAAACTTCCCATTTAGCTTTCGTGTAGTGTTGGGCTACTTTACCCACTTTTTCAATTGATAACACTATTATTTTCTTTTTGGCTGAAATGGGGTTTTGCTACGAAGTCCAAAGTGGCTTTTACAGCAATCCTGCTTCAACCTCCCAAGTAATAGATTACAAATGAATAGCACCAAGCTTGTGATGAAAGTGCTGCAGGAATAGTCTGGCTTAGAATTTGCTGTGCTTGAGGATGATCTTGAACTTCTGGAGCACTGGAATGACAGACGTCTGCCACTGCACCTAGTTTTATGAAGTGCTAGGGATGGAAGCAGGACTCGGATCACGCTAGGCAAGCACTCTACCAACTGAGTGATATCCCAAGCCTTGTTTTTACGATGATTCTTGTTATTTAGCCCCAACTGGTCCAGTACTAAGTAACCAGGCTGGCCTTAAACTCATGGTAATCCTCCTGAGGGATGAGATTGCAAGGGTGGATGTCTCACCATGCCTGGCATAAAGCAAACACATTACTGTTAAAATGTAAAATTACATGCAGTAATTATAATCACCCCTTTAAATAGATTAACATCGTTTGTTAAGGCCAAAGAACCAAAGCTGCAAACCTATGACCAGAATTGTCCATTTATCACTTAATCTGTCTGCTTCCCTGTGGTGTTCCATCAAGCTTGTTGAAATGAATAAAAAGTGTACTAGACAAACTGGAGCAAGAGGCAAGCAGAACCCGAAAAGCATAAATCATAAAAAAGGAGACTATTAAAATATTAAAGGGCTGGAGAGGAGGCTCAGCAGCCAGGAGTAATGAATGCTCTTCAGAGGACCCAAGATTGGTTTCCAACTGCCTTAACTTCACCTTCATGGGATTTAAATGCCTCTGGCCTCTGTAGTCTCCTGCATGCGTGTGCACAAACCCACATGCACATACACAAATATAGTTTTAAAAATATAAATTATTAACACTATTAAAGAAGTACAAACAAAAGATGGGGTAGTGTCAAGGGTCTGTACCTATACTAAAACAACAACAATAACAAAAACAAAGATTAAGCCATGTGCCAGGCTTTTGAAAAAATTTGAGGTGTCATTATACAGTGAGGCAGGTCCAATTACATACACACAAGCCCAGAAGATAGAAAGATCTGAAGTAAGCCCAGCCCCCCTGAGTTTATCCAAATGGCCTGAGGGAACAACATGGGGATTTTACTATGGGTAAGAGGAGGTATGGGGTAAAGCTTGCTTTAGGTGGTAAGAAGATTGCAAAGTTTCAATCTTCTGCTGGAGTACAAGAAAATAGAGGAGAGTGAAGATAAAAACCACCAGGAACCACTCTCCCCTCTTCAGAAACGCAGTGTGGCTGTGGCTGCTGGTCTATGATAAGGCTATCGTCTAGTGTGGTGGTGCTCACTGTCAATGTGATGGGGTCTGGAATCATGGGGAGACAGGCCTCTGGACAGCCTAAAGAGGGCTTTCTGGATTGCACTGACTCATGTGCGAGACCCATCTAATTGTGGACAAGACTACTCCCTGGACAGGGGAATCCTTGATTGTATAACATGGAGAAAGCCAATTGAACATGCATGCATTCATTGCTGTTTCTTTTTTTTTTTAAATATTATTTTATTTTATTTTAATTTTTTATTATTATTAATTTATTCTTGTTACATCTCAATGGTTATCCCATCCCTTGTATCCTCCCATTCTTCTCTCCCTCCCATTTTCCCCTTATTCCCCTCCCCTATGACTGTTCCTGAGGGGGATTACCTCCCCCTGTATATGCTCATAGGGTATCAAGTCTCTTCTCGGTGACCTGCTGTCCTTCCTCTGAGTGCCACCAGGTCTCTCCCTCCAGGGGACATGGTCAAATGTGAGGCTCCAGAGTACATAAGAAAGTCATATCCCTCACTGCTGTTTCTTGACTGTGGTCACATGACCAGCTGCTTCAAGTTCCTGTTGCTTTTGCTTCTTTATCACTGTTGGACTGAGAGCCAGGATGACTCTTTCTCTCTTAAGTTGCTTTTGCCAGTGTTTGCAACAGGAAAAGAAACTCCCACCCCACCACAGCTTCATCAATGCAGAACCATTTCCTATTAGTTCATTTCAATATAAGGCAGAGAATGGAGGAAAAATCTGAATGCTGCTGCCTTTTCTTTTCAGACTGGGTAAGAGCAGATTATGGCTCCAAAGAGAAGAGACACCTCACAGAAACAGGCAATGTCTTAGTCCATCTTACAGTGCTGTCATAAAACACCTGAAACTGAGGACTTGACAAAGAACGCTGGTGTGGTAGCTCACGCCTATCAGTAGAAATTGGGAGGTTGGGGCAGGATGATTGCCACAAAATTGAGGCAAGCCTAGTGACAAGTCTTACTTATGGTGTAATACTTGTTTCAAAACATTTATTGAAAAGAAAGGAAAAAGGAGAGGGAGGGGAGGAAAGGGAGAGTGGGATGTATGTGGTTAAGCTCAATTTTTGATGTCTACACAGAGTGCCAGTCTAAACTGGCTTCTGGTGGGAGAGGGGACAGAGCAGTAGAGATTCCCAGGAGGATATAGCAGACTCCCAAGAGGTCAGGCTGCTTACGACAACCAGCTCTCATAAGCATTAGCCTAGGTCAAGAAGAACTAGAACTCCCAAGAGATGGGTGTTCATAGCTTCTGACAGTCATGCCTGCAACGACTGCCCCTACTGCCTCTTCATACCATAATCCTAGGCATCAAGCTTCTAGCCCATGTCCTGCTGGATGACAAGTCACACACAAGGCCATTTACAGGTGTGGGAAAGGCACAAAAGGAAAGGATGGACTTTAAACGACAAGAAATCTCACAGAGAGTCACAACTAGTCAAAGTGCTGAGAATAATAACCTCTTCACCGCTCAGGGAACATTATAAAGGAGGAGCTGAAAGAAGGTAAGGACCAAGAGGTGGCGCTGTGGCGCTGGGAAGCACCATCTTCTAGGCATGATCTGGCCACTGCACTTTGGAGCCATCAGCAAGCCTTGATCATCTGCACCAACATCTCTGGAGGGTGGAGGGACTCACAAGGCTCCACCACTCCCTGAGAATCTAAGGGCAGCTATGGTTGCTGGGGGATGGAGAGCCATCTTATCAGCTGGTAATGTGCCCATGACTATATAAATGATTTTTACCATTGTTCCTGTAAGCAACGTCAATCAATGGTAACAAAAAGGAAAACAAAAAACCAAACAAACATGAAAGTAGAACAGCTGAGGAGGTGAGGGGGTGATAAAGAGTATGGAAAGGAAAGAGAGGATAATGGCAGTGAATATGGCTAAAAAATAATGAAAAAAAATGCAAGTAAGTAAAATGCCAGAAACTTCCAAGATGTTAAGAATTCGGTGTATTTACAGGCAAGGTCACGAGAGTGCTACAACATGGCTATAGACTCAAAAGTAATAATAATAAAAAAATGAGAACCACGGGAAATGGATTGTTCCGAACAGGCTTTTAATATCAATATCCAACTCTTATTCATACATATTTTGCTTAGAAAAGCATTTGGAGTGATAAGATCAATATATCTTATAAAAAAAAAAAAAATAGGAGAGGATGCGATGCATCCAAGAGAAGGATGTGGAGGTCATACAGAAAGCCAAGGAGGCAGTCAGTCCTCCAGGCTCATGCTCCAAGCACACAGCAGCTGGGTTCAAATGTTCCTGCCACACTCAGCGCTCTGGAGAATGCTCCTGTACACCTTCTTTACTGCTGCAAAACCACACTAATGTCAAGAATAACAAGGTAGCGATGATCCAATTACACACATGTGCACACACATAAATGCCTTGCTGAGGATGAGACCTGGCACTTTACCTAATGCTGGGGTTAACAGATGGATAGGAGAAGATTTTCAGACTACTTGGTAAGAAGGGTTGGAAGGGAGCTGCTCTCTTTGTGGAATGTACACTACTCACCTAATCCCTCCAACAACTCGACAAGGCACATGTCATTAATATACTCACATTCAGATTACCAGTCCAGGCTAGGCACTGGGTGGAAGAGCATAAAATAAAGGTCTTCGTGGCCTCAGTCTCAGACTATGCTACCCTAAATTTACTTTTCTTTATTACTCACTGATGGATATAACATGCGAGAAGAGAGGAAAATGATGATTCTTAGGACCACAGAAACATAACAGCCAACAGGCAGGACACAGGAGACTAGAACCCATGGCCCAATGTAAAGATAAAAACAAACAAAACCAGAGGATAAAAAAATTATGGCCCTATGTATACCGTATTAGAAAATTATGCACTTTGAGGAAAAGTTGAGAAAAGTGTATGTAAATATGAAGATTGCTCTTGTAACTGAAACCTGTGAAGAAGAGATGAGACAAAATAACTTCACAACATGATAGCTGTGGAAGCTGGAGCCCTCTGTGCACACGGGCAGTGCTCTAAGAGGCAGGCTTTCTGGCTATGGTACCTTTTAAGTGGAAAGATGCACAATAAAGAGAAAGGGTACATCTATACAAATAGCACCACTTAAGACTAACTCAGTGACTCTTTCACAATTTTTTATTGACCATTTGTCATTTTCATGTGTTATTCATTGGCTATACACACATTATGCTTCTAGCAGCCAATACAAAGTCCAGTGAAAAATAATAATGGCTATTCCATGTGTCTCAAATTTGCTATAGTGTTCTTTCTTTAGATTCTTCAACATCTTGTTTCTGAAAAGCCACCCACTGGGAACTGGGGCCAGAATGTGAAAAACTAGCACTGAATAAAAATGTGAATTGGGTATCACAATCTCAGTGCCATGAGAGAGGGCAGGCCTTCATTCTTTGAGTGGCTCACCTGCCCTTTGTGACACATCAGCATCTATGGACTCCCTACACCATCTCTTACACCAGATTCTGAGAAGTATGGTACTACACGGTTGAATTGGCACTTTGAGATTTTGCCCATTTGGAGACTATATGCATGGCTGGGGGCAGGAGGGTAGAGAAGGGCCCTTCCATGGAGACACTCTGAGTTCCAAAGACTTGAGCCTTAGGTGTATAAACTCAAGTCCGTCTTATAGAAAATAAACTTGTTAGATATTACAAAAGAGGACAAAAGCGGAACTAAATCCTCTGTAGAAGTCACAATGGTGATCAATCAACGCACCAAGCTCTCCTGGCTTACACAAGGCCATGACTTATTAGACAAGCCTTTCCCTTACTAGCAGGGAAAAGCTGTCAGCACTGAAACTGTCCAGCTCCTTCTGTAAGGGCGACAAGTGAGCCACTCAGAATCATAAAGATATTTTCAAGAGGCTTTCCCCCCCTTATTCTATAATGAAATAATCATGCCAATTCCTGAAACTAGCATCAAAAAAGACATTCTGGCTGAGCGGTGATGGTGCATACTTTTAGTCTCTGTGCTTTGGCAGCAGGGGCAGGTGGCTCTCTTTGAGTTCAAGGCCAGACTGGTCTACAGATTGAGTGCCAGGGCAGGCAGGGATACACAGAGAAACCCTATCTCAAAACACAGACAGACAGACATACATTTTGCCTTTGGGTTACACCAAATTTCTCTCATTTCCAAAGCAGTGATGATCACTGTTCTCATGGGTGTGCAAGCATGGTATCACACAGCACCCAGGAGCAACAGGTCCACGCTAGGTTTGTTGTTCTGATGTTACTATCCTGAAATTATTAATGCTTTAAAAATTACACTTATTTGTGTGTATGAGAAAGAGATGGTGTGAGAAGATGATGTCAACTGTGTCCTGAGGACTCACCCTCAGTCACCACTGGCTGAGTCATTCCACTGACCCTGAAATTAGTAATTTTGAACAGGTGCTTTGTGTGTTTTGTTTTTTTAAGATTTATTTATTTGTGCCGGGCCTGGTGGTGCATGCCTTTAATCCCAGCACTCGGGAGGCAGAGGCAGGCGGATCGCTGTGAGTTCAAGGCCAGTTTGGTTTACAAAGCGAGTCCAGGACAGCCAAGGCTACACAGAGAAACCCTCTCGAAAAACAAACAAACAAAGATTTGTTACACATAGAATGTTCTGCCTGCATGTGTGCCTGCTCACCAGAAGAGGGCACCAGACCTCCAGATGAGTAGCCAGTGCTGGTAACTTTTAAGCCATCTCTCTGGTCCTGCACTCTATGTTTTTACATTGCACTGGACCCTGAAAAAATACTTAGCTGGTCCCAATAGTTAGATTTGTGTTCAGACACTAACTTGCTTATAGACCAGTGAAAGCCACTGTACTGTTTTGAGTTAGAAGTAAAGAAATATTAGCAAGCAAGCAAGCAAACAAACCCAGTGAGCCCATTGTAGTTTAGTTGTGCAATTTTGTTTAGTCCTGAAGAGTCAGTCCTTCAAGGCACATGTAATTATCCACATCTTAGTGACAAAGGTCATAAAGATTAACGTGTTATACTAAGGCAATGTTATGAATTATGTGAAATGATCACCCAGGTGGCACAGACCTGGAACTACAAGGAGGCTGAAGCAGAAAAAGACAAGCTCAAGGCCTCTCTTGGATATCAAGTGAGTTCAAGGCCATTAAAAAAAATTTTTTTTTTTTTTTAAAAGAGAGCTTAGGTACTGAGAATGTAGTAGAATGCTTGCCTAGCATACATGAAGCACTGGATTTAACTTCTCACATTGAATAAATAAATTAGGTGTGGTGGTGGTAGAGGAGGAGGAGGAGGAGGAGGAGGAGGAGGAGGAGGAGGAGGAGGTTCAAGCTGGGTACCCTGACCACTAGCCTAGAAGAGAAGCATCGCTGCAACTCTACACTTTACCTTGCTACTCCTTAACAGTGCACCCACTTCCTCTCAAAAATAAGGAGACAGAATCTCCTGAGGCCTAACTACCTCAAGAACAAGCAGACTGCAAGAGATCTCAACAGTGCAGAGGCCAACATCAACCAGCCTGCATTCAGTGAAGAGGTTTTGCAACCCACTATCACAATGGGGAAGGGACCCTAAATTTGAGCACAAAAAAGTATGTGAGCAGACTGAGGTGTGACATCTGGTGGAAACCACAGGCTCCAAGATATACAGAATGTAGAGGGTTTGGAAGCAGGATGGGGAATTCTGCCCAGCCACAGCAGGAACCAGCAAAAGTCAACTTAAGAGTTTGTGACGGAACTTGTTGCAATGTCCAGAGTGCCAGAGGTCAAGTAAACCTGGGGAGTTGGCTCTCCTATAATCAGAAATACTGACTGAGAACATGTCTTATTAATCTGTGGAACATCAATCTCAGTTCATTGCTCATTTGGAATTTTATCTTTAAACTCACACATATCCTGTTTAATTTTTAAAATCTTTTACTTACTTTACATCCTGACTGTAAACCCCTCCCTCCTCTCCTGCCAGTTCCACCCTCCCCCTCTTCCCTTACTAGAGGACTCAAATGAAGGCTGAGCTGCCTGTCGGTTACACCTGTGTAGGAGGCCTAGGTCCAGTCCATGCATGGTTCTTGGTTGGTGCTTCGTCTTCACAAGAGACTGTTTTGTTGGTTTGTTTTTGGTTTTCCAAGATAGGGTTTCTCTGTTTAGCCTTGGCTGTCCTGGACTCGCTTTGTATACCAGGCTGTCCTCGAACTCATAGAGATCCACCTGCCTCTGACCCCCAAATGCTGGGATTATAGGTATGCACCACCATGCCTGGCTTTGTTTTGCTTGTTTTATGTGAATATTCCTGGTGGGCTGTCTTCACTTGAATTTATGTTCAGTAGCAAGGTTGACTGCAGTAGCAACCATTATGGTTGTTAAAGTCTGAGTGTCAGCTGCAAGGAAAGACTGCTCTGCTCTTGTCTCCTATAAGATTTGAAACAGGAGTGGTAGGACCCTGTATATTTTAAGTAATGGGGCAAAAGTGGGTCAAATAAGAGTATAAGGAGCATATGGATTAGGGTATAAAAAAACAATAGAGAGGAGAAAGTGACAGATATAAGAGCTTTTTCCAGCAAAATACAACTTAGAAACCAGAGGACACATACACTCCTGGTTGGTTATATTTTTTTTGTTAACTTGACATAAGCTGGGGTTATGTGGGAAGAGGAAACCTCAACAAGTTGTGTTTATTTTATGTATATGTACACCTGCAGGCCAGAAGCTGCATCAAGTCCCAGTATAGATGGTTATGAGCCACCATGTGGTTGCTGGGAATTCAATTCAGGACCTCTGAAAGAGCAAGCAGTTAGTGCTCTTAACCTCCAAGCCATCTCTCCAGCCTCCAAGTTGTTTTTGGTAGTGGTATTTTTCACAGCAATTGAAAGCAAACTAGAACACACCCCAATAGATGAACAAAATGCAACAAGAAGACACCACAAGAAACAGGAGTCATCACCTGACAACAAGACTGATGGCCTCTCAACAATGGAAGCAGGACAGCTCACACACTGAGGGCCTCTCAACAATGCAAACAAAGATGATGAACTAGCTGAACTGATGGAAAAAGACTCTCATTTTTAAAAAGGTTCAAGGATCAAGTAGGAATTTAATTCAAGACATGGAAAAGGAACGTAAGAGATCAACTCACAAACAAAAGTTTTCAAAGTGAATGAAAGAATCAGCACTTTGGAGGAACAACTTAAAACTATGAAGGAATAATTCTGCAAGGAAATATATATATCAATGAGCATGACTAAATTCCCCAAAAGTCTAAGATACACCAAAGAGACCAAACCTAAGACTTATTGTGTAGAGAGAAAAGCCAATGGCTCAGACATGTTTTTCAGTAAAATCATAGCCAAGATTTTTCTAACCTACAGAAAAAAAGAACAGACATTCAAACATTAGATTCCCAAAGAGACATGACTAGAGAAGAAGCTCTCTGTAATGTATAGTCCAGATGTTAAGAATACAAAGCACGGGCGGTGGTGGCGCATGCCTTTAATCCCAGCACTCGGGAGGCAGAGGCAGGCGGATCACTGTGAGTTCAAGGCCAGCCTGGTATACAAAGCGAGTCCAGGACAGCTAAGGCTACACAGAGAAACTCTGTCTTGAAAAACCAAAAAGAAAAAAATTGTTTAAAAAAAAAAACCCAAAAAACTCCAAAAAACAAAAACCAAACCAACCAAACAAAAAAACCAAGAATACAAAGCAAAGAAACACTAATAAGTACTGCAAGGGCAATACCAACTAACATATAGGGACAGGGGCCGTAGAATAACAATAGATCTGTTGTCCACAACCCTAAAAGCCAGAACAGCAAGGAATGGTACAACCCACACTTTGAAAGTGTCAACCAAGACTGCCATACTCAGTAAAGTTATGTTAAAATGGGAAACATAAAAATATCTCAATATAAACACAAATTAAGGCAATTCTTAACAACTAAACCAGCACTGCAGAATTAAAAAAAAATTTATTTATTTTTATTTTATGCACACTAGTGTGAGTGTGTCAGGTTTCCTGGAACTGGAATTAAGACAACTGTGAGCTGCCATGTGGGTGCTGGGAATTTGGCGTCCTTTGGAAGAGCAGACAGTACTCTTAACCATTGAGCCATCTACCCAGCCCCAGAATTTTTAAAAACTAGTTTTATTGTCAGTGTATGTGCATGTGCCTGAGTCTATATACCTACACCATGTGCATGAATAGCGGAGGTGAGAAGAAGGCTTTGGATCCCCAGGAACTGAAATTACAGGTGCTGTGAAGTGCTATGTGGCTTCTGGGAACTGCACTATGTGGAGTCCTCTGCAAGAGCAGTAAGTGTTCTTTATCACTGGGCCATCTCTCTAGCCCCCACAGCAATTCTCAGAGGCATAGGATACACATAAGAGGATACTTTCAGACACAAGAATGTACAACAGAATAGAAGCAGATATTAACAGAGACTAAGAAAGGGATCAATCATGTCCAACACAGCAAACCAGCAAATACTCAACACTACCAGGAGAGGGAGAGAAGAACTACCAGCCAGCCAGCCAGTAAAGCAAATAACAAAACACCAACAGCAAACTTTTCTCAATTTTAACCTTGTACACAGATGGCTGTAACTTACTAATTAAAAGGCACAGACCAAGAGACTGGATTAAAAAGCACAAACCAACTGTCTGCTGTCTCCACCTAGAAAAGACATCTATCTATAAGCCGAGAGAGGCAAAGGTGGGACACCAAACTAAACGGCCTCAAACAGGAAGTTGTGGCAATAAAATAAGTTTCAAATTAACTCGGAAGATAGTGTGATGTTTACCTGTAACCACTGCATTTCTACTCATACACTTTAAATCATTCTTATCTTACCTATAATAGCTAATACAATGCACATGCAATGCCTACAGTTGTAATACTGTATTACTTAAGAAATGGTAGGAAAAAATTTGATATATATTCGGCACATTCATTTTTTTTCAAATATTTCCTCTCCCTCCTTCCTATTTAATATTGCAGATATGAATGCTTTAGGTCAATCTAGACAGCTTTATATGCAGAGACCTTGCTCTAGGTCCCACAAATCACTTCCCATCCTCCTTCACAAGCTCTGTAGCCAACAGTCCTCCAGGGATGGCCTCCACTGCTTTAGAGACTTTTTATATCACTATCCCAATGGGTCCTTTCAATTGGAGCTCAGTTTTGCTTCCAATTGAGGTAGCTATGTCATGACCTTTCAGGCTGGTCTTCAATCATGTCAACAAGAGACAGATAGTTTTTGTGTAAACAGGGATGACCTATCTTATCTTTCTCTTCCTAGAAGGATGTGGAAGGCAAGGCTGTGGACAAAAGTGATTATGCCTTTTGTTCTAGCATAAAGTCAGTGCTGTGGCATTTAAATTAGTAAGGATTGGTACCCCTTCCCCTCAGAGTGAATATATTATCCAGGAAGGATGTATCTATAATAGAGATGATTACCATAACCAAACAGGAAATTATGGTATATTTATTGAACAATATGTACACATATTGGTACTTCCTCTTTATTCTTTATGAATAAGTCACTATAAGATATGTACCTTATGATGGATTATTAATTTTATAATAAATTTAAAATTCTTTATAGCAAAAAACCTTCTTAAAAGACCAGGCAGAATTACAAAGTTTTACAAAAATTGTTTCATAAAGTGTTGGTTTTATAATAAGGATGTTTGAGCCGGGTGGTGGTGGCACATGCCTTTAATCCCAGTACTCAGGAGGCAAAGGCAGGCAGATCTCTGCGAGTTGAAGGCCAGCCTTGTCTACAAAGTGAGTCCAGGACAGCCAAGGCTACACAGAGAAACCCTGTCTCAAAAAAACCAAAACCAACACCCCCCCCAAAAAAAAGAATGAAAAAAAGAAAGAAAAGAAAAAAAGAAGGATGTTTGCTCCCCTCCACTTTTTTTGAGACAAGGTATTGCTATGTAGTTCAGGCTGGCCTTGCTTCAAACTTGTCATCTTTTCACTTCATCCTCACTAGGGCTGGGTTTGTAGGTATATATACTCTGTATGTTCTATCTGCAACGTCGCATGAAAAAAAAATTGGATTGGAGGTTTCCTTGACTCTCTACCACAGTAGCAAATATCCAAGATGAGTCAATTTATAAGAAATTTATCTTGGGTCATAGTTTTACAGGTTTCAGTTTGTGACTGGCTAATTTACTGCTTTTCAGCTTATCCAAGATGCTATTCCATAGCAGAGAAGAGTGTTTACTTTAAGGATGTTGATAAGCATCAAGGACGTTTATAAGTCTAGTCTTAATACACTCATAAATGGTATGCCCTGGGTAATCTAACTTTGGCCCATTAGCCCCACCTCCTAGGAGTTCCATCCTTTTCCAACAGGGTTACGGGTTGGGGAACCACACCTTTCATACATGAGCCTCTGAGGTATGTAGCTTAGTGGTAGGGGTATGCTTACATAAGCAAAGGTACTAGCTCATGGTCACATAAGTAGTTAAACAATATAATCAATTCTGGCTCCAAAAATTATGCTATTCTCTTAAAAAAAAAGTTGGAGAAATGACTCAGTGGGCCAAGAGCAGTGCACTGCTCTTGTAGAGGACTTGGCTTTGCTTCCCAGCACCCATATGGCAGAGCACAATTGCCTGTAATTCCAGTTCCAGGGGATCAAATACCATCTTCTGACCTCTACAGGCACCAGGAACACACACGGTGCACATATACACATGCAGATAATACATTCACACACAATTAAAAGAAAAATGCCTGAATTGTCCTCCTTGTTCTTCATTTACCTGATTACTTCTCTCAGACACAACCACTGTTAAGTTTCTACAAATAAAATCAAACACACACACACACATACACACACACACACACACGCGCACACACACACACACAATGCAGTTTACTTTTTATTAACCATGTGTACATCTGATCACATCAGGCTATAAACAGTACATTTTTTAAAGAAACTATATTCTCCTAAGTGGATGTAAACATCACATTTAATTAGTCCTCAATCTATAGCTGTTTGAAATAATATGAAACTTGGCATTTTCACATGTCTAAGTAAAGTATGAATTTCTGTAAGAGGGTTTGCCAAGTTGACAGATACTCAAACACACACTGCCCACAAGAGGCAGGTGTTGGTATTACAGTCCCCAGCAACACCTACATCTTCCACTATGAGTCTGCCACCTTCCTTAGCTGTCATTCCCTGTCCTCTTTCCAGGACACTGCTTGTCTCACTCTCAAGACCATAACCAAAGTGTTAACTTTACACAAGTCAATACAATCTTTTTAAGCCTTCTTCTGTACTGGGAAAAATACCTACTTCAAAGCCTCTAGGAAAATACGATGCCATTAAGCAAATGATAAAGCAAAATTGATTATTTTACATAGATATCTTTTACCCTTTCACACCACCTCTATTCTTTTTTTGGGGGGGGGTTGGGTTTTGGTTGTTTTTCCTTTTCCCTTCTTTCCCTTTTCCTTTTTTCCTTTCCTTTTCGGTTTTCAAGACAGAGTTTCTCTGTGTAACAGTCCTGGACTCACTTTGTAGCCTAGGCTGGCCTCGAATTCAGAGATCTGCCTGCCTCTGCTTCCCAAGTGTTGGGATTAAAGGTGTGCACTCATTTTTATTCTTGAGACAGAAAGTATCTTGGTGTTATTACTTACTGCCCCGTTTTCATTGTCTTTCTGCTCTACTCTGCCCACTATTCACAGAATCTCCAGTCAAATGAATCTTCTTGAATGCAATCTCACTGTACTTGGGAAAGGAAAATTAGGACTTCAAGGCTACCTTGGCTACATACTAAAATCTGAGATTAGCTTGGGCTCCACAACCACACAACCAACCAAACCAAACCAAAATGAAATTCTGAACCTTATGCTGTACTTAAGAAAATATTTATAGCTGGGCAGTGGTCTTTAATCCCAGCACTTGGGAGGCAGAGGCAGGCAGATTGCTGAGAGTTTGAGGCCAGCTGGGTCTACAAAGCAACTCCAGGACAGTCAAGGCTACACAGAGAGACTCCCATCTCGAAAAACAAAAACAATACGTACGTGTGTGTGTGTGTGTGTGTGTGTGTGTGTGTGTGTGTGTAATGTATATGCCTGAGAGGATGGATATATGTGCACCACATGCACACAAGAGCGTAGAGGCTGGAAGCAATGGACCCCTAGGACTCAATTCCAGAAGGCTGGGTGAGGCTCCATGTATGTCCTGAGAACTGAACCCAGGTCTGCAAGAACAGTAGATGCTCTTAACCCCAGAGCTATCTCCCTAGCCTTGTATCATATACTAATAAGCCTCAATAATCTACCTTGCCTTCCTAAATGATTTTTGCTAGTGCCTTTAGCCACTGTTATATCTGCTGTTCTCTTTAGTATTCTAGAATAAGCAGAAATTACATGCTGGAGTAAATTACAAGAATAGTCAGCTGGCTCTATTGATGGTTCACACCTAAGTGTTCTAAACTCAAAGCTCAGACTACAGTAACACCTCCAAAGTGCTACAATCCACTGATTTACATCACTGTTAGCACAAAGATTAGAGTACTGTTTTTTTTTTTTAAATTAAACTAATGGCTCATACGAAACTTCATGAAATTTGAGAAATGGATTTTCAACTGAGAATCAAGATAGTCAAAATACATATTAAAAGACTGAATGTCTATTCCCATTCTTCATGAACAAGGTTTAAGA
The DNA here is from genome assembly GCA_907169655.1 of Acomys percivali. NCBI lineage: Eukaryota > Metazoa > Chordata > Mammalia > Rodentia > Muridae > Acomys > Acomys percivali. The sequence continues at coordinate 42,762,407 of OU015757.1, forward strand.
ACTGCAACAGCGGGGCTGGAGAGATGGCTCAGTGGTTAAGAACACTAGCTGCTCTTCCAAAGGTCCTGTGTTCAATTCCCAATAACTACATGATGGCTCCCAACCATCTATAATATGATCTGATGGCCTCTTCTGGCATGTAGGTGTACATGCAGAGCACTCATACATTAAAGAAACAACTCTTAAAAAATAAAAAGAATTGCAAGGCCAGTCTGAGCAACCCTGTGTAATCCTGTAAAGAAGAAGAAAGGAGGAGGAGGAGGAGGAGGGAAAAATGGGGCTGGGATGCTCAGTAGCAGAACCATGCTAGGCCCAAGGTTTAGTTCACATAGAGACACAGAAAGACAAACTGAATCTTATCTCTCAATTAAAATACTTGGTCATGCAGAATTGAATTAAGTCATGACAAAGAATGATGAACCAGAACTGCACCTGCACTATACTCCAAATCAAGATGTCTTTTGTCAGTCTGATGTCCATTGTTAACTATATCAACATGTATCAACTTCCTGTCACACACTGTGGCTACCTTCCTACATGTTCTATTTCTTTTCCAAAAGCTCACTGTAAATATCTAAATTCAGGCCCTCTGTGTTCAATTTAAGATAGATCACATAATAAGCTTTACAGCACCTGCTAGATGGTTTAAGAATGGAACCATGGGCATACAAAATTTTTTATTCCTCAAATTGGAGTAAAAAGCACTGCTCACATGAAAGAATTAAGTGGCTCACATGAAACCAACAATATTGAGAGAGCATTTTTCTTTTGAGATATGGTCTTACTATATAACTGTGGCTGGCCAAGAACTTACTATGCAGCTCAAGATGGCTTTAGATTTATGGCAATGCTCAGTCTTGGAAGAGATGATGAGAGGTGTGCAATGGCACACCCAGCTAGAAAGAACATCCCTTTATGTTTCAGTAATACGTGCTTACTACATAGGGTTCCCCCCCCGCCCCGTTTTCCAGGGAGGCAGCAACCAACACTCCCAAGTAACTTTCCACTTTCAAACTCTTCTAGAAAAAACAAAACAGAACCACCAAGCTGATTAGCCAACCAAGGCATTAAAACAAAAAAACAAAACAAACAAACAAACAAACAAAAACTCATATGACTGATCACTTGGATCCCAGGCAGGGGACTGTCTGGGGTGGTTTAGGAGGTATAGTGTTGTTAGAGATGTGTCACTAAGGCTGGGCTGGGCTTTAAGGTTTCAAAAGACCTGAGCCACTCCCAGTGTGCTTTCTGCCTCGTGTTTGTGGCTCCAGGCATAAATTTTCAGCTGTTTCTACCACCATACTTTTGCCTGCCATCAGACTCTAACACCCTGTAACCACAGGCCAATCAGCATTTTGTCAGGTGTCTCGGTCATAGTGTTCTGTTACAGCAACAGAAAGTAACTAAGACAACGCACTACCACGGAGTGCGGGCTTGTTGTGGCAAAACTGGCCTCGTGTTTTTTTTTTTTTCCCTTTTTTTTTTTTGAGAAATGCAGAAGACTTTGGACTATGAAAGCAGCCGAATACTGTAAGTAAAGCTCAACAGGCCATCCTAATAGGAACTTGGAAGACAGTAGTGCTGTCAGGGGTGGTGAACTCAGCACAAGAGGAGAAAACTATTAGTGACTGGGCTAGAAATCATTTTTGTGATCTTCTGGCAATGAATATGGCTGTCTTCTGCCCTGGTCCTAGTAATTTGCCTGATGCGATTTCAAGATGGCCCGATAATGACGCTGTGGCACGGTTATTAGTAATCACTACTGTAATGCAAGTCTACAAGGAAAGAGGACATGTGCTGGGTGGTGGCGGTGCACGGCTTTAATCCCAGCACTTGGGAGGCAGAGGCAGGTGGATCTCTGTGAGTTCGAGGCTAGTCTGGTCTACAAAGTGAGTCCAGGACAGCCATGGCTACACAGAGAAATCCTGTCTGGAAAAACAAAAAAGAAAAAAAGAAAAGAGCACATGTAGCAAAAATAAAATAAAATAAAAAATTGAAGAGAAAAAGAACACCAGGAAATTTAATGTTGGCACCAAAGCTTGTGCTGTAAGAGATAAGGAAAGGCCTGATCTGCACTGGAATAAATGGAGACAAGACTCCAGCCAGCTAAGCTTTAAAACGGAATAGATCTAAGAAATTTTCTGCTCCTAAAAATCAAGAACAAAGGAAAACTACAAGTGTGAGTCAAAGGGACCAGGTTCCATGCAACGTAGGTAGCTGAATGTGGCAGTGTTGTCCACGTACGTGGCTTTAGAACCATGAAAGATACACAAAGGATAGTTGAATCTTCCTCTGAGGTTAAGCAGAATGGCTAAGGCCAGGTGTATGTGTGGTGGTGGGGTTCTTGTATATAGGCCCCGAGAGACTGTTTTGCGAAGCTGTCAAAGTGAAGCTTTGGAGACCCCAAGATATTAGAGGTGTCAAAGGCATGGGCTATCTGCCAAGGAGAGACATACAGAAAACCAGCCTGGGAGCGGGAAGCATGCTGCAGTCAGCAAAGCAGGAAGCACGAAGGCATCACGCTCCAAGTTCATGAAAGTAATATGGTATATGAAATACTTGTGTGTATAGTGCAGAGTCCATCACTATCTACATCCTGTGAACAGCTACCACTATTAATAATATTGAAAAACCTCTATGCTCATTTTGCTTTGAATTCAGACACAGTATCCATAGCCCTGAAGGGTTAAACTAAGGGAAGAAGTAAAGATTAATAAAGTACCAATTATGATGCTAGGTTCCCTCCCAGGCCTGATTCTCATTTAAAAATGGTGAATTAGGTATCTTGCTAGTGTGGAAACAGCTGAATAATTTATCTGTATTCAAGTGGTAAAGTATGTCTGAATCGAGTTACATTTTAAAAGACTGCTTTAAATAATAAGCTAGTGTAAGAAGACAGCAAGAACACTGGAAATTGTGCATGTTTTTAGAAGTTACAGTTCAACAAAAAAAGTTGTACTTGCCTTCCTTCTAGCACGGCTTCTTTGGATGCTTTCAAGCTTTTCCTACGTTTAGTGCTATGAGATTCTAATTCCACTACAAATGAACAAAAGATTTAATTTTTATCTTTTGGAACACAAATAGATTGTTAAATACTGCATCATAAATAGCAGACACTCAAACAGACATCAAAAAATTTTTTTTGTAATACTGAAAACAAAAATGACTTTTAAGAAATTTTAAAGTATTAAAAAAACAAAAAACAAACAGCTGGTGCATGCCTTTAATTCCACCATTTGGGAGGCAAAGGCAGGCAGATCTCTGTGAGTTTGAGGCCAGCCTGGTCTACAAAGCAAGTATAGAACTGCCAGGGTGACACAGAGAAACCCTGTCTTGAAAAACCAAAAACCAACCAACCAAACAAAATCCCTAAACCCCCCTCAGCTTAAATAACCTATACCAGTGGGAAAAATACTTATTTATTACAAAGTAGCATTTACAACATAGTCTTAATCAATTACATTTACACATGCCAGAATGCCCCTTATATGCTACAGGTGTATCTCCAAAGCCATTAGAAAGCAGTAAGAAAAGCTCTCTTTGGGGCTGGAGAGATGGCTCAGTGGTTAAGACTACTGGCTGCTCTTCCAGAGGACCAAGTTTCTATTCCCAACACCTTTATAGCAAACAGCTCACAACTGTCCTTAACTCTATTCCCAAGGGATCTGATGCTCTCTTCTGAGATTGGCAAGCACAGACACTCATGTGGTATACAGACATACATGTAGGCAAAACAACTATTCACATAAAAACCAAAACAACCTGTCCCCTTTTGAAATGAGAGACCTTCTAACAGAGACTGTCCTCTGGCAAATCAATATAAAGATTTAGTCATTAGAAATATTTGTAACCTTCTGGTTTAAATATTTTATTTATCAAATCAAGCTTACTCGGAATTTTTACAATTTGAATGTAATTTAAAAAATCAACAGTTGCAGAAAATATGACATTATGCTTGAGCATTTTTAATATGATAAAAGATACATAATTTATTCTTCCCAGCCCAAAGTTCAATATGAAACAACATTAATTTTGCTCACTGAAAGCTTAAAGCACTATATGGAGTCATTTTCGGCATGTGTAAACTGAAACGGAATTGCTGATGTGAGTTTTCAGTATGCTTTGTTTTTGTTTTACACTGATACGATAAAACCAAACCACACCAAGCACACATTAGTGAAGATATTGTATCAGAAAACCAAGCAACTACAGAAATGTTTAGTAATATCCTTCACTAATATGCTTTCAAGTTTAAAAATTTTTTTTACTTGTCCATGCTGGTAAAAATATTATTAAAAATATCTTTAAGGCCGGGCGTGGTGGCGCACGCCTGTAATTCTAGCACTCGGGGAAGCAGAAGCAGGTGGATCTCTGTGATTTCAAGGCCAGCCTAGTCTACCAAACAAGCCCTGACAGCCAAGGCTACACAGAGAAACCCTGTCCAAAACAAAAAAACAAAAAAAAACTTTGTACAACATGTATGAGACTTAGTTTAAGAGGGGAGGGATCTTTTAAATGTTTTAAAAATACAACCTTTAAAAGAGAAAATGTCTAAGTGAGATGACGTAAACTCATATTCCATTATTCCTAAACCTAATGAGAATGTAAATCTCAGTGGCTATTACAATAATATACAAAACCCCAACTTTTGTTTATTCAGGCTAGCAAGTCAAAAAAAACTTTTTTGTCAGTACCAGCAAAGATATTGTCCAGTTCACTACTCAAGGACATTTCTATTTTCTTGCAAGGTTTAGTTTGAAGAATAGAATTTGGCACTGCTATTTAGCATACTCAGAGAAAAAGAAATGGTTTTCATTTAATACTTTCAAGCTGGAAGAGAAGAATTTAGATGAGATTTTTCTAAAATATTGGGTTTGATCAATACTGTAAGGAAGGACTTAGAAATTCTAAAAACAGTATGATTGTAAACAAACCAACACTTTGCCATCACTCTTTATATAGCACTGAGAAATTTCAAATACAAACTGTAAAAACTCGTATGAAACCTTAAGAAAAATCTTACTGAAAGTAATTATAAAAATGCTTTTAGAAATTTAAGATGTAAAAAAACATTTGAATTTAAGTTAAAAAAAAAGAAAAAAACCAAGAAGAAACTCCACGAAGCTTTAAACTTTACAATGGTATTCTTTGAACTACTGTCATCTGATTTTACTGTGCCAATGTTTGGGCCACATTTTGTATCATCTTTACTTTGTGACCTCTCAAAGTCCTACTGCATTTTGAAATCCCATGTGTATGTTTTCCCAATTCTTTGAAATACCAATAAAATTATAGCATCATGGTGCCTAAAACTTTAAATGTTCATAAACATGTTTTCTATGAAAATAAGGTAACTTTTTTTTAACACAGAGAAATGAGCAGATCTGCCGGAAACCACTAGTCTATCTTATTTATTTATTTTGGTTTTTTGAGACAGGGTTTCCCTGTGTAGCCCTGGCTGTCCTGGAAAAACCACTTAACTATTAAGCAGACATTCCCATATTAATTTTTAAAAACTAAATATAATGCTGGAAGAAAAGTGGGATTTCTAATTCTGAGTTGCGTTTAAGCTCTAAAAGTCAGAAAGTTCTCCTGCAATCAACACTCAGGGCTGCCATAATTAATAAACGCTTTGTGAATGAAATCCCCATTCGACTGTACCTCTGATTTGCAACAAGAAATAAAACTTTTTTGTTACGGCACACGATCCCACTCTGTAGCCTACATTGTTTGGATCTTGCTTTGCAGTCCGGATTTGCCTCAAGCGCACGATCTTCCTGCCCCCGCTTCCTAAGTGCTGGACTAGCTGTGTGCCACCATACCTGCGGGAGCAGCATGCATCTCTTCACACAACAATCTAGTGCTCACAGAGGACTGATGAGTCAAGTTGAACCCAAATTGAAGACTTAATTTTCACTAGAAAATGTTCCAGAGTCACTGTGGTCTCCACTTCATTAACCTATTTGTTTTTTAAAGCAGGTTTCCAAAAATAACCAATCTTTTTCTTTCAGTAAATCTGCTAACTTTTATTCACTTGAGCCACATGTATAAACATTAAATGAAAAACCTCTGAAGTCCCCTCCCTTTTCTTTCACTGAGAAGGTTGAGTGAAGGTAATCCTTCGCCGTCGCCTTTGAAAAGCCTTTAGATTCCATCGGTTTGGTTCCAGCATATGAGGGCCATTGTAGACAAACAATACTGTCATCTTTTCAGAATAAGGAAGATTTTGCAGAAGCTGTAATGATCAAAACAAATTGCCACATAATTAAAGTATATATTGTGAAAGACAGTTTTCCAGCCTTATATATGTTCAAGTATATCAACCTGACAGTCTATGACAGCTCCTCTAATAAGCCAATCTAAAGCCTGGTCTAATAACTAATCTGAAATAATCCAGCTGCCTGGGAATCCTCTGTATTCCCAAGTCACCAGGACTATATACTTCACAGGCACACCGTGGAGAAGAGTGTGCACTCTCACTTCTACCAAAAACACTCCTCAGACTGCTTTGGCTAAGCACTGTGACAGACTGCAAGTTTGAAGTGTGTGTGGGAGGTATGGTTTTTTATATTTTTGGTTGTTAGCCTAGCCTTTAACGGCTGAAGCCATCTCTCCAGCCCGTGGTATGGTTTCTAAGCCAAGGTGTCTGGTAGGAAATAGAAGAGGGGCAGATCTGGGTAGGCTACATATCAGACTATAAAAGAAAATGATGAAGTGTTTTTTAAAACAGTACATTTAGGTGGGTTCTCCAATGAATATTAAGTTGAAGAAGGAAAAAAAAAGTCTGATTATTAAAAACATATCTGAGTATATTCACTTGATAACTTACCTATAGTACTAGGTTTAACAAAATGAGTATTTCCCATTGTAACACAGTTCTAGATTATAGAAAATTCTCTATGAAGATAATGTTATAAAAGCTTATCTGTCGGAGTAAGACACTGGGTACTTAGGGTCAGGGTAGTGGCAGTGGGAAATAAAGTCAGGAGCAGTATGTGACATGACAGAGAGGGCTGGAGTCTGGGGTTTGCATTCCCAGCTGTCTCTTAGCAAATAAGAGGGATTCTTCTAGAACTGGAATAAGTATCAAAACCCAGGAGGAGGTCTTTGCCTCTCCCCCAGTTCCTTAGGTGATGTTTCTGATCTAGTATATCACTGGAACTTGTCCCTTCTATGAACACAAATCATTACTATAATGTCTTTAGCTTCTTTTTTGGGAGCATTCCTGCTTATAATTACATCTTAGCCCATATCTGCTCCATAATTAAGAACCTGGGAGCCATCTAAGTGCATAACTTCTGTGATATCCATTACTCACCTTTGGCGTGATGAAGAAGTACTGGGATGTGTTCTCTTTACAGGCAGTATTCACAACCATTTCAAACACTCTCCGCTCATTGATTGGGTCCATACCCTAAAAGCGTAATAACAAAAATTATTACATTTGTTTTCATTAGATGCAGTATGTCCTGCCCCGCTCCCGCGCAAAATAATCACTGTACCTGATTAATCTCGTCAACTACTCTGAATGGACATCTATTAAGCTCCTGAAGCGCCATCAAATACAACATGGTAGAAACACTTCTTTCACCTCCACTTTGATGATGAGGGGTTAATTCATGCAGCTGAGTACTACTGCGAAATTTTACTCTAATTCGGATTCCATATTTATCATAATCTTCCTGTAAAACATAAAATGCTGAAAATGAGTGTTCTCTCTGATAATTTCATTTAATATTTGAAAATATATTAATCATAAAAGAAAACAACTAAAACAATTACTACCTAAACATTAACAAAATAAGGACTCTATTTGGTGTTCTATAACTTTTGCCAAATCTGAGACCACTCTTTAAGGATTATTTACTTCTCTTAGTTACTCCAGATCATTCAGATTCAGATTTACTTTCAAAGTAAAGCATTTAACACTAGTTAAATGGTCTAAGATAAGTGTCTAAGCAAGAGAGACATAGTACAAGAAACAGTCAATTCAGTCACATTTTTAAAACTTAAAAAGACAATAGGTAAAATTAATTTCAATGGTATTTTTAAAATTTAATCCAATATATTTAAAATGTCACTTTAACATCATAATAATATAGTATAAAATGATCAATGAATATTTTAATTTCCATATTTTTCTATGATTCCCTATCAATGTAGAGCATGTGGACTGATTGGTAATCTATTGCTATGTGGCATTCACTTGTGGAAATGGGCCTGGCTGGGGGTGATGGTTTCCTACTCATCTGGGGAAAAGACTGGGAAACCCATAAACTGATGAAAATCTTTGAAAGAATGATCTTCTGGATGCCTACAATGTTACTTACTCAAACATAAAGAATTTCCTAATATCCAAAAATAAATAAATAAATAAAATAAATTTGTACTTCCTATCCAGTTAAAGCTCATTTATACATCTTTTCAATAAAACTTAATTCATTTATATATATAGTTTTGAGAAACAAGATAGAACCAAAATGTTGGTCTCTATAGGACATATATGCTGCAAATATTTTGCCAGTGGAGAGTTGGACTCTTAAAGTATTTTATAAGGTATATTTAGAAGATGAATTTGTTTCTTCTTAATTTCTTAGTTTTTGATTTCAGGTAATCTATTAAACATGTATTTTTATGATTCTCTTCTTCAAAAAAAGGTGTGACAGCTATTTATGGATGAAGTAGTTCAGAATGTCAGTGGAATGGGCAGGGTCACGGGATGCCACCAGCAGGGATTCCAGTCTACATTCTTTCTAACAATGTCACCACCTCTAAGTAAGAAATAACCCCTGTCCTTTATAACTGCTACGGTGCCTCCATATTCTGGGAGAAGAACTTTGTGTCAGCTCTCACAGTACCTGGCTGAATCTCTCCACCCTTTCCTTTAGATTCTTATCCCATAGCTACTACTGCTGCTGGCAATACTTTTTAGACTTTCCTAGAAGCATGCTGCCACCTTTGGTTACAGTTTTGGCTGCACTCCTTTCAACAATATTCTGTTCAAACAGCAGAAGACACTTTCTCAAAGCTTGTCCTGCCAAGATTCCCGTTGCCAGTTTGGACTCTACTTTGGCTCTGCTGCTAAAAGGAGAGCACTATGTCCTAGTTCCTGACACACGAGAAAGCAAGAGCTTCCTTTCACAAACCATAAATCACTTCAAGCATAAATACAAAAGGATTCAAGTAGGCCTTAAAAAATATTACAAATAACACTTTTAATCTGTTCACCTTCCCCTTCAAACCCCCAAAGTAAACAAGTGACAGAACTGTAATCATTTGTAATAGTTTTAATTCCCAAGGGTTACTTTTAAACTGCATTTCTTCATTGTCGCTGATCATCCTTTTTTCTGCCTCATTCTAGCTTCTTCCATCTCACCGAAGGTTCTGGTTAAAGAAGTCAGTTCTGGACCCACTACTAAGGAGGCCATGCAGAAAGGGGACAAAGGGAAAGGCTGAGAAGAGGGGAGGTCCACAAGAACACACTGAAATGCAAGAGGAGTTTTTCTATAGCAGTGCATGAAAACAGAGACTGTTGTGAACAGTACAAGATAAAGGAAGCACCATGCAAGAGCTATAAAGGATGGGATTTCCGGGACACAGGCCTCGCCTTACTTTCTTGATTGTATTTATACCTCACACAATCAAATTACTGATAAAGATCCTGTTGTTACTTTGAGCAGGGTCTGTCTGAGATTAGATAAGAAGTTTTTTGTTTTGTTTTAAGATAAGGAGTTTCTTTGCCACTTGATAGCAATGTGACCTTTAGAAAAATTAACATAAATTTCAGTTTGTTTCTTAAGTAGGATAGATTTAAGTTCCTGCTTCAGAGGATAGTTATTAAGAGATTAAACAAGACAAACTTGGAAGTGCCTGGCACAAAGGACGTTAAACACTGTACATCCATTTCTTAGTTACAGTAAGGCAAGGGCTGTGTGCTAAAGTTCAAAGATAAAAAATATTATTATTTTTCTTTCTTTTTGGTTTTTTTGAGACAAGGTTTCTCTGTGTAGCCTTGGCTGCCCTGGACTTGCTTTGTAGACCAGGCTGGCCTCGAACTGATGAAGATCCGCCTGCCTCTGCTGCATGAAAATATTTTTATTGGTATCTTTTATTTAAAAGAAATTTCACCTTGGAAAAATTTTTGACACATACAAATGAGAATACAAAAATGACCTCAATGCACCAAGTAAAAATTTTTTGCTAAGATCAAAAGATGGCCAGCCTTTTGGTCACTTATATTCCTATCGCATTTATTCCATTTTCCCAATTATGTTCACAGAAATCCAGTCATTAGTCATTTCTTCTTCCTTCCCTCACCTGTTTAGAGTGTTGGGAATTAGCTGGGTGTGGTGGCGCATCCATTCAATCCCAGCACCCGGGAGGCAGAGGCAGGTAGATCTCTGTGAGTTCGAGGCCGGCGTAGTCTACAAAGCAAGTCCAGGACAGCCAAAGGTACACAGAGAAACCCTGTCTTGAAAAACCAAGAGTGCTAGGAATTAAACCCAAGGGCTTATGCAGCTAAGCATAACATAGTCTTTTCACTTCACTTCCAGGCCTTCTTTACACAATTTTCTTAATGAAAATTTTGTTTTATCCAAAATAGCAGTGTATAAAGTTGTAGACCAAGGAATTAGCATATTTCCTATTTTTTTCTAAATTTGTGATAAAAAAGAAACTAAGGAAACTGAGCATGGCTGTGGTAGCCTATAGTCTTAGTTGGGAGGTGGAGACAAGAGGGTCAGGAGAGGTCAATGTCATCTTTTATTATATCACAAGTTCTAGTCCAGCCTAGGCTATATGAGACCCTGATTCAAAAAATTAGAAAATACTACCAATACCCACACCCACACCAACACTCATACACATTTCCACACAAACTCAACCTCATTGATATAAACTATATTTCAGTTGTATTTGCCGCTAATTTGTTTATGGATCTTAAGGTGAGAAGTGGTAGATTTATGAAGCATTGAACTCAACACAGCTAATAACCAACTCCTCAGACTCACTGGAAATAGAAAGGCATTAGTTACTTAACAAAACACCACTCCCATTCCAAAAGCAAGCAAACCCAATGCTAGAAACCAATAGGTCTCCTCCTTCCTCTTCACAGTTTTTCTGTAAGCAAAATTCTCATGTATAATTCCAATTTACTTGTACCCTTTGCATGTAATTAAACCTATGGGTCATAAAATACACCCCAAATGCAATTACCTCATTTTCTGTATGAAGATCAACTTCACCAGCACACTGCATGGAACTAAAAAAGTGGCTGAACTTCTCATTGATTTTTTCTACTAGCTCCTTTAATGGGTTCAGCCACCTTTCCTTCACCTACAAATAAGAGACAAAACAAAACACAAACTGAAAGCACTACTACCCATTTTAATATAAAATTTTACACAGAAAAAATTTTATAACAGAGTTAATCTGGTCATAAAAATATTTTTTTCTCTCAGGAGCACAAATTTCATTTTGTATAATTTATATGCTTATCCCATTAATGGCAAACATATAAAAAAAAGAATAAAAATTACCTGGGAAATGTTTTCCCTGTATGCATCTAGTTCAACCTTCTTCCCTCTGAGTTCTTCAGTTAACTGCTGTATCTCTGCTTCTCTTTTTGTGTACTCCTCAACTACCTGGTAGAAAAAAAATTCTTTAGAAAAGCTTATCAAATGATAAAATCATATAAAATTTTCCATCAATTAAACTATTAGCTAAACAATGCCAATTACACTGCATTATTTGTATGTGGTTAATTTATGCTATTACATATTGAAAGTGCTACTTTTTAATCCTTAAAAAAAATACACACTGCTGTATTTTAAGTTAACTATTCTTTTTAAAAAGAGAAGGCACAGAACACTGTGTTCCTTAGGAAGATTCTATTTAAAATTCTAATAGATTCAGGATCTGGCATTTAAGGCATTGTTCCTGCTGTCTAGCTTATTATTACCCAGAGCTCCAGTACAAGTGTGGGAGGCAAGTACTGGAGAGAACTCTGTGTGTGTGTCTGTGTATGTGTGCAAGTGCGTGTGTGTACATGCATGTACGTGTGCATGTGTGCACTGGGGGAGGTAGCAGTGTGAGAGCTGTAGGATGGAAACAGAGAAAAAGGCATACTGTAGGATTCAGTCCCGTAAAGCAAGAAGCTCTTGATCTTTCTTCAGTTAACAACGCATCAATTTCATCCAATGTGTTCGGAAGATCCTGAAAAGCCTACAAAGGAAAAAAGAAATCCATCATTAAAAATGGAATAGTGAAAAGTTTTATTAGAATAGTTAAAAGAAAGTAATTTGCTACATATCTACTATCTGATTAATAGCATGCTAGCACACAGCAATACAAAGGAATCTTAAACAGGGCATTTTGCCTTTAAAAAGCTTACACTTTAAAAGAAAACAAAATGTACACATGTTGGATAGAACCTTAAGGCAATGTATTGATGTTGAGTCTAAAATAAGCAGTACATATCACATAGGCTTTGGAATTTAAAATAATGAAGTGTCAGTTCATGCTACATGAGATTAAAAGAGTTCAAAGAAGACCTATAATTTATCTTTGGGTCTTGAAGCAATGGCTAGGGAAAAAGCAACGCAAGGAGATAACAATTTGGAGAAAAGAATGAGTACTGCATACCATGGGGGGTGAGGAGTTGTATCCATTTGGAATGGTGGGTACTTGCTGAATTGGTAGAATGGGTCCAGAATATGTGGGGCATTGAAAGAGAGCAAGAAGTTAGAACTTTATACTGTACTTATGAAGACCTACAAAAGCATCCCTACAATTCAATCACTGAGACAGATTTTATCAAGGCTACCTTCTCAATCTATGCCACAGAGACTTATTAGGATAGACACTTTCCTACAAGGAAAGGCATGCAGTACACTGTTTTGCCTAGCACAACCTGAAGAGCCCTTACAGTAAATGGTATGCAATCAATCTGAAGCCCAAAAAAAGGTTCTGATGATATATCTATCTATATCTAAAAATAAATAAAATCGGGTAACTTTGGTTTGTATGTTTTTAACCATTCAGAGCATAGTCCAACCTGCAAAGGCCTCCAGGATATTTGTGATGTACATGTGCTCTATCTTGGACTTGTCTCTGGAGGTGTGAGTTTATGTTCCAACACTTACTTGGTATCTTCAGCAGACACTAACAGGAACACTAAGTTTATGATAGTGAAAAATAGTTTCCACCTCATCCACCTTCCCCACCACTGTAAGCAAATCAATTTCTCATCAGTAAATAGCTTCACAGTTTGTTCAGGCAAAAATTTAGGAGTTCTCTCTTACTTCCCTCAAATCCATCAATGAAGTAAAATTCCCTCCTCCCCATCCCTTTGTGCTACTACATTAATCTCTTCTGTAGCCAAAATAATAACCCTTAAAGTGGTTTACTTGCTTCTTTTCTTATAGATCTATTCTTCTTAGAGCAGCTGGGACTAGTCGTCTGTAAACCGAATTTAATAACACCATTCTTGTGCTTAAAATCCTCCAGTGGATTCTATCTTAAAGAGAACAGAGCTCAGGGTCGGGGATACAGATTAGTGGTGGAGTACTTGCCTACTTTCTAACACTAAGGGGGGAAAAGTCCAAATTCCATGTATACTCAATAAGGTCATAGTAATCTGGCCCATGTCTTCTCTGCTTGGAATATAATTTTGTTTTGTTTTTGAAACAAATGTTTCTCTGATTAGCGCTGACTGTCCTAGAACAAACTATGAAGACCAGCCTGGCCTCCAACATGGAAATCTGTCTGCCTTTGCATCCTGAGTTCTAGGACTAAAGGATGTGCCAACACCACCAGGCTGGAATGTAATTTTTAGTCCCACCAAGATCCCTTCTAGTCGAATGCATGCCAAATATATTTGCATCCCAACAACTTTTTTATGAGCAATTTTCTCTGCTTGGGGTACTTTGTTCTACACCCTACTGGACTAATTTCTTCTCTTTGGCTAGGACTTATCTAAAGCAGTAATACCTCAAAGGGACCATCCCTAAGCAGCTGCCCATCCTTGCTACTTACTTATCCTTCACCTTTATTTCTTCTTAGTTTCTCCTGCTGCCTGACCTTATTACCTGTTTGTTTTAATGCTGTCTGTTCCATCCTCCAGACCTGAGTTCAAGTGTCAGTGAGGAAAGAAACATATCTGTCCTACTAATATCTGGTCATAGCAACCAACCAGTACAGTTTAATAAATATAGTATTTTCTGATTTCACTCTTTCAAAAGAGTATAACTTCTGGGGAGGCAGGGTTGAAACAGAGTTTAGTTCCATATGTAGCCCAGGCTGATCTTGAACTTGGGATCATCCTGCCTCCACCTCCAAGTGTTGGTATTACCGGTAACTGCCACCATGCCCAGCACACAAAAAACCTGTAACCTATAGTATAGATATCACAGCAATATTTCATTAAAACAAAACATATTTTAGATATGTTCTACAATTATCTTTAAAACACAACTTCTCAATTAGTTTTACAAATTTCTGTTGCCTTCTGTACTCAATCAAATCCATGCTCTGTGGTTTTCTGTGTCTGACAGCATAAAATAAAACCTGCTAGGATCTAACAACTACAATCTATACCAGTCTTTTTCTACACATAGTGGACATTTCATCATCTATCAAAGTTAAGATTATATTTAAGATGTTAAAAAGTACTCAAATACTACTATTTAAAATACATTTATAAATATGTTGATATTACTTAGGATAGCATGCAGAAAAGGCTGCAGTGTCAGATTAAGCATAGGAACTCAGGGGGACAGAATGAATGGAGGAGTGTGAACTGAAAGGCAACGTTGCTTAGTTAGACTTTGACATATGAGCCTGAAACTGAAAGAAGGTATCAGCTCTGAAGACCCAGTATCTGATAAACCCTAATTAAATACCAGAACTTCTGGAAAAACACTTGCCTTTGTTTTTCTTTTTTCTTTTTGAGACAGGGTTTCTCTGTGTAGCCGTGGATGTCCTGGACACGCTTTGTAGACCAGAGATCCGCCTGCCTCTGCCTCTGCCTCCCTGAGTGCTGGGATTACAGGTGTGTGCCACCATGCCCTGCTGCCTTTGTACAAGTTCCTCATTAGCTTCCATGAGTATCTCATACTCTCAACTATCTCTCTCAAAGAGGGAAAGACTTAATTGTAAAGTACATATCACGTGTAATTTTAAGATTTTTCATATTTTAAGAATTTTAATACTAAGTAAAGACTGGTGACCAAATCACTTCATGTATCCAATGATCAGTGTAAGAATGGAGAAAGAAGAATTTTTACATAAAACTTTGTGCCTTCATGCCCTGTTACTATGCCTAGAGTGGGATACCTTAAATTTAAAAATCCTGTGTTATGTCCAATACAGCATTATATATTTCTATACTTACTGTCTGAAATTCCTGGGGAACGGCTTGGTCTGCACTCAGGTTACATACTTGCCTAGCTCTCTTCATAAGTTCCTTGCACTTCTGTAACAATCTCAGTCTATTTTCATCCAATTCAATGAATTGTTGCTGTTAAAACATAATAAATATTTCAAAATGTTACTATTAATTAAATAAGAAGCTTGTTATTTAAATCAAATAGCCAATAAATTGCTGAATTCTGATTATGATAACCACATGATCTGTAACATGACTTATTTTAATAAAACATCATCATACATGGGCTTCACATAAAAAACATAGCATCTAAATTTTTAATTTTCTTCTTCTTCAAGACAGGGGTTCTCTGTGTAGCCTTGGTTGTCCAGGACTCAATTTGTAGACCAAGCTGGCCTCAAACTCACAGAGATCCACCTGCTCTGCCTTCCAGAGTGCTGGGATTACAGGCATGCACCATCGCACCTGGCCTTAAAATTATTTTGGTAACTTTTCAAATAAGTTTTATCATTTTACATTTACTCATGGACTTACTCATTTCCTCAGCAGATAATTAGCAAGATCTATGAGATGCCAACATACAATGTGTAGTGAGTACTGAGAGGTGACTATGGAAACCCCACAGAACTGTAATCACAACAGAAACAGGCACCGTCTGCTGAGTGCTTGTGTGTGTCAGGCCCTCACCTAACTTTTCTTTCTTTCCCTACACTCTTCCCTCCCTGTTTTCGGGAGGTAAGACTGTTGAAGCAGGGTCTCATTTAGCCAAGGCTGGTTTCAAACTTGCTATGTTGCCATGACTAGCCTCGAACTCCTGAACCTCCTGCTTCCCAAGTAAGGGGACTACAATTACACAGCCCCATGCCTAAAGCTTGTACTTTTTATTTCCCACAACACTATACAGTAATATGCTGAAAGAGGGCTGGAGAGGAGACGATTCTCAACTGCCTATAACTCTAGGCTAGGGGATCCTCTGGACTCCACATGCACACACCCCAGACTCTAAATATATGTTTAAAATGATCATTTAATCTAATTAATTAATTAAGGTTTTTAAAAGACAGAGTTTCTAGTTGTAGCTTTGACTGTCTTGGAACTAGCTCTGTAGTGCAAGCAGACCTCAAATGCAAGAGAGCTATCTGTCTCTGCCTCTAGAGTGCTTGGATTACAGATGTGGACCACCATCACTTGGTCAGAAAAAATTATTTTTAAAAGACTAATTTAAAAAAGCATTCAAGGTCACACACTTGGATAGAGACTCAACGATTCACATCCATGTCTGCTGGAAAGAACCCCTACACACTCTGCTGTGAGATTGTGTCTCCTAGCAACATCAGAAGCTCCACCTATAAAGTCTCACTAGCATGACTGTTCAAAAACATGAGTTAAAGTCCATGAGGCCTCAGCCCTGCACAAAAGCACAGGCAAGGGAGTAAAGTTTGGTGAAAAGGTAGTCCTCTCCAGGGAAGGGCACACAAATTGGTTCTCCAATGCCAAATGGCCAGCCCCCAAAGCATACATACAAGAAATATATGGACTCAATAGGCTATATTTGGAAATACAAAATATACACACAGTAATAACTGATAAAAAAAGGAGGCCTTGAATTTGAAGGAGAGTGAGGAGGGGCATATGGGATAGTTTAGAGGGAGATATGGAAGGGAACAATGTAGTAATTATAATCTCAACAAACAAACAAACAAACATACAAAATAAATAAACAAGTTTAAAAATCAGAGGTTAAGGGCACTGACTGCTCCTTCAAAGGTCCTCAGCTCAATTCCCAGCAACCACATGGTGTCTCACAACTATCTATAATGTGATCTGATGCCCTCTTCTGGCCTGCAGGTGTACATGCAGGCAGAACACTGTACACATATATACATACATACATACATACATGCATACATACGCACATACATACATACATACATACATACTAAAGAAAAATCAAAGGGGGGAAAAGAATCCCTTACCTCGGAGAAAGGGTTTGTTACAGTCCAGGCTCACCTCAAACTTACTACGTAGCCAAAGCTAGTGCTGGATTCCTCATCTTTCTGCTTCTAGCTCACAAGTGCTGAAATCATAAGGCACCATACTCGCCCTGTGCATATACAGCACATCATGTTCCTTTTGTTACAATAAATACTTTTCAGTGGCAGCAGTGTGGACAGAGTATGTAAATAGGAAACAGGATGTAGAAAGGTGAGAGAGGTAGCAAAGGTTGTGGTACCTGTAGTTTTAATAGGGAAAAATTACTAATAGCCAGTTAGGTACACGGGAAATTTCAAGGGTAAATGATCATGAGTATGCAGGCACAGAAGCCTCGAAAATGCACTTAGAATCTAAGTAACCGCATATGGCTGGGGCAGGGTCTATAAGGACATAAAGATTTGGCCTTACCCAGGTAGACAAGGGCCAGACGTTCAGGGTTCAAATGTGAAGAGGAAGCACTGCATCCTCTGAACGCCACTTCTACATCAAGTGCTATCATAACCATTATGCTACAGGTCAGTCAGTCAAAAAAAGATTTAGTTATTATGTATACAGTGCTTTGCCTACATGTATACACATTTATCTCACTTTGTATGAAACTTGAAACTAGTCTCCCTACGCAAACAAACAAAAGCTTAGACATAAGTAGGGGGTTGATGCCCTAGTCAATTCCTCACGTCTATTTTATTAATATCGCTAAGGGACTTGGAGAGCTGAATCATTAACAAGGTCTTTGGGCCATTTATGTTTACGTTTATAAGTTTGACAACAAACAAAAGAGAGATAATAGTATAAAAAGTAAAAGGTTATAGATATTGTATTGAACCGAAATAAAAGCAAACTTTTATCTAATTACTATGCACTATGGTTTCCTTGAGTACATTCCTTTAGTCTGAGAGAAATGAAAGCAATGTTAAAGATTCCCAGTGGTCACCCTTTAGTGTCTAAGAGTGACTGTACTTAAGCAGTGTAAAGGAAGAGACGGCTCGGTAGAACTAAACATCCCTCACGGCCTCAATTCCTGTTTCCTGTTCCTCTGGACTTTGCTAAAATGGAGCATTAGGATACTACAGGAAAGACGTACCACTGACCTGATTATCTCAAGCTCTAGACTGCAAAGGGCAAGAACCGCACTTAATAGTTTCCTTCTGCTTGGTGGCATTTTCTTAACAAAATTTTTATCTGAGAAAAGCCTATCTATACATATTTGTTTGTGACATCACCTCTTGACTAAAGCCCTGTTCATCTTTTCTCTTCATTTTTATAACATGCTTTCATCATCACTCTTTTGAATTTATACTTTTCCTGAGGAAGCACATAGTTATGCATATCTACAAAAATACATATATGCAAATGTATTTTACAATACATTCTGGATACAAGGGAGCTGCTAACTAAGAATGCATTTAATAAAGAAATTATAAACATGAAAGTCAAGCTGAACTGGAATGATTTCATTCATTTTTCATCTTCTGAGCAAAGACTCTACACAAAAAATTTATCAGAGCCAGGCGTGGTGGTGCACGCCTTTAATCGCAGCACTCCGGAGGCAGAGACAGGCAGATCGCTGTGAGTTTGAGGCCAGCCTGGTCTACAAAGTGAGTCTAGGACAGTCAAGACTACACAGAGAAACTCTGTCTCAAAAAACAAACAAACAAACAAACAAAAACAATCCCCCCAAAATCTGATTAAAGTAACTCCAATTGTAGATTTTAAGTTTCTTGCTAAAGCTAATTAAAATCTCAGCATCTATGTTTTGTAAATTTTATAGTAAAATCTAAAATTAGTTGAAATGGCTGAGAATGGTGGTATATGCCTTTAATCCCAGCACTTGAGGCAGAGGCAGGCAGATCTCCTGAGTGTAAGGCCAGCCTGATCTACTAAGCGAGTCTAGGACAGCCAGGGCTCTATTATACAGAGAAACCCTGTCTTGAAAAAACGAAGGAGGAGGAGGAGGAAGGAAGGAAGGAAGGAAGGAGAAGGAGGAGAAGGAGGAGGAGGAGGAGGAAGAGGAGGAGGAGGAGGAGGAGGAGGAGGAGGAGGAGGAGAAGAAGAAGAAGAAGAAGAAGAAGAAGAAGAAGAAGAAAAGGCATAGTTGAAATAAACACTTTAATAAATCAAGGCAAATTACTGCTCTAGAAGCACCCACAGCCCTTCCTACAGGTCACTCAAGCATGGCCAGATGAATTACTGACCAGGTAAAGCCTTAGGAATCAGACAGTGGTTCAGGAGTCCACAGACAAACCAGTACGTCTATAATATCACCCTTACACCCCCCATGTATGTTTACGTATGTAACATAAAAAAAAGAGGTGATAAAGTTGAGAGGGAATTGGGGGGACACTAAAAGAGTTGAAGATGGAGTAGAAATGATGCAAATACAGTGCATTAATATATAAAATTCTCAAAACAATTTACTCAAAAATAACAAAAGATATGGGGAGTGAGGATGTGGCCAAAGACAATATAAGCTCCAAGTCAAGAAAAATGCCCTTGATCACTTTAATCCACAATGCCTGTTCATCTTTGTTGATTATTTATATAAGATAGAACCATAAAGTCAAGTTAATCAAAGGCTTTATTTGGACTCTTGCTTCAACTCTAGCCTTAAATAGTTAGCTGAGGATAGAAAATAATGTATGTTTGACACAAAAGAATGCCAGAAGTTATAAGTTATAAAACATCTTTAAGTAATGGTTCAGAAAAATATTTACGTATGTATCTTAAGAAATGGTTATTATCTTTTCTCTGAAATTCTTTCTATGGAAGGTTGTTTTATCTTGAAAGTTGTACAGAAATACCTTGACTAATACTAAACAAGGAAAAACTTTTCCTGGAAGGCCCTCTTGTGGAAGAAAGAATTCTTCACTGATGTTTTTGTTCTATTTAACAGTTCATTAAATAAGATTCGAACAAAATAAAAATTTTCTGTATGAACAGAATTAAAGTTAATTTCTAAGTATCATGCCACTAGTAAAACACTGGCTATAAATTAACGTATATAATATTTTTCAGTGAAGGGATTATGAGTATGCCTATATTCCTAGATCCAATCTAATTGAATACTAATTATGTCTTAGATATGAGACAGAACACATAATTGAAAATATGAAAATTGTTTTGTATTTTTCTTAAATGCTAACTTGAAATATTCATATAAAATTTGAGATTTGAAAAATCATAGGCCTAAACTAACTTTTTAATACACAAACTTACTTATCGACCTATCTATCCTTAAATAATGAAATATGGTAGTATTGCTGGAGCATCCCTATCTGAAAATTTGAGTTCTTAATCAAAAACATGAGTGGAAAAATCCCTCACTTCATCCATGGTATGTCAAAGTCAAAACAGAGTTATAGCAGACAGAGGCATCACCTTATCCTTGAGTCATGTGCTTGATGTGTAATGAAACATAATTCTAATATGTTTTGCCTTGGATACCAACCAAAACAGGAATCTCCAAAATCGGACTCAGAACCAGGAAATGTTCTGAACACAAACATTCTCAGGTAAGGGATGCTTTAAAAGTGTAACAGTGTTTATTAAGTGATCCACCTGTCTCTGCTCCCTCAGCACTGGGGTTACAGCCATGCTGCTGTGCTTTGTATTTCACATGGGTGCTTGGAATCTGAACTCAGGTTTTCATGCTTGTACATCAAACACTCTATCTACTGAGCCATCTACAAACCCATTTCTTTTTTCTTTTTCTTTTTGGTTATTTTCGAGACAGGGTTTCTCTGTGTTAGCGTTGGCTGTCCTGGACTCACTTTGTAGACGAAGCTGGCCTTGAACTCACAGCGATTCACCTGCCTCTGCCTGATGGGATTATAGGTGTGTGCCACCATGCCCGGCTTAATCCAAAACCATTTCTTGCCATAGCTGATCCCAACACACAGAAAGCAGAGGCAAGTAACCTCTCTAAGTCTGAGGTCTGCCTGGTCAATATAATGAAACGCTGTCTAAAAATAAATAAATAAATAAATAAAAAGGTAAGCTGAGTTTCTATATTAGGAATAGTATTGCTCCCTAGGTGTATGTGCCAATTTCTTTAGAAATTTTGATTGCCACTACTGGGGTGTGTGTGTGTTACTTTTTTTTTTTTTTAAGGTAGTGTTGTCAGTGGTGCTGGTAATGCATAAAATAGTAAGTCTCTTAAAGAATTACCCAATCCAAAATGCCAATCGTTCTGAGATCACAATACCCCTGTTCTAGATATACAGGCTTACACAGATAGAAATTTGATTATTTCCTAGAGTCATTCCAAGTGGACACACAACTCTAATACTATAATTTCTTCTTCATTTATCATCTAGAATACGTCTATCAAGATCTCATTTATTTCTATATCCTGGGTAATAAGCAGTTCACATATGAAAGGTCCAACAATGGGCTGGAGATGACTCAGTGGTTAAGAGCACTTACTGCTCTTGTAGAAGACCACAAAATCTGTACCTCAACTCCTGGGAGCCAACACCCTGTTGTGGTCAGACATGCACACACATATACAAATAATAGTGGTCATAGTGGTGCATCCCTTTAATCACACTACTTGGGAGACAGAGCCAGTTAAGTACTGCGTTCGAGACCAGCCTGGTCTACATAGTGAGTTTCAGGCCAATCAAGAAACAAAACAAAACAAAACAAAACAGCAAGACATTCTCTCACTCTACCCTCAACTCCTACTACTTAAATACTCTTTAGCCTAATATGATTTTTTTAAGAGAATCATTTTAAATTTACCAATTTAGACATTCTGATATGTTGAACTCACTGTCCCATAATTTATGGCCACTTAAGAGGCTTCTTTTAGGTTCAGAGTCATCTGGGATTGTGTGTTTTGCTTTCATGCACGACAAAAATCATCAAATTATTTACATATACATTTCTTTTTCTAGATTTTGAATTAACTGTTTTCTCCCATGAGCCATTTTATTATAAAACAGCACTTAGAATTATGTAGATGGAATGAAGAAATGTTTGGTTTGTTTTTGGGGTAGGTGATTTTGTTTCTTTGTTTCTGAAACAGCAGTCCACTGTCTATGGCACTTCAGGTATCCTCAAACTTGCCCTCTTGATCCGGTCTCCCGAGTGTGGGCATTAAAGCCATGTACCAACATGTTGTGCTTGTCCATCCACCCCTCCCAGCCCCATTTATACATACTATATTGTGAATTTATTCTGGTTATATCCAATTCAAAAGCTTCAAAGGTTTTATTAATTAGCATCCATATTTTATACTGAAGCTGTTTTCTTTTAGGCCAGAACTCCTAATTAACTGCAACCAGGTTAGGATTCTCTTTGAAATTCTTTTTGTGTTTAGAATCAATTTTTTGGAATAATTTTTCTCTGTAAAGCTATATTGCTAACTCAAAATAAAGGTAGGTATGTTTATTTCATTTTGCTTTTGTTTGTCATAAAGAAAAATTAATTTTGTTTGCAGGTTATTCTAAAATAGGAAAAAAAAAAAAAAAAGCCCCTAACAACCAAAATGATATCATCCTCTACCTCATGAATACGTAGGAACAGTGCTGGCCTGTCTCCATGGGGCTTCACCACACTCCTAACCCTTTTCTGCAAAGCGGAAACATTGTACATTCCCCCTTCAATTTTTCACTTAGTAACATAGGATGCCAGTAACTTCCGAATAAAGAGGTAAGACTTTCTCACTCATTTAACAGACTTCCTGAATTTACATAACTAATGTATAAACTTAAGTGTACTAGTAAATGACTGTTAGTAATTCTACAGAGCTGTATAAACATTGAAAGCCCAATGTTATAGTTTTATCACTCTAGAATTTACTTTAAAAATTTAGTAGAGAAATTATAGACATTTTGTTGTTGTTTTGAGACAGGGTTTCTCTGTGTAGCCCTCCCTGGCTGTCCTGGACTCACTTTATGCACCAGGCTGGCCTTGAACTCACACAGACCCTCTTGCCTCTGCCTTCCAAGTGCTGGGATTAAAGGTGTGCGCCACTACACCTGGTAAGAAATTATAGATATTTAAATTTAATAATCTGATTGGTATTTGGCTATTCATTTGAGATAAGAGTCCATGTTGCCAATACTGGTCTCAAACTCTTATTCTCAAACGATCCTCCTACCTCAGCCTCCCAAGTGCTAGGATTGTAGCCATGCATCTGTCTAGCCTTATTTCCTCTTGAACTTTGCAACAGTAATTCTAACTCATGTATTTGTTAAAAACAAAAACAAAAAACTACTCTTGGAATTCTATTACTCCTGCTTTTAAGACCTCTTCTTTGTACAAATACTTTACATGATAGTCATACCTCCTTACAGCTTCTTGGAAGAAAGGATATTTATTGGCTCCTCAGAATGAATAATAGTGAAATACTCCTTATTTTTCTGTCTGAAAGCATCAATGGATATAACAACATTGATAATATCTAGACCACAATCAACTAGTATATGCCATTTTATTTGTATCTTTCTTTCCTTTTCAGAGAATTTAGCTCTATAGTAGACGTATAACCACACAGTTAGTACATATATAATGTAGGTTTTTTTTTTTAAGATTTTTATTTATTTATTTATTATGTACACAGTGTTCCGCCTACATGTACAACTGCACACCTGAAGAGGGCACCCGATCACATTATAGATAGTTGTGAGCCACCATGTGGTTACTGGGAATTGAACTCAGGACCTCTGAAGAGCAGACAGCACTCCTAACCGCTGAGCCATCTCTCCAGCCCTATAATGTAGTTTTTACTTTTTTGTTTTGGTTTTTTTGAAACAAGGTTTCTCTGTAACCTTGGCTGTCCTGGACTCACTTTATAGGCCTATCTGGCATGGACATCACAGAGATCTGTCTGCCTCTGCCTCCCTAAGTTCAGGGCTTAAAGGCGTGTAGCTCCACTTCTGTATAAGGTTAAGATTAAGTCTAGACAATGCCAGCATTATTATACTGTTGCCTAGTGTGTAACACTAGGTTCCACAGCGCAGGTTCAGCTCTTTTCATTTGGGCTGCTGAACTTTCCATGGCTAATGGGCCTCATGTTTTTAAAGAAGAGAGCCTGATGGCTGTTTGTTTTGGATTTTTGATAGCATCAGGCTAGTTTTGAAGTTCCAACTGACTTATGTTGCACCCCCTTCCACCCCCAACTCTGGAGTTCTCAGGTGGAAATGAAGAATATGATTAGTCTTTGAAAACGAGTGCCAAGAGACCATTTTTTTTAACTCAAGAATTCCTTGAATTATACCTCAGCTTATTTTAAGGGGGGTGAAGTTAGGATGATGTTAGTGGGCAATGCCAGAAAGACCAATCTTCCAGTTAGAAAGTTATAAATCATATGACATCAGCACAAACACATGGCTAATGACACAATCATGCTCTCATGACAGAAACTCAACAGAAGCCCTGCAGCTTGGCAGAGCTTCTTGACTTACAATTCCTCATGAAAAGGCCATGAAGACTCTGATTAGGACCTTCTCAGATGTCGTTCTGTGCGTCTTTATGAAAAAAACTCCATGCTGTTTAGAGTTTTGAGCTGTTCTAGTGAATTGCTAACCATGAAGGAAGGGGCCATGGAAAACCAAGGTGTGTAGAAGACGGTCAAGTACAGGTGGCCCAGGGTCCTTGACTTCAAGCCAGTGTAGTAACAAACAGCGGTCTAAGGGGTATTCCTTATAAACTGTTCAATTTGCTACTAACTGTGCTTGACATCAAAGCAGGACTGTACAATATTGACAGAGATTTCTCAAAGTTAGTTCTGTTACTACACAGCCCAGCCATGGAAGTTTAGAATACTAAGTGTTCTTCTATTTTTGAGAAAGTAATTTGGAGAGTAAAAAACTAAGGAACAACAAAAATAAAAATAAAAAACAACTGTCACCATTACCTTGACGCTACATCTTCAGAAGTAAGTTTGTGCGTTATTTCCTACTTCTATCCCCTGCATAATTTTATCGTCACTGTGAAATATTAACGGTGAGGCTAAACTGCCGTGATTATCTATCATCTGCTCTTATATATCTCAAGTATTGCCTCCTCATTAACAAAATACATTAGAATTTATCTTAGTAATAATGATTATTATTGTGTCTGAGAGCACAGCTTTCTCCTTCTACCCTTTTCTGGGTTCCAGAGACTAAACTTTGGTCACTGCCATTATATGGCAAGTGCTTTTCCTCAATAAGCTACCTTGCTGGCCTCTACATTTTAAATTATATGTACCAACTGTACATTGCAAATGACAGTATGTGATATATACTTTCAAACTGTTGAGGCTAGACCCTAAAATAGAAACTGAGGAGAAAGAAAAATATCTTACTTCTGTAGCACGTAACTGTGAAGACGACGCCATGTAATCTGCTTCTAGCTTGTTCTTCTCTGAGACCACGGTAGTATTTTGAAGAATCAAATCAACTTTTTGTATATGCAAAGAAGTGCAAATCTAGGAGCACACAACACATAAAATTGGCTTTTAAGTTTTTTAACTATGAAAAATGCCACAGCTCTTTTTTTCCAAAAACAAAATTATGAATCATGAAAGTTAACATCGTCCTACTGTGACTGACATCTCATCTCCATCAAATAGTTAATATACAAGTGCTTTTTAAAAAAGTAACTTCCTAAATATTTAAGTCATCTGGAAGAAAATAATCCACTCCAATGAGTTAACTTTTGAAATTCTTTGTAAGCATCAAAACCAAAATAAGCTGAAACTACTTCCAAAATCTTTTGTATATTACCAAAACAAAAAGCATTTTAAAGTTATTATATCCCATACAGTCCTCCAAAAATTACTAAATTTTAGTATCTAGCAAGTATTTTCTTTTTAAAGTATCAACAATTAAGAAAATATCTTACCTTTACAAGGCCTGTTAATTCAGTAACAAGTTTTGCTTTTTGAACATTTATTTCTTTGATTTTGGTACTTGCTTTTCGTTCTTCCTCTTCCAGATTGCAAGTATCCTGTTCCATCAGCCTTATACTATATTACAGACACATATAAGGATGGAGAGATCAGAGCAAAACACAGGACTGAGCTCAAAGCCTAAGGCCCCCTGCAGTTTTCTGGGTTACAGTAATGGTAACCAGAAGCTAGAGCCTAGATTTAAGAATTTCTTAATGCACTCAGTCCACATCAAAATATATTGTGGAGCTATGTGACCAGCATAGTCTAGTGTCAGTAATGGTGCTGATGCAGAATATGGAATCAGAAAGAGAGCCTGAATTTCACTTCTGTTATTCCTCAAGAAGCAGTACTGGAAAAATCACACCTTGGAGCTTTAGCTTCTTCATCAGTACACTGCAGATAAGAAAACTTCCTCTCACTGAACTTGGGAGAAAAACACAATACAGCATAACACTTGGCCCAGAATTTACTAATATAAATTGATACTGACATTGTTCATAAAACATAATCCTTAAGCAGATAGAACTGAACCATAGGTAAAAACCAGAAGAAAAAGAAAAATCAACATAAGGGTTGGGAGCGTAGCTCAACTGGTGGAGTGTTCGCCTAATGAGCACAAAGACTTTGCCTCAATCCCCCAGCGGCACTGAGCAGGACTGGTGGTGCAGAATCCCAGCACGTGGAAGACAGAGGCAGGGAAATCATAAGTTTAAGGAGCTACATAGCAAATATGAGGCTAGCCTGCGCTATCCTGAGCTACCCTACCCCGACAACTGCCATACAAGTGTCCTAAAATTATCATTAAAATAACTATAAAAGATTGAGAAACAAAAGTTTGAAAAGTTAAGCAATCACCTATGATTATAGGCATTAAGTGGTAAGGTAAGTTTAAAACCATATCCATGGTCTTCCCACTACACCATGGTGACTCCAAGGAGATGCACAGAAGACAGAAGTAATAATAAAGAAGAACCACAACCACAGCAGGTGCTGTACAAGGAAGAGTTGCCGGAGAGAGAAACAAGATTCTGATTAATTACAAAAGCCAGTTTTAGGAAGCACAAGGTGCCAGCTGGCGAAAACCAACCAACCACTCATCCCAAACTTCTGAAATAGTATTCTGGATGAACTGAATAAAGAGTCCAAAAATCACTCCAGGTCATCACCACAGAAGTACAAAGTAAATTCAGGCAGAACTAAAATAGTGGGCTGGTAATGGGCAATAATTCACTTTTTTCCCCCCCCAAAAACCATTAATAAGAAAGTTTAAAACAAGGTCCAACAAAGGAGTCATAATAGTCACACAGTAAAGTTTAAGTGGTTGTCATCAATTGAAGATAAGAGTAAAGTAAAGGTTTGAAAGTGATAAGCAAGGTTAAAAACTAAAAAAGAAAACCTAAGATAGAAGCTATTTGCTTTAAAAAAGACTAAAAACCAATTTTTTCCTAATTCACTTTACTGTTTTCTTCTGTAAAAAACTTTTTCGGCATTCCCATTTCTTTTCATCTTCATTCATTTTTTGAGAAATTAGTATGACTATTGTATTCACATCATTTTCACACTCCTCCCTCACCCCAACCTCCAACCACTCTATGGCCCACCCTTTCCAAATTTATATTCATTCTCTCCCTCCCTCCTTCCCTTCTTGTCCATTCACTGTTTCTCATAGGTACATGTATGTGGGCTTACCACTTGGGATTAGATAACCTATTAGGAAGCTCTTCCCTGGTGAAAACTGATCCCCTCTTACTCAGTAGCCACTGACTTCGTGCAGCTCTTTATTTATGGGTGGGGCCTTGTGAAATGTCCCCAATCTGTGCTCTCATGTTACCAGCTCAGCAAAATAAATCCTCAACAGTGCACTTTTATACTGGGGGGTGGGGTGGGGGGGTGGGGCAACCAATAGCTGTCTACCTGGACTTAAGCCTCCCTTAAATAGCTTAAGGAGATATTTCATGCCTGGTATTGTAAACCCAGCCAACTACCCATAGCTGGAGAGGTCACAGACCCTAGCTAGGAAAGAACCTACAACTGCCATTTTCCTATACCAATACAATTTCTAACCATATTCTAAACACTTATACTCACAGGCATTAAGTGGGTCAAAGGACTAGGAAGAGAATACATTAGTCTGCCCTTTGCCCCATGTACCACAACTGCAATTTGAGCATTGATATTAAAACTTTAGAAAGTACTATAAACAGCTGTTGAACAGCCAGCACTCATGCTGGTTTTTTTTTTTTGTGTGTGTGTTTGTTTGTTTGTTTGTTTGTTTGTTTTGAGCTCTGCACCCAAAACTCCAAGATACCTTGCCAGCTTGGAGCTGATTTTCTGCTCCAGCTGTCTTTTCCTGGTTTTTCTTTCAAGAAGCTCCTTCTTCTTCAGTCTCAGCTCATTGTCTTTGAGCTCAAGATGCCTGTTCGTATCACGTAAGGCCACCAATCCTGATTCCATTGCTTCTAATTTTCTATTAATTTCCTATGGGATATTTAATATTGTTAACAAAAAATGTTTAAAGTTCTACAAGTACTAAAAACCCAGTTAACATTTTAATAACTGTATCAAGTGAACCAACCTTTAGCTGTTCTTCCAAGTGTCTTCTTTGTTCTAGATCCACAGTGACAGTGAGGAACTGGGCGACTTTCAAGGATGTGTTACTAGAAATAACTTTATTTGAATAGAAAGAAGTTTTTAACACATACTTTTCTTCTGCTGTATAAATTTGTTTTAATCGGGTTTCTTGTATTACCTATAATGTAAAGCAGGAATTCATGAACATCTAATAAAAACCATGATATATGCTTTAAAGGACTAAAGAATTAGGAGCATAAACCAATTCCCAGCACCCACATGGCAACTCAGAACTGTCAGTAATGCCAATACCTGACACCCACACACAGACATACATGCAGGCAAAACACCAATGCACATAAATTATTAAAAAAAAAAAAAGAACATAAACCAGAAGAATTCTAGAAGATCAATATACCCAACTTAATACAACCTATCTCTAAAATGTGGTTAATGTATTTCAGGTAAATGTTTTAGAAACAACATAAAGAAGGCCCGACCCATAAATAAAGAGCTGCACGCAGTCAGTGGCTACTGAGTGAGAGAGAATCAGTTTTCACCAGGGAGGAGCTTCCTAATAGGTTATCTAATCCCAAGTGGTAAGCCCACATACATGTACCTATGAGAAACTGTGAATGGACAGAGGAAGGGAAAGAGGGAGGGAGAGAATGAGATACTCTAATCACATCTTCCTTAGAGATACTATGATCCAACTGCCCAATATGTAAAAGTAATTTTTATTCCCCTGACTCAATTGTTGTCTGGGAGCTTACTACTCCTTCTACTGGCTTCGGCCTAGTCCTGGGAGCTTCTAGCGTCCGTACAATCTAATCTAAGCCTAGACTGTTTTCAGCCTCTGAGACTTACTGCTTGATGAGCTCACCCTTACTTGTTCTTTCTGAACTCTGGGCTGGCTGGTTCAACTCAGCTGTTCTGGCTCAAACTCTTCTCCCAGCTGACTTATTTAATTTAGCTTCTCTCAGACCAGAATTGCTCAAACTTGTCCTCAAACAAACTCAGCAATTTCCTCTAATCTTCTCGCTTCTTCTCATTTTCTGGTTCGTTTCATCTTTACCTGAGTTCTCTCTCTGCAACCCATCTTTCTATTACTGTCCTGGTAAAACTCTGCCTTCTTTCTCTCTCTGTAAAACTGTCGAAGTAGCTTCCCTTTCCTCTCTGTTCTCATGAGAGTTGGGTGTATCCTATTCTGTCAAATCTCTGATTCGTCACCTTTTCTGCCACTCAATTAAACATCACTTTCAAACATGGGTGCTTCCTTCTACAAACTAACTTCTCCTTCATCTAGAATTAAAGGCATGCACCACCACACATGGAACTAAGCTTTTCTTAAAGTGATATTTGCTCTGTTCCAGGCTGGCCTTGAACTCTGATCTGTTTGCCTCTGTCTCCTGGATTAAAGGCATATTTGCATTTCAGCTGGATCACAAAGACCTAGAAGATCTTTGGATGTGATGTCTTGCCAGATGGATCACATAGACACAGAAGGACTTTGGCTGTGATCTCTTGCCAGAACAGCCATGTTCTTCAACACCAGTTTGCTATCTTAGCTAAACACTTTACTCTTTCCTCATCTCCATAACATTTTTCAAAGGTACACAATCTCATACTTAATTTCTCCATGTTTAGAATACTAGATGAAAATATTTCTCATGGAATTCAAAGAGTTTTTATTTTGACCTTTGTTCTTTAATCATTTTTCTTCACTTATACAAGAGTTTCATAAATCAAAACATTCTAAGCACTATAACATCATTAGAGTTGATTGTCTACTAGCAGTAAGTATAGGGATGCCTTCCCCCGAAGTCTCTGAAGATTCATAATCAATACTATATTGAGGCTTGCTTCACCACAGAAAGCCCTAGTCTAAGTGAAGAGATAAGACCCTTTAAGCATAATGAATAAAGAGGGTATACACTGTCATCCTAAATCTTGAGTAATTTGGAAAAAAAAAAAAGAATTTTCATGAAAACAAATTTTAATTGGGATTTGAAGTGACACAAAATATTGAGGAAAAGCATTCCTAAGAAGGATATTTCAAGCTAAGGAAGCGAACAGACAACTAAACCAACAGAGAGACTCAAAAACTAATGGGAGGAAGCTGGTATAGTGCCACACTTTTGTAATTTCAGCAACTGAGAGGGAGGGCCAGGAGTTCAGGGTCATTCATGGCTATACTGTATGTTTGAGGACAGCCTGAGTTAAGATGTCTAAAAACTATCCCCACTTCCAAAAAACAAAACAAAACAAAACAAAACAAACAAAAAATCCAAAACCAAAAGAGAACAATCCAATGAAAAGTATGTAATCTCTGTTAAAGACCTGAAATGTTGCCAGGAATGAACTCTGTGAGTTCGAGTACAGCCTGATCTACGAAGTGAGTTCTAGAATAGCCAGGAATATACAGAGAAATACTACCTCAAAAAAACAAAACAAAAAAACAAAACAGAAAAAAAAAAAAAAAAGACCTGAAATGTTAAGATCCAATCATAAAACACAGCAAAGAGTGTGTTTTTATGTGCAGAAAAAAGTGTAACAATGGGCACCATTATCTATCCATACATAAGAAAGAGACAGGATAGCTGGGTTATAAATGTATTCAATTCCTTTACAGAACACTGTATGTTCTGGAAGACAGTTTACATATGCCAAGGCTTTATTAAGTACTAGAAATGCTTCCTAACAAGGCTTATAGACATCTCTGAAAAGTTTCATAACAAAGTATTTTCACCCAGTGTATTACTGAATTGGTCACTGGACAACTGGATATTTTAGGAACACTTACTGAATTTAAGAATAGAAACATTTCACTTGAGTTGGGAATGCAGCTAACCTGCATAGTGTGTGCCTCCCAGTGCAGGGTGCTGGGCTCAACCCCTAGCTCTGCCAAAAAATGTTTAAGGCATTTAAAAGAAAAGTCACTTATAGCACCAAAGAAATACACAAATGAAAAATACTTGAAAAAATACAGGAGAAGGAAGAGTTGATTTAGCCTTAATGTAAGTTATATGAACTGACTATTTCTCCACTACAAACAAAAGCGTGGAATTTCTATAGAAAAGTAAACGAGGTTGAACGTAAAAGCACATATGAACAATTCAACCTATATACCGTTCAGTGAAAGGGACTTTATATGGATATCAACTGCTACTCTGTCAACACGTGAAGCAATAAGCCCTTTTCAAAGCTTACATTGCGGCATTAGTAAGGAATCCCAACTCTCCTTCCTCTCACCTCTGAACTTAAGGCAGGGACAGGTTTGGTCTATACAAATGGTCTTTGCTTCTTTTCATCACCGAAATAAGACAAGAAAAATACTCAATCTCCCCCGGCCCCTTTCTTTCTTCTTAGAATATTTCAGTGCATCACTGGCTGTCCTGGAACTTGCTGTGTAGATCAGATTGGCCTTGAACTTAGAGGTCCATCTGCCCAGTATGACATGATTTTTAACCAAAGGCAGAAGCAACTTGCTATAAGTAACTAATTTTTGCAAAATAACTTGGTTAGCAATCTTATCTTGTCTATTAGTGAAGTATAGAGTTGCAAATGATGACCTTAGAACACCAACACCCTGGGCATTAGGAAATGAGGTCATTAGCATGAACTATGTTAGGTTTATATTAATTCTCAGTTCACACACACGCCATCAAAATGTAAACTTAGTAGTATGACAAACAAACAAACAGCCCAAGCTAGAGGTGGTGGTGCACAAATGTAACCCCACATTTGGGAGGCTGAGTAAAAAGAAACTCAAGACCACGCTTGGCCACACAGTAAGTTCAAGGAGAATCTGGGAACATGACATACTGCCTCATAAAACAACACTCCCCAACACACACACACACACACACACACACACACACACACACACACACACA
>OU015757.1:42805262-42841911 GCA_907169655.1 Acomys percivali
ACACACACACACACACACACACACACACACACACACACACACACACACACACACCAAAAGACAAACCAATGCTGAGACAGTAGAATGGAGGAGTTTCATTTGTGATTGACAGAGTAACGCTCTAAAACTTCTTTCAGGTCATTTTACAAAAAACAAAACCCATACAACAACACGAGTAAGTGCATTGATGATAAGGTGATATTATTTCAGAAAATACATAAGGAGATTATAAATCCATAAAGGAGAAAATCAGAATGTGCCTTGTCAATTAGAATGTATTATTGGTTAATACTTGCCTCTCTGAGGAAAATCTCCATATCTTCTTGACTTTCAAACACAAAGGCTCTTAGGTCATTTGAAGAAATATGATTTTCAACATATTTTGCATTTTTATTATCTTTCATATTAATCTAAAAGAGAAAAAATTTGTTTTACTGAAACCCAGTGATTATTAAATACATGCACACATATCTTTGATTATTTAATAAATTTACTGCTAAGTAATTTTAAAACATTTCATTTGTTACTCAGAACCACCACACAATGTTTAGTTTTAAGTTATCTTAAAAAAAGCTCTGGTTTCCTTCTGGTTAACTCATTCAAAGTTGGAGACTGCTACCCACAAATACAGATAGTTCTCATCTTTCCCCAGACTGAGTATCTTTCTTCTTAATCTTGACAGAAATGTCCTATTCTACTTGGCAATAGCTGGTAAAACAAAACAAAGCAAACAAACAAACAAAAAAACATAACAAAATCTTCATTAGACACATGGAAAAAACTTGTTATCACAATCAGCTATCAGACCCTCAAAGTCAAAGGTTTGCATCACTACAATATAAATTTACTTATTTGAAGTTTTTGGTTTTTTTCTACTATGAAATTCTATGAACAATTCATTATGTGGCTTGTGTTGCTGGCCTCAAACTTGTGATCTTCCACATCAACCTCATAGGTCCTGGTATTACAAGCATGTACCACCACATACAACTTTTACTAACATGTTTAATAAATATTTACTAATTAGACATGACTGTACAAGTGGACAATTCTATAGGAAATATTAAGACAGATATGGAAGAACTGTCTCAAGAATACCAAGTCTTTATTACAGAAGCAAAATGAAAAGCAAAGCACCATACAGTTCTCATTAGCAAAGACACACTAGGAAGTGCTGTCTAGATCTCACAGGAGAGCTAGATGAAAGACGAGGTATTACACAGGACGCTGCACCATGAGGCATGCTATTTTTAACTAGGGCTCTGGTCTGGGGATATAGCTCAGTGGGAGAGCACTTGTCTACTATGTAACAGGTCCTAGATTCAATTTCCAATACTGTTTAAAAAAAAAAAGTATGGTTTTTAAAAAGTAGGTTTGCTATATAAACAGTGTCCAATACTATTATTCTCTATTTTCTACATCAAGTATAGAAAAGTGGGAATGCAGACAGCAAACTGTGTAAAACATGGTCATTCAAGCACACATTCTATAAACATCTAGTGTCTGTCATTTCACATTCTTTTTCATATTCAATTACTTTGTGGTAAAGAAGAGCAAATGTTCACTTCAACTTCTAGAATGAACAAAAAAATAACTGCTATAGATGAGCCAGCATATGACTTGGTTCTCAGGTTTTTCCAGAGTGTATTTATTATAAGTATCTTTCCATTAGAGAACCCAACCCCCTCATCTTGTGTAAATAGTTCATTACACAGCCATTCAATACTTTGAAATCTCACAAGTAATCACTTTGTTCACTAGCTAATTTGTGCCACTCTAGCTGTAAGTGATTTATCTTTTGTCCAGGTTTAATATGTATGCTCAAGTAAAACTTCTATGACACATTAGTTCTTCAGTTCCCTGTGTCTTAGCACCCTGTTCCTTTCTTCCTGGTATTCAGTTCACATACTCCTTGCCTAGGGTTTTTAAAGAACTTTATAGGCACACCTTCAGAAAGTAGTAAGATACAGACTGGCCGGCATAACAGACATAGCACTCTTCACTTCATCTAGTTAATGTAGTCTCTCCTGTTTTACAAATTTTTAAATGAAAAATTTCTATAGAGCCTATTCAATCTGTTTTAAAATTCATTAACATGTCATAAACTCACTTATTTAAATTAATAAGTTTATTCACTTTACATCCCGACTGTAGGCCCTCCCTCCTCTCCTCCCTTCCCCATCCACCCTCCCTCTTCCTCATTTACCTGTTCCTTACTTGTCAGATAAGGGGGTCATTCATTTATTATTAGCTCTAAACTATAACATTATTTGTTTGTGTGCAGATTCATATATATGTATATTAAGTGGAGGTCAGAGGACAATTATTGTTTTTTGAGGCAAGATCTCCTATTGTCTGGTAGACTAGCTTGGCTGGAAGAGTATCTGAGATCCATCCACCTCTACTTCCCTAGTGCTAGGATTATAAGCACGCCACCATGGTTCGTTTTTTCACATGGGTTTCTGGGGGGATCATATTCAGTTGTCCGGAAGCACTTTACCAAATGAACTATCACCCCAGACCCCGCAACAGCATTTAATAGTTGAACTGTATTCTATGAGTATAAAGGTGATTTATCTCACCAGTGTCTGTATAAATTTTCTTCTCTATGTAGGTTAACTATGTTAATATAAGGTATAATTGTTATTATAAACATAAAAATACTGTAAGAATATCTATAAATCTTTTACACATCTCTCCATTTCTAGACTGGAGTTGTTAGAAACAAATAATGGAAATGGGATACTGACAAGGTATATGACATTTCCAACGTACACACTCTTATCTTGCTAAAGTAGGTTCCTTTCAAGTAGACTCGAAGGGTTAGTTAAATGTAGTTATACATGGAGAGAGAAGCTAGAAAGGCAAAAAGCCACTACATGAAAGTAGAGTACATCTTCTTGTCTTAAATACTTAGATGTAGTTAAAAATGTAAATATGCTCCAGCTAGTGATGTGGCCTGGTGATGAGCTATAGTTAGACAGTCAGATGGCAAATTTGATTAAGTTCTGAACTATCACTGAGGTGTTCTTTGTTTTCTTTTGTTTTTTAATGTGTAAATAAGCCAGGTGTGGTGGCATACACCTGTAATCCTACCACTCTGGGAGGCAGAGGCAGATCACTGTGAGTTCAAGGACAGCCTGGTCTACAAAGTGAGTCGACAACAGCCAAGGCTCCACAGAGAAACGCTTATCTCAAAACCAAAACAAAAAACAAAAACTATACTTGCATTATAACTTATAGCAATGATGTTTTTCCAGTCTGTATCAGATCAAAACATAAATTTTCTTCTTAATTTTGGAAAAATATTCTCTTTGCTATTGTTTATTTGCTTTTAGAAGACAAGGTTTTACTATGTAACCCAGGCTAGCATTGAACTTAACTTACACCTAAGGCTAACAATCAAATTCTCAATCCTCCTGCCTTGGCTTCTTGAGAACTGACCTTACAGGCACATGTAACAGTGAGGAAAATAATATATTACAAATATTAATTGTACTAATATTAAGTTACAGTAAGAGTAAAATCTTACCGTGAGCATTATGGGCTCACAGACTCTCTGTTTGAACCTGTCTCTGTTATTTCTCAGCCACACCACTGCATCGTACGTGTCCCGATACCGCTGTCTCAGCTTATCTTCCTTCTGATTCATAAGATTGTCAAAACGTATGATATGATCACCCACACCTAAAATTTTAAGGAAAGGTGTTATTACTCTGAAAAATTAGTATGTCAACAATACAAAATATTTTTATCTAGAGATTATTCATAAATACCACTCAGAACAAATCTTTCAAAATTACTTAACACTTAAGATAAAAAGTGACCCTGAAGCTATGAAAAGAGGTCATCTGGAAATATAAAAAAGACATAAATAATAGTTTTTCTAACAGAAGAGTGGCATGGGCCACAAGAAAATTTTTTTTTCTTTTGAAAGTAATTACCTTTAATGTAGAACTGAATATATTACAAAATCAAGAAAGGAAGATACTAAACTTAGATGTTCTCAAGTAAAACAATTAATTTTCAGTATCTCTTCTTAGAAAGTTTCTACAAACATAAAAGAAATAAAGAGGAGGGGGTGGGGAAGAGATAATAGAATGCAAGAATAGATTTACTCAGTGGAGAAAAGGTATAAGACAAATCCCAGATGAGGACCATGGAGAAGGCCTTGAAAATAGTCTGGTTAGATGGAGGCACAACAGCAAGATACAGAATTAAAACAAAAACAAAAACAAAGACTAGTTGGGTTTTTTTCTTTCCAAATTTAAGAAAATGCTGGACTGGTGAAATGGCTCAGTGGATGGAAGTGCTTGTTAAACAAGCCTGATGACCTCAAGTTGCCCCACAGACCCCACCAAAGCAGGCGGGTCACTGTGAATTCAAGGCCAGCCTGGCCAACAAAGTGAGTCCAGGACAGCCAAGATAACATAGAGAAACCCTGTCTCCAAAAACCAAAAATCAAAATCCAAAAGAAAAGGAAAATAAAAAAAAAGATTGTCTTCTGACCACCATATGTGCCTAGTGACAAATGTATGTCCATCTACACAGTAATAACTTGTCTTTAACTTAAAGATATGCTACAACTAATGGTGTTTTCTAAAAATGGCAAATTAAACCTTTAAAGATATTATCCATAAAAGGCAACTCAATTATACTGTACCCAGATATAAATAAGTTTAGAACTCTAATTGCTAAGAAAAGTACAATTATTGTACTTAATAAAACTTTAGCTTTGAAAACAGAAAGCAGAGATGGATAACAAGGCTTGAGTATGAAAAGCAAGAATGAAGTACTGTATTAGGACCTAAGCACATAAATGTATAGTCAACACTGACAACTATTTAATAACAAATGCCAGTATTACTCATGTAATCATTTTGGAAATTAAAATAAAAAGGAAGCCAGTGGTACACACCTCTAATCCCAGCACTCAGGAGGCAGAGTTAGGTGGATCTCAGTGAGTTCAAGGTCATCCTGGTCTACAGAATGAGTTCCAAGACAACCAGGACGACACAGAAAAATCTTATCCCAGAAGGGGGAAAAAGGGCAGGGGGGCGCATTTTAAGCTAAAATCTACATCGAGAAAACAGAACACTAAGGTGTGTAAAATTAATTAAGCAGACTGTGTGCTCAACTGGCGCCCAGGCTGTCTGTGGGCTTGCATGTGTCAGGGAGGCCGCTCCGAGGGCCAATCCACCCTTGTAGCTTTCCCTAGTCCAGGAGGTTTCAGGCACCCCCGTCGCAGATTCAGTTCCAGAACTGAGTTCACCCACCAAGTAAGGCCGCAGTTGTTTCCTTCTGGGGGCATGGGCAGTGGCTGGGAATGTATCCACTGCAGACTGTGTGCCTGACTGGTGCCTAGGCTTGCGTGGGTCAGGGGGTGGGTCACAGGTCCCAATCCACCCTCAGGGTTCTACTCAAACTATGGCATCAGCCAAGGACAATACGTGCAGTAAATATCAAACCCCTTCCTAGATCTAGCTGATGGACAGGACATTCTCCACAGTTGAGTGGAGAGTGGGGTCTGACTTTCACACAAACTCTGGTGCCCCATATTTGACCACGTCTCCTTGATGGGGAGACCTAGTGGCACTCAGAGGAAGGACAGCAGGCTACCAAGAAGAGACTTGATACCCTATGAGCATATATAGGGGGAGGAGGTCCCCCTCAGTCACAGTCATAGGGGAGGGGAGTAAAGGGAAAACGGGAGGGAGGGAGGAATGGGAGGATACAAGGGATGGGATAACAACTGAGATGTAATATGAATTAATAAATAAATTTTTAAAAAGAATAAAAAAATTAATTAAGCAATAGTGAAATAACTGAAATATGTGATGAATAGAAACAGAGTGCTACAGTAAACTGCTAAGAGTTAAGAGCGGGTCTGGCGGAAGGAAAGAGAGTGCCACTCTTCCTGAGTTCCTTTCAACTGCATGACCCAGCACTCAGATAAACAGATCAAAATGGATCAAAGATGAATCAGTATGAAGAGGTAAGAGTTAAGGGAAATAAGCAAGTCTCCATTTTATAAACCATTCTTTGCCCCGAGGAAACTTACTCCGCTTCTGCTTCTCCAGCATCTCCTTTTCTCTCTGTTTATCAATGATGTCGCCTTCACATAACGCCTTTTCCTCTTGAACTCGCCTCAGATCATTTGTGATGGCATCAATTTGAGGCTGAAGGTTCTCGCAGTTTTCTGCAGTCCTGAGCTCATTCTGCAAATCTTCTATCATCTTGCGGGTGTTACTTATTCTCTTCTGCCGGTCATGTTCTTCATTCTGTTTGACTGTCAGGGCCTGCTGAAGTTCCTTAATCTAACAAAGCAAAAGTAGGTCAGTAGGTTGTTTCTTCTAGTTTACTTGGTTTTTGCAGAAACATAGTTTTACGTTACCAACGACGAGGGTGTGGTACTCACCGGAAGAGCTGAGCTGTCATAGGACACAGAAAACTTGGGCTAGGTCACCAGAACCTTATGTAGGTATGCACACACATACCTGATGAGCACTCCTTTCTTTAAATAGTTTATCAGCAGATTATTTACCACCCATCAAACTACCAGTAATTTTATTTGTTTCTAAGTATATCAAAAGTACTTAGCAGCAATTTAACATAGTTACTTATTAAAATACTTGGGGAAAAAGAACCATGTAACGTCAGATGCCTAACTACTCACAGAAAGTATATACCACACATAGGACCAAAATTTAAAAAGAAATGATAATAATTCTAAGTTCTTACTTTTAAACCAAAACAATTTTCTTTCAACAAAATTATTTTCTACCACATCTCATGTTAACGCTGAAATTTTAATCATCAATCTTTACATTTAAACATTTTTACTTACAATCAGAATAAATTATTTTTAAAAATCAGATGTATTGGGGGGAAGGGGCTAAGAGGTTAAAAGCATTGTCTGCTCTTCCAGAGGTCCTAAGTTCAATTCCCACCAACCACATGGTGGCTCATAACCATCTATACTAGGATTTGATGCATACCTGGTATGCAGGTATACATGCATAAAATAAATACATCTTTGGAAAAAGATCAGATATAGGCTGGCCACCTGTTGTCAACAGAATTTAATCAAAATTATAGTTTACCAAGCCACCATTTTCTTTAAGATAAACACAAATGGGGGACTGGAGAGATAGCTCACTGGTTAAGAGCTCATTCAAAGGACCTGGGTTTGATTCCTAGTACCCACATGGCAACTCACAACCACCTATATCTCCAGTTTCAGAGGATCTAGCATCTTCGTCTAGTGTCTGAGAACATTAGGAACACCAGACATACATGAAGGCAAATTACCCATATATACTTTTTAAAATCTAAAATAAATAAATAAATAAATAATATACACAAATAAATACTTCTACATTTAATTTGTTTTTATAAATAAAATGTTGTATTGAAATAAAGGGAGTACATTTCATAATTTTATTTCTAAGTCACATTTCTTTCCTCTTTTCCGCTATAAGTTATAGTAAATTAATTAAAAAGAATATGGAACCAAATAAAAATAATTTATAATGGAATGTCTTTAAGCTTCTTCAGTACCTACCTGTATCTTGTTTATAAACACTATTTGTATAAAATGGGAGCACTCAAGCTTCACTGACGTATTTTCACTACCCTCCCCACATATTCTTGCAAAACAAAAACCTAACACCAGTATCATGTTTTGTCATATGGAAGTAGTAGTTTATTCCTTCTTGTTAGAAATTTACTTCTGAAAATTCAAAAGATTTTTGGTGTTATCAAGAAAGTAAACATAAGCCAAATTCTGTCTTCTATATCAAATACAGAGAAATAAAATAACAGATTTTTACATATAAATGCACACACATTGGAAATTAAAGAAATAGACAAGAAGTCACAGATTCATCCCTGAAACCCACAAAATCCAGATGATTCAGGTGAACAAGTGAGCATGTCAGAGCAAAAGAAGAAGGTAACACTGAGCACATGAACAATCCCAGTGCACCAAAGAGAAAGAAATTGAACACACACATTTTGTACTCACAGAACCACACTATTAAAAAAGAGAAAAAAATACTGGATTGGACAAAAAAGTTTGCCAAAAGATGGCCTTTAACCTTAAAAAATAGAAATGCATCTCAATGACTCATTTTTAGGCTACGTTTTCTCAACTGTAACACATTTGCTACCCTCATCCAGCAGACTATCAAAAAACGTCAATAATCACACCAGTCCCACCATGACTGGTACTGATAGTGAGCTTGAGCACACAGTAAGTTTAAACCTCACAACTCCAGGTTTTATTGGATCCTACTATTGTGTTGCTCAATCTCTCTGAACGAATGTTCTTTCTTATTCTAGCTGAATCTTGGGTGTTTCTGGAAGATCCTTCTCTACTGAGCCCTCTCCATAATGACTGGCAATAACTCTGTACTTTACGTTTAGGTCCCCTCCTGGCAATTACCCTCCTTCTTTCTTTAATTGCACTTTTCTTTAGTTTTTTTTTTCTACTATTATGGGATCAGACTTTTGCTACCCATCATCCTATTGTGAATTAACTACTTCCCTCAAAGTTCTCCCTCACTACTTACAGACTGATGGCTCTGGCACCTGATTCACTGTCTTCTTTAATCCATCATTATGCCTGAGGTCATGTGACTTCAACCTAAACACAGAAAGTCAATCTTTTTGGTCTCTGTGTTTCTTTAGTTAACTTCAAAGATATTTTCCTTATATTGTAGACAATGTAAACAACTAAAAACCACACAGCTTCTGAAACTGTATTTCTGCAAACCTATTCTTTGGTAATTACTTCCTTCTTTCCTGGTCCTAAACTAGAAACTATTTTAAAAGCTTATTAAATGGCAAATAGGTTAAATAAATTATAATCCCAAGAAAATTGGAAAACACTATAAACTGAACTTATACACTAAACTGAATGAAGATGAAATTATAGCATATAAAAATGTGTAGGGCAGAGCTTAAGCAGTGAGGAAAGAAGAATAATGCACAGGACCAGGAGTGCTCCCGGACGCCTTAAGGACCTTTGAAAAAGAGCGAAATAAAACCACATCAAACACTGAAGAAAAATAAGAAAGAGAAAATAAAACAGGAAAGCAAAGAGAGGAGGGAGGAAATCAGTGAAATTAACAAACTTTTGGCAAGACACTTAGTAAAGAGAGAATGAGGAGGAAAAACTAGAACAAACACAACTCGCCCATGAAATACCGCACAGATCTCACTACAGCTTCTGGATATGTACTCAAGGGCAACACGATTATACACACAAAGCAAACTAATTTGCTTTCCAGACACAAAACACCAAAACTTATAAGAACATGAAATAGAGACTATTTGAACAACCTAAAAGCCATGTTCAGGAAATTGAATTTGCTATTTTAAGTACTTCTAAAATAAATTTCCAGGGATCCTGCAGGACAGTTCAGCTGGTAATGATACCCACCACCAAGCCTGATAACCTGAGCTCACTTGATCTCTGGAATCCATATAGTAGGAGGAAAGGACCAACCTCCACAAACTGTCCTTTGTCTCATACATGAGTGTTCACCCAGCTCCCATATAAATAAATACAGTAATTAAAAAAAAAAAACAAACTAGGACCAAATAATTTCACTTCAGAATTATAAAAAATTTATAAATAAGAATTAACACTAGTCCTGTACACAATCCCTTTCAAAGTCATTTCCCAATTCACATTAAAAAGCTAGTTATTATCCAAACCCCCAAACAGACACAGTGAAAAAAGAAAACTACAGAAAAACACTATCTCATGAACAGAGTGAAAAATCCACTAACAAAATGTTAGCAAGAAGAATTTACTCGCATGTGAGAAAGAAAAATGCACATTTATACACCACAATCAAGTGGGGTTCATGTTAGGGAATTAAGGTTGATCTGCTAACCAACAACTAATATAAATCTAACAAATACAAATACCAATAGTTTAAAGAAGAAAATAATACAAAGATATCAATAGAGATAGAAGGGTTTTTGATAAAAATTTAGCTTTGTCCAAAATAAAAAATTTTCAGAAAGCATTCTGTAGGAAACTTTCTGAATCTGATAAAGTTCATTCTATTTATAAAAAGCCTACAACATAAATATGTAATTGTGGAAACCCAATGATTTCTAAGAACATGAATGAAACAGTCTCTTCATCTCAACAGTGCTAGAAATACTAACCAGTGGAGTAAGGCTAGAAGAGGAAATTTAACACAAATAAATCACAAAAGAAAACAAAAATAAACCAAGGCTATTTCTAGTTACATGGTACTTAGTATTTTAAAGAATAGATTAAGGTTTAACCATCCCCCCAAAACAAAACAAACAAACAAACAAACAAAAGCAAAACCATATGAAATGTGTGCCAAAAACAGGCAATGCTGACAGGAGAAGGAAAAAAAAAATCTAAGTAAGTGGATGCATACCGTGTTGCAAGAGTGGAAGACTCAAAATAGTAAAAATTTCAATTCTCCCCCAAGGTTTAACACACTTCTTACTAAAACCCCAGATATACTTTTCTTTTTCTTCTTCTTCTTCTTCTTCTTCTTCTTTTTTTTTTTTTTTTTTTGGTTTTTGTTTGTTTGAGATAGGGTTTCTCTGTGTATCCTTGGCTCAATTTGTAGACCGACCAGGCTTGCCTCGAACTCACAGACATCTACCTGCCTCTGCCTCCCGAGTGCTGGGATTAAAGGTGTGCACCACCACACCAGCCCAGCAACACTTTAGTTTAGATATAGAAAAGATGGACTAGAGGATAGGGAAATAAGGAACTCTACAACTTTCTCTATAAAACCAATGAACAATGACAAAAAATATCAAAATTAATGTTTTTAACCTCATTTTTGCAGCACACTGGGAAATGTCTACTAGCCAAACCAAATCCAGGCTGAATCTTGGTAAGTTTTAAACATGTCCAATTCCCAAATCCACCTTGTCTCCCCACTTCTGCCATATTCTATTTTTTAAATTAATTTATTTATTATATATACAGTGCTCTGCCTTCACAACAGAAGAGAGCACCAGATGGCTGTGAGCCACCATGTGGTTGCTGGGAACTGAACTCAGGACCTTCAGAAGAGCAGACAGTGCCCTTACCCTCTGAGGGATATTCTTGATAATTACCCACAAGGAATGAAAGCTGGCAGCCAACAATTTTTGCAGAACTGTCATTACCTGCTCTGTATGGCAGTTACCTAGAAACAGTATTCAAAAGGCTTGTCCTAATCCAATCTCAGTTTACCCAGTTCCTAAACACAACTGACAAGAACAAGCAGCAGAATTCTGCTTGAGGAGAGAGATGATTAACATTTGTGAGAGATAAGAATAACATCTGTAGCAAACAACAAGCAAAGCAAAATTCTTAAAAAGAGAACCTAGGGCTGAGCTGTTCATTCAGGCCTTTGGAGACTCCTGGAGTCCAGAGTAACATTTAGATAAACAGTGCATATCCTGGGCTATCTGAGCTCTCTCCTGTTTTATACCTTGAGCTCTATATAAACAGGAAGTGAAGGCTGGAACAGATATGTATATTTGCAGCAGAAATGACTGGAAGCTTATTAAAATCTAGGCAACACTTATTTAGAAATCAACAAACAGAACATGACTGGACTCAGTGCTGAGGGCACAGCCCAACATATCCACTCTCCAGAGCCTGGCTCACATAACGATTCCAGGCACTTAAAGAAGTCTGTCCAGGTGTGAGGAAACTAACCTGAGAGTGACTTAAAAGCCACTCAATATTTAAAG
The DNA here is from genome assembly GCA_907169655.1 of Acomys percivali. Classification (NCBI taxonomy): domain Eukaryota; kingdom Metazoa; phylum Chordata; class Mammalia; order Rodentia; family Muridae; genus Acomys; species Acomys percivali. Next base: position 42,817,014 of record OU015757.1, read on the forward strand.
ACTAAAGAAAGTCACTAGACAATGACCAATGTCACTAATGAGGCTGGAGACACAGCTCAATGGTAGCACACTTGCCTGGAGGGAGGGAGAGGCCTTAGGTTCAAGCTTAGAATCACAACCAAGTGGACACTACTCATCAGTGAGGAAGAACATCAAGCTTCCATGAAAAGAAACTGACATTTATTTATTTATTTATTTAATTGATTGATTGATTGATTTTCTGAGACATGGTTTCTCCCTGTAGCCTAGACTGTCCTGGACTGGCTTTGCATACCAGGCTAGCCTCGAACGCAGAGATCCGCCTGACTCTGCCTCCAAAGTGCTGGGATTATGAGCCACCACCACCTGGTGAAACTGACTTTTAATTTGCCACATTTTGTTATTTAAACTACACTTTTGACTCAAACCCACAAATGGTTAATACATTCTAAGAAACAAGAAAGTTTGGCAGCCATACAGGGGAAATAACAAAACAAAAAAGAATCAACAGAAAATATCCATATTAGACCAAAAATGGACTTAGAGAAGGCTAAAAACTTTAAAAAGTCTATTTATATTTTACAAACATAAGAAACTCGTATCTAAACAAAACATTAACAGTTTCATTGAAGAGACACTATCAATAGATGGAGACACTAAAAACAAACAGTACAAAAGCCAGCCAACTAGAAATTCTGGACTGCTCTAATCAAAATGAGATTTTTGTTTGTTAGAGAGACTCAAAAGTAGATTTTAAAAAGCTTAACAAAAAATAACTAAACAAAACAAAATCAACTGAGACTATGCAGTTTGAGAACAAACAAAAAGAAAAAACATAACTGTAGAGACCCATGGTATATCAACCATGTAATAGTCTATTTCAGAAGGCGAGAAGAAATACTGAAGAAACAAATCACCCCAAACTTTCCAACATTAAAGAAAACCATTGAACAGAACTAAGAAACTTAGGAATTCTAAGCAGGATGGACTCAAGGTGAGCCTCACATAGAACCAGATAAACGTGAAAACTGAACACATGCAGGAGGCTGGGGAACGTGGCTCTAAGTTGGCAGAGTGACTGCCTAACATACATCAAGTCCTGTATTCTACCTTACATGCTGTATAAACCCAGAGTAGTGGTTCATGTCTTTAATACCAGCACCAGAGACAGGAGAGGCCAGAGTTCACAATTATCCTAGACTACGTACATAGTAAGTTCAAGAAAGAGACTTATTTTGTCCAAGACTCTTATTGAGATACTCTTCATAGGAGAGAGAGCTCAGTGAGTAAAAGTGCATGCCAGCAATCATAAAGAATCGAATTCAGTCTCTAAGTTCCCCATGGTAGAAGGACAGAACTGACTCCCACAAGTTTTCTGACCTCTGCACACCTAACATGGCACATAGCGCGCGCACACACACACACACACACACACACACACACACACACACACACACGCATTCACACTAAATAAATAAATGTGAAATAATAAAAATAGGAACTTCATTAAGTCAAATAAAAAGCTCCACAAAACCCCTTAATGGTAGAAAAAACTGAACATTCAGGCAATCAAGAGATAAAAACAGAAGGTACAAACAACATTCGAGAGCTATGGGGTGAGGCTGTAGAGATGTCTCAGAGGTTAAGAGCACCGACTGTTCCTCCAGAGGTCCTGAGTTCAATTCCCAGCAACCACATGGTGGCTCACAACCATCTATAATGAGATCTGGTGCCCTCTTCTGGAGTGCAGGTGAACAATGCAGGTAGAACACTGTATACATAATAAATAAATCTTAAAAACAAAAAACCAAAAGAGCTATGAGGTATGAGGACCAAAATAAATCATGATTGTAGAAGAATAATTTCATCCCAAAAGCATAGAAAACAATTTCAACAAAACCATAACAGAAAATTTCCCAAATCTACATACAGATATTGATCGAGGGATAGAACAGCATTTAGAATATTTATAGCACCAAACAGGTAAGATCAGAGAACCTCTCCTAGATGGATAGATGTGTGTGTGCATACATCTACATACATACATATATATATATAATGTATATCCATATTACAAGTCAGTGAAAGCCGCAAGAGAGAAACATCAATCATACAGAGTGGCAGGCCAACTCTGTATTATTTTCCAAAGGGCTGGGAGGCTTGGAATAATGTTATTTCTAATTCTGAAAGACAACATGTGCCAACCCACCCAAATAATTAAGGTAATCAACCTTTGGCAGGGAGTCTTACATGTCTGTCCTTCCGTTCAATACAGTCTTGCCTTTGTTTGCATTTCTGAGATGCTTCCTTAATATCATTCGCCTGCAAGATTGAACCAAAAAGGAAAAGTTAATTAAAAACTCAATTAAGCAAATTATATGGTTCTATCCATCCAAATATCATGTGAATCAAGCCACAAGAATACTTTCCCACATTTTAATTCAAGTCAAATTCATAATTATCACCAAAATTACTAATAGTATAGGCAATCTAGAAAAGTTATTCTTATCAATACTGAAAAATAGGTATAGTATTATATGTGCACACATTTGTTCCTACGTATGTTTTTTTGATATTTTGTCTGACTATGAAAACAATTTGATGAGACAGAGCAGACATTTTGTTTTACTCTATGAAGAAAATAAGACCAGGCAACTACTAAACAACAGCATGAGCATTTACAACGCAGATGGGTATTAACTCAGAGCCAATGGCCTCTATCTATAACATTACAGGGGTTCTCTGGGATGTGAGAGAGACAAAATCAGAATGTTAGGCTTCTGCTGAAAGAGAAGAGAATATGGTGAATGCAATTATCTATTTATTCCTGTCTCATTTAGAGGAGTAATAATTTTTAAAATATACATGCATATATTAATAGAATGTGCCACTTCAGAAGCCATAGGCATCTCTTCAGGAAAGGAATTAAAAAATATTTCTATATAAACATGGGCTCATAGAATTTTTTTTTTTTGAGACTGCCTTAATAGCTGACTTTTTTTGGAAACAGAGAAGAAAACAAGTGTTTTATATGATTCCTTAATTTATTGTAGACATTGTTTTCCACTCCATAAAAACATAAAAATTTTAAAGTAATTTTGTAGTAACTTCAGGTACCACAAAGCAACTCTAAATCTACAACTTAATTATAACCAACTACCATTAGCATGATTTCCAACTACTATAGGAAGCTTGGAGACTTAACCATAAAGTGGTAAGACCTGTCAAAAAGCTCAATCTATAATCTTGCTTGAAATTTTTAAATGACTAATTACTTGAGTTATCTAATGTACATCAGAAGTACCTGAGTAGATGTCAGGACTCTGACTTCACTGAATTTATTTGGATCTCCAAAATGACATTCAAAATTCTGCATCTGCTTATACTGTATTACAGTAATCCCCCATTAGTGGTTTTGCACTGTCAAGTCAAGCCCAAAAATATCAAACAGGAAATTCCAGGAATAAACTACTTGTAGTTTTGTGTGTGTGTGTCATTTTTAAACTGTGTGCCATTGTAAAGTCTTAAGCTGCCCTGCTGTCCTGTTCCTAACATCAATCACACTGTGAGCAGCATGTCCATAAATAAGCTTCTCATTCAGCGGTTCTCAGTTCTTAGGCTGCCTGCTGAGAGACTGCACTGTGTTTATTCAGATAAGCCTTATTTACTTTGTAATGGTCCCAAAGTAAAAATGTGGTCATTCTGCAGGGCTGGAGAGATGGCTTGGTGGGTAGGAGCACTGGCTGCTCTTTCAGAAGACCTGGGTTCCATTTCTAGTACCCACATGGAAGCTCACCCCTGTCTGTAATTCCAGTTCCAAGGGATCCAACACCCTTACACAGACATGCATGCAGATAAAATGCCAAAAGCAATCATACTGATAATTCAGGCATGTTAAATAAAAAATATAATGTGCTTTCCTTAGAAGAAAATGTCACCATATAATACATGTGTATATACACAGATGAGGGTAACAAATACAGATTAATCATCCCAAATATGAAAAAGTGGAATCCATACTGTTTCAAAAAGGTTCACATTTTGGATTTTCAGACTATGAATAATTAGTTGGAAAAGTCTATGAAACACTGTAAATTCCTGAAACACTGAAGGATTAAATAATTTCATCCTAAACATTTTACAAAAAGATATTCAAACTACATAGAGCTTGTTATTATCTTCAGCTTTAGGTATCCTCTGTGAGGATATAGTGCCCCACAGCCAGGAGAAAACTACATTTTACAGGCAGACATTTAAACATTTTCAAAATAGCCTCTTGTGCTGGCTAGGTTCCTCTTCCCCTGTGACTCTAGCTTGGGTCAAGTTGGGGCGGGGTGGTGGGGAGGAGGAACCTCAGTTGAGAAAGTGCCTCCACCCATATTGGCTGCACCCAAGTCTGTACAGGGTATGTTTTTGATTAATAACTGTCATGGGTAGGCCTAGCCCACTGAGGCCAGGCACTGTGCCACCTCCAGGCAGGGGTCCTGAGTTGTATAAGAAAGCAGGCAGAACAAGCCAGGAAACAGCACTCCTCCATGGTTTTTTTTTGCTTCAGTTTCTTCTACTAGGTTCCTGCCCAGACTTCCTCAGTGATGGATGTAATCTGGGATGTGGAACCCTTTCGGCCTCCAGTTGCTTTTGGTTATGGTGTTTTATCACAGCAACAGAAACTCTAAAATACCTAAAATTCACCACCATAAGCAATTTATAGTTATAAAAGATACACAATACATTTACACACACACAAAACTCTCAACGCTTCTAAGAAAGATGATGTATTAGTTTGTAGCTAAAACGCTTTCTCATTCTGTAGCCAAGCTGGCCTCTCAGTCACAATGAAGTTCTTGCCTCAAAGTCTTAAGTGCTAAGACAATATAGCTAGACCTAAGCCAATATGCCCAGCAACAATCATCTTGGAATTTCTTTAAGGTAACATTTCTCTCCAATCATAACAAGCTCTTGAAAATCCTAAATTAATTCCTAGAGAGCTTGAAGAAGAAAAGCTGAAAATGAACCCTAGAAAAGACTTTCAAAGACACAAGAAGTATTTTTTCTGTTTTATATAAAACTGGGGCATTCCAAAACTGAACAACAAAAGTACCTTTTCTTTGATTCGAACCTCCAAAGTACGACGCTGCCTTTCAATTTCCTCAATTCGACGGGTCATAGGAATTTGCCCTTCTTTAAGTTTTCTGACCTCTTCTTTCACACGGTCACGAATTAGTTTCACACCTTCATATTCCTGACGTACATTCTCATATTCCTTGCAAATAATCCAAGAAATAGAAGTTAATATTAAGTATTTAAATGAACACATCCTAAAGCCAAAGTGTAAGCAGAGATTTCTTTCTTTTTATCCATCCCCGCTCCGGGCTGAGACAGGGCTTCTCTGTGTAGCCTTGACTATCCTGGAACTCACTCTGTAGTCCAGGCTGGTCTTGAACTCTAGAGATCTGCCTGCTTCTGCCTACTTGTGTGCTGGGACTAAATATGTGTGCTACCACCGCCCGGCTGAGATTTTCTTTTAATTTATCAATAAAGACAAGATTATGGAGTTAAGTAAACAGACAAAAGAATTTCAATTTTGAAAAGTTAAAAAAAAAAAAAGGGTAAAAAAAAAAAAAAGAAAAAAAAGAAACATGTAGCTACTAGCTTGATAAAAACAATGTCTGGGTCACTAAGATGGCATAGCAGGCAAAGGCACCTGCTATGAAGCCTGATCACTTGACAAGAGTTAAATTCCTGGGACCCACATGGTGAAAAGAAAAAACCTCCCACAAGCTTATGTGCATTTTTGAAAGTGTCATTACATAGGAATTAGCTCAATACTTGCTGAATAACAAGAAAACAGAATGCTGAAATAGATATAATGAGAGTTGAAGGGGTTGAGAAGGCTGGAAAGATGGTTCCTGCTCAGAAGACCCAGTTCACACCTGGGGCTGTTCAATACCACCAGCTTTTCAGGACAAATGGCTTTCGGCTTCCTCATGTACAGCACTTACACACACAGCCCACCCTCCAATTAAAAGTAGAAAATCTTTTGAAATAAATGAATGAAATAAAGCAAAGGGGAGGGGGAACCTACAAATTTTAAATTAAAAATTAAAAAAAAAAAATGCTGGGCACAACGGTGCACACCTATAATCCCAGCACTTGGGAGGCAGAGGCAGGCAGATCTCTGTGAGGTTGAACCCAGCCTGGTCTAGAAAGTCCAGGATAGCCAAGGCTACACAGCAAAACCCTGCCTCAAAACAACAACAACAAAACCAAAAACAACAAAAAAAACCCCAAAACATAAATTAGATTATAATCAATCTCTTAAAAAGGGAAAAAATTAAGAAAAATGAATCTGCAAAACCTGGTTGGAGGAAGTAAGAGTGCCATGAAAATTAATGTTTCTACCCATTAAGTATCAAGAAATCCTCTATCTATTTCAAACTGGTCATAGGTAATAAATATACATCATATTTTAAACAGAAAAAATAAAGCAGAATCAGGAAAATTACCAAGTATATATAAGAAGACAGTTAAGATACTTCAGCTGCATGTAACGTACCTTAACTAAATTCTTAGGCACACACACAAATGTTTTCAGTGTCACTGAACGATAGCTCTAGCCCTGAAATTTTAATTTTTAATATGAACAAAAACCTTAGATCATTAACATTAAGGGAAAAAAGCAAAGAAATGTTAAGGACTAAAACTGAAGAATTAATGTCTGTGACTTAATCAACTACTTGCTATGCGGTAATTAGTAGATATATCAAATAAAGAATAAGAACAAGGGGCTGGAGAGCTGGCTCAGAGGGTAAGGGCACTGTCTGTTCTCAGAAGGTCCTGAGTTCAATTCCCAGCAACCACATGGTGGCTCACAACCACCTGTAATGAGATCTGGTGCCTTCTTGTGGTGGGCAGGCACACGTGTGAGCAGAATACTGTATAAATAATAAATAAATCTTTAAAAAAAAAAAAAAGAATAAGAACAGTACTTACGCATAGCATGTAATGTAAAACTTTTAAAAGTAATTATCTAACTAGAATACAAAATGAGTGTCACTTACAAAGACATACTTTGTTGTAAGTACTCAGTCACTGCACTCATTAGTTTTGTTTTGGTCCACTTCATAAAAGGTGGCCATCAGCCGAGAAGAGGAAACCTCAATTGAGAAAATGCCTCCCTCAGACTGGTGTACAGTGTTTAATATCATGATTGCTGTGGCAGGGAGAGCCCACTGTGGTTGACCACACCCCTGGCACAGGTAGCTCTGGGGATGTAAGAAAGCCAGCTGAAGAAGGCACAGGAACCACGGCAGCGAGCAGCACTCCTCCATGGCCTCTGATTCAGTTCCTATCTGCAGGTTTCTGCCTCAAGTTCTTGCTCTGACATCCCTTCAAAATGCACCCTGACTATAAGATGAAATAAACCCTCTGCCCAAGTTCCTTTGGATCACAGTGTTTTTCACAGCAACGGAAAGCAAGCCAAGGCAGCTAGAGTCACCTGTTTCTACCTTAGCTCATTAACACTTACCACCCACGGTCTCTTTGCCTCCAACATCTCGATTAAATCTAAATGTCGCTTTCGCTCATAGAATCTTTCCACATCTTGTTTGTACCTTTCATTTCTCTGAACCATTTTCTCTAGGTATTCAGTTTTCTCTTTGCAAGAGGTCTAAAATAAGTAATTGTTGACAATTAGTTTAAGTGAAGGGAAAAAAAGAACATGGTTAAGTTAAATCTTTTAACAATGAAACACAATATAAACAAAATTTCACAAGAACCCTGTAAGAGTTCTTCAAAACTATGTAAAAGTGAGGCTAAGGGAGGGTGCTCAGCTAGCAGGCATGGAGTTCTGGATCTGATCCTCAGCACCGCTTAAAATCAGACTAGTGATACACACCTGTAACTTCAGTGCTGAGAGAAGAGCATTAGATGTTCAAGGTCATCCTCGGCTACATGTAAGAGTTAAAGGTCAGCCTGGGCTAAAGAAGACCCTGTCCATCCACAACCACAACACTAATTCAGGGGAGAGTAACACTCATATAGAGAAGTTCTGGTTCAAGGTTTTAAAATACATAGTCATATAACTATGAGGAAGGCTGTCAACACCTCTGAGCCTGAAGCTTTGCCTAAAGATAAAAAGCAATTACCTAATACGCATTGAGAATCCTTTATTTGAAATGCATAATGTTATCAGATTCTGGAATATGTGGATGTTACTACCTGCTAAACACCTGTAATCTAAAGCTCCTAAATGCTTCCAAACTGAAGCTTTGTAGATATCTAGATGAGTCATGATTTGGAGTGTTATGTATTTCAGATTTCTGCCTATCTGTCCAGCAGAAGCTTAATAAAAGCTGTAAAAAGTGGCAAATAAATACAAAGGAGTATCAGGGCTAGTGTGTCATGAGTGTTCAGGACTTAAGAAATCTGAGGTGACAGAAAGCTAAAATTCAGTCTATTGCTTATCAACAAACACAGACACACTGAAGAGCCTAGTAAGAAACACATGCACGTTCCCTTCAGCAGGTGGAAGGTAATTTTGAAATGTATTTCAGGTGGAAGTAGGATATAATTTACTGTAACAAATTGGCTCCCAACCTATTTAGTGTATCCACACCCTTGAAAAAGGATACTTTGTTACAGTTTGGTGGGGGGAACAGACTGCTATGGTTCCTCTCCAACTCACTATGGCAAAAGACTCCTGGATCCTTTTTGGCCTTTTTTCGGCTTTTGCTGTTCAGGAGAAAGGCAGAACGCTGAGAGATGCCAGGCTAAGTTATCAACAACTAGAAGGGAAGAAGGTACCAAACTTTTTCCACAGAGTTGATAGTGGCTGAAATTCAGAACTTATTAGCTGCAAGGTGTTTGTCAGCTCTCTCTGCAAAAGGTCCACCTATGCGAATTAGCAATAACTAAATTCAAAAGAATGGGGGACAGAGCTGCGCTTGCTGAAGCCTAAATTGGCACAACTGACACAAGACTTACAATTAGAATTTTTTTGTTACTTGTGAATATTACTTGAGATTTTTGTAGATTTTGACTGGAATTGAGATGAAATATTTTATTTGTGCAGTGCAGTGGTGGCACACATCCTTAATCTTAACACAATGGAGAAAAAGACAGATGAATCTCTGAGTTCTACACCAGCCTGGTCTCCACAGCAAGTTGAGGGGATGACCCCCCCCCTACTGATAAATTAAGTTACTTGTAGATACAGCCTAGGATTTAAACTGACAAATTTTCCCTTAAATTTACTATGTTCTTTTGTCTTAACATAGATTATATGTCCTTACTAATCTAAAGGATGGATATATATCAATCTTAGGTTTATGTAAGGAAAATGCCATTGCTCTGAAAAGGCCAGGTAATCTCCTTTAAAGTGGAGCTTCCATTGGGAGAACTGGTGCCAAAGGGTAATTGGCCTCGGAGATATATTCTGTTGGTCTATGTAAGGACCAAAGTTGGGTGGGAAAACAGACATGCAGACTGCATGCCTCCCACATCGGAAAGCCTTTGTATGCTGAGTTGAGGTGTCACTGCTCTGGCAGCCGGCTTATCCCTCTAAATGTGAGCTACTTTCATGGGGTATAGGTAGCGGGTGCAAAAAGACACCAAGGACTTACAGGTGACAAAGTACAGGTCAGCCTAGTTAGGTCCCCAAAACTCGAAGGCTAAAATTCATATACTTAAAGAGGTAACCTTAATACATTTTCTTCTCCTCAGGGCAACCAGCTTGTCTCTAAACTGGGATACATTTTCTTGGGAGATGGGTAGTGGCTGGGCCTATACATCAGGCGCCATAGAGCCTGGAGGAGGACATTTCGTTTAAGAGGTGGAAGTATCCACCTCCTATGGAAAGAAGGGGTGAGACAGAAACACCTGCAACAAACCCAGGTACAAGATGCCCAGGGTCTGGATAAACTCTAAATGGGAGGTTATATAACAAGTACAGGAGGCCTAGGGTGTGCACAAGTTTATATAACGCTGAATGCCTCTTCTTTTGCTCAGGGCAACTGGCTTGTCTCTAAAACAGGATACATTTCCTCAGGAGACAGGTAGCCACCAGGCCTATACATCAGATGCCACAGAGCCTAGAGAAGGACATTTACAACTATACAATGTTGTTTTGATTTCAATTAAATAATGATTGTTATGTTCTTTGGAAATGGTAATATTATACTTCCTCTTTGAAAGAGGTCAAAATAAAACAGACCTGGATGAAAAGGAGACTGCTAACTTAAGTCAATCTATATGTACACGAATACAAACTACAGAAGTCGCCTCAATTGTTCTGTGCATCCTGCACACCTTATGCATTTATAGTTTTAGAACTATATAATGCTTGTGAGAAATTATATATTTTCAGAACAAAAGTACCAGACACTGATCTGACAGGATTCATCCTCCAGCATGCTGATATGCTGACATCCTGCATTCCTCAAGTTCCATCCACAAATGCTTTGGTTGCTGTTTGTCATCTGAACAGAACATCTCTCAGGATAGCTTCGAAGAAAGCTCCTGATTCCAATTGGTCCAACATTTCAGACTGTCCCACATAGGTCTTTTAAGCCTGAGTTTCTTAACATTTAGAGACTGGACCACAAATGCTACCTCTAGCTTGTTTAACCATTTTCCCAGTTTTATTTGGGCCCCTACATAGGTATTATTCGTCTCAAATCAGCCTGAAGAAGCCTTTAAAAGAAAACGCCTTCCCATTTTCCTTAAAGGGGGGGTTGGGTAAGGTTTTGGGCTATGGACGTTTATTTTTATTGGGAACTGATTATGTTATTATTGGTTTTATTCAGAGAGAGAACGAGGTTGGACTCAGGGATTTTTCTCTGAGAATATAGAAATATATAGGGATGATTGGACCAAAAGTAGATTATGGAATCTACTCTTCAACTTAAGGCTTTAATTGTTACTCACAAGGCTCTTTATAGTTCATTGGTATAGAATATTATATATTGATATAAAGTAAGTTTTTTAAAACTCACTGTACTATTCAATTTTATCACAAAAATATATATCTTAGGTTCAATGGATATATAAAGTAAAATATTTTGATAAGGTCTTCAAAAACCTCAGAGACCTACAGAATATGGCATTTATATAATTTTTTATTGTTTTGAGGATTCTTTGAAAACGAGACAGGCTGACTCCTGGCAACACCCAGCCTGCCTCAAAGAAGATAACGAGCACTGAGGAACCTCCTTATAGAGATGGCTTCAGGGGTGGCAAACTAGCCCCCGGACAAAAATGTCCTTGTTTTCTGCCACAGACAGAATTCAGCCTGAAATGGGCAAGCTTGGATGCAGGTAGAGTTAGTTGACAGCCAAGCTCTGCCAATACAGGATAAGCAAGTCCTCAATGTCCCTGCTTCACAAAACCTGGACCAGAAGGCTGAAGATGATGCTCCAACGTGTTATAAAGTTTTGGGTGACTGTTCAGACAGCAAGGTATCTCTGTCATTTTGTTCATTTTGGAAGCTGCTAACCTGCACTTCCTATTTACTCAGCTAATTAATTTTAATCCTTCTCAAGTCTCTGATGGGGTTGAAGACAGCGAAGCATTATGAATATAACATGAATATAACGATTGTTTTGTGGTTCTTGTGTGTGTATATATGGTATATTGGTGTAATAATATATAGGTAAAAGGTTTGTTTTTATTGTTAGACTAAAAGGGGAATTGTGGAGAAATGTCTTGAGTGGATATAACAACTGTCAATAAAGCGTTGTTTAGCCAATTAGCTGGGCAGAAGGACAGGAAGTGGAAGGTGGGACTTCCTAGAGAGGGAGAGGAGCCAAGGATTTACAGTTGGGGCGTGGGGTGGGGAAGCCCGTTGACAGTTGGTGAGGAAAGGGGAGAGAAGTGGCCTGAGGATCAGATTGGCAAGTGCTTGGAACACATGTATGTTATGAGGGTTAGAGGAGTTTGTTTTAATTTACGAGTAGATTAGAATCAGTTTAGATTCTGCCCGGCCCATAGTGATGGCAGCTTTAAAGTATGTTTCAGTCTCCCTGTGTCAGTTATTGGCTTCTTAGGTCAAACCAATACAATTTATTGTAACAGTTATACAAAGAGAAGATATCTGCTTTGTCTTTTTAATTATAAAAGCATACCTAGCTGGGTACCTTATACAACATTTCTATGTATCTATTTTTTTTCCAGTTGGTACAGATTTTTATTTATACTTCTTTGAAATTACATTCAACACTTTCCTTTTGTTACTTAAAATATAAACCCTGATATAGTTCCTTAAGAGGCAGCATGCTTCAAAGCTAAACAAAATGTTGCTCCCAGCCGCAGGATACATTCCAATGAAATATTATTAAAGGTAAAAATTAACACTTCAGCTATTTCTATAGTTTGCTTATAAAGGCTATCATCATTTCACTTAAGTAAAAATACATCAAATACCACCAACAGAAGTGTTTTCAAATACCACATCTTTATCTTCTATAAATCTCAAAACATACACTGTGCCTGGCACAACGCAAGTACTTGATGGGTACCAAATGAAAGAAAATGTAACTTCCTATGAGAGAGTTCCCTAAAAGCTCAACTGGTACATGTGTTTACTGAAACAGTCTAAAACTTCAAACTTCATATATACAAAACAAATTTCATTTTCTGTCACCAGTGATGTGGAAATATAAGCTTAGGTGAAAAATCAATCACAATGAATTTATTCAACATACAGAAATACTACCCATTTTTGCACGTTTCCCCCGTTTCCTTCTTTGTTTCTCTGTGTATCCCTGGCAGAGCTGGAACTTGCTCTGTGAACCAGGCTGGCCTCAAACTCAGAGACCCACCTCCCTCTGCCTCCCAAGTGCTGAGACTAACGGCACATGCTACCACCTCCTGGCTTTTCTTACACATTTTGAGACACAGAATCAGTAAATGACAACAGAAATGAGTTGTCTATTTCTAAATACCTCTAGCTGCTTCTCCTTCTCTCTGAAGTTTTTGAGTTCACAGTGGTATCTGTGCATCTCTGGAGGACCAATTGACTTCTCAGTAGCTTCTAGGAGCTCAATTTTGCTGAGTTTAGCAAATTCTCCAACTTTGTCCTGCAGCACCAAAATTAAGTATTAGTAACTATCACTCATAAATATCATTAAAATGTCTCACTTTAAAAACTGTTTTGCAATATAAATCAAATTATGTTTGTAAGGAAAATAAGCTATAATGTAATCACTAAGCAGCATTACATACACTTAAAAGACTTTAACTTTAGATGTAGATTATTCAGACATTTAAAACAATTCTTTAAAAATATTTTTTTTAATCACCTAAGTATGTGTGTATCTATGTGTGAGTTTGTGCATATGAGTGCAATGCCTAAGGAGTCAGGAAAAAAGGCATCAGACCTACCAGAGCTGGAGTTTAGGTAGTTATAAACTGTTGGAGGTTGTTGCTCAGATGTATTTTGATGCTAATTACTGCTTGCTGTCTTTTAATGTACCCCAAATCTTGCTGTGGAACCTTGCCTAAAAATTTATTCCTCTTTGAACAATAAAAAGCCAATACACCTGGGCAGGCAAATGGGATAGGCGTGGCTAAGACTGGCAAGCTTTGGAAGACAGATAGGTTCTTGGGAAGGAGTGGAGAGGGGAAGAGAAGGACAGAGGTCGCCATGGGTTAGTTGGAGTAACACGGCCGGCATGGATGGAGGATCTGGCCCAGACAAAGAACATTAGCAAGTATTTGGGATTATGAATGAGAGGTAGCTCAACAGCAATTGTTAGAAACAGATGGCATAGGATTGGGGCAGAGATATGGGAGAAGTTTAGGGGATTAATATAGGTCCTGCCCCAGGTGAACCAAGGCTATTTTAAAATATAACAGGTGTCTGTGTTTTTTATTGAGTAATAATGAGTTAGAAAATACCACTGTAGCAATTATAGCCTAATAATAAACATTAGGCCATACTTTTAAATTAACACCAACAGTAAACTGCTATATATAGGTGCTGGGAATCAAATTTGGGTCCTCTGGAAGACCAGCATGTGCTCTTGACAACTCAGCCATCTCTTCAGACAAGGATATTTTATTATTAGTGAACAAATAAAAAACATTACTAGATTTTGGAAAGTGCACCTACATGTGAAAGAAGTTTATCGTAACCAATATATCATACAAATGCATTGATTAATTAAAAGTTCTTCATTAATTAAGCCTGGCATGGTGGCACATGCCTTTAAACCCAGCACTCGGGAAGCAGAGGTAGGTGGATTTCTGAGTTCCAGGCCAGCTTGGTCTACAGAGTGAGTTCCAGGACAGGCAGGGCTACAAAGAAACCGTGTCTTGAAAAACAAAAACAACAACTACAAAAAGTTGTTCATTAACTATGGCTTCTCAGGATTACCAGCACAGCTATCACTGCCTGAACAAGATCAATCAAGCCAGTTTAACATTCTAACTGGAAGTGGTTCTTGAGCCCTGACCCCTACCTAATTGAGGAGCTACAAACAGTTAAGTTGCTGGCTTCCAGGAGAAGGAAAATTAGTTTTAAGAGTGTGGCTCCTGGTACATAAATTAGTGGATGGCCCAAGCCTGGACTACATGGACAGCACAAATTGGAGTCCATAGGTTGTTACAAGAAAAAAAAAAAAAAAAAGGAAAAGCAAGAAAAGACACAAAATTGGGAGCAGAAGGAGAGGTAGAAGTGGGTGGATCTTCAGGAGTTAAGGGGATGAAATAGGGAGTAAATATGATCAAAACACATTGTATGATGTTCTCAAAGAATTAATAAACATATTTTAAAGAAGTTGTTTCTTTAAAAATGTCAAAGTAGCCAGGTGTAGTGGTGTACACCTGCCGCCTGCAGAGGCAGGCAGATCACTGTGAGTTCAAGGCCAGCCAGCCTCATCTGCAAAGTCCAGGACAGCCAAGGCTACACACAAAAACCCTGTCTTGAAAAACCAAAAAAGAAAAATGCCAAAGTTCGCAAATGAAGCTTGAAACTGCTCTGCACTTAAAGTACCTTTCCCATGGACTGGGGAGATGGCTCAGTGGATAAAATGCTGTCAAGGGTGAGGACGGGAGTTTGGATCTCTAGTACCCACATAAACACATAAAAGCTAGGCCAACATGGCCATCTGCCTATAGTCCCACACGGCCATCTGCCTATAGTCCCACCGTTATGGCAGAGATGGAGAATCTTCTAGCCAAACTGCCGAACTCTTGGTTCAGACAATGCCTCTGTAAATAAAGTTGACAGCAAGGAAGAAAGACATAGAATATTAACTTCTGGCCTCTAAAAATATGTGCATACACGTGCACTCAAATACTAATGCGCACCAGATACAAATGAAAAGAATGAAGTTTTAAAAAACATTTTGTAACTTAAACTTGTTAATTGAATTATTAATACAAGATATGGATGACTGAGGTCCAGTAGGCCTGGAACTCCCTTTGTAGCCCAGGCTGGCCTACTGAGTACTACTATTAAAGATGCATGTCATGATGCCCATAAGAACACTAAAAGGGCTGTGCTCAATGTAAAGAGAAATAATTGCGTACTTATTAATTGAGAATTAGTAACGTATGTAACAGGATGCTTCCTTTTACAAAAAGCTACAAATATTAAGAGAGCTGTTTTGAAACAAACCTATTATAATATCTCTTGAGTAGTGTTTATATTTTCTATGGCATAAACCTGAAACATTACACACAAAATTTCCCCATGTTCCCTTGTATTTTCTCAGACCTGAGGTAGGAACTGGCACAGATTGCCCACTTGGATGTTTAAGGCTGCAACTTGTTCTTCCACTATTTTCTGGGTGACAGGTTTTTTGTTGATGAACCAAAAGGACTGATTTTTTATCACATCAATCTCACGGGTGATTATAAGATTTCCAGAAGTCCTGAACCTAATTAAAGAGTAATTGAAAAGCTTTTATATTCAAAACACACATTGATTTAAGAATAACATTTCTATCAATTTTCCTATTCCAAAGTCTAAGAAATAGCACTGTAATTTTTACTCTTTATGGTATTTTTGGATCCTTCCCAAGTTGGAAACCTTGACTTTTTGTTTATTATCCCACAATTGGCCATGTCATCTACTATGTTAGGTTAACATTCAAAATTGCCTAAATTGTTAAAATTAAAACAAATGCCAATATTAATCCTCAAACACAGTTTATTTATCCTTTAATTATTATACTATTCTTCAATCACATACTTTAACTGTAATTCAAAATTGATTAGTACACTAAAGGCTAATATAATAGCTGAAATTTCCTTTACTTAGAAACTGACTTCCATATAATACAAATTTCCCCAATCAAAACTCTCACTCAAAATGGTAAATCATGGATTGCTTACCATGCACTCCATTCTGAAACTACAACATACACCCATAAAGGACCACTAATACAGAATATGAAAGAAGGTTATTTACTCATTTTTTGCTTTCAGAAGTACTTGCTTCATACTACCCATCTGCTCACCCACCTTCTCCACAAGGGGATCAAAGCCAAGGCTTTAAGTATACAGGTAAACTCTCTACACTATGCTATACTCCAGCTCAAAGATTTCAAAACAGGCAAAAGAAAATAGATACTTCAATTTGTGAAAGACTACAATTTCTCTCTCCCTTTCTCTGGTGTGTGTGTGTGTGTGTGTGTGTGTGTGTGTGTGTGTGTGTGTGTGTCTGTCTGTCTGTCTTAGATAGAATCTCAAGTAGTCCAGGGAGGCCTTGAACTTGTTCTCTATTGAAGAATGTCCTTGAATTCTTGAGTCTCATGAACAGCATTCAGTTCCTTACTTTCATGTCTCTACCTCCTAAATACTGGAATTATGAAGTGTCCTTCAGACCTGTCTACAACTTCTTAGTGTACATTCATCAGTCATATACTTTTGTTTTACTACCCCCATTAAACTACAATTTCTTGAGAACTTTCCAAAATTAAAAATTCTTAATTTTAAAAGACACATTAAAATGTATATTTGCCACAACATCACATTAATATTCCTTTCCAAAATCATCAAGAAAACATAAATACAAGCTGAAAAATTAAACCAAAAAAAGGGTGTTTTAGAAGCTTTAACACTTACAGTTCAATTTCAACCAAACCTTTGGAACATCCTCTCTTCACGAAAAACCCAACCTACAGTGTAAAAAGAAAACGTGAGCTGCGTCAGCAGTATTTACAGGTTAACAATCAGACCTAAGAGTCATTACTGTTTGCCAAATCAAGATTTTTTTCAGTCACCACATGAATGTCCACTCTCTCCACTTTTATCTAAAAGGTATAGGCCAGGTCCTTCCACTCTTCTTGCATTACAGATATCACAGTAGATAAATTATGGATCATTTCAGTGCCAGGCAGTTAAGACTCTTACAAAGCTGCTAATAAGATGTAAGTGGAAGAAAAGGGATTCGAATCTGGGTAATTGGGCCAGAGCCTATGTACTTTCAGTAGAGGAAAAAAACCCACAGAGAACATGTCCTACACAACAACCACAAAGCACTACACCAAATCTACTACTGCTGCAGACCCCCACAGAAGCGCACAGATGAAACATCGACAGCCACTCTAATAGTGTCGAGTCTGTTTTTAAAGCACACTTGCCATCAAGTATCTTTTAAAAGTGATTAATAAAATTATAATTTAGTAAAATAGACATCTAAACTAGTTCTGATGACTATGAGCTTAAACACAAAACAGACTGAAGGACTAAAAGCAAACCACTATCTGGAGTTTGAGCTCCATAAGTAATAAAAACTAAAATAATACAAATGCTATGGGCTCTACCCCTTATCACTTGGTAGAAAAAGCCAGGAATAATAGAAGTTCAAGGTTCCCCTCAACTACATATTAGTACTAGCAGGGCTATATGAGAACCTGTCTTAATATACATAACAAGTTGGGGAGGCGAAATGAATATGATCAAATATGTTGTATGCCTTTATCAAAGAATAAAAAAAATTTTTAAAACAAACAAGGAAAATTGGCAACAACACAAAATAAGGTAGATACAGCATCATAAAGTTTATATTTTAAGCACTATAAAATATAGATGGAGAGGTAAATAGAATTAAAAAAAAACTGAATCAGAAAGTAGTGACCAGCAAAAACACTACATAATATAGAAATAATGAACAAGAGCTGCAGAGTTAAGAGCACTTGCAGTGCTTCCAAAGGCCCTGTGCTGTTTCTAGTACAGATCTATGATGGGTGGTTCACAACCGCCTGTAAATCCAGCTCCAAGGAAATTTGGCACCATAGGTGTATGAACACACACAAATACACAATACATTCTTTAAAAGCACAAAACAAAATAAAAAACAAGACACTGCAATAATCTTTTTAATTATGTTAAGGATTTGTGATAATGATTATAAACAAACAACTAACCATTTATTATATGCTGTTAAGATAAACAACTGACAAGTTTCCAAATTCCACTGGCAACCCTTATACCCTACCCTGATTTTATAGATGATGAAATCATGGATCAGAAAGATGGAGGTAGGTCTGTTCTTACAACCCAAGAGTACTACTACTTTTAATCTCTACTATAGATTCAAATCAAAACCCTGCCACACATAAGTTATTCAGCCTTGGCTGGCAAGGTCACTTAATATTGTTTACTCATAGACAGAAAACAACATCTCTGAAGGAGCAAATTGTGTACTGTCTTACAACAATTAAAATATTTTATACCAATAAGGGGGAAGAAAAAGAAAGCAGTTCTTATCTTTTATCCATACAGATTATTTAGATTATGCTTACAGTAAATGTTTATGCTAACATTTAAATAGAAGTATATTAAGTATTACTCTTATCTGCTCTGTACTGTTGTCAGTACTATTGGTACTGGAAACAGAACACAGGCCCTCTAGGAGAGCAAGTATTCCTAACTCTCCAGCACTTGTTACTTATTTATATAATATTTTTAAAAACATATATGGTTGTTCAATAATATACTAAAATATATTATTCTTGCTGAGAACTTAGATCTCACTGAAATATTAAATCTGTAGATACAGAAGGCCAACAATCTCTAGGAAGCACTGCTCTCCAGGCATACCCTAAGATCTCCAGCAGTCCAAGAGATGTGTTTAAAAAATAAATAAATAAACCAACAAGGCTGGTAAAAACTACTACAACAAAACCCATTCTAATTGTACAGAACTGAGAATACAACCCAAGAGATCAGTGTAGACAGACTGTGGAAGTATATATTACTACTCATAAAAACCTGAGCTGGTCTTTGCAAATTAATTACTTCAATTCTTTTATCCTTGAAATGAAAGTTTGATGTCCATACCATTGCTCAAGGTCACAGGGATAATTTATTAACAGAGCAAAGTATCTTTCCTAGCCCACAAACATCTCTGGTATAGCTTATTTTTAAAAAAATGCATTTTGAATCAGCTTATCTATAGTTTTAGGGGTATTTGGTTAAACTTTGTAGCACTACATTACATATTAAGCCAGCTCAAAATTTGGTATATCACTTGATTAATTCTGCAACGTTCTCAGTAGTGCATTTTAAGCTTTAACAAAATACTGTTTTATTTATTATATTTATTTGCAGGGAGAACACATATCATGTCTCATGTGTGCCAACTTGTTAGCAAATGCTTTTCCCAACTGAACTATCTCACTTGCCCACAAAATTTTCTTTTAAAATACAATTTGGGGGCTGGAGAGATGGCTCAGTATTTAAGATCATTGTATGTTCTTCGAGAGGTCCTAAGTTCAATTCCCAGCAACCACATGGTGGCTCACAACCACCTGGGATCTGATGCCCTCTTCTGGCATGCAAGTGTACATGCAGATAGAGCACTCATATATAAAATCAATAAATCTTAAAACATAATTTTATAATTTTTGTATATAATTGTTACATCTTTGTTAATTTACTCCTAGGTAACTTATAATTGCATTGCTATTATTAACAATATCTGAAGCCTGGCGAGGTGTGCACGCCTATAATCCCAGCACACAGGAGGCAAAGGCAGGCAGATCTTAGTGAGTTCAAGGCCAGCCTGTTGTATGAAGCAAGCCCAGGACATCTAAAGCTAGACAGAAAAACCCTGTGTCGAAAAGGCAAACCAATCCAAACCAAAAAACAAAACAAAAGAAAAACCACAAAAAACCAACATATCTGGGGCTGGAGCGATGACTCAGTGGCTAAGAGCACTTGGTACTACTGTAGAAGACCAGAGTTTGGTTCCCAGCATCCACAATGGATGGATGGCTCCCAACTGTTAACTCTAGTTCCAAGAGACAAGACAGCCTTTTCCAGACTATACAGCCACACAGACAGCTCCTTAAAAAAAGGGGGGGGGGTACTTTTAACTGCATCATTTTGTTCACTGTTTTTTTTTGTTGTTGTTGTTTGTTTGTTTTCTCAAGACAGGGTTTCTCTGTGTAGCCTTGGCTGTCCTAGACTTGCAATCCATCTGCCTCTGCCTCCCCAGTGCTGGGATTAAAGGCGTGTACTGCCATGCTCAGCTTGTTCACTGTTAATGTACAGAAATTAAAGTTTTATCAAACTGATATCCAACAATCCTGATAAATTTCCCTAATAAGGTATTAGGCTTATTTGGAAATTCTTTTTTGGCGAACGATCTTTGTTTCTAACTGTCGTTATCATTTCTTTGTCTAATATACAGTTCTACATACATCTTTTAGAGAGATATTAAAACACAGAACTTTCTCCTGCAAGGGTTCTAGGTCTGAAAAAAAAAAAAACGCATTTGGCTAGGCGCTGTTGGCACATACCTTTAATCCCAGCACTCAGGAGGAAGAGACAGGCAGATCTCTGTGAGTTTGAGGCCAGCCTGGTCTAGTAAGCGTGTCCAGGACATCCTGGGCTACATAGAGAAACCCTGTCTCTAAAAACCAAAAAGAAAGAGAGATAGAAAAAAAGCGAGCAAGCAAGCACGCATATTTGGTAAACTTAAGGACCTAAAATGTAGAAATTGACTTGTTTCTAAAAACAAATGGTTCTGAATTTTTAAAAAAATTATGTAATTAATGTAAGTCAGGCACAGTGATGCATGCCTTTAATCCCATCACTTGGGAGGCAGAGGTAGGCAGATCTTTGAGTTTGAGGCAAGCCTGGTCTATACAGGATTTCAAGGACAGCCAGGGCTGCTACACAGAAAAACCTTGTATTGAAAAAAAACCAATCCAAACCAAACAAGCCAACAACAAAAAGTAATTATGTTAACTCACCTTATCTGCACGTCCCATGAAAGCAGGCTTGCCTGCTAGTCCAAGGCAAATGGCACACACTATGCTTGACTTCCCTGTTCCATTAGCTCCAATAATCATATTCAGATGGGGCCCAGGAGACACTTCACAGATATCATATGTTCTGAATTATAAAGAGGTAAAATCAATACATAGGAATAAGGGAAAAACCTTTTCTTCATAATTGCATCTTTTTGTTGCTTTGCATTGTCACTGCCCACCATATACCTGGGGGCTTGGGGTACTGAGAAGTCAGCCCAGGCCCTTTTATGTGCTGGGTAAGTACTTAATCTCCCAGCTTTATCCTTAGCCCTCTAAGTTTTAAATAATCAACTATATGTAAAATAAGAACACAGGGCTGAGCATGGTGTCACAAGTCTTTAATGTTAGCATGCAGGAGGCAGCGTTTTAAAAACCTGGTTAAAACAAACCTGTGGGCCAGGCAGGGTACACAGTGAGATACTATCAACAAATAACCTATTTACCCTTTTTTGGGAGACTGTTATCAAAGCTTCCACACTTATTTTTACCTTAATTACTGTAAAATAATTTCAAAACTATACAAGAAGTCATGGATTTTTTTCCCTAATGTCTTACAATTACATTTTTTAAAAGTTAGAACAGTAGCTACTTCTCATATTTTAATATTTAAAGCAATCTAACAATTATTCTTATTCAAATGAGGAAATAATTATCAATCAATATTTTATCATCAATTTAAAAATGAAAGGGCCTTTATTTCCTTTAATATGCTGCAAGAAGATTCCAAGAATCCACGACACGCTATGTTCCAATAATCCCTGCTCCTCAGGAAGAAGGCAAGGATGCATAACCAGAGAGATCTGTAATCCACACACACCATGACGTCCAGTACACTCTAACACCCTGCACAACCAGTCCATAGTTAAATGAATTTAACATTTTATTTATATTTAGTATCTATTAAGTCTTATATATTTGCTTCTAAATCTGCTGCTTCTGTGAATTCCTAATTTATTTTCTCCTACATATTTTTTAAGATTCATTTTACCATTTTTAAAAATCTACGCTTATTTGTTGGGGCAGCTTTGGCAAGAGATGAAACAAACTCAGATATTTCTTTAGCTTTGCCTTTCAAAATCTGTAATTGGAACACATAAAAAATAAATACCCCTTCTCTAGGTCTTTAGCATAAGGTACACCTAACCAAGTCCCCAAGAATAAATGACAGAGTGCTACTAACATGCTAAATATATAAATAATTTAACAAAGCATACCAACTTTAACACTTGAAACTTCAAAAAATCCAAGTGGTAACAAAAATGTGTATGTGACAAAGAACTACAGGAATCACATGAAAACCTAGTTATCACCTGTTCACAAAACAAAATAAAAAACAAAACAAAAACGGGTCTGGAGAGATGGTTCCACTGTTAGGAGAGTCTCATCCTCTTCCAGAGGCCCAAGGTTGGTTCCTAGCACCAACACAGGACAGCTCACAACCACCTGTGATTGGATGCCTTCTTCTGGCCTCCAAAGGCACTTGCACACTATGGCATGTACACAGACCACAAACACAAACCTATGAAGAGGGGAAAAGGATCTTTTGTAACTTAGCCCTAATTAAAACTTTTTCCTATCTCCCTTTTCTATCTCTGCTCAGACTTCTAAATCTATTTCTTTCTGTTTCTTGAATAATCTGTGCTGCTTTTAGCCTAGAACGCTTTCCCTTCACTCTCTACTCCATTTGCTCTCCTTCACCCATAGCAAACTCCTGTACTAGTTATAGGCCATTTGGGTTTTCTAAGCCTAGCTACCCTATTTGCTTCTTAGCCTCACTCTCTGTGATGGCTGTCAACTTGACTACATCTGGAAATAAGTAAAACACAAGCAGCTGGGCACACTTGTGAGGGACCTTTTTCTTAATTAAATTATTTGAAGTGGAAAGTCTCACTTTTTTTTAAAAATTAAGATTTACTTATTATGTATAGTGTTTTGCCTACATGCCAGAAGAGGGCACTAGATCTCATTATAGATAGTTGTGAGCCATCATGTGGTTGCTGGGAATTTAACTCGGGACTTCTGGAAGAGCAGGCAATGCTCTTAACCTCTGAGCCGTCTCTTCAGTCCCCAAATGACTCACTTTTAAGCCAGATCTTTGAGGTGTGAAGATCCACCTTTGATCTGGACCACACTCTCTGCTGGCAGCCCATATAAAGGACACAGAAGGAAGCGTGTTCTCTTAGCCTGCTTACTCTCACTGGCAAGTCCATTGCTTCATTGGCATTAGAGCCTACTTTTTTGGGCTTCTGAAGCCAGCTGAGACATTCAGCCTCATGGACTGAATTACTACTAGATTCTTAGAGCTGTTGTTGGACTAGCTGGACCAGAGCCTGTAATCTACTCTAATAAATACATGGATATAGATGCATTCTCTAAGTTTTGTTCCTCTAGAAAATATGAATATACTCCCCTAAAGTCTTATTATTAAAATAACAAAACCAAACCCAACTCTGCATTTCCCAACTACTTTTTCTTTTTGATGTTTTTGTCTAAGCTTTTCTTCCTCATTCTTCCTCGGTCTACTAAGTCTTCTTTTGTACTGCTTTATCAAAGGGACATTTTCCCAATTGCTAAATGTAGGAGGCTTCAGTCTCATTACAAGTTCAAAGTATTATTTTAACTGTCCTTCTCCAACAAGCCTCCCATGATTCTCATCTTACCTTCCTGTACAGTTGGATCTGAGCTCATCTTCATCTTCTTACTCCTACAATAAACAGACTTTCTATTTCTCCAATTTATATTCCTTTTTGCGTAAGTTCAACAACTTTTTGCAGCATCAACAGCCACCTATATATATGACTCCCAAGCCTGTAACTTATTCACATTTCCCTCTGCGCTCCAGGCCTTTCTAAACTTCACCTATAGAACAGTTCCTGTAAATATCCCACAGGAAAGTTCAAGACACAGCCGCTCAACTGCACTCATTATTTATTCTCTCTACACTACTCTCTCCTGAGCAACACCTGACCAGGTAGTTGAAAGAGAGACTCGGGAAGAGCTAGCAGCTCCTCTATCCTCATGCCTCACAAGCTGCGGGCAGGTCCTGTCAAATACCCTCTCTGCTCCTACTATGCTCACTCTGCATTCTTGCTTTCTTGTTTTAAGTCTTCTCCGTTTCTGCCCGGCATCCTTTCGGAATCATCCTCCCGGGTTCCTACTGCCTATAAGATGAAGATGGAGTTTTTCAACATAGTAACAGACAAGGCGAGCCAATGGCTTCCGACCTCTACTCACCGAAGTCCTTACATCTTATGTTAAGGGGCTCACTAAACATTACAAATTGCTTTCAGGCAATCATCTTCCCTTTTCAGATTTTAATATTTCCTTCACAAAGCTCTGATAGTTGAGGAGGAAAGCAGCCTTTTCAGCACTTGCGAAGCCCACGAAGCCCGGTGTAGAAAAGTTACAGCGGATAACTCACTTGACTACATTTACCTTTCCTTATTTGGACTCAAATAGCAATTCAGTTATTAGAATCCATATAAATCTGGGCAAAGCCCAACAGCTTTGAGCTTACATCATCAACAGACAGGAAGAAACAGAACGATGTGTCAATAAAACAGATATATCCCTGATACATAAGTGTTTTTATAAAAAAAAAAAAAGAAGAAGAAGAAGAAGAAGAAGAAGAAGAAGAAGAAGAAGAAGAA
>OU015757.1:42844048-42855988 GCA_907169655.1 Acomys percivali
TGTGTGTGTGTGTGTGTGTGTGTGTGTGTGTGTGTGTGTGTGTGTGTAGAAATTAAGGAATAACTTGCAAAATGTTCAAGTGACAGGAAGAAATGAAAAGATTTAGGATACCATGCTGTTTCTTCTTCCACACATAGCTGGTGTGTGCTTGTTGAAAAGTGGCTTCATGAGCTTAAGGTTTTCCAAGCATGGTGGCATATACCTGCAGTCTCAACACCCAGCGTATTTGGCCTGGAGGCTCACAATTCTATCCAGGAGAAGGAGTAATTAGTTATGAAGAAGCAATTAGTTATGATGGAATTTATTCTGTAGACAAATAATAATACAGGCAGCAATGGTAGGGGTTAAAGATCAGCCTTTTTGTCAGGATCAGACTTTCAGAGTGCTATTAAAATTAGGTGTCTAAACTTTGAAGGTGAAAATAGGTCCCCAAACTTGTTTGACTTCAGAAATACAACCATACTATGGATTTTAACCAGCTACTCATGACTGACACTGTATGCGAGGATGCAGCAGAGAAACCACGGAAATGGCTGTTCTGTGATGGGAAGGGAAAAGTTTATTCCACACTGCCAAGGCTGTCTCTCCGGGAAAGCAGAGAGAAGGGAGGGTAGGGGAGACTCTTGATGGATATTTAAAAAATGGGTAGGAGGTGAATTACAGGATATTTGGTCCAATCTGTTTCTAATTGTAGTAAGGCTCGGTCTTTGATTTTAGAGCTTTCTGTTTACTTTAAACAAAGCTAACACAGAGAGACCCCATCTCGAAAAACTAAATAAATAATTAAGTAAGTAAGTAAATAAATAAAAATAAAAAAAGAAAGAAAAAAAAAAAAGAAAAGATTTTAGTGTGGAAGTTGGACAGTAGTGATGCACGCCTTTAATCTCAGTACTCAGGACACATAAGCAGGTGGATCTCTCTAAGTTCAAAGCTAGCCTGGTCTACAAAGAGAGTTCCAGAACAGCCAGGGCTATGTCAAATTAATGTTGTTTTTTTTTTCAATGCCTACTCTAGCTCCAAAATAATGAAATGGAAATCTGTTACACTTATTAATAAGCTTTAAAGCACTATAGCTGGGCAGATTCTCACCTATTCTAACCTGTCTGAAGTTAGCCTGGCCTATTTCCCAGCCACATGCCTTTTTACGTTTCTTCTAATCTCACTTTGGCCACTCCTGCTCCATCTCTGCCCCTATCTTGACTCCTCACAGCCTGGTGACATTCTTCTCCTGGTCAGGCCTCATGGCTACATCCATATGGCCCAGTGACCTCCTTCTTCTCTCTCTCTCTCTCTCTCTCTCTCTCTCTCTCTCTCTCTCTCTCTACCTGGTACTCCCACACTGGCAACAAAAATCCCACTTATTGTTTCTTTTGTCCAGTCATAGGCTCTTCAGCTTCTTTATTAACCAATCAGAAATAATTGGGGAATAATTTTTACATAACACTGAGGCAGAAGATTCCTCAATAGCAGTGATAATACCAGAATCTGTTAACATTTAGCTCACTTCCAGTTCAGCAATTAACAATTAAATACAGAGACCTTAATACAATGTGAATAAAGGTCACCTCTACATAGTCCCCTTTTAATCCAAGGATTTTTCTTCTTTAACAGTAATAAACTGTGTACAATAAGAACAATTATAAAAAACTATCAGGTAAGAATTACATTCATAATGTACAGTCCATTTGGATTTGGAAACCTTGGAAAAAATTATCTATTATGTATCTATCTTGGTAAGGCCAAAGTTCTATACCTAAATAATTTTCTATTGTCATCTAAGCTTTTATCTCCTCTATCTTTCATAACTTGCAATTACCAACCTTAAAATACCTGTTTTCAACTTCCTCCAACCTTCATAAAACACATTCTTAGACCCTGTAACCTTCACTTACCAACCTTAAGAAACCTTACAACTTAAACTTTTACATCCTCCAACCCTCATAACTTCCATTGACCATCCTTAAAACATCTTAGACCCTAAAACACTTTCTTAGATGCTTCACAACTTAAGCTTTTATGTGAGACTTTGACTATCTAGTTTTCAATCCCATCAGAGACCTGAGAAGGATAAAGATTACCTGAGTAGATGGGAAGTGCAGAGCAAGCAACTTCCAAAACTATAGAAATGACAGAGACAGCTGGTTGTCTGGACAGTCACCCAATATTCTTTAGCAACACTGGGGTATCATCTTTGGCCCTCTGGCCCAGTATATGGGAGACTTTTTTGTGAAGCAGGAATTATGAAGGACTCAGAAATTAACAATTGAATATACAGAGTCACAGTTTAATACAATATGAATAAAGGTCACCTCTACAGGGCTACACAAGGCTATGCCTTGTCTCAAAAAACAACAGCAACAACAAAAAAGACTTTAGTGTAGTTTGGATGCATGCTTGTTTATTTGTTTGTTTGTTGTTGTTGTTTTATATTAATGGTGTGTTCCTTTTGTTCCTCAAGGAAAGTAATAATACAATACACATACTGTATTATTTCTACTGTATTCAATCCCCGACTAAATAGTTTTCATAACATGGTTTTAGGTAATCAGATAACATTTTATTGAATACATATACCGTTGTTATTGATTTACATAGTTAGCTTTTGTTAGATTCTGTGTGATTGAAAATGAACATGACCTAAAAATGCTCTGGAAGACTATTAATTAGTAATGTGCTTCTTAATATGCCTTAAAGTTTTTACTCATGCATGAAAGTATGCACATTTGTTTAAAGTCCATTGATAGGGGCTACTTTGAGGGATGGAGAGGTGGCTTAGTAGTCAGGAGTGTAAACTGCTCTTGCAGAGGATGGGAATTTGGTTCCCAAAAAACCATTTCAAGTGCTCAGAATTGCCTGTAGCACCAACTCTGAGGAATTGCCTTGCTCTCTTCTGTCCTTCTCAGGCAACTGTACGCAAGTGCAACTACTCTACAAAGACATCTGAAAATCATCTTGAAAGAGGTAATGTTGAGAAGACAGAATATACTCAGAAATATCCCCACGTGAAATTTTATGCTGCTGATGAGCGAGCCCCAACAGCAAAATCTTGCATTTCCCCAGGTACAACCCCTTGCTTTAAAAGCCTGAGTGCCTGATTTCAGTCCCCAGAAAACCACTCCCAAACTAACTCCTAAGGTTTAAGGCAACCAGCTAACATTGTTACATGTTCTTTGTTAGCATATGACAAAGAGGTTGCATTTTCTGACCAAAGATTGAATGATCAGGGGCTATTCTGACTATTGGCTTTTCAATTCTACAAAACCTAAAAAGTTGGCAGACTTGGTTAGAGTCAAGAATTAGAAATACGATTGGGGTGTTATCTTAGCAATCAAGGAGGTAAAGGCTGGTGGATCTCTGGGAGTTCCAAGCCAGCCTGATCTACAAAGAGAGTCCAAGACAGTCATGGCTACCCAGAGAAACCCTATCTCAAAAAAAAATAAATAAATAAATTAGAAATATGAGTCATCATCAGACATCAGAATATCATGGTTTTATCCCATCTTATAAGAAGATGCCAAATCTTTCTAAACAGTTGAAATTTATTTCTCACAGTTTTGTAAACTGAGAAGCCCAAAATGAAGGCATTAGCCAATTTAGTGTCTGATGAGGACCACTGGTCTTGTTGGCCCATGTAAAGGCACTAACCGTACTCATGAGGCTTCACCTAATATCTCCCAATATCCCTGTCTCAAAATAACATCATGCTGAAGGTTAAGTCTCAGGTAGAAACTTTAGGTCACAAACATCCTGACCTCATAAACTCTTCTGTGCTTGTTTACTTGGATGCAGCACAAGTCGTTGCAAATAGTACCACAATAGCCAGAAGGTGGCACAAGACCCTTGGGTCAGACTCTGCTGATGTCATCTTTGCGTCTTTGAGACAGTTTGCCATCCCTCTTCTAACATGCACACTTAGGATTTTTCTTTACAGCTTTTATTTATTTACTTATTTTATTAATTTATTCAGATTACATCTCAATTGTTATCCCATCACTTGTATCCTCCCGTTCCTCCCTCCCTCCCTCTTTCACCCTATTCCCCTCCCCTAGGTGTATGACCAAGGGGGACCTCCTCCCCGACTAAATAGTCACAGCCTATCAAATCTCATCCTGGTATCCAGCTTATTTTTTCTCTGAGTGCCACCAGGCCTCTCCACCAAGGGGAAGTGGTCAAATATGGGGCACCAGAGTCCAAGTCAGTCCCCACTCTCCACACAACTGTGGAGAATGTCCTGTCCATTGGCTAGATCTGGGTAGGGGTTCGATGTTTACTGCTTGTATT
Organism: Acomys percivali; assembly: GCA_907169655.1. Classification (NCBI taxonomy): domain Eukaryota; kingdom Metazoa; phylum Chordata; class Mammalia; order Rodentia; family Muridae; genus Acomys; species Acomys percivali. Next base: position 42,848,330 of record OU015757.1, read on the forward strand.
GTCCTTGGTTGGTGCAGTAGTTTGAGCAGACCCCCCTGGGCCCAGATCCACCTGTCAAGATGGTCTTCTTCTAGGTTTCTAGTACTCTCTGGATCCTTCTATTTCCCTATTCTCCTATATTTCTCTTTCCTAGAGTCCCAGTAGTATGTCATCACATCTATCCCAATCTCTTGGTAAGTAAAGACTTTCATGGGACATGTCTTTTGTGCTAGTGTCCAATTATAAGTGAGTATATAACATGTGAGTCTTTCTGCTTCTGGATTAACTCACTCAATATGATTATTTCTAGTTCCGTCCATTAGTCCACAAATTTCAGGATTTCCTTATTTTTAATAGCTGAGTAGTATTTCATGGTGTAAATGTACCACAGTTTCTTTATCATTCTTTAACTGAGGGACATTTAGGCTGTTTCCAAGTTCTGGCTATTATGAATAAGGCTGCTATGAACATGGTTGAGCCGTATGTCCTTGTTGTGTCGTAGAGCTTGATCTCTTCTGGTTTAAATAACAAGTGAATGGGACACCACTTTTAATTTTTAGCAAATTCATAAAGTAGAGAAGCGAGCCACAGGAGCCTGAGAGGGAAGGAAGAGGCTGGATGGGGAAACTGAAGGTCTTAACACCCAGGAGTTAGCATCCTCCTTCACACCCAGCACCACACATGTATTTCCTAATCAATGAAGTCAAAGAACCAACAGATGAGAAAGATCTAGGCAAGAATGTGAATTCCTGAAAGGAACCAGGCCCTCACCACAAGGGAACTGAAACCACAAAGACATGAAGATGCCTTAATTCCAGTGATTTTGATTTTTAAAAAAATGTTTGATTCATCACACATGCGTATTTTTACTATAGTGGTATTAGTGGTGGCACTGATTGTAGTCATATCTGTAGACTTGGCCATAATAGCTAATGCTAATAATACATACCATACCATACCAGTTACTATTCAAAACATTTTTTCATACTTTATTTCTGTATGCTAGATCAGTGTCTCAACAGACTTTTTTTTTCCTTTTGGTTTTTCAAGACAGGGTTTTCTGTGTAGCCTTGGATGTCCTAGACTCACTTTGTATACCAGGGTGGCCTCAAAGTCAAAGAGATCTGCCTGCCTTTGCCTCCCTGGATGCTGGGTGCTGCGTGCTGAGATTACAGGCATGCACCATCAGCCTCTTCCTAAACTATTTTTTTTAAAAACTAGCTGAAAGGTTAAAGATGTATTAGAAATTAATATAGAATTTGGCTCAGCCCTTTGTAACAACAGAGTCTATGGATAAAGGCACCTTCACATTTTCAAGAGCCTAACATCATAAAGCAGTATTAAAATGTTCCAGAAGAACTGACCTTCTGGCTTAGAAAGATCATGGGGAAGGGCTGAATAGCCATGCATAGGCCCTTTGGCAGACTTTGGAAATTGAACTTAAAGTCCTCTGCCTCGGAAAGGTCACAGAGTACTCAGGGTCTTGAGGGGACTTGGGGCTCACCCACAGATTTTCTTGATACCTGGTGCCTTCCCAGAGGAAAGAGAGTTGGCAATAATCATAACTGTGGAAAAACTGTAAAAGCAAACTACATACTGTAAAATCAGTGACTCCTTTACTATCAGCCTCCGAAGTCTAATGAGCTGGGATTCCACTCAGCTCCTCCATAGATTCTGGCTGGGAATTGTACTTCCATAATTTCACTATTATCTATTTGTTTCTTTTTATAATTAAATTTTGTTTATATTTTGGTATTTTAGGTAATTTGGAAATATAAATACCCAAAGCCGAAACCAATATCCCAATTACCCATATTACTATAATCAAACATTTAACAATTTGGCATTTCCCTACTTTGCTTTGTGTTACCTACTTTTGGCTCAGTGGTTAAGAGCACTGGCTGCTCTTCCAGAGGTCCTGAGGTAAATTTCCAGCAACCACATGGCAGCTCACAACCATCTATAATTAGATCTGATATATCCTCTTCTGGTGAGCAAGTATACAAGCAAATGGAGAACTCATGCATTAAAACAAATAAAATATTTTAAAAATATTAAACATGACTACTCTCTCCTCTTATACATGAAGACAATATAGATAAAATTAATGTGCATTTGATTTCCCTCTCTGTCTTGTTCTTACCTCCTTTACACCTAGAGTCTACTGTTTTTTTCCTCCCCTTCCCCATGTATAGTGTTTATTGTGAGTGCACACATGTTCACAGTGTTTGTATATATATACATACATATGTATATATATACATACACACATATGTGTCATTGCATGTTCACATGTGTACATGTGCATGTGGAGACTCAAAGTTGATGCCAGGTGTCTTCCTGGGTAGAGATCTGCTTTATTGAGGCAGAGCTTCTTAACTGAACCCTGAGCTCACTGACTGGCCTGTCTAGGCAGTTTGTGTCACAGATCTCCTGCCTCTGCCTCCCAAGCGCTACTACAGCTGCCGTGCCTGACTGGCATTTGCTTGAATTCTGGGAAGGCAAACTCCAGTCCTCACACTTGGCCAGCAAGCATTTCATCTGGCGATCCAGCTCCCTAACTCCTCATTCTGCTTTGTTTTGTTTTTGGAATGAGGGTTTATTCTGAAGTCCAGGCTGGCTGGAAGCTCAATATGTGCTTTGGGTGGCATCGGGTCCACAGTGATCTTCCTGATCACGTGAATAAGATCTTCCTTCCTCAGCCTGCTAGGTTCATTTATTACAGGAATGAATGCCAAGCCTGGTTTGTAGTTAACTGTTCACACACAGTTGGTCAGCATTTAATATAATACCTTTCCAGGCCATTTTTATATCTTGCAATCATTTTATCTACAGAAAATGTGTAGCATTATCATGAACATGAACTTATTATAAAACTGTTACATAAACAAATACACAAACACATATAAAAATACAGTATCAACAGCTATCCAACTTGGAATTTAATTTACAAAATGATTTTATGGACTGGGGCTGTTGTTCAGTGGTAAACTCTTGTCTAGTATGTCCAAAACCCTGAACTAACTCTCTTGTAGTAAAATAACAACAATAGTGATGGTTTTGAGATATGCCAGTGTCAACAAATACAAGCCAGGGTTCTTTTTTGTTTTTCTGAATATATCATACTTTATCCATTATTCCACTGCTTTGACTTATAGATTGCTTTCAGTTTTTTCATTTCAGAAGCCATCCTTGAATATGTCCCTTAAAAGATTTATTTTTGTTAATTTTTTGAGGCAAAAATCTTGCTATGTAGCCTTGGCTGGCCTTAAACTTACTATGTTGACCAGGTAACCTCAGACTGTTGATTAGGGTCATGAAGAGGAGATAAACCTGTTTTTGTTATGATCCCACATGTGGGATGCGGGAAAAGACTTGTGAGAGAACAGGCGATGTTTATCCACTTAGAAGTTGAACCACTTCGTGGAGGAGCTTGATTGTTGCCAGCCAAAAAATGTCCTTGAACAGACTCTGGGAGGACATAGATGAACCCAAAACAGGAGGAGGGTCTTTTTGGGTCTTGGTATTGTTTGGCTGTTCATCACTCCACTTTGAGACGCTCCTAGAGAGAACCACTCCAGCCAAGGCTTTGGGGCTTCAGCTGCTGCTCCGGGTCTGGCTGTTGTTCCAGCAGCAACTTTCGTTGAATTGCTGTTCTGCTGAAATCCTGCTGACTACGCCAGGAGAATTGTTCCTAGGAACTGATACCCAGAAGGTTTCATTCTTGTTTTCTTTAATCTCCTTTTCCTTTTATTTAGGCTAGTCTGGTTATAAGGGAGGTACGCTCATTTAATAAGTTCATAATAAAGTATAATTGTTAAGGAAATTGAGCCTACAGGGTCATGCTTGGCTGAACTCACCTTTGTGTATTCCCAAGCATTTGTCTGGGTGAGAGTGTAAGAATTAGGATCACTGGACCATATGCCGTATGTATTACTCTCCTTCAGTTTCTCAGTACTGGGGTTATTAATGCCGTGGAACTTCTTGGAAACTATGATCCTTTGAATATCACATCAGCAATGTCTGTCTTTCCTTCTAACAACATCATTGGCTTTCTAGCCTCTCTGCTGAAGAGCTGCACAGTACACACACGGCTGTCTCTTCTACAGTGTCCTTTTTCTTCTAGATCCAGGGTCTGTGGGGTCTGAAGCTTATTTTGTTTTATAAGCCTCATCTTCTTAAGATACACAAAATCATAAATACAAAATTTGGGCCATGATTTTTTTCAGATTGGGAGAGAAAAATCTCTGAGCTTTAGGAGGGAGTTGTTACGATATAGATGTTCCATTTAGGATTAAGCATACCACAGTTTCTTATTTACTGCACCTGAGCCAGAAAGAAACTTCTTTGATGAGTATTGAGAGATGTACTAATCTATGAGTATAATAATAAGTCATTATGGATCCATTTAATATTATGTACATTTTAATATTATGTACAGAGTATTAATAGTAGTAATTCTCATGATAAAAAGATTCCATAACTGTTATTATTGAAGATCCTTGCTCATGTTCTAAGATGAGAAAAAAATCGTTGAGAAATGTAAAGGTTCTGGATTTTCCCTTTTTCTAACTCTGCGTTCGTTCTTGGTCCCCCTTCACTCTGCTCCATGTTCGGAGAGCCTGATTTCTATGACTGTGCTGGTTGGCTTTTGTCAATTTGACACAAACATAGGCATAACTGGGAAGAGGGACTCTTAACTGAGAAAAGGCTTCCACAAGACAGGCTGTAGACAAGTCTGTGGTGCAATTTCTTGATGAATGATGCAGGTGGGCCCACCCTATGGGATGTGATTCCACCCCTGGGCATGAGTTATATAAGAAAGCTGGCTGAGCAAGAGAAGCAAACCAGCACAAGCATTCCTCCATAGCCTCTGCCCCCATTCCTACTGCAGGTCTTGTTGGGGTTTCGCCCCAACTTCCTTTGATGATGGACCATTCATGGGATGTTTAAGTGGAAATAAGCTCTCTTTCAAATTGATGTTGGTCACGGTGTTTTATTGCATAGCAATGGAAACTCTAACTAAGACAAAAATCGGTACCAAATTATGAGGTATATTGCTGTAACAGACCCAACTGTGTGTTTTGGGGAAGACTGTGGTGGTGTTTGCACTTTGGGCTGGAAAATCCATTGAGTACTCAGAGCTCAGTGGGTTGTTCTGTAGGAATTTAGAAGGTAAGTGTTTAGAGAAATGCAGCTGAGGAAGGACTGGCTTGTAAAGCTTAGAAGGAAGTTGGAGAGAGTTTCTTAAAGACTCTGACATGTGCTTCAGGGCTGGAGAGATGGCTCAGAGGGTAAGGGCATTGACTGCTTTTCCAGAGGTCCTGAGCTCAATTCCCAGCAACCACATGGTGGTTCACAACCATCTATAATGTGATTTAATGCCCCCTTCTGGCTGCATGTGTACATGCAGATAGAGCACTCATATACATAAAATAAATAAATAAATCTTTAAAAAAAAAAAAACCTGTGCTTCAGCTAGGCTCAGTGGTGCATGTGCTGGAGAAGGCAGAGGCAGGCGGATCTCTTTGAGTTTGAGGCCAGCCTGGTTTACAAAGTGAGTCCAGGACAGCCACAGCTACACAGAGAAACCCTGTCTCAAAAAACCAACAAAACAAAACAAACAACAACCCCTCCCAACCACCAGCCTCCCACCCCCGCCCAAAACTGTGCTTTTAGGGTTGAAGAATCTGCTGTGATTAACAAGAGGCAAGAACCACTAAAGTGAAACCTTTGTTGTGACAATTGATGCTAGTTATCTGGAGCCAAGAAATTAGCATTAAGAAGAGACAAGCATTGTTGAGTGAAATATTTTGGGAAGTGTTTCCTCAGGGTCAGCATACAGAAGCTCTGTTCCAGAGGAGGGGCAAGGCTGTATCTTGTGCTGGCGGCTGAAATTGGTAATGTGTAAGAGACCTTTTATATAAGGTTTTGAAGGCATAAAGGGGTCATGGAGAGCAGTTGAGACTTGACACTGTGAGACTCCAGGTAAAGACATTGGTGAAAGTGCAGCCTTAGTTGACGTAGAAGTCTCAGGTTTAAAGGAGTCATGGAGAGAAGTTGAGGCTTAGAACCATGTGTTAGACTCAGAGTCCCTGAAGTCAAGAGCCAAGGAGAGACTATTGATGAAGGTACAACCTAGTTACAGCACATACCTCCTCATTTTGGAGATGCCGGTACCATGAGATAACCACCAGGGACCCCAGGTATGGAGTAGAGCTGGCCTGACCCTACCAAATGTATGTGTAGTAGATGGCTACATCAACTCTTCAGAACCCAGAAGTTTGTGAGTGAATTCCACATGTCTGACACTGATCTTTTTACACTGTTGGACTTTAGTTTTGCTTCAATTTCATTGTGTGTCCTGATTCTTCCTTCTTACCATGAGAAAGTATTAGCGTGTTTATTTATTTATTTATATTTTATCTATTTATTTTTTATTTTATAGGAGCATACAGTTGAAAGACTTTGGATTTTTTAGAGAGACTGAACTTTAAAAAGTGTTTGAATTTTAGGCTGGGACTTTTAAAAGTTGAAATATTGATAGTAATATGAGATCTTAGGGATTAACAAGGAAAGGTTATGACTTAATAAATAATGTTTGTGTGTCAAGTTGACAAAAAGCAACCAGCAAAATGGACAAATTATCAACTTGACACAAGCCTAGACATATTTAGGAAGAGGGTATCTTAATTGAGAAAAATGCCTCCTTTAGACCTGTAGGCAAATCTGTGGTACATTTTCTTGTTTGGTAATTGATGTGGGTGAGCCATTTCTGTGGTGGGGGTGCCACCCTGTGCAGGTGGTCCTTAGTTGTATAAGAAAGCAGGCTGAGCAAGCCATGAGTAGCAGGCCAGTAAGCAGCATGGCCTCTGCTTTAGTTCCTGCTTCCAGGTCCTTCTTTGAGTTTCCACTTCCTTTGATGATGGACTGCGATATAGAAGTGTAAGCAGAACTAAGCCTTTTACTCCTCAAGTTGTTCACAGAAGTAGACACTCTCTACCAATGACAATGACCCACAAGATGAGGTTCTCTTTCCCTGATTCTTGATCAGCTAGTAGAGGGCATTAGCAGAAGGCTGGAGTGGAGTGTGGCTTTGGACAGTAGGTCTCTAACCCCACTAAATTCTTGTTGAGTTTTATAGCACCCACCCTCATCCCATAACTCTCCAATCGTATCTGTAGATGCATCCAGCTGCTGTGTAAGAAGTAAAGAGCCTCGGAGCGGTTGGCGTGCTCCGGTCAGTCGGAGCTAACCACTGCTTGGTGGGCAGCTGGGGTCCCTCCACATGCCCCAGACAAGAGAAGAAGATGGGTTGGAACAGTGCCATCACTGCGAGCATGTGCGGTGCCCTCTTCATCGGGGACTGCATCTGCTTTGACCGCAAAAGTGGATTGACCCCAACAAAACAAAAGAGGAGGAGGAAGAGGAGAAGGAGGAGGAGGAGGAGGAGCCGGGAGTGGTGGCACACACCTTTAATCCCAGCACTTGGGAGGCAGAGGCAGGCGGATTGCTGTGAGTTCGAGGACAGCCTGGTCTACAAAGTGAGTCTAGGACAGCCAAGGCTACACAAAGAAACCCTGTCTTGAAAAACAAAAACAAACAAAAAACAAACAACAACAACAGCAAAAATGAAGAAGAAGAAGAAGAAGAAGAAGAAGAAGAAGAAGAAGAAGAAGA
>OU015757.1:42855998-42878349 GCA_907169655.1 Acomys percivali
GAAGAAGAAGAAGAAGAAGAAGAAGAAGAAGAAGAAGAAGAAGAAGAAGAGCCTCGAGATACCCTTGTAGATAACAGTACTTGCTGGCAAGCCTGGCAGCCTGGCAGCCTGTGTTGAATCCCCAGGACCAGTATGAGAGAAGAGAACTGATTGGAAGTTCAAGATATATGTGATTCTCTGTAAAGATTCTGAGTTATAGGTCCATAGAGGGAGGGCAAAAACTTCCTTCTAACAATATAGAAAATATTTTTAAAAAATTATAGGAGGTGCTGGAGAGATGACTCACAGGTTAAAAGCATTCATGGCTCTTCCAGAGGGCCAGGGTTCAATTCCCAGCACCCATATGGAGGCCCATAACTACCTATAAGTCTAGTTACAGGAGAACCAATGCCTTCTTCAGGCCTCTAAGGGCAATGATTGTACATGGTGGACAGACATACATACAAGCAAAACACCCATACATATACAATAACTAACATTTTTAAAGGAACCATAACAAGCAGTCTCCAAGATTTATGGAGAACGTTGCTAATAATGACACTGGAGGAGTTTAGGATGTCAAGGTCAAAAAAGGCCCTGCCTTCATTATGTTATAATTAAACACAAAATATATAGAGCAAAGGAAATATTTCAAAAGTGGCAAAAGAGAAACATGAAGTCACATATAAAGACAAACCATCATAAGAGCAAATTATTCAACTTTCAAATTATACTCTGTTTCAAAGACAGAAGGGCCTGGACAGATGTGGTGCAAGATCTGAAAGGCACCTGCTAATGAAGACTAGCAAAGCTATCTATTACAATTGAAGGGGAAAAAGTTTCTCTGCTAATGAATAAAGAAATTTCTGAGCACTAAGCTTGCCCTATGGAAGATAACTGAAGGAATATTTCAGAAGGAAGAGACGAATCCAGCCGTGAGGCAGCTCACAGGAAAAAATAAACCACACTAAAATAACAGTAAGCGTGAGAGGAAGAGGGATGGAGAAGAAAAAAAAAAAAAAAAACACTGCTAATTTGTTAATGACAAGATATGATGGATATTGATTTATATTCAGAATTTTAGTTGCACCAAGATAGGAAAGATTTTTCTTCAAAGCTGCCAAATACAAATAGCCAAAACACTATGTAACATTTATATAATTCCTGATTGTTTTATGGTTCTTCTTGCTGCAGGTAATTTATTGTATATACATGTAATAATATGTTAATGCCCAACGGCTGCTCTGAGGAGGTCCAGCATAGGGTCTCTGGGGCTGGATGCCATGCCCTTCCTGTTTGCTTCATCTCTTGGTGGCCAGAGCTGATGGCTCAGGCAACTGATCAGGACTGAAAGAGAAAGGAGAGAAGGGAGCCCAGGGTTTCTTCTCTAGGGACTGACTATACTACAGCCGAGGAGGAGAACTTAAACTGACCATAATTTTCCTATGGGTGAGGCTGTAAAAGTGACTTTAGCTAGAAACTGCATGGGGGTCATAAAAGTAGGCTCTTTGATCTGTAGATAGGTCTCTTTGTGGAGATCTCCAGTAAACTTAGGCTGCTGGGGGGGGGGGGTTGCTAGGAGAAAGGGCCCTGAGTCTGCTATTTTGCGAATCTACAGGAAAATAAGAAATAAACCACTCACACACATACATTCAAGAGAAAAGGTGGATGAAATTAGGCATCTCGACTTCAACTGAAGTCAGGTTTTCCAATCTCAACACCGTTTATTGTAGATGAACCATACTTATACTTCTGAGAAAAGGATATTACCTCATAGTCAAAAAAGGCAATTAATCATGAATCAGATGAATTTTAAAATACAACAGGTTACATGTTTTAAATCTAAACATTTCTTATCTAAGTATCCATTATATAAGTTCACAGTGAGTTCAGAGTGACAAAGGTCTAAAAGTTAGAAGAATATATGACTTATCAATTAGGACTGACCTAACTATAAATTATCCAGCCATCTTTTAGTTCATTATGAATTCAGGACAATAATTGTATCTGTCTTTCATTCTAAGAAACAGAGTAAATTCAGACATCTCTAGGTAGCTTTATTCCAATTTAGGTCCATAGGAAGTTTCAACTAACTTGTGTATGTTTATGGTGAAATACCAGGATTTGTGGTATCATCTGAGTGGAGGCTTATCTGAAGCTATAAATTTGCTACAAGGCTATCCTTAGGCATCTGGAGGTCCACAAAGGTATTTATTGTAGCCATAAACTAACTTTAACTTTTAAAACTATTTTAATCAAATGAGGAATTTCATAATCAGGGATTAATTCATCTGAATAACAAACAGTACATCTTCAATAAGATCCTGTAGGAAGTTTGCTCAATCAGAGCTGGTCAATACAGTTCACACCAATGCCAGACATTTTTTCTTTTTGGTTTTTCAAAACAGGATTTCTCTGTGTAATCTTGGCTGTCCTGGACTCCCTTAGTAGACCAGGCTGGCCATAAATGTAATCCTGGCTGTCCTGGACTCACTTTGTAGACCAAGCTGGCCTTAGACTCACAGTGATCCACTTGCCTCTGCCTCCCTGGGTGCTGGGATTAAAGGCATGCACCACCATGCCCGGCTCTAATGCCAGATTTTAGAGAGATACAACAAAGCACAACTGACAGGATAGTCAGAGGCTGGAAGCAATTCTGGGGTACATCACAATACAGACCTTGCAAATACCAGATCACCTCCAGAGATCTCTCATGCCTACTGAACTTTCCTGAATCAATGGCTCCTGACAGCATATCAGAGGCTGGAAGCAGTTTGGGCGTGCATCATGGTACAAGACCTTGCAAATACCAGATCACCTCCTAGACAGCCCACATGCCTAGTGAGCTCCCTTAACAGGGTGGCTCTTGGCATCAATATAAATGTATATGTTTTTAAAAACTACAAAAATAAAAAGATTTACTAAATTCCAGAACAAATTAATCAGTCATTCATCATGACCAAGTTGATTTAATTCCAGAGATGCAAGATTGGTTTAAAAAATGCAAATCATTAAACATAAGTTAGTCTACTACATAAAGAAATTTAAGGACAGAAAGCACCAATTATCTAAATACACACAGAAAAAAAGTCAAGTTCTAAAACCAAGTTTTAAAAAGCAACCATAGAAACCAGTCTCCAAGACTTTTGGGGATCATTGATTACCCATATGATACCCTTATGATAAAAGTACTGAAAAAAAAAACCCCAAAGAAACGCAAGAAACACATCTAGCCATAAAATTAAAAAAAAATTCATAGCCAACATTTCTGCTGCTAAATCTGGAATGAGGCAAACTTTCCACTTGTTTCACTCTTGTTTACTATAGCACTTCACATCTTAGCTAGAGCAATAAGAAGAGCATGAGATGAAGGGTATAATTTGGAAATGGAGAACTCAAACCATCTCTATACAGATGCTGTGATGTGCACTTACCCAGAAGGAATTCTTCAGGAAACCCTTAGGACTGCTAAGACTTTTCTATAAAGTAGCAGAATATAAAAACCACACAAGGGATGGTTTAGAAAACACACAGACACACACACACACACACACACACACACATTAGAAAGAAATAAGGAAGAGAAAAACACTCAAAATGATAATATCCAGGAAACAATGAAAATTTGAAGACATGAAAAAAAAATTGAAGAAGATGCTAAAAAATGGGAAGGTCTCTAACCCTCAGAGATTATCAGAATAATGTGGAATGGTTGTTACTAAAAAATGAACTACAAATTAAAACCAGTCCCCATCAAAATTCCAAAAATATCTTTCACAGAACTAGGAAAAAGCAAACAAATAACAAATAACAACAAAACCAGTACTAAAATTCACGTGTAAACACAAAAGGCCAAAATGGTCAAAACAGTGGTAAACCAAAAAGTCAGTTCTGGGAGTGGAACAAACCTAATTTTAAATTGTACCACAGAGCCAGGATAGCAAACACAGCACAGCACTGTCCCTAAAACAGACATGTGATCAATGGCTGGAATGGAAGACTCAAATGAACCCTTACAACTTCAGCCACAGCTACAAAATTTTGATAAAGATATATGTGTATACATACATACATACATACATACATACATACATACATACAAACAATGTTGGAAAAAAGATGGCCTTTTCAACAAATGACGCAGGCAAACTAGCTATCTACACTTACAAGAATAAATAATAGTATTTATTATATTATAATAAAATAAATAATCTCTCTCTTTTACTCTCTACAAAGCTCAACCAAAAACACACTAAAACCTTTAGGTAACACCTAACATCCTGAGACTGGTAAGGAAAACACTTTAAGATATAGGTGTCATCAAGGGTTTTTGAAGAGGACTCTACCAGCTTGGGGAATATGTTCAAGAATTGATAAATGAAATTGCAGTAAGTTAAGAAGTTTCTGCACCACACAAGAAACAATCAGCAGAGTCAATGGATAGTTTACAGAGCAGGAGGAAAGCGGCGCACACTTTACTGCTGACTCGGAATTAATGAAATGATTACAGCCCTCTGAGAGGGCTATAATTTTACCCTCTTCTAGTATTTGTAACCCCGTGTGTGCACATTTATGTTAAACCAAGTGTTTTTCTTGAACATTTAGTTAATCCCAAAATAGGAAAACTAAACTAGGAGACATTTTTTTGAAAAGATGGATCTGTACAGAAGGCTAATTTAGCGTAAGTCTTTTGGGGGACCCCATGTGTAGTTCTGAAGAACCGCAGCCAATGACCACTGGGAAGAACAAGAAGACCTTGCCTAGTCGCTGGTTAAAGAAAAAGATGGTAACAAGACAAGATTATATGGTTGCTTTATCCTTAAGATGGCACTATAAACTCACAGTTCCTCTATCCAGAGAGGAAACACAAAACAACTGAGATTTATCTGAGCTTTAATAATTCCTTGTCCTATAAACTGGGAAGACTTTTGTGTTAGGTTCTTGTACGTATTATATTGTTGTTGTTGTGTATTTTGTTGGCTTTACTTTGTTCTGATACCAAGTGATAGCAGACACATATTACCGGGTCTTACCATATATTGTTCTCAGTTATTCTTCATAGCAGCTACTTTATCTCATTTTGCAAAGTAGAAAAAGGAACCAAAGAAGGTAAAGATGACTTGCTGTCAAACCAGAATTTGAGTGGAGGCAGCTAGAATCCAGGAGCCAGGCACCTAATCTTTACAGAGATCCACATACCGGAAATCCAGCCATATTAAAAAACTTATTTCTCCCAGTTCTGGTTGTATGGGGAAACATGGGGTTGAGACATCGTTTGTCGTGAAACTGTGCTAGCTGACTTGTATCTCGTTTTCTTCACTAATCTGTAAGTATCTTTGTAACCTCCGTGCTTGGTAAGATGCCCAGAGCATAAATATCTTAAGAAATCCTCTCTGAATTTTGGTCTTCCATATTAAGCCAGACCCTGCATCCGAGGTACCGTTTTCTTCACATCAGCGCTATTCCTCCTTTCTCGACATAAATAACCTCCACCGCAGATGGTGGATTGTAAGAGCGAAGGCAATCTGCGTAGAAAGCTGTTTCTATTTCAAGAGCTTGGGTGTTTAGGTGCTGCTGAGACTTGGAATAAATGCAGAGACCGGGATTAAATTGTTAAGTAGCACCTAGTCACTAGCGTGCCTTCCCCTTGGGTGTTTCTAAACCTGGCGAAACTACACTGTGCCCATCATCTGCCTACATTTTCATCCACTTCGCATATCGTCAAAAGGAATGCCAGGGGACACTTGGGGAGGGAAGTGAAGCGTGAAGCCGTGGCAACCTGCAAAGGAGCAGAAGCGAGGGGAGATGAGTCACTCAGCTCACTTTCCACCTCCCTGCCACGGAAAACGGCAGGTTGTTTCTTAGCAACTGCCCGTAGTAATTACCTCTTCGCTTGCTGCCCAAAAATGATGCTCTAGGCTACTGAGCCATCTCTCTAACCCCGAGACAGGGTCTCTCACTGAACCTAGAGATCATCGAGTTGCTGCCCCATCAAGCTTTTTCACAAGGGTACCTGAGGATCAGAACTGAGGTCCTCATAGTGGCATGGCAGGCATTTTACGACTGAGCCCTCTCCTTGGCCCCATCTTGTAGCTATTTGTATAGCCAAGAAAGCCTAGAAGAGGGAAACTAGGAACCTCTGGCGAGTTTGTAATCCGTATTGCTGATGGAGCTAAGGGAAGAGCTGGCAGGTTGGAGGTGTAGGAAGATTAGAACACAGGATGAGCCAGTGTCAAACCCAGGTCGGGCACTAGCTACTGATCGTGAACAGATTTAATGCCCTTATATAAAATGGAAGTTCCGCTAGGAGTTACCTCATGGGTTGTTTGTCAGGATTAAATAAGTTAACTCCTGCAAAAAATGTTTTTGCCCTGTCACTGGAAACAGTAGGCCTTCAATAAATGTTAGATGGAACAATTACATAAGACTGTATGTCGCCGTCAAGGATGCCAGTGAAATACCTTATTTATTTGTCACACAGCATAGATGCCTCACTGTGTCCACAGATATGTGTGGGTAGAGAATGTTCATTCCTGTATTCAGCAAATGTAACTATAGTTATAGGTGGGAACAATGCTGTGACAGATTTATGTTGCCCAATGTACGTCAAACTCCAATTGTGCCTCTGTGGCTAATTAATCATAGTAGGAAATTTTCATTAATGAAATTCTGTTTTATTACAAATTTAATTTAATTTTTATCTATGAACCTTGGAATGTTGATGTTTTGCAACTGAATGTTTTTATTTTCTAAGTAATGTGGCATGCAGAGAGGCACGGTGTTTTTCACAGATGAGGCCTGTGGATTTACAGCTGTGCAAAGCTAAAACATTGGCTTTTACCTGCCACCACATCCAAGCTGTCCAGTCTTAAGTGACTTTCCATCTCCTGATACTCGGTTGTTTCACCTTGCTTTGTCTTCATAGTGCTTGGGGTCGAACCCCAAACCTTGCCCATATTTAGCAAGTGCTACATTATTGAGCTACGATACCCAGTACTGATACTTGGCTTTCATATCTGTGAAAAATGCCAATAATTTTCATTCCAGGGAATGAGGGGGAGATACGCTCACTTGCTCATTCAATTTTGTTTCTTGACACTAAGAACATAAACAACAGATTCTGTGTCCTGGTTTGGTCAGTGGCTCAGTATATAAAGGTACTTGCAGACAAGCCTGCCAACTTGAGTTCAGTCCCCAGGACCCATGTGGGAGAACCTGGGGCAGCTTCCTAGGACGTGGCTATGGAAGTAGTTAGTCCGGCAGAAAGCACTTTGGAGAGTTTGCCCAGAGACGAACACCCATTCATTGGCCTGCTCGGAGATGGCTGGAGGAAGCTCACTGGTCGCCCAAAGCCATATAACCTACAGTCTCTTCCTGAATAAATGAATCTGCAGCTCCTGGTCATTGGTTTGTATTCACCCGACTCCCTGTGTCCATGTGGTGACTCCGTGCCACTCACCCCCTCGGCCTGAGTGCCCTGCCCTCACACCCACAGGCTGGGCCCTTGGAAGGAGGAGGAGGAGGAACTTCTGGCACCCAATATGGCTTTGGCTCCCTCAGCATTGGTGAGAGGCCCCGTCTCTCTCAGTGAGTTGGCCCCTTGCTTCTGGCTGCTCATGGGTGAGTACGCAGCCCCATTCTGCCGCTCAGACTGCGCTTCTGCCCCTTCATTTGGTTCTTTATTAGGAACCTGGGTCTCGACTTGGGCCCGCCCTCCCTGGAGGCACTGTGCAGGTGTAAAGCCACCTTTATCCCCAAACTCTCTGCACCCTCCTCCCACTGTGAGGAACGTTCTACTACCGCTCACCCCCCCCCCCTTTCCTCCCAACTCCTCGATCATTCAAATTACGAGGAGGATGATTATACCCCCACCCAGCCAGAATCACCTCACATTCATTCTGCCAAAGCCCAACTGGAGCCTCCTGCCACCTATCCATGGGAGGAACTCCACCCTTATCGCTCCTCTGTGATGCAACAGCCCCCTCTTCCTCCTATAGCCCAACCTCTCATACCTCGCCCTCCCACTCTCCTTTATCAACCACAACCCCATCACCACTACCTAATACCTATGAGGTGGAACTTCCACCATGCTGCCATTCTAGCAACGGCCTACCCTGCTAATGTTGGACACGACACAGCGGCCTGGTCCTGGTATTCCACCCCACTTACCGATTTGGCCCTCATTTGGAAGATGAGCCTATAGTCCGATGTCAATGCCCCCTATTTCGAGCAGGTTCTTTTACAATGGGCCATTCACTTGCAAACCCATTATGACTGGTATTCTCTCTTAAAGGGGGTACATGCACCTAGTGAGTTCCTTCAATGGAAAGTGGCCTGTAACATCCTGGCTGAATCGCAGGCCCACAGCAGCCTCCATCTCAGGGTACCTATTTCCCTGGACATGCATATGGGTATGGGTCCCTACATGGACCCTGTTGCCCAGGCCACCATTGGCTTTTGTGGATACTTTGACCAAGTTAAATCCATCTCTTTACAGGCCCTTGAGGCTTGCCTTCCTAACAAGCCAGAGACCCTTTTCCACAGCCTAGTACAAGGACCCTCAGAGGGCTTTACCGACTTCTTGCTTGTGTGATGGAGTCGGTGGACTGACATACCTCTCCTGGTCCAGCTAGATTAAACAATTTGCTTGGGAAGGAACCTCCACGGTGAGGTGACCTACAGTGCCATCAGAGGCATCCACAAAGAAGATCTTCATGAGTGGGTCACTGCCACCAAAGATATTAACCCCATGATTGCACCCTTTGAGGCTCTGGCTTGTGGCTTCTGTGCAGACCCTGGATATTGATAACAACCTTCTCAAAAACCTACATAATGGGGGGGGGGTGCAGCCAATCAGATAATTTCTTCTGTGTCTGCCCAAGGGGGGGCCTTAGCCTCCCACCCCCATACCCCATGCCCTCAATGCCACAAAGGCTATCGCTGGGCTAAAGACAACAGATATGCCTTTCCTTTAAACTCCCTCCCGCACCCCCAGCCAGTAAGAGGGAAACCCTCTGACATGCAATGGACCCTTGCTATCTTTGAACATCCCCCTCAAATGACTGTGTTCCTAGATGGGGTCAAGATCAAAAGTATTGTGGATTCTGAGGCAGATGCTGCCATTGTTTCCTTTAGTGTTGCCTCCCACCTCACACATTGGTCCTATGGGCCTGGCCCCAATATCAAGGAAGTTGGTGGTTTATAAACCACTGGCCAAGTCAAACAGCCTGTTATTTGGGAGGACCATGACAGGTACACCGGTGTTCTTTCTCACCTGGTAGCTGAGGTCCCCAATATGGGTCCAGGACCTCCTCACTGCCATGGACACAGGTGATCTGCCTTTTATGACAAAATCATGGCCCCATGACACCTCCAGTCTCCCCAGACGTTCTCACCCTCTTCCTCAACCTAAGGCCTCACATCCCCAATCCTAAGGGTCATTGTTCTTCCACATCCTGACCCATGCCAATCTAATGGGATACTTCAGACCCCATCTGAGTTGAATAGTGGCCTATACTGGAACCCAAACTTTCCATTCTCAAATACCTTGTGCAGGAACAACTTTTACTTGGTCATGTCAAGCCATCCTCTAGTCCACATAAAAGAAGTCTGGTAAATATAGACTCCTTCAGGATCTTAGACAAATTAACAAACATATGCTTAAAATGGGCTCCTTCCAACCTGGTCTACATCTGGGAGCCATCCCTGTTCACTACTACTTAGTCGTAGTGGACAATAAGGATTGCTTCTTCTTTTCCATGCCCCTTAACACTGAGGACTGGCCCTATTTTGCATTTACGGTGTGAGAACCCCATCATAATGTGCCTGCTCAGAGATATCAATGGAAGGCTCTCCCCCAGGGCATGAGAAATAGCCCCTACATCTGCCAACGATTTGTTTCCTTGGCCACAGTGAGAGTACAGCCTCATTGCCTGGTCATCCATCATACGGATCCTGTCTCCCAAGGTCTCAAGAGATAAAACAAGAAAGAGGATATGTGGGTGGTCCTTGGCGAGGGGCCTTTAGGGCTCACAGCCTGGGGCAGCTTCCGAGGACCTGACTGAAGAAGTTGGGCAGAAAGCACTTTAGATAGTTTGCAAATTTGTGAGCTAGGAGACAGCATGGAGGAACCTGATTGGTAGCCTAAAGCCACATAACCTGCAGTCTCTTCTTGAATAAAGGACTCTGAAGCTGCCTTCCCTTGCTTGGTATTCACCTGGCTCTCTGTGTCTGTTTGGTGACTCTGTGCTGCTCATCTCCTTAGCCTGAGCCTCCTGCCCTCACCCACAGGCAGGACCCTCAGGAGGAGGAGCAACACGCTATGGCATGCATGTGCCCTCCTAAACACGTTTAATTTTAAAAGCTGAAAGAAAAGAATTTATGTCTTTATAGTTTAGTTCTAAAGATAAATTCTAGGAAAACTGAGATTGCTTGTGGGAAATAAAATAATATTTAAATATTAATTGTTATATGAATATAGGTAGTATTACTGTCACTAATAAGGTGACTTAAGCATTTAATTATTGCATAATAGAGATTCAAACTAAAATTTGCAATTAGAAAATGAATATATAATGATAAAAACAAATAATGTAGAACTGAGTTAATTGCTAATGAAAGAATTTTCAAATTATCTTTTATTAGGTAATTTTGACGTTTTAGACAGCTGCTTGGTCACACAATTGCACACATATATACAATTCTCTAAATAAGTCATTAGAAAATCATAGTTTATCAAGTGTGGTTGAATTCATACTACTCAAAATTTCACCAAAAACATTTATTATAAAAATCAGTGAAGTTGTTTAACAAATTTATAAAAATTGTTAGGTGTGTGTACATAAAAATTTCAAGCATGCCTTATTGAAAAAGTGCATTTCTGTCCACGTGCTCCTAGTGACTGTCCAAGGTAGTTCAAAGGGAGAACAAAGAAAGTAGCATTGCCGTGTAGTGCAGCATTAATTGGTATGCATTTACCCTGGGGCTCCATCAGAGCTCCTTTCTCATATGTATGGTGAAATAGTAACGATTTATAGTTTGGTGTGTGTGTGTGTGTGTGTGTGTGTGTGTGTGTGTGTGAATACAATACACAAATGAGACTTTATTTTTAGAATAACTTGTTACCATAAAACTGCATTCATTTTGCAAATATTACTGATACTTTGTATTATTTAAGGAAAAAAAATCATACTTAAAGCTCCAAAGGAAAACCAACAAGACCTCGTCTCCCAATACATTCACTGAATGCAGACTTAAGTAAGCACATTCATTTTGACTGTGCCCTTCATATGTGTACTTTGAAATGACTACAACATAGTACAGTTGTATTTAAAATGAAATGGTCTGTGTAAAACCAGTAGCCTGTACTTCGAGTAACAGTTGTCAAATGTGCAGGGGGAAAAACGAAGAAAGCCCTGAGTCAGTATATATCTATATATAGTTTTCAAAAGTAATGAGAGAGGGTGTTCTGAAGTCATTTCAACTTATGCAACAGATAAGAATGTCCAGTATTCATTTCTTCTGTTTTCACTCTGATGGAGGAGAGGTACCAGCTTTTATCTTCTTAATCCAATTTACATCATTTCTTAATACTCAATTTCATTTAAGTCTTCAGAGTATCCTGATGATTGTTGAGTTGTATCTTCCATTTCTGTCAGAAAAGTCAGACAATAAGTATTTACTCTATAGAAAAGATAATGTTGAGTTCTTATACTTTGAGACTATTATAAGATCCCCTTTCCAATCAAGCTTATGTAACTGGGGAAATATTACCTGCACATGGTCCTGCTTGAAATTTCACATCATCAATGGCAATATCACTTCTTATTGACACTCCTCGAATGGCTTCAAAAATTATCTGAAAAAGGATCAAGTTTGAATTTAGAACTAGTCAAGATGATAAGACTGTGCTGGTCAGGGAAGATCTAGGCTTTGTGAGTCTAGACATGTTGATAACTTTAGGAAAAGAATAAAGAATTACAAATTCAAGCCTGGCCCTTAGGATCCCAACAATCAACAGGCTAAGGTGAGAGACATGCTATAAATTCAAAGCAGCGTAGACTACTTAGTGAGTTCTAGGGCATTTTGGTTTACATTGCACGTTTAAGGCTAGCCAGTGAAACCAAGTCTCTAAAATAAAATAAAACCAGACAATAACTAAAATAAAATCACACATTTAAATTACACTATTTAGAATATAAGTATCCCACAGTGAAGTATGATGCCCTGGTGACTTTTCTGGCATCTTCAGGTGATTTCCTCAAAGGCGCTCAAGCAGGAGAGCTTCCTAGTGACTTGACAACCCACACCACATAGAACACTCTACACCTAGCATTTCCCAGCATCCTTAGGCTGGACTCTTCAGTTCTTTTAGTCTCTTGATGACTCTACTTTTGGTATTGACATTAGGTGGAAAAGCTTAATAATAATGTGTAAAATAATTAAATTGACCAAAACATAGTGATTCCCTTATGTTAAATACCATGACATCAAAGGCATGACCCAGTGATACAGGGGGAAGCTGCTCTGTTTCATGAGTTTAGAGTTTTTGAAGAAAACAACTAATCAAATATTCTTAATCTAGAAAAAAGATCACCAGCACCAAAGATGTTGCAATAATGGTTAATAAATGATGGAATCCTCCAAAGAGTTTTATGGCTAGTAACAACTATCCAGAAGACATGCTTGTTCTACCAGTGTCATTAGACCAGTTTATTTTCAATTAAAAAAATTAAAAAGGCCCCCATGCTAATTTTTTATTAAATTATTAAAGCTACCCAAAAATTAAGGATATAAATCAAATAATAAGTTTATGTAATTATTTTGAAGTTAGTGAACTTAATGACAGACACATAGCAAAATAAGGTCAAGAAAACTTTCTAACAACAAAACACATAATGATCCATTTTAAGCATGGACTTTCCTGAGCTAAGGAGCATCATCAAAGTGGTTATAAGGCATTATTTCTGGCCATGTCCATGGAGGACTTTCTGGAGGAGATTGGCCTTTGGAATGGTGGCCCAGGACAGGATGAGTGGCCTTTGTTCATAGCAGGTGGAGGCTGAGGAAGAGAGAGTCCTTCTTCTTTTAGAACTGGGCACCTATCACTTCCAGCTGCTGGGCATTGGAAGGACAGGCTCTGAGGCTTTTGGTCTCTAAGACTTGTTATCCCAGCCGAGGCTTCAGGTCTTCCTGAGGGTTAGACCATTATTTACCATTTTCAGATATAGACTAAGCTGAGCTACAGCTTTCTTGGCTCCCCAGATTGCTGATTACACATCATGGGAATTCTTTTTTGTTTGTTTTGCTTTTGAGACAGGGTTTTTTCTGTGCAGTCCATGCTGTCCTGGACTTGCTTTGTAAACCAGGCTGGCCTGGAATTCACAGAGATCCACCTGCCTCTCCCTCCCTGAGTGTGAGGATTACAGGTCAGTGTCAACACACCTGGATCATTACCTTAAAACTACCTGAAGGATTCTTTCTGCTTTTGGAAGAATTTCAAAACTTTTACCATTGCCTATAAAGTTTTGCAAAAATTATCCTAATACTCCTTTGGTTTTATCACTTAATCATCTTCATCTCTCTTCTCCCTCTCCAATTAAGATTATTTTTAATAAGCAAACCATACTTTCATATCTTTATAAGATTCAACATGACATTTCAATATACATTAGTAATACACAAAGATTAAATCAAGCAGATTATTCCTGCTTTATCATTTTCTAGTGATGAGACATTTAAATTTTACTTGCCTGGTCGTTTTTAAATATGTAATACGTTATTATTGACTGCAGTCATGCTGTTGTGCAATAGCTCTCAAAGCTCATTCCTTTTGTCAACATGAAGTGTCGACCATTTTCATCACTTTCGTTGCCACATCCAGCTCAACCATCCTTTACTCAACTGTGTCTGTGAACTCAAACTGACTTCTTTTTATTGGCATTGATATTATCTAATTTTGGCTTACGGCTAAAAAGCTTTTCACTTGTGTGTGTGTGCCTATGGCCTGAGGGTTGGATGCCCATAGAAGCTAGAAGAGGGTGTCAGATGCTTGGAATTGGAGTTTCAGGACGTTGTGACCCACCCAGCAGAGGTGCTGGAAGTAAACTCAGGTTCCCTGGGAGCAGCAAGGGTTCCCTCTAGTCCCCAGCTTATTGTCTAGTCTTTTTTTTTTTTTTAAATCACTCTCTCACAAGAATATAAACTCCAAAAAGAAGAACTTCATGTGTTATATTTATTACAGAAATTTAGCATATATTACACGCCTGTAGTCAATAAATAGTTACTAAAGTGAGATATTTTATGTTAAACTACAAGAACTCAACCTGCATGCGCAACACAGCTACTGGGAATATCAGTTCTGCCGTGGTGATGAGAATTAGAGACCAGGGGGATCTAGAAGGGAAATGTAGTTTCTAAAAGCAGTGAAACATGTTTAAAAATAATTTGGTACAATGAAGTTTATAAAACATTTTCACACACAATAACATTTGAGGCCTACTTTTACTCTGTTGGTATCACATGACAGGAATTATTTACCCATTTTGAAGATGTAGAAACAGTCCAGAGAAGATAAGGTTTGTCCAAGGCCACTTGGTGCTTGTGACCTTAAGGAAATGAGGACAGTTTGGAAGTTCTGCGGGGCAAGGAGTGGTGTAGAACGTGATTATGGAAACAGAGTTTAGCACTAGGCAGATCTGGATGTGAGTTCTCTCCTAGCCATTTGCTTTTCTCTGTTTATAAAACAGAGCTATGACATTAATTGGAACAACTTATGGACAGCTCTTAGCACTGTCAGCACCCACTGTGTAACAGAGGGCCAGGCTATGTGCATGAATGTGTCTGTATTTTATTATGCAATTGACATTTATTATGCAGCCTAGTCCCCCTAAAGTCATTTGGCATTCTTGAGGTGAGTACTAAGTACAAATAAAGAAATTGATTACCTGTCTATTATCAGCCAGAGGCTTCCTTCTAGATTGTGAACTGAAAATCTCTATAGCCATTTTGCACTTTTGAGCTGCAACATTCCAAAATGGCACTGGAGATGCTTTGCTAATCTATGTTTAAAAAAGTATTTCAATTTGTGTGTGTTGGTGCATGCCTAGAATCTCAGCAATGGGAGCTTAAGGAAGGAGAATTTTGAATTTGAGATCAGCTTGAGCTACATAACCAGACAGACCTCTCAAAACAAAAACAAATAACAATTTATAAGACCACCTACACAGTAACACATATACATAGTATATTTTATGCAAGGGCCTGTGTGTTGATCCCCAGAACACAATTTTTAGAGCATTTGTGTATTAGTGTTATTTAAGAGTATATCTATATCTATATCTATATCTATATCTATATCTATATCTATCTATCTATCTATCTATCTATCTATCTATCTATCTATCTATATCATATAATATCTGTCTGTCTGTCTATCTCTATCTATACATCAGTGCTGGCCTAGGAGTATAGCTCAGTGATGGATCACTTGCCTGGCATGCATGAGGTAATGGATTTGAGCTTTTGCACTGCAGAATGTGGGTATGGAGTGTCAATGCTTGGATACCATCCCCAAAGATTCAAATTCACTTAAGTCTGGAGAGCTTCTGTTTTTAGCTTGCATCAGAATCACTTGGATGGCTTATTAAATATATATTTCTGGGGCTCCAAAGCTTTCCAGAGTTTCTAGTTTAGTATTCTGAGGTGGAGCCTGGGAATTAATATTTTGGGTGAAATTATATCTCAGGTATTTATGATGATGCTGGTACCTAGACCATACCTTGAGATCCCTGTGATAAAGAATCTGACTTCCCTGTCGCCTAGCAAGATTGGGCTGCCATCTCTGAATGACGATCAACTAATTACATTAGTAAGTTTTCATCTGGCCCATGTACTTTCTGTAACAGTCATAAAAAAATCTTCACGGAGCAATCTGTCATTCTCTAATAGATCTCCAAACAGTTGTTTGCGCTTAGCTGATGGACCCGTCCTAGGCAGCAGAACATCTTCCTCCTGTCATCTATTGCTCATCAATGTAGCAGCTTGAGAGTGGCACTCTATCCAGCCACTTGAGTTGTGATATCTTCAGTTTAGGTCGTTAGAAAATCAGTTTTCTTTGGAGAGTGATGAAAAAAAAAAAAAAGTCCACATTTTGGATACCTCTTCCCAGGAAGATTTGAGCTTAGAGCAGCCAGCCAGCCAGTGGTTAAAGCTAAGTGGGCCCAGGAGGTTTACCACCCAGAAGCAAGGCTTCTGGAGCCTGGAGAGCATGCTTACACCAGAATTCTACAGAGTGCTTTCAAGAGCAGTTGGGAGTCTGAAAGTTGCCTCCCCAGAGCTTCGGCTTTGGTGGCCGTGTGAGGTTTGTGGCAATCAGAAGGCAGCCTCGGCTTTCTAGGCTAGAATAGTCGCTAATCCCCACCTATTGCAACGATTGAGTACATCTAGGACAAGGGGTTTCTATAACACACGAGAGTTGGATGTCTGGGGTGCAGATGACCATGGACTTGGGATCAGGACCCCCAGTTTCTTCTACAACAATACAGTAATGCATACAGAGTCTTGAAGAACTTACCATAGGCTATATACACTCTTAAGTAGAGGCTTAGAACAAAAGCCCTTACATCCAAGTGATCATGGGTAATAGCAGCAGTAGTGCATTTAGAAGAAAGGAGACTTCCTTTTGGAAGAAATATACTTGATATTCACAACACATCAAGACAAAGTAGGTACCCAGTCATCCTTGAATTATAAAAAAAACAATCACTTTATGCATGAGTGTCCAAAGCTTTACGTCCCTGTCTAATTTTCCATTCATTGCCTAGAGTTAATCAATAACAGGATAATATGTTTACTCTTCAACTAATCCTGCCTTTATCTCTGACTCTGAAAAAAAGGACAAAATATTCTCTTTTATAGCAAGAAACAGGAGAGCACCAGGCACTTCAGTGTGTGTTTCCCCACGCTCCCGTCCCTTCTGGCTCACCTGGTGTTGCCTCCTGCAGCTGTATTCAACTAGTGCCCGAAGCCAGGAGACACTTTGCTCCCCTCTTCTTCTCCACAACAGAGATTCCTTACTGTCGTCTTCACTTTTCAAATAAACACTCAGCAGGCCAGTTCCTGCTCCGTACATGTGGTAGAAAAAAGTCAAGCAGTGTTTCCCAAGGACGCCTCTCAGAGGCTGGGACCAGAGGTGGGCTTTTTGTCCATACACCATGTGGGAGGCCTCGATATACATGTAGTAACCTTGAGAGGAATGTAAAGCAGGCATAGTTAAAAAAAAAAAAACACACATCACATTTTCTGTTTTTTGTAGTATTCCTGGAAACATAGATGCTTTGGCTGTAGTACTGAGAAAAAGCTTTTACAATCATGGAGAGTATGTAAGATCCAAGAAAAATAGACATGCTGTAAAGATTTGACCACAAAGTGGCCTTTTCATTTAATGGTTCATAATTCAGTTTAATAGAAGGTGATTAATGCACCAGCATTATGTTGTGGGTATGATTATCACATTTGGAATTATCTCACTACTTCACAGATAATATTCCTAGTATTTCTGTACTCCCTCCAGTTTTATACATTGAAACCCTAATGTTTAGGATATCCATATTAAAAGAAGAGATAGGGAGCTAATTACATCATGAGAGCAGTGACCTGCCCCCACTCCACATATACACAATGAGATCAACATCTTCATCAAGGACTCTCTGAAACTAACTCATCTCTTACGTCATGGGAGGGGAGCTTGAACAGGTGGTCATATATGAAGAAGGACCTCCCCAGACACCAAATCTGCTGGAACCTTGATCTCGGACTTTCCAGCTTCCACAGCTTTGAGAAACAAGCATATGTTGTTTATGAGCTGTCCGGCCCGTGATTATTTGTCACAGCAGCCCAATAGAGCTAAAGCCCCCTCCCCAGTCTATCCCAGCTCTTCCAGTTGCTCAGGACCCAAACATGTGAGCCATACAGCCTTCTCCCTCACCTCTCTCTCTCTCTCTCTCTCTCTCTCTCTCTCTCTCTCTCTCCTCACCCAGGCTGTCAGCAACTCCTGGTGGCTCTACCTTCAAGATAAATTCAGAGCCCTGCTCCATTCTCTCTATTGCTAGTGTCCTGGTCCAGTCATGTCCTCTTGGACTAACATGACAGATTCTTAGCTCCTGTGTTGGCTCCTCCCTTATCATTATTCTCAATGCTTAATATGTGTGTGTATGTGTGTGTTCACACACAGCTGTATCTATGTGAGCATGTGTCTGCCACTGTGCACGTGCGAAGGTCAAAGAACAGCCTCGGGTGTTGGTCTTTGCCTCCTCTCTTGTCTGAAACAGGGTTTATTTGTTGTTTTTATGTAGTGTGAGTCAGCTAATGAGGCCTACAAGCTTCTGGGGATCTTTCTGTCTCTGCTTCTCATCTCCCCACAGCAGAATTGGGATTAAAGATGTTTATGCTACTGCATCCATGGGCTCTGTGGATCCAAACTCTGGGCCTCACGATTTCACAAGTGCTTTTGCCTACTGGGCATCTTCCTAAACCCGAAAAGCTAAATGGTACCATGCTGTTGTTTAAAGCTTCCATTAGTTCAGCTCAGAGTCAAGGCTGGTGGCCTCAGGATTGCTTCAGTGCCCTGAACAACCTGCCTCCCATCACCTACCTCTCTTACTCTTTATCTCTCATTAAGTGGACACTAATATTCCGAAGTGTCACCTCAGGCCTTTGCATATGCTAACCCTGGCTCTTCTGGAGATATTCTCAGGTCTCACCTTTCCCCCCTTTAAGTGTCTGCTTAGATGCTACCTTTTCTACTGTACCTATTCCGACCTCATTATTTCAAGTTGCCATCTCCCCTTCACATTGCTCCCTCAGCACTCCTTATCCCTTGTCTATTAATTTAGTATGCTTTTGTAGCATCTAATTGCCTTTTCATGGGTCACCTGGTTTTCTCCTCTCTAATCTGTGTTTCCCTCATCGGTAGATTTTCATTGTTTAATTCAGTACCATATTCCCAGTTCTCAGAGCAGTGCTACAGGCATGGTAGATGCTCAGAAATATTTGTGAGTGGATGGATGAACATGTTTTCTTTTATAGCACTAAAGCTATAAAGTGGATCCACCAAGCTCACAGAAAAGAATGCGATTCTTGGTACTGAGATAGGCATTTAACTTGGATGCTCTAAGGCAAAGCTACTACAAACCCAAGATGTGATAAAAATCAAAGTGTTCTCAAGTTCCAGATCATCTGAGGTAGTTTTTAAAATGAACATGCTCAAAGCAGTGGTACATGCCTGTGAGTCCAACTCTTTGGCGGCATGAAATGGCTATGAGATGTCATCAGATCATGTGTTAAGTAGTTTTGTGCCTCCTGTGTGCAAATTTGTGGCACAGCAGACAGCAATGGTACCAAAGGGCATGCTGAATTAAAAAGCATTCAGAGTTAGGTGTGTATGGTAGTGAGACTGAGGCTGGAGGATTGTGAGTTTGATGCCAGTCTGAGCTGTATAGCAAGAAAAAAAAACAACACTCAAGAAATAACTTTTAAGGTGAAAAGAAAAAAAAAAAACACAATGAAAAAAAAATGTGTGCATTGCTTTGGACTTCTCCAAAGGCCACTTGAAATGTAAAAGACCTAGTAGGTTCTAGTAGGAAAGGCATATCCTTGAAAAACATTTTCCCTGTGCAAGTGCAAAGAAAAGGGGAGGCTGAGAGATAAACTCATCATGAGTGACAGATGGCCTGGGATCGTCTTTCACTTGGTGATGCTAATTCTTGGCCATGATTATTCTGAGGTCCTGGAAGATGAACAAACTCTCAGGCTCTCCCGAATATTGGTTCAAGTTCTTTCCTCCATGGGTACAAGACACTAGTTTCTTCATCACTGAAAGAGAAAGCATTACTCTGTGCCAGACTCTTCCTGGCACAGGATCTAATTAAACCAGGGCAGCCTCTGCAGCCTCCTACACCCTCGGCTCCCTTGCTTTGGATCACACACTCTTGTAGATGCAACTTCTGCAGCCTGTTCTTGCTTTCCTCTCCTGTGTTGCTGAGTCTTGGGTGTCAGGTGAAAGCTATTAGCTAAGACTACTGGTTCCAGAGAGCTCTGTGCTTAGTGCTTTGGAATATGAAAGGAAACCATGCTGCCTGACCCATATAACTGCTTTTTTTTTGGAAGAGGGGGTATGTCAGGAAGGGGAATGATTTTCTAGGACACTAACTTCTACCTACATCTCTTCAGTATTTTTAGCCTTTTGCAAATCACTTCAGGGTATGATCTGTACCAAGGACACATGTATATGGAAATACCAATTTCAAGCACCAATGTTTATTTCCTAAAAATAAAATTTTAACAACTCTGTCAACTCATCAGAACTCCTATGTATGCACCAATTATTTCTCTTGATTACAAGTACTTTTTTTTTTTTTTTGAGACAGGGTTTCTCTGTGTAGCCTTGGCTGTCCTGGACCCGCTTTGTAGACCAGGCTGGCCTCGAACTCACAGCGATCCGCCTGCCTCTGCCTCCTGAGTGCTGGGATTAAAGGTGTGCGCCACCACGCCTGGCTTTACAAGTATTTTGTTTGTTTGTTTGTTTCTGTTTTTGTTTTCAAGACAGGATTTCTCTGTGTAGCCCTAGCTGTCCCTGAAACTCACTCTGTAGACCAGGCTGGCCTTCTGAATGCTAGGATTAAATAAAGGTGTGCACCACCACCGCCCAGCTACTTCTCCCTTCTTGACTTGCACAGCTACTTTCTTTTCCCGAAACCACCAGAGAACTTCACAGAGGCCAGTCTGCCTCACACAGGTTTGGAAAGCAGAGAAACCACATAACAGCTTCGAGCAACAAAATCTTGTGGTGGAACAGAAAGTCACAGAAGTATGCAGAAGGCTAGCTCACAGGTTCATGCACAAGAAGGATCCAGACCATGGAAAGGATTGTTAGTGGGTGAGGATGGGGAAGAAAGTTCTTTCTTTCTGTTGGCTACTGTCTGACATCCAGGATGCAGGAGTCCCATGAATCTACTGGTTGCTCGAGGCACCATCTGTTGTTTGTGAGGCAACTGTGATGCCCAGAGAAGCATCCCCACACCCCTTAGCTGGGAGACAGTACCTCTCTTTTACAGGGTTGGGAAGGGGCTTGGGCAGGCTGTGTCATGAGGCCTGTGGAAGGAGCAGTGAGCTGTTTTTACTTGCTGGAAGAGGACTCCTTAAAATCAGGGGAATCATCAAAGCTTTGGGAAAAACAACTGTTAAAAAGTGTCCCTCTATCATTGCTCTATGTATTGTTACTAGATTAGTTCTTTGACATTTTATCCATACACAGTGTGATCCGGTTACTTCCCTGTTATCTCTTCTCTATCTGTTACTACCTCCTTCCCACCCCTGACTCCCTGCCTGTTCCTTTCATGACTTTTGAGTTTGTTTTATCACCCATTTAGTTTAGTGATGTTAAAAAGCTCAACACAAATGAGAAGTTAATCTTTAGTGGGTACAGTTTAAGAAGGTGACAAATTTCTGGAGCAGGATGAAGATGGTGGCTGCACATTGATGTCATGTGTTTAACCTTATCAATCCAAACATTTACAATGTATACTTTACCACTGTTTTGATTCTTAGGGAGAAGCTTATTATAAAGCCACAGGTCAGAGCTTAAGAGCAGGGGAGGGGAGAAAGCATACAGAGCTCCTGTATAGTAGGAGGGGACCAGGTGACAGGTGCCATCAGGCTGCTAATCTAGGGCCTTTTCTTTTCTTTACTTTCTTTATTTTTTATTTTTTTATTTTTTGAAACAAGGTCTCTCTGTGAAGCCTTGGCTGTCCTAGACTCAATTTGTAGACCAGGCTGGCCTTGAACTTACAACGATCCACCAGCCTCTGCCTCCCGAGTGCTGGGATTAAAGGCGTATGCCACCATGCCTGGCCCGTCTAGGGCCTTTTTAAAGGACTTTTGGCAGAAATGAGGGTGAGATCCTGGGGGGAGGTGGTCAGGTCAGTCCAGTCAGCTCCACAAGATGTCCAGCATTTTAGCAGTTTTTAATCAATTAGTTTTTTAGGTTAGAACGCAGAATAATGGGTTTCACTTTGCATTTTCAAACATTTTTACCACATCTTTAAAGGACTTTTCACAGGTGCCTTCTCTGACAAAGTAGAATCTGTTGATATCAGACACTCTTATGGGAAGTTCAGCTGTGGAAAGACAGCAGCATGCTGGAGATTTTATAAAGTCTGGAGTTCATTCCTCGGACAGTGTAGACCACTGGAGCAGCTAGGTTACATACCTGGTGTCAGGTACCCAAGTCGTAAAAGACAAGGACTTGAAGTAAGCTCTTCTTCAATCACACACACACACACACACACACACACACACACACACACACACACAC
>OU015757.1:42902550-42958671 GCA_907169655.1 Acomys percivali
TGTGTGTGTGTGTGTGTGTGTGTGTGTGTGTGTGTGTGTGTGTGTGTATTTAAACAGGACACACAGTTGAAAGGGAGGCCCTAGAGGCCCTGTACGGTACCTGAGACAGCTCCCAGCTTTAGGCTTCTCTCATGCAGAATGTATACAGCTGTTACTTTCCCTTGCTCTGCCACTTGCTCTTCTGTCTTTCCTGTTGGCTCAATCCTTTGTTCCTTCTAAGGAATGAACTCAGCAGCCCTCTAGACAACTGCTGACAACCCCATTGTACCTTTGTCTCCAGGTCCTTCCAAAAACAGTCTGAGGAGACTAGAATTGACCTCTTTTAAGGGAAACGATAAAAGCTAGACTTGCATTTTCTCACAAATCCCATCATAAGACAGAAATATCGCCCTACTCTTTGCCATCTTTTGGGTGTGGATGGCCCTGAGGAAGTTCTCTGATTGTAGGCCCGCCTTGTCTGATCGTAGGTTATATACAGAAGGGGTCCTGACCATCCTTGGGAGGACACTCTACTCCAGTGGAGGGGCCTACAGGTGTCTGGTCAAGCTTTTCTTCTTGCTCCCAATCTACTGCCAACACACTGCATCCTTTTTGTCCACTAGTATTGCCATACAGCATGCGCCATGGAAAGCGTATACCTAGATGCCAGAGTCTTGATTTCTTAAGGCTTCTGTGTCATACAAAACTTGGCTTTGTTTTGCTGTCCTTTTGCTGACCTGACATTTGTAACAGGAAGTGTCATGACCCTGAGAATGGGGAGGGACAGTACAGGTTCCATGCTTCAATGCTTGCCCAGTCTCTGAGCCCTGGAGCGCAATGATGGCTGATACAGAACTGGCTAACACACACCCCGCCATGACCTCTTTTGGCTTCACAGCAGCTCCCCCTCACCTGTGCTTTCTTCTCTCCCTTACTTGGTGTCATTACCTTCCCACTCCATCTTTCTATTATGACTTTAGGAAAGAATTTCCAAATCCCTGATCCACCCTACAGCCTCCTCTTCATGTCCCCTGTATACTTCTCCATGTCCCCTTTACATTTCCAATGTTATAGCCTTTTTTACCAGGGACACAGATGGTTAATTTTACACAATGTGGGGCATCCAAGTGGAAAATGATCACAAGATCTCTGAAAGTAAATAGTGGACAAAGAGAAGATAGCGTCATTGTTGGCATTTCAGAGTCTAATTTCATACCTTAATAATGAGGAAGTTATATATAATGACATCGTAACTATTTGTCACCGATGGAAGATAGATGTGGATGCTTTCTGCTTTGTGTGTGATGCATGCATGTGTGCCGTGTGTGTTTGTGTGTGTGTGTGTGTTGTGCACCTAGAAGCCAGAGGTCAATCTAGTACCTTTCTTATTGCTCTTCATGCTATTCTTTGAGACATGATCTTTCACTGAACCTGGAGCTCACCCATTGGCTAGACTGGCTGGCCAGTGAGCTCTGGGGTTCTGTGTGTTTCCACCGCCTCCAGTGCTGGGATTCCGGAGATGTGATACCATGTTGAGCATTTTTATGGGTGTTAGGGATCTCAACTCAGGTCCTCATATTTTCATGGAAAACTTTACTTACTGAGCCATGTCCTCAACACTGGATTTTCTACTCTTTATGTTTACTCCTCAAGGGAATAGGTGGTCATTTGGTGACTTTTTAAAATGGCCCTCCAGGTTGTCTGTGATTTTGTGTGAAAAACAGTGCTGGTTTGTGGAAATGGCACACTGCATAATTAATATACACTAGTAATTAAATATAAATAAATCACAGTGCTTTTGTGGACAATCTGGCTTATTTCTGGCCTACTTCCCTCCGAAGTTCCTTGTCCAAACACTTTTCTGATTGGTTAAATGTAATGCAATGGCCAATATATCATGTTCAAGAGAAGACAGCATAGCATGGAGATATTGTTGCAGCTCACTTGAAGAGACATAAAAATGTCACTCCTACTAGAAGATGTTCAGAATCCAATTAGCAAAGAGCAAAAGGAGAAGACTTTACAGCCCCACCTTCACTTTCAATGCTTAACCCTAGCTCGTGGCCAAGAGCAGTCTCCTGCAAGTACTCGAACAGTAAGACCCACTTTGCTCAACTCACATCTGAGATGCAGAGACAAGTGTCAGCCAGATGAGCAGTGATTCCCAAGGCAAATACAGTCTTTGACATGATAGGAAGCCATGGGCTACAGTTCACGCAATACTAACTCCTCAGCATCGATGCCACAACTTATTCAGTCACCTCTAATAGCAGGCAATCCTGTCCTCTCATTTCACAATTTTACCAAGGCTCCTGGAACGAACCTCTGTAGAGAGATCTTTTTACATGACCATAATTTACATTCGTTTTCTCTCTCTTCCTGTCATTCTCTCCCCTCTTTCCCCTTCCTCCTCCCCCTCTCTCCCTCCCTCCTTCCCTCCCCTCATCTCACTCTTTCTCTTCTTCCATCCCCCTGTTTCTTCATTCATTTTGGAGGAAATTTAACCCAGGGCCTGCCTCATTAACACTAGGCATATTCTCTATGACAGAGCTACATTTTTATCCTCTTTTTTTATTTTTTATTTTTTTTAGGACACGATTTTAATAAGGTGCTCAACTAGACACAAAAAACAGACATGTATCACCATGCCTGACCCCCATAACTATTTCTTTGTGATAAATTCTTAGAAATATAATCATTATACCAAAGGTATACATGTTTGGATGTTTTTCCTTTTTATAAATACAGTTAAATGGTAATTGAAACTTTGTACTAATTTGTCCTCATAAAAGAGCATTTGAAGCCGGGTGGTGGTGGCGCACACCTTTAATCCCAGCACTAGGGGGGGCAGAGGCAGGCGGATCACTGTGAGTTCGAGACCAGCCTGGTCTACAAAGTTAGTCCAGGATAGCCAAGGCTACACAGAGAAACCTTGTCTCGGAAAAATAAAGCATGTGAATGGCTAGCAGCTTGGCTCAGTGGTAGAGGTGCTTACTGCCTGACAATCTAGGCTTGATGACCTGTGTGCTATCCCTAGAACCCACATATGGTAGAGGGAGAGAACAGACTCCACAGGGTTGTCCTCTGGCCTCCACATATCCTCTGTGGTACATGTGTACATACATAAATCATATACTCCCTCAATAATAATAAACAAAAGTTTTTAAAAAGCATGTGAGAATAATTTCCTTGAATCATATATCACCCTAGAGTGTGATGTTTGTCTTAATAGCTCTGCTTATACTTTATTCTGTTTGTAGTGTTTGATTTATGAATTATAAAAAAATCAAACCTTTGCTTTAGGAAGAAATATAGAGGCCAGGATGTAACTCTGTAACAGTGAGGATGGTACTAGCCAATTTTATGTCAATGTCATACAAGCTACTGTCATCTGAGAGAGAGAACTTTGTTTGAGAAAATGCCTCCCTAAGAACAGGCTGTAGGCAAGCCAGTAGAGAATTTTCTTAATTAGTGATTGATGGGGAAGAGCCCAGCACATTGTGAGTGGTGCTATCCCTGGGCTGAGGGTTCTATAAGAAAGCAGACTAAAGAAGCCATGAGGAGCAAGCCAGTAAGCAGCTCCTGCCTCCAGGTCCCTGCCCTGTTAGAGTTCCTGTCATGACTTCCTTATATGATGAACAGTGATATGGATAAAAGTGTAGGCTGAATAAACCATTTCCTCCCCAACTTGCTTTTGGTCGTGGTGTTTCATCACAGCAATAGTAACTCTAATTAAGACACTTACCTTTCCAGGATCAGGTTTATACACATATGAACATATACACACACATACATATACATGTAATATGTATATATGTAATAAGCAATATGTATATATACACAAAATTTACAAATGTAATTAATACATATATTGTGCATATATTTATTAATTAAAATAAATTATGTTTCTATGTACATATGTTAATATATTTGGGGATCTAAAGTAAAAGGTTTACTTTTTCATACACACACACACACACACACACACACACACACACACACAAAGAACATACACTTTTTTGTTTGTTTGTATTTTGAAGTGCTGAAGATAAAACTCAAGGTTCTATGCCTGTCAGGGAAGCATCCTACCACAGAGTTGCATCCAGGCCTCTATATTTTCTTTCTAAACCAAAGGTTTGTTTTTTTATAATTCATAAATCAAACACTACAAACAGAATAAAGTATAAGCAGAGCTATTAAGACAAACATCACACTCTAGGGTGATATAATATATAATCTTCAGAAAAGAGCAGGCCTCCCAAGGATAACAGTCAAATATGGCATAACAAAATACAATAAGACTAGGAACAAACCCTCGTATCAAGGCTGGGTGAGGCAACCCTATAAGAGGAAAAGAGTCCTGAGAGTAGGCAAAAGAGTTAGAGACACACCTATTCCCACTGTTAGGAGTTCCACAAGAGCACCAAGCTAACAGCAACAACGTGTATGCAGAGGACTTAGAGCAGACCCATGCAGGCTCTGTGACTGCCGCTCCAGTCTCTGTGAGCCCCTAGAGGCCCAGCTTAGTTGATTCTGTGGCCTGTGTTCTCCTGGTGTTCTCTATATTCTTAAAACATATATTCAGTTAATTATAAATATGTTAATATTTTAAAATGTCTTTAATGACAAATAAGGTTAGATTCTATATTTTCAATTGTATTTCTTTTTTGCTGATTTCACTATATCTACTTTTATATTGCTTAGCTTACTTTTATTTACCAGTGTATTAGAATAAATTTATATTAAATGTACTAGGAATACACATGGTGCATACACATGCAAGCAAAACACTTATATACACAAAATAAACATTTAAAAATTTCAGAGCCCTTGGTAGTTTACAATTCTTTATTTTGACATTATTTGTGGGCACAATTAAGATGAAGAATTTAAAGGTTGAAATCTGCATCGCAAGTTTGAATTTCAGGTTTTTTTTTTCTTTAAAGGAAAGAGATTTTCGTAAGAGGAAATAAGCAGAGAAAAAGCATCTGCAAAAATGCACTTTGCACAAGAATAAAATAGTTCCTGCCACTAAGATGCCTAAAAATATAACAAGCAGAGACTCAGAGGCCATCTGAGTTCCTGTGCTCATTTCAGAGAGAAGGGACAAGGCATTGTGATTCACAGTTAATGACTGAGACAAGATTCATAGGCAAGCCTTCATTTTCTTCATTTTCCTCACCCAGTGCTCTTTTATTATACAAAATTCACTCCAAGGAGTAAACAAGCTTCAAAGGAAGGGGCACTTGAGAAAGAGCCCAGGAGAAGGGTAGGATTTCCCCCCCAAAGTATAACAGATGTAGAATTGTCAATGAGAAATACCTTCAGATGCTAAAGCCCTTTGAAGGAGCACTGGGGAAGGAGGGCAGAGGGCAGGGATGTGAGGCCTGAGGAGTGTGACCGCCAATGCTTCCTTAGCAGGTTTGGATTCTGAGGAAGAGGATGAGGGGCAGCTTAAATGCATGGAGATGAAAGGAAGAAGGCTGGCTGCTTTGTGCAGACTGCGGGAGGTCAGCATACTTAGGCAGCATATGTGCAAGTGGAGATGGGAGAGTTTATGAAACCCAACCTCAGAGGAGGCAGGGGAATGACCTTAGAAGCAGAGAAGCGCTCACGTACACTAGCAACAAGAACAACACTCCCTCTGCCAGACTGACCAGGAGAGGAAGGGGACAGCTGAGGATGCAGGGAGGGACAGGACCGAAAGGGTCAGACACTGTGATCATTTGGCGGAGTGGGGTGGGGTGGGGGCGGTGAACCATGAGGTCACATCCTAAAAAGGAAACAGGGTGATACAAGTTGAAGTGTGTTAGCGAAATGGGCTCTTCTAATAATGAGGAGGGGACGGTGGAGGTCAGACCGTTCTGCAGCTGAACCGAGAAGCCTGTGGTAACAGAAGGCAGCAGCCCAGGATCCTCATAGGTTAGGAAGACCCAGGTGATGAAGGCAGGAGTGAACTGGGCTGGGGAGGGTAGGATGCAGAGGCAAGTAGATCGCTGATTATAGTGCAGAATGGAGGCTGTATTGAGGGCAAGGAAGGGGTCAGGAGAATGGGAAGTGACCGTGAAGCCTAGCAGAGGGTCTTGGGAAGAGCAAGATGTAACGATGTAAGAAGAGAGCTTGTTTCAAAGGGAGGATCCTTAGTTCTTGGTTTCAGTAATTAAAGACCATAAAAAAGTACAATTCTGCACCAGGTGTGTGTGTGTGTGTGTGTGTGTGTGTGTGTGTGTGTGTATGTGATGTGTCTTTACATTCACAGAGTCTTTGTACTTTTAACAGTTCACTCTGAGGTTCTCATACAGTGGAGGCTTGGTCTGTGGTACAAGCAGCATGCGGAGGTGGGGCTTTGGGGAAGTGACTGGATGGTTGGGGCTGTGCTTCCACAAATGGATTGGTCTGTTAATGAAAATCCAGATAGCCTGTTGGAAGGTGACAGAACTCTGGGAGATGAGGAACAGCAGAAGTGGACCATCGGGGATGTGTCTTTGAGGCACACTTGTGGGCTCTAACTTCTGGCTTTCATGAGGTGAGCAGATTCACACTAACATGCTCGTTGCCATGACGTTCTTCCTCACCACAGGCACCAAGACAATGGAGCCAGTTGCTCCGTCACAACCTCTAAAACTGTGAACCAAACCAGTCTGGCCTGGTGCTGTGCAGCTGGTCTGCCCTCTTCCTTTCAGGGAAGTATGCTTCATCCTTGCTGTTAGCACACGTTCATTGACAGTTCCCCTTTCTGACTACTGAGTACCTGTTCTCTTCCAGAAATTGTGTCAGCATTAGAAATAAAAAGCAAGTGAGATACCCTTGTTCATTGGAACATATCTAATGTTGCATTTCATGGTGCACAGCTAAGAAGGGCTGGCATAGGGTTTAGCTTTGTTTTTGTCTTTTTAACCTAGTGGGGAAAATTATTTGTATCTAGCTGGGTGGAGGCTTTCTCTTAAATGCATGTAGCTTTCAATATCTGATTTTTAGTCTTACAGACAAGTAAGGATGTAGATTTAGAATGGTTTCCTATGGAGATTTTAATGACCACCGAGCTGATCATTAACCCAGTCCTGGAAGAAATAGAATGCTTTGCCCTTCTCTCATTTGTCGACCTCTTAATGTTTCCTCTCAAATAAATACTTAAATAACAAGGTGCTGAGTTTGCAGTGCCCCCTCACCCCAGTGCTTTTAATTAAAAGACTACTGAGGCACCCTCAATTAGGTAGTTGGAGACAAGAAGTTACTTGGGATCTAACATCCACGCTGCACTGACCGAACAGTTATTAAGTGTAGCATTTGAAAGCTGAGAGGCTAAAGTTTGAGTGTCATCATTAAGTAATTTCTGATCTTACTCTGGAGTCTTTCCACACAGTCTGGCATTTAGTAAAAACATCTTGGAGCAATCCCTCTCTGTCCTTGTATCTCTATCTCAATCTCTCTCTCTCTCTCTCTCTCTCTCTCTCTCTCTCTCTCTCTCTCTCTCCTCCCCTCCCCTCTCCTCCCCTCCCCTCTCCTCCTCTCTCCTCCCCCCATTTTCTCTCCCCTCTCTCTTTTTCCATCTTCCTGGCACATGCCCTCTCATTAATATTCTCTTCCAGGTAACTTTGCTTTCTGTTTGCTTGTTTGCAGTTTGTTTGTTTGTTTGAGATAGGATCTTGCTTTGTAAGTGCAAATTCTCAGTACTCCTTTGGCCTTAGCCATGCCCTAAAATGTTGAAGTTATGGATGTGTGTCACCACACATAGCTCCCACAGAGTTCTTCCCACCTGCTCTCTATTCTGCAGAGCACGGTGATGGTAGAGATGGTAGAGATGAAGATATGGTTTTAGGTTCACAAACTTTCGTAAACGTTTCTGACTGTTTTATTTTTTAAGGAGAGAAGGGGCTGGGGAAATGGCTCAACCAATAAAGCACATGCCACGCAAGCCTGAGGACCTGAATTTCACCTCAGTTGTGACAGAAAAGCCAGGTGTGGTGGTGGGGAAATAGAGCTTAGAGGATCCCTGGGGCTTGCTAAAGTCAGTGAGTTCCAAATCTGGTGAGAAGCTTTGTCTCAAAAAAATAAGATGGTGACAACTGAGAAAGATTCCTAACCAGTGACTTCTGACTTGCAAACATGCCTGCATGCATGCCTCTGCACCTCACACATGTACATATACGTACAAACATACACATGCAAACTATTGTTGTAGTGCTCATGGTTATACATATCTTCCATTTAT
Organism: Acomys percivali; assembly: GCA_907169655.1. Lineage (NCBI taxonomy): Eukaryota > Metazoa > Chordata > Mammalia > Rodentia > Muridae > Acomys > Acomys percivali. Next base: position 42,910,742 of record OU015757.1, read on the forward strand.
TTAATAAAGTCTAATAGTACTAAATTTTTAAAAACTCTGACCTCATTTTCAACAACTCACAGCAAAAATCAAAATACAGAGTTACCCATGTACCAAATAAATGGTTTGACCTAGAAAAACAGCCTTTGTTTTTTCTTTTTCTGTCTCTGTGTTGGACTGAATTTAATAGTGTTAATTATATGCTAGGAGACATACATACTAAGGACTTCATGCAGTCTCATGTGATACACAGATAGACCTTATGCAGCAAGCACTACCAGGTACCCCTTTTACACATGAGAGAAAAGTGAAGGTTATAGATAATAGAGTCACATAACTAGCCTAGAGCATGAAGCCATGACCGATCAAGGAGCCACAGCTGAGCAGCTGTGCTGCCTCTCCCCTCTGACTCACCAGTCTGCTTTATGAGTGATGAGCCACCTTGACTTCTCATCCCCTCTAGGAGCCACTCTTACTTCTAAAACAGATCATTGGAGAGTCAGTTTAATAAAACTCTGGATCTACTTACTTACCCAAGCTGAGTGTTAGAGCTGCACTTTCCTGCCCCCCTCCCCTCCACAATCCTGTCATTTGACATCAACCAAGAGAGAGTTGAGTGGCAGTTGGGCATTGTATAAAAATAGCATGTGTTCTAGGGAGCCCCATTCACTCTCAGCCCTGCCACTTAAAAGCCCTGTGGTATTGTACAGTGTCCTTTTGTTTTGTGTTGTTTTGTTTTTCTAGACAGAGTTTCTCTTTGTAGCCCTGGCTGCCCTAGATTTTTCTCTGTAGACCAGGCTGGCCTCAAACTCACCGAGATCCACCTGCTTCTGCCTCTCTAGTGCTGGGACCACTGCCTGGCCCAGTGTCTTTAACTTTTGCCAAACTATCCTGTTTAGTGTGAGCATAATATTTTTCTTGCTTGGGAAGATTCAAACAGGTGGGCACAGAGATGAGAAAAGCTGATAAGGTCCTTGTCTAAATGAAGGCTTTACTTTCATAATAGAGGGGATAGGTAATAAAAAAGGAAACCAAAAACTTAGTGGATTGGGATAGCTGTGGTGCAGAAAATAAGACAGTCCATATGATGGGAACTATCTGTGGATGGGGAAAGAGGTGACTGAGTGTTCTGGAAAGTTCCTATCTGAGAGGAAGCCCTTCAAATGGGACAGAGGCCTGTGAACCAGGGGAATTCAGGAATTGCTGGGGAAGGACATTCATTGCAGATGAGACTACAAGCGAAAAGGCCATGGTTAAGGCATGACCTTCACACTCCGGGACTGAGAGGAGTCCCGTGAGACTGTGTGCCTATGAGCAGAGCAGAGAGAGCAGAAGTCAGCGCTGTAAGCGAGGACCAGATCACCTGGGGTTTTCCAAGCCATAGTCAAGGAGGCAGCTCTGTCCTGCAGGCTGTTGGAGCACTTTGTGGGTGAAATGGCACCCTCTGATTTCCACTTCAGGAAGGTGACCTGGCTGTTGGCTCAGAGCAGAGAAGGAGAAAGCTAGGGTCACAGCAAAGTTTCCATGTAATTGTAGCAGATGTGGTGGTGTGGTGACTTTGTGTGAGGTGGTGGCATGCGAGACTGAACAAGTCTGGGATGCGTTTTAGAGGTCCAACGTAATGACCTTGCCTGCCATTTGAAGGTGCGCACTCAGAAACTATGAAGAATCAAGCCATGCTAACAGGCTGAGATTTCTGCTTCCTCCTCTGTAAGTGGATGGTTGGAGGACAATAAGGTTTTCTTTTGGGTTTGTTTTGTTTTGAGACAGGGTTTCTCTGTGTAGCCTTGGCTTTCCTGGACTCACTTTGTAGACCAGGCTGGCCTAGAACTTACAGAGACCATCTGCCTCTGCCTCCCTGAGTGCTGGGATTATAGGCATGCGCACTGTGCCTGGTGATAAGGATTGATAGTGAGAGATGCTGGGCACAAAGTAGATACTTGATGACCAGCCATGTTACATATGTTTTTGACCTAGGTTGATGCTGGAACTTTCTAGAAGTCTCAGCAGGTTCACTTCAGAATCTTAGTCATTATAAATTCCAACTATTATAAAACTGTATGCGAAGCTCAAAATGCTCAGAAAAGTCTCTTAAGCTTCCACTAGTTTAGAATAAGTTAAAATAAGTATTGAGTGTTTAAACTGTAGAAAGCCAACAGAAGCTTTTACAGTGTGTAACAGCTGACAAGCATTCACCCGGTGTCTGTTTTCAGAGCTTTGTGACTTGACACTGTTTTTTAAATGTGCTGAATACTTGGAGAAACATATCCTCTGTGGATGGAAAAGACATGTGGGGAACAATCTTCCAGGTGTGGTGTTGTGTTTCTGAAATACTTTCCTTGGGGGGCATTGAAGGGTCCTTACACAAGGACTATACATCTAACTGGAGCTTCTTAGGGGTCTGATGAGCACCCCTCCAAATATGTGAGCACACAGGAATGCCAGGCAGCATCCCAGAGTGGGAGAACTGGGCATGGAATTCACGGAACATGAACTTGCCTAAGTCTTCAGCCACTGAGAACCTACTAGTCCACCAGTCCTAGGTTCAGTGTAGTTCAATTTCCTGTACTATAGCAAAAAAAAAAGGGGGGGGGACACATAGGCACTAAAATCAAGAAGCCAAGGAGCAATGTCAGGAGAAGGGTTTACTGTAACTCTGCTACAAAACTGAGGACAGAGCAAGAAGAAACAAACATGGCTTTCAATTAGAGAGAGAATGGTGTAAGTCTTGGAATCAACTTATAGAGCAATGTTTCTCATCCAAAGATGATGTGGCACCTCTGGGGCAGTTAGAAATGTGTAAATATTTTTGGTTGTTGCAGTCACCATAGAAGTTTAAAAGGTAGTGATCTGATGGGAGGCTCTACACATCAGCAGAGTTGTCTGCCTTATAATGTCAAAAGGACCCCTGCTGGGATAACAGTTCAAGGTCCAGCACAGAAGGCTCAGTAGGAATATAATTGTATGTTTAATGTCAAAGCAACTATATATTTGTAGGTGGGCAAAGAAAGCAAAGGAAAATTATAAGAGTGAAAATGTATTCATCTTATAAAGTAGGTGCTAATAAGAACTATCTAAAGTTTGAGATTGAAGTATAGTTAAAGGCTAAGAGCTAAAATAAATACAACCAAAAACTATGAGAAGGAGAAGTCCTTAATTTTTTTTTCATAGCAGAGACTCAGCAAACATAGCTAAGGTTAATGGAGGAAAACGTTGCAAATCTGGACAGAAACTCCTCAGAACAAAACAGAAGTAGAATTGGAGTTTGTGTTCAAGAGTAGAGGGCAGTAATGGAAATACTGGCTCTTCTCTTGTCATAAGTAGCTTTCATGTGTATAAACACACGAAAACATAGCACATAAGCACACAAATCCACATAAGTATATACCATAAATAAGTAAGCTTCAGTTTCTCCCTAGTTACTACACCCTCTCTCAGGAGTGACAAATGCTTCTCCCACTCTGAGGGAGCTGGTTCTTCCCAGCAGGAATCTTCTAGAACCTTCTAGAACCTCTGTTTCCAGAACTAGAAAGTTTCTGTATTGAACTTCCATCTGAATCCATGCCCAGTTCCCTCTAGGTGCTGTAAGAGCTCCCCTACTCTGACTGGCTCCATTTTCCCTTTCTGTGGCTGAGGAACCGCACGGTAGCTGAGCACCAAGATGCTTGCAACAAAGAAAGGACAGAACCTCTGGGGCACCCTTATCTGCTAGGAGGCTTGTACCAGCTTCATGGGAGTCATGTAGTAGCAGGGGCTCACTGTGAAGAATTGAGCAGATTCCTAAGTAGTCCAGTATTTGCCGGTCAAGGTTATGGAGGAGAGGAGGAACAAAGATTAGAGGCCATTGTGGCTTGAACTTTGACCCTCCAAACACTGGGCCTGCCAAGTCTGGCTGACATTATTTTCAATAACAATCTGTAGAATTGCATCTGTAACTGTCTGAGCAGTCCTTCTGTGGGATAGTGACATTCACCAACTGTATCTCGGCTTCAGGTTTCTCAGTCTGCTGTTGCATGTGATCTTTGTCTCTTGACTGGGACCTGAAATTCATCTCTCTTTATATGCTTTCTATCACACACATGCAGGATAAATGATGGCTGAATAAAGGAACAAGTATATGGAAGAGTGAATAAATACATGCAAGCCAAATAATAAGCAAAATGCTTATATTTAAAGTATAACAAAAATTCATTCTGGTGCACCCTGATTATGTGAAACTGGTTGCGTGTGCGCGCGTGTGTGTGATTAGTTGTGAGAGTTAAATGATTGGCAATGGGAAAAACAAATCTTTGAGATACTTAGGTTTCTCCAGTGCTGATAGATCAAAGAGAAAGTGCAGCAATACCACAGGTGTCGAGGGACATTTGTACAAAGAAAGGTTCACTGGGAATACATTTGGAATTGTCTAGATGGCAAGTTAAAGGATTGTCCTGCTCTCCCACAGTTTTAACCTTTGTTGGGGGGTTTGGAGTTGGGGTAACTCAGTTTATTTACCCATTCGTTCAACAGTGTGTACTGAGCTCCCATCGTCTGAGGTACATTTGGGGGGGAAAGCAGTTATTTACTTTCTTTGGGCCTCATTCTTGCAAGAGAGGACACTCAAGAAAAATTTGTTAGTTGGTTGACGGACTGAAACAAAATGAATTTTCCCACACTGGTTTCATGTCTTGTACTTCACAGAATTTATTGCATCTCTGAAGCTTCCTTGAGGTGATGAGTTGTTAAGCCTAGGAGGTTACTGCCATTCCTTTGTATTCTCCTTGATTTATAGGTCTGTTTTTGTATTCTCACTGCTATCAGAATCACCTGCTGATGGCTCCCTGTGTCAGTAGCTAAATGGGGTTGGCTGGCTTCATTTCTAGTGTTGGAGGTTGGTCTGATGTATTTTGATGCTAATTACTGCTTGCTGTCTCTGCCCCACCTGTACCTTGCCTAAACTATTTGGCCAATACAAGGCCATCACACCTGGGCAGGGCAAATGGGATAGGCGTGGCTAAGGTTCCAGGGCCGAGGGAGACAGAAAGAATCTTGGGACAAGAGAGACCAGAGGAGAGGGGAAGAGAAGAAGGCTGCCATGGGTTAGGTGGAAAAGCACATGGCCAGTGTGGATTGAGACTTGGCCCAGATGATCATAATTAGCAAGTATTTGGGATTATGGATGGGAGGTAGCTTGATAGAAATTATTAGAAACAGATGGCTTGGGATTGGGCAGGTATCCCATTTCTGACCCACTATGGGAAGTAGTTTAGGGGATTAATATCTACCCTGCCCCAGGTTAACTAAGGCTATTTTAAAATATAACAGGTGTTTGTGTCTTCATTGATTGCTAGCAGGTTAGAAAATACTGTCGTAATAACAATTATAGGCCTGATAATAAACATTATTAGGCCAAACTGGTAAATTAACCTCAAAAATTCTGTGTCTGCAAAGGCCTTTAGTGATGGCCTTAATAACGCTACAGTGAAGACCCAGGCACAATCTCATCTTTTTAATTTCAACATTCTCTCTCTTTCTCTTTCTGTGTGTGTGTGTGTGTGTGTGTGTGTGTGTGAGAGAGAGAGAGAGAGAGAGAGAGAGAGAGAGAGAGAGAGAGAGAGGAAGGGGGAAAGGAAAGAGGGAGGGGGAAGGGGAAATGGGGAGCGGGAGGGAGAAAGAGAGATTTTTTTAGGTAGCTATAATTTAGAAAATGCAAGGGAATTGCACACTTAACATGTACCTCTCTGGGGACAGGTAATAAATATGTGCCGAACGCAGGTGACTCTGAGCAGAAGACTAACACATCTGCAGTGCACAGTAACTACACTGAAACCACTAACCATACCTGGCACCTAAAAACCGGTAGTGCAGGTTCTACCATACCTTTGTGGGCATGGGCTTCTTAAAGCTGATTTCAGCTTGCCTCCAAACACCACGTGGGGACTCGAGCACAGACCAGATCTTCTCTTGAACCACATGGTTTTCTTCAAAGACATAAACGGCTAGGGTGTCACTCATTTTCAAAAACCCAAAGATGGCATAATGAAAACGCACACAGAACGGCATGTTTCCTGGCAGAGAGGGACCATAAAGCCTTCCAATGTAGCCAGGCTGGGATGTAAACTTAGTATTGGCCAGCAGGTAATGCCCTGTGAAGAAAACAAACCACTCAGTGCAGCTGCTCTTGGACCCCCTTGGGAGTCACATCAAATATCCTACATATCAGATATTTACAGTATGATTCATAACAGTAGCAAAAGTACAGTTATGAAGTAACAATGAAGCAATTTTATGCTTGGGGGATGTTATAAGATGACTGTATTAAAGGGCCACAGCATTAGGAAGGTTGAGAACCACTGACAGTATTCAATGCAGAGTGAGTGCACACAGACAGGTGGAAACTGGTTAAAGCAATGGGCTTTTCCAGAAGAGACTACTTCCATAGGCTTTAAACTATAAAAGACGCTTTCTAGTGTTTGTGGTTTAAGTGGCAAAAAAAAAAAAAAAAAAAAGAAAGAAATCTATAAAATGTCCTTAGACCTCAATCGCAAATGAAACTTCTTAGAAAGTCAAGTAAATGCCACAAAGCAGTATAGATCTTATAGTACTCAGACTCAGATTCATGATATTGATTAGGGAATTCTATATCTATATCTATATCTATATCTATATCTATATCTATATCTATATCTATCACAAAAACAATTGAAAGAGCTTGGGACTACTGGCTGTCTGGGTCAGCCATTTCTCCCTATGGGCAGCCATACTGTCCCTCTAGCCAATTGGCGTGGCCAGCTGTCTCCACACTGAAAGGCCTCTACAGCTTAATCTAGCTTCTTCCTTGCTTCTCTTTCAGAGCACCAAAGGCCATCAGAACCCCACGCATACCACTTTCACATGTTGATAACTTTGAGTGGAAGGCACTTGAGGACAGTAGAAGCAGGAAGGGCTCTCTTCCCTCTCACTATCTAAAACAGGCCATAAAACTTCCTATGAGCAAGGCACACATCCCATTTAGGAAGTCAGTGTGGTAGAGACTGAGACTACGCCAAAATGGATCCGTACAAACAAACCCACTACAAAACCCTCGTCTTTTATTAGTTTCCATATGTTTCCTAGTCACTTTCTCACAACTGACGATCCCTCCCTTTCCTTTGTCTTGCTGCTTTCCACAACTTGGTCGTTCATTGTTAAAAATGAAAATAAGCCTATGTGTTTTTCTATTCTTCATTTTCCCATGTGAAGGGCCCCATGTTCATAGAAAAATATGTTCTTAGAATGTTATATTTTTCTCTTGCTAACCTGCTTCATATCTGTTTAATTCTCAGCCCCAGCTACAAAAACTAAGAGGTAAAGGGGGCATGTTCCTCCAAGACACTCTTTGCTATGCTTGGAATTAAGTTTATTTGTGTATACATTTATCCATTGCTTCCTTTGCTCGTTGAACTGGTTCTCCACCAGGAGAGTGAAGTTCAGATTACTATTTTATCTTCTCTGAGTTAATGTGACAAAGTTTAGAAAAGGCTTTTCAGGCCTTGTAAGTCCACAAGTTAGGCCATCTCTAAAAAAAAGAATGTAAAATTATAGGCATAAAATACAAGACCCTTTCCAAGGCTGTCTCAGGGCCTGTGTAAGTGGCAAATTCACCACAGCACCCAGGATGTAGATAAATAAACGAGACACAAAATTACTTGGCTCCTGGCTGCCCTGTGTCCCCATGAGTGGGATTTCTGAGGATACCATTAAAGTCAGTTAATAATCAAGGAGCACTCAGACCCTGGTTCTAGGACAGGTGCACCCACGAAGTGTCCACTCAACATTTTCCAGCAGCCTTTTCCTCACCATAATACTCATTATCATGGTAGAATAGATAATATAAAATTTCCCACTTTAAATAATATCAATAGTGTTAACCTTTAGGTGGTGTTTAGTGCATTCACTATGTTTTTGGCTTGTTAATTTTAAAGCAAGAGCAAGCATCGCCACTATCTAGTTCCCTAATGTTTTCATCATCCCAGAAGTAAACTCCACAGCCATTACACAACCAGTCTCCACCCCTCCTGTATTAGCTCCTAAGACCACAAATCTGCCTTCTGCCTCTATGGATTCTTTGGTAGATTTCATGCAAATGGAGTCCAGTGGATTTTTAAAAAGTATTTTATCTGAAATGAAGAGCAAAAACAGTTCACAAAGATTTATTTAATTAATGAATTGGCAAATACTCTGAGTAGCACAGAATCTTGAATTAAAACTTTTAAAAGTGGCCACCTGTCATCAACTGTTGCTTCTTTGTTCTCCCTCTTGCCTCATCTTTCTTTTTCCCCCTTGTCTTTGCAGAAATGAAATGAAAATAGCAAGTAGTATGTAAACGCAAACCCAGGACGTGTAGGCCGACAGACCCCAGACTCACCTGTTCCTGTCGTGTGGTCTCCTGCCCGATACATGTTTGGTTTCACTCTCACCCTGGTCCAACCTGGACCTTCTTTGTCCTGATAAAAGTTGCAGAGATCTGCCTCAAAGTTGCAGCTTGTTTCCACAGCACTGAAAGGAAGCCCTGGGCAAATGAGAACCAAAGTTACAGTCAGCCTGGGACTCTCAGAGGACTCCTTTATCAAAAACAGTCGACAGATAAGGCTACATTTGTGCCTGGGAGACCAAGGGAGAGACACATAGCAAACTATTTTTATCCAAGTGGCAGGCTGACAGGTTATCATCAAAACAGTGTTTTGACATGACGGGGAAATTGTTCTTTTCCTCTCCAGAAGGAGGGCAGGAAGGCACTGCGATCACAGTATCTGCAAGAATAAACAAGCGGTAGCTTTCAAAGGGGATTTCCTTTGAGAATGTAATGGCTGTGTGCATTTATACTCAAACCTTTAAAACCAACTCCTATGGTAGTTGAAAGAAAGAAAAAGGGGAGGGTTTTAAGAGCCTTATAAGTTCTAAGAAATAGTATTTTCTAGAGACAAGTCCCCTTTGTTGACTAGTCTCTGCGGCAGAGTGGCTATGGTTGGCGTTAGCAGTAGGAGCTGCTGAGCTCCAGGAAAAGCAACCTAAGGCCAAAACCACACAGTTCAGAAGTCACAGCAGGCCTCGCAGGGGCTGCCCCAGTGTGAGCTGTGCTGAGCTCTGCTATCATCTATCATGGTCTGCAAGCATCACTTTGGCCCAGGAGGCCTGGGACGAGTGGTATATGAAAGAATCCTGCTCCTTTGGGAATACTGGTTGGTCCTATTAACAAAGGACTTGGAAGCCTCACAGCTTAGGTTATCCTCTGGGGTTAGAGGACCTGTGACCACAGCAGTTTGAGATACTCAGAGTGAGCTTCATCTGAATGGTGAGAGAGACTGTTGGGACGTTTTATGGACAGAGAGACAGAGGAGGTTGTTTTGTATAGCTGGAGTGTCATTTCTAGAGAAACTTTCAACCTGGGAACAGCCAGCTGGTGACATGGGGCCTTGTTATGACAAGATCGTCTTCTCAGTTAATTTTCAAACCAAGAAAGTACTCATGAGCAGGAGAACTCTGCCAGGTCAAATGGTCAAAAGAACCAGTCAACCAAATGCTCCAAGGAACTCAAGATTTAGTTTCGACCCAGAAAAACACATAGCTATTAAAAAAAAAAAAGTTGGAACAGACATATGTTTTGTGAACTAACTGATAACATTGTATCAGTATTAAATTTCCTGAACTCCCTAATCATTTCAGTTATGCTGCAGATATACACAGTGAGACAATTCAATAGATAAAGTAGGACAGTGCTCTTCAAGGCCTGATCAGGCAAATGCTGGCCTTGCCTAGGGCAGTTTGTAGATCCGAGAAAAGAGACGGTGGGACTTCTTCACCATATGCCTGTATTCTGGCAAATTTTATCTGAGTTTGAAATGCTATGAAAAGAGTTCCATAATTTCTCTCTCTCTCTCTCTCTCTCTCTCTCTCTCTCTCTTTCTCTCTCTCTCTGTACATTACAGAAAAAGAAGAAACTGTCCCCACATAACTGGAGCATGGTGGCATTTCATGTCACATGGCCAAGTCTGAGTCTGATAGTGGAAACGGAAGGGACAGCTACAGTGCTCTAGGCCTGGAGACTCAGCCACACGCTGCTCTGTTTGTTTCTGCCAGAACAAGGGCTTATCTTTAAGCCCAGGAGACAAAGCCTGCAAAAAATTAATACGATGTCACATATACAGGGATCCTTCAACATTTCTTCAGCATTCCCCTGTGGATAATGGAGGCCAGAGGGAACCTCGCCATCTCAATTCTTCGGCAACCTCCCTCTACCGGATAATGAAAAACAGATGAAAAATTTCAAACTGCACAGCCAGCTATTTAGCTCAGGAAATGGCAAGGTACTCCTAAATGCCTAGCACAAAAAGGTCATCGGGTCAGTAAAGTTACTCCTGAGGAACAACCCTTAGAGCAGCACCCCTAGGTGGCTGCGGGAGGATCTTAACTCCTGTATGAGGTCTGTAAGAAGGGGCCTTGGTAGTGCTGAAATTAAAAAAAAAGTTTATAGCAGCTTTATTCACAGCAGCCAAAATGGAGAATCAGCCATGATGGTCTTCAGTTGGTGAAGAGGCTCATGAGCTGTGGTACATTAAGACAATGAAGTATTATTCAGCAGTAAAGAGAGTTGTCTATGGAGCCATGAAGAGACCTAATAAATGCACACTATTAAACAAAGGAAGCTAGTATGAAAAGGCTGCATACTGTATGACTGCATAACTACAAGGCATAAAGGAAAAGGCAAAATTAGGGAGACAGGGGAAAGATCAGTGGTCGCGGGAGAAAGCACGGTGAGTCTATATCACAATGTAATGGTTGGGCACGTGTCATTGTAAATTTGTCTAAACCCATACAACATGCAATACCAACAGTGACCTTTGGTGTAAACTGTGGAATCTGGGTGACAGTAGTATGTATGGGGGGAACAAATATTTGTGTTATTTCTGTGGCTTTTGATCACTTGGTTGAACCTCAAAACTGTATTAATAAAACACAACTTTAAGCAAGGATCACTTTTCTCTATGGTGACCCAGAGTTTTCTGGTCATGCTATGTCTTTCACTTGTAAATACTTGGTCTTAGAAGTCATTTGTCTATGGTCAGATAGATAGAGAGAGAAAATTTCAAACGTGGAAATAGTAGATTAAATCTATTTTATGCAGAATATTTAGATAATATCAGAAAGCTAAAGATAGGGATCCCCTCCCCAATGAGCTGCCTAGCCTCTGCGATGGAGGCAAAGTTCTTGCTCACAGCTTGTTTCAGAAGTTTGGATCAAGTGAAAAATCATAAACTGAGCAGCTAGAGCATATTAAGGACATGCCGGAGGCATAGGGAGGGACTGGAGGAAGATGCAAGCCACTGAGTGTCAGTTGGTAGGAAAAAGGAATAAAAGAAAGCAAACCCTTTAAAACTAGCATCATCAGGTAAGCATGAGTTAACTACTTGGTTTGTTGTTGTTGTTTTGTTTTCAAGACAGGGTTTCGGTTTCTCTGGCTGCCCTGGGTTTGCTTTGTATACTAGGATGGCCTCGAACTCACAGCAATCTGTCTGCCTCTGCCTCCTTGAGTGCTGTGATTAAAGGCTTGCGCCACCATGCCTGGCTAATTACTTGATTTCTGACCTTTAAACTTCTTAGAAATGGAGGCATTTTAGACAACCTAATTAGCTGGAATGTACTGCAGCCTGGGAAGAGCATTTGGAGCATTTGCACTCTTTTTCTCTGCTCCATGGAGCTCCTGGAGACAAACTAAACAGCAGTGCTGTGACCCAAAAGGCTCCCCAGCCCTGCAGTACTACAAGACCCAGTACACAGTACACAGAGAAGGACGCTAACCTTGGACAGAAGTTTTATTGCCTATGAGCAGCTTAAAGGCAGCAGAGACAGTTCAAATCTGGCTGTAGGAAGAGTGAGTGTGGCTAGGACCTGGCTAGCACCATGAGGACATGGTGGCTGGGCCTTTGAATAAGTAGCAGATACACTTAAGGGTACTTGAGACAAGGAAAATATCAGCAACCTCATCTACAGTTTAGGCAGCAATTGGAGTCAGGTTTCCAAACTAGATAAGAACTCCAGGCAGCCCCTGGTGTTGGTGAATTGTTGCTGTTGGCTCACATGGCCTTCTGAGGAGTATCTGTAGTAACCGTGAGTGTCAGGACTCTTGCAGTCTCTGGCCTGGGTCTGGAGTGGAGAGAAGCTTGGGCCTCTGTGTGTCACAGCAGTGTGGAGTTGGGCAGTAAGTTCAGCCTTCTAGAAGTAGACAGTTTGTTTAACGTTCTAAGATTTATAGATAAAAAGGCAATAGCATAGACTCCCGGGAAAGTCCTCACTTTTTGAAACTGTGACACAATGTTATCACCCTAGCACCTTCAATGATGGCTCACAACCACCCACAACTAACAGTTCCGACACCGACAGTCTTCTGTCCACATTGGGCACCACATGCACGCACACATGTACATGCAGGTAAAGCACCCATCGACATAAGAATAAATGTCTTTTTAAAAATTCCCATGACAAGATCATACAGCTTATAGGTGAGAGGTTAGGGATGAGAATCCAAGTTCTTGGACATAATACGAAAATGATGCAATGAAGAGTGTTTTCAAAGCAACATTGGCTCAATGAGTTCTAAAAAACAATACGGAGCTTTGATTAATGTACTGTATGAAAACAAAAACAAAAACAAAACAAACAAACAAACAAAAAACACATGTGGGTTCTTGCAGGGAAAGGGACCATTTGTGAGTGTGTTATGCACCAAGGAGACACTGGCCTTCTCAAGTAGCCTCCTTTCGCTGGACTCTTTTTTTCTGTTCACCAGTCAGAGCAGTGTCGTAGGGCGGTGCTTACACCCTTATGCATCTCTGTTAGAAGCATCGGCACAGTTGCCTTTGTTACCTCCTGGCTGCTTCTACATCCCACCCTCTACCCAGCGCAGAGATTGAACGAGTGTTTCCTCTCCCACACGCATAGCGTAGACATAGGAAAGGTCAGCGTAACTGCCCAGGAACAGAGAAGAGAAACTGTAAAAAGTAACAACCAGGAACTTGTAGAATTACCACGACCGTAATGGAGACATTAACCGGTGGTATCAGGGAGCAGTCAAATCTCTGAAAAGTAAAACGCTTTTTCTGTGTTCTGTCAGATATAAGGAATATGTTAATCGTTTGGGTTACACCATTGAAAATACGTAGACACAGAGTTAGGTGGGTAGCTCAGGGGTAGAGTGCTTGCCTCCCGTGCACGGGGCTCTGGATTGAGACGGTCTCATTTTCAAAATATTAGAATTTATGGTTGTGAGCCTAGCCTTTAACGGCTGAGCCATCTCTCCAGCCCTAGTAAAACAACAACAGCTAATCTCTTAGTTAGGGTTTCTATTGCTGGGAAGAGACACCATGACCACACAACTCTTCTAAAGGAAAATATTTAACTGGGGCTGGCTTAAATCAAGTTCAGAGGTTTAGTTTGCTGTTGTCATGCTAGGAAGCATGGCGGCACACAGGCAGACAGTGTAGTGCAGAAGCTGCTCCCTCCAGATCCTCAGGCAGCAGGAAGAGAGAGTGACACTGGGCCTGGCTTGAGCCTTTGAGCCTCAAAGCCCATCCCCAGTGACACTTCTTCTAACAAGGCCACACCTCCTAATAGTGCCACTGCCTATGAGCCTATGGGGGTAATTTTCATTCAAACCACCACCACCACCACAACAACAAAAAATCCTTAGTTTCAGCAAATTAGCTTGCTCTCTAATTTGGGAATAACACTTTAGCTCAAGTGGGAAGGATTATCTTCGTTTACTTGATAGGATATAGCTGGAAGCATATTAGAGTTCTATCTTAAGAGTAAGTCGTGCAGCAAAGGTCAGCTCCAGTAATGATTTTCCATGCTCCAGATACAGGAAGAGCGCTTGTTAATAAGACGGGATGGGCACAGTGTTGCCCTGGGTGTTGGAAAGAAATGAATTTACTGAGCAGTAAGGTCAATTGCATTTAACTGTGTCACTGTTTAACTGCTGCCATCTTTATTGTAAAACACTTGTGTTTATCCATTTCCCCAGAAAGTAGAGAGTTCCCTCTCTTTTTAAACATCAAAGTTATAGAATTATAATTTTGTGCCCAATAAAGTATTGTGAGGGTTTACTTTGAAAAAGAAAGTAATTAAGTTAACAGCACATACTGTTTAACCAAAATCATCCCAGAGATGCCTTCCGGATACTAATGTATACAAGAACAAGGGCATTATGAATCTTAGAGGCTTAAAAATTAGAGGCTTTATAATTCTATCCAGTAGGTTGTAAGTTTCTTTCTTACTGTATCCAGCTATTCATATGCTGACCCAAGGTATTCCTCAAAGACACAAATGGATTTAAGTAAATTAATGCTTAAGTTTTTCTTTCCTAATATAGAGGAAAGACAAAGGTGCTTCATGAGCACTTGTGTATAGCATCAAAGAAATTAAATTCACTATATGAGGGATGAAAGAGGGTAATAGCCCAGGGAAAAAAATGATTATTCATTGACGTCTTTTAAAGACAAGGTAAAACAAAAGGTAAGGAAATTAAAGACAATTTAAAATGAATGCCAACTCTGGGCATTTGGTGAGGCAGGCACATCCCAAATGAGGAAGAATAAACAGGACTCACCTGTCTGATTCTGACAGTGAACAGGAGAGAAAGAAATATCATCCAGGGCAACATAGCCTCCTTTGGGACCATTGAAAGCAACTTCAAAAATAACCTAGGAAGGAAAATGACAGGTTAGCATATATTTACATACTCTCTTGCTCTTACATGGCTGAAAATGACAAATCAATCAACCCAATTGAGGCCAAGTTACAAAGATTCATGTCATCATTTCCCCTAAGTGTTTGACCATCTCTCTATTCAACGCCAATGCCTCTTTGAGGGAAAATGAAATTGCTCTATTCTGTGGACTTTTTGCCTGCTGAAATGTTATCTATTGAGGTCTAATCTTTTGAGGAGGCGATTAGCTCATGGGGTGGAGCCCTCATTCGTGAGTTCAGTGATGAGTTCCAGGGAGCTTTCTGCCCTGTGGAGACACAGTGGAAGATGCCATTTGTATCCCGGGAAAAGGACCCTTGGCATGGTGGATCTGCCAGCACCTTGGTCTTGGGTTTCTCAGCTTCCTGACTGTGAGAGATAAATTTTTAAGGTTTATAAGTCATTGAGGTCATGTTATTTTGTAGTAGCAGCTCATAATGGACCAAGACATCTGGAGTTTGTATCTACTGGGTGTTCTATTCCCTATTCCTTGGGTACCAGCTACCATGCCCAAGACATTTCTGACAGATTCCAGAATTTATTAGCACCATAGGTTTTTCTATAGGAAAAAGTCAGTGAAGAAAATGGATTAGGTTCTTCCATTGTCTACAGGAAACTAACTTGCCTGTGTCCCTTGCCACATATGGTACTCCAGATGGGAGCCTAGGGAAAGACACAGTAGTCAGAGATGAGCACTGTGACTAGGCCTTTCCAGCCATGTCCCAATGGATTCACAAAGACCATTTGTCAGCAATACCAACTCCTTTGCTTTCACTTATCTCCCATCCACCAACCGTGAACTTTCTGCCTGTGACGACAGTAAGGCATCAGGTATGATCAGCTCAGCTCTGAGTTGTGTTAGGAACAAAGTCCAGGGGTGCAATCTATGCTGTGTGAGTTGATAGCTAAGACACATTGTGGATCATGACTTGGAACTTAAATACACTCCAGAACCAGGAAGTTGCCTTCCTGGGATGCAGACTCTCAAGAGGGAAGAAGGTGAAGCTCATTGAAGGGGGCAGCTGTTAATGACCCCCCACCCTCCAATTTGTTACCCCTTTGGTGGGTAAGGGTTTTGTAAATGTAATTAGGATGTGGTCATTCTGCAGAAGGGTGGGCCTCTATTCCAAATGACTGATATTATTATAGCCTTCATAAAAGAAAAAATTTAGCCAGGTGCAGTGGTGCATACCTGTAATCCCAGCACTCAGGAAGGCAGAGACAGGAGGATCTCTGTGAGTTCGAGGCCAGCCTGGTCTACAAAGAGAGTCCAGGATAGCCAAGGCTACACAGAGAAACCCTGTCTCGAAAAGCAAAAGCAAAGAAAAAGAAAAAAAAGAAAAGGAAAAATTTTGATGCGTATATCTCCCTGACCCCTGACACGGATCAATGACCCCTGACACAGACCAATGACACTGACACTGATAGAGGAAGAGAAAAGCCTTATTCATATTGAGCTGGGAGATTAAAAAGATCATCCCTACACTGGTCTGCCAACCACAGCCCATATGCCAGGGTTCTTTCTCTGTCCAGAAAAGTCTCCCATGTTTATTTTCCTTCTGAAATGCACTTGAGAATGTGGTGGCATGGAGTTCACAGATTTCTCCAGTGCCAGTTCCTTTCCTTTGGCAATTAGTAAGAGCAAACAACAGAAATGACAGACTCAGACTTGTGGAGCAAAATTACATACATGTGGATCCAAAGATGAATGTTAAGGATTAGAAGTGTTTAGTATCATGACTTTTCAAGTGCTGATTAAAAGAAAATCAGCAATGCTTAATTCATGCAAATTTTGCGTGAAGAGTTTATGTTGGACAAAAGAAGTTGGTGTGGGTGTGTGTACACACTTGTGCCCGAATATGCGTTAACACATGACTCATTTGACTTTAACAGAGGGAAAGTGCACTGGGGCAGCATTTCTTTTCCTTTCTTGTAACCCAAAGTCATAGAAAAATTTCCACTAGGCTGTAAGAACAAATCAAAGCCTGGCCAGACTGTGTGACAGGAAATAGCACGCATTCTACAAAGGCACTGTGCTCTCTCTGGGGCTGTTTGAGGTGAGGGATCTGAGAGGGACATAAAGGAGGTGGAGGAGTGTCAGGCACACCAGCAGCAAGCAGGCAGAGCACACTGGAACCAGAGACCAAGCCAGCCTTCTCCGGTTCTGCAGCAGGCTAGCAGATGGCGCCACTGAAAAGCAGCCAGAGGAATAAGCCACTTTTGTTCTTTAAAGAGAGCTGGAAAATATACTGTAGAAAGTACAAAGTGAAACGTGGAGGGTATTAATAACTTGTGGCAACTAAGACTCTACTTATAGCTAGCTGCAAATGCTCATAGCAGTCTTACACACAGAGCAACCCCTAGATTTTCCTGGCCTAGTAAGGGCCTCAGACAGACTGACGCTCTTCCTGCAGCTGCGCAGGAACTTTGGTCTAGGAAGTCTCCTAAGCCTCTGGCATCTACCAGCTGTGTGACCTAGAAAACCCATGTCAGACTTCTTGGACGTTGCTTTTAGTGGGCAGTAAGCACTGACAGTACTCGGAAGTTCTGAAAACACACACACAGCTATAGCTATGGATTCAGATATGTGCTTAAAGAAAGATCTGTATGTAGCCAACGGGCAGAAAGATTCATGTGGGTCCTCTAGTAAGGGGAGCAGGGGCTGTCTCTGACATGGACTCTGTCGCCTGCTTTTTGATCACTTCCCCCTGGTGGGGCTGTTTTGCCAGGCCACAGGGAAAGAGGATGTGCTCAGTACTGATGCCACTTGGTGAGCTGGGGTGGGTTGCTGGTGGGGGGGGGGGCTTCCATTCTTTGAGGAACAGGGGAGGGGGATGGGAGAAGAGGGAGAGTGGGACTAGGAGAAGAGAAGGGAAGGGGCTATGATGGTGAAGTAAAGTGAATTAATTAATTAAGAAAGATCTATAGCAATAGACACTACAATGTCAGTTGTCACAGCTTGTCATTGTGAAGATGTTTAACTTATTTTTTGGTGCTTAGAATTTTATGATTCTTTTGCTTTGGATATTTATAATGTATATAATTGTAAAAAGTTGTGACATAAGAACACCAAAATTTGTTTCAAATTAAGGCTCTACTGATAAGTTTACTTCTGATTTTATAATGTTGTTTTTGTTGCAAAGAAGTAAGGAAGGGCTTTTTCCCCCCTAGAAAGACAATTCCCTCAATTAAGTGAAACCTTAAGAACTGGTCTTAATAAAGCAAATAAAGGAGACCCTTGTCCCCTTCGGGCACTGGGCAGGTGGTGGTAAACAGCACTAAAGCATTGTTAAAGAACCAGTGTTAGTGATCAGAAACATTTAGGCTTGCACTGTAAGATGCCTTTCTGATATGCATTTCTGTAACTAAAAAAAGATGCTGGGTATGACAATCCAACCCTCCAATTAGCAGATATAGGACCCTTCTCTCTCTTGCTGCCTGGATTCTTTGAGCCAAAGGACTATCAGTTGAACAACCAGCCAGACTCTGTTTGTGCCAGCACTGGCAGGCTTGAAGGCCTGGAGAAAGTGACACAGTGATCACAGAAGATTGCCCTGGTTTTTGAAGGCGCAGCTTCATCCGGAGCTATGGGACAGCTTGTACCAGACTTTTTGCTTTCACACATCTCAGTGAACTCTAGATGACCTCACAACCATTTCTACCTAGGTGCACCTGCCTTGGTGGTCTAAGAGAGGGGCTTCCGTGACTGGTGCTAAAGAGGCGAGGCTGTGATCGATTTAAATCTCAGCCTCCATGGCTGGTTTGGTGCCAAGAGACAAGGCTGCGGTTGGTTCTCCAGCTGCTCAGGTTTCCTTAGGGAATCGGTGTGAAGGCTTTATGCTGTGAGACCTCCCTTGCTGTTGTAGACCCAATAAAAAGCTTCTCCCCAACCATCTTTTCTTTTACTGAGTAACACGAAGAAAGAGGCAGCAGGCAGCAAAGAGAGTGGCGGTGACGGCAGGTGCAGCAGTAACTGCTGAGCAGTAAAGAGGCGGAGGAAGGCTGTAAAGACGGAAGGCAGCGGGCTCCTGGCAGCTGGAGAAGCAGTGTCTAAACAGCTGAGAGTGGCCAGCAGCAAGAAAGGGGCTGTAAAAGTAGAGGAACGGCGAGAGAGGGCACAAAGCAGAGACCGAAGGAGGTGGAAGTGAGTTCCCGAGACCTGCCAAGTCTTTGAGGCCCAAGGGTCCCAGATACTGTGTCTCCGTTACAACACGGGCTGCTGTGAGTGGCTGAGGACGGTGACTTCCTAGGCCTACAGGCAAGGCCTGGGTACTAGAGGTGTGCACAAGAATTGGAACATGGTAGGATGCTTCCTGCAGCTGTTTCTGCTGCTCCGCCTGCCTTCTGGGGCCCATCCCCACCGCACAAACTCAGAGGGAAGCTAAAGCTGCCAACACCCGGTACACAGAGAGTTTTCTCTTTGCCTTCCCAGTTTTCTATCTGGGAAAAGGCCAAGGACCCCAGATGACCAGGAACTCTGGGCTAGAGGTTCAGGAAGGAGTCATACTCCGGCTCTGACCTCCTCTTTCGAATTCTCGGAGGATGAGTAGCGCCCACATAACAAGCCGGGTGCTCTGGCAAAAATGCCTGCAGCCCCAGCTCCAAGAGACCAACTGCCCTGGCCTGGCCTGGCCTCCAAGAGTGCCAGCACTAGCGCTCCAGCTGCCTCCCTCTAAAAGATTGTAATAGCTGCAGGTACATCAGGAGTAGAAGGGAAAAGGATGGTGGTCTGTGGATGCAAAATTACAACTAGACTAAAAGGGTACAGTTCAGTTCTTGTTACACAGTAGGGCAACTATAATTAATAGCAATACATTGTACATTTCATGTACCTAGAAGAGAGGATTCTAAATGCTGCCGCCACCAACAAATAATAAATATTTGAGGTGATGCGTGTGCTAAGAATCATGATGTGATCGCCACACGTTTTATACATGAATCAAAGCATCACGTTTTATTACATAAATTGGTACACTTTTGTTTTGTTTTGTTTTGCTTGTGTATTTTTGAGACAGAGTTTCCCTGTTTAATAGCTCTGGCTGTTCCTGAACTCTCTGTGTAGACCAGGCTGGCCTTGATCTCACAAAGATCCGCCTGTCTCTGCCTCCAGAGTTCTGGGTTTAAAGGTGTGCACCACCAGTGCCCAGGTACAATTTTTTTTTTAAACTAAATTAAAAATAAAAAAATAAAGTCAATGTGTACCTATGTTCAAAATCATGATTGAGGTAGGTAAGGAAGTATAGTGGGATGCCCTCCATGTCTGTGTGCATATAGCACCCCTGCCTGCATGAGACTGGGCCAAGGCCCACCTACCTCCATCGGGTAGGGAGCACTGAACTCCACCTCTGCGAGGTTCCAGGCGGCATTGCCTGGACTGTCCACTTTCCAGATCTCCTCGTACAGGCCAGCCATATCCCGAGTGTAAAGAGCGAAGACATTGCCCTTCCCCTGCTGAAGCTGGTAATAGAAAGAAAGACATCCGGACATGGGGGCTGTGGTCACCGGGGAGATGAGCTGGGCCACTTCCTGGAAGTGCTTGACATAAACGGAGTCCACGTACATGTAGTGGCCTGGAAATCACAGAAACGGAATATAGGGTAAGACAGGCTGGTAAGTCACAGGTGAACGAACCTGTGTCATTCTGGGACTCATTTCAACACAATCCATTGGAAGGGGTGAGGAGGAAGTCTGGTCACATCTGTGTAAACGTCATAGCTGGGAGATGGACACATGGGTTTATTGCATACTGCAAGTGCCAGATGAGAAGCACTTTAAAATTTCCCTTACTTTTCATGGAAATAAATTATCCCCACGGGAAAGATGTGTCACCTTCCAGTGTTTGAATTTTCACAGATGAAAACACCACTATATCAGATGCAATCCCTTCCAAAGCCTTCTTTGAGTTAAAAGACATCAAGACTATACTGCTTTTTATTTAAAAGGCATGGAGAGACCCTCCTTGATATATATATTTCCACAACTTACATCAAAGGCATACTGTGCGTTTGGGTGATACTAAGAGTGCTCAAAGGCAGGGCTAGGGTTTGGGGTCTGAAATTGTGATGCCATTGTCAATAGACCCTGGTGACATCAGCGCCTGGCAGGCCCAGAGCCACTAACCTCCACCAAAGGCCGAAACAGAAACAGTGTGGAGACTAGGAAGACCTTTGGTTTACCATTGAAGAGAGCTGACTTTGAGCCCCACTTCCTTGGTAGGATGCTGGGACTAGAGCAGGTTTCTGAATCTGTCTGAGCTTCAGCATCCTGGTCTCTTGAATGAGAACACTGTCACCACTATCTGGTGAAATTTGATCCAGGAGCCCCTGGGTGTATTAAACTGTGTGAATGCTCAAGTTTTTCCATACAGAATGGATTAGTGTTTGTATGCAACCTATGCACATCTTACATGCTTTTAAAATAATTATTTATTATTTATTTGTTGAGAGACAGAGCCTTGCTATGTAGCCCAAGATGGCGTCTGGCCCCAGTCCGCTTGTCCCAGGCTTCGGAAGCCTGGAATTACACACTTGGTTTGTGTGTTCGTTCGTTTATTTATTTATTTATTATTTTGCAGTGTTGGGGATCAAAGCCTTAGCTTGCAATGTGTTCTGCCGCCACTGAGCTACAGCCTCAGCCCTTTTTATATACTTTAAAACCACTTGTAAATAACGAAATAGTAACACAATGTGATTATTTATTTTTACTGTTTTAGTAGATAATAGCAAGAAAGAAGTCAGCAAATGTGCAACATACATACAGTCACTTTTCTGATTTCTTCTTCTTTTTTTTTCTTTCTTTCTTTTTTGGTTTACTGTTAAATCCACAGATACAGGCAACTGTACTTTCCTCATGGCTTTGATATGAGTATGAAATGAGATTATGTGTGTAAAGTGATTATTGTGTGCCTAAAATAGTATAATTGCTCAGCATAATTATAAGGAAATAGCAATACCACTTATGAGTCTAGAACTATGCTTGTCATATGATCTTATTTCAATAAGGGGTAGCTATCATTACTATTAGCAGGTTTGTATAAATTTATTTATGCTATGATAGAGATAATCTATGCAATGTGGCTTGGAGAAAATGATTTGTTTTTCTTTCTTTCTTTCTTTCTTTCTTTCTTTCTTTCTTTCTTTCTTTCTTTTTCTTTTTCTATTTATAAGCTCAGAACATATATACCTTAATTTTTGTTTTTTGTTTTTCGGATATAGTGCCTGGTTAATAAGAATTTCTTTTATTTTGGTGAGAAAGCAGTAAGAATAGTAGGAACAAACACGCAATTGACACACGGGTATTCATTTTGTTTCTTCCTCCTGTGTGGAAGGCCTCCAGGGTGTGGTCATCCAAAACATGAAGGCAGTCCTGGCAAAGTAGTCTCTCCACCAAGGCAGAGGAAAGATGGTCAGGTCAAAGCTCACTTTCTCCTCACGGCAATTTGAATAATCCTCTTTACTTCAATGTAATTACTCTTGCCATCTTTCCAAGGCATGCAAGTGTAGACAAAAAGACACAACAGACTGGGATGCTAAGAAGCCAGGCAGATTAAGTGAAGTGGGTTGGGTCAAGGAGAAATCTAAGCTAATGAATTAGTTTCTAGTATTTGAAGTTGTATTTCCCCAACAACAGGAGATGGAATCCATGATTCTATGGAAAACATCAGAAAACCCTGTAGCACGGGGGTCCATAGTCTCACATAGGTGGTAAGATGGCTGCCTCATGCTTGCATGGGCCTGTGCTCAGCCTCCCATCCACCACCACCACCACCACCCCGCCCCCGCATCCCCCCAGGTTTGGCACCCTCTATTCCCATCTGATGCCTGGGCCTCCATTCCAGTGCTATGGGTTTCTTTCACAAATGCCCCAAATCCAGGTTTATGTGGCAAATTGCCATTTTTAAAGTTATGTTCCATGTATTAGTTTGCTGACAACAAAATACAATATTTGAAGTGATTTAAGCTACAGGAATTTCTTATCTCACAGTGCTGGGGGCTCTGAGTCTGAAATCAGAATGTCAACAGAATTGGTTGCCTTGAAGGGATGCAAAGGAAGGGTGTGTCCCTCACCTATCTCCTGGCTTCCGGGTCTGTGCACAGTTTCTAGCATTCCTTGGCTTGTATCGCTCAGCCTTTATCTTTTATCTGTACCGCTCTCCTGATTGTGTTTCTCCCTATGTTCAACGGTCCCTTTCCCAAGACACTCTTCATATTGGATTAGCAGTGCACCTACTCTCGCATCTTATTAGTTGCACGAACAAGCCTCCGTATTATGCTCAGACTGTAAAATGTCTCCCACAGACTTACGCATTTGTACAGTTGGAGTCCAAACAGTGGCACTATTCTGAGAGGCTGGGAATCCTTTGGGATGTGGGGCTGGCAGGTTCAAAACCTATCCCTGCCTGTGGTCTACTTTCTGTTTACTGGTCTATCGGTCTGTTAGGAGGTGAGAAGTCCTAGCCACATGCCCCACCAACATGGACACACAGGCTGCCATGGCTTCGGTTCTAGCTTGCTTTTCTTGCTGTGATAAATACCCTGACCAAAGTAACTGGGGTCAGAAAGGATTTATTTCATCTTACAACTCCAAGGCCACAGTCAAGGGCAGGAACTTAAGCAGAGACAAGTGGAGAAATGCTGTTTACTGGTTTGCTCAGCTACCTTTCTTATACAATGTAGACCTAGCTGCCCAGGGATGATACCTCCCACAGTAAGCTCTTCCTCCCACAGTGGCAGTTGGTTAAGAAAATGCCTCACATACCTGGCCACAGGCTAATCTAATGGAAGTGATTCCTCAACAGAAATTTCTTCTTCCTAGGTGTGTCCAATTGACAACTGACATTACCTCTGACCCTTCCCCACCAATAAGGACTGTATCCCCTCATCTTCAAGCCAAAGCAAATCCTTCTTCCTTTAAGTTGCTTTTATCACGTATTTGTTCATGATGAGAAGAATAATTCACTTTATTCCCAAATAAAGCCTGAAGCACAAGGATGTTAGGAATTCAATATATAAACATAGGGGCAGCGCAACTTAACGTACAACACTATGATCTTTATACTATTGTATGCAGAAATATAATAAATATTTCTGATAGAAAAACATTTCTGATAGGTAAGGGAGGCCACTTCTTATCTTACAGCCGAATGCCTCTCCCTCTAGTACAATCCCAGGGTCCAGGCAGTCTAGAGCCCCCTAATAATGGAGGATGTGCGTGACCATAATAACTCCATTCTAACATGACTCCATTGAACAAGAATTCACGGGAGCAAAAACAAGCAAAGCTAAAATCTTTGTTGCCTCTTGTTATATGTCATGAGTGAAACAGTACGCCCTTACGAGTGGGCACTTCCAGGGAGAGCTGTATGCCTTTCTTTCCTCATACCCCGCTGTGGGAGCACAGAGGTGGGACATAGGTCTGCAAGCAAACTTGCTGCAAGCATCGAAACGGGCTCATGGGACTCAGCTGACCCACCTGTGGACTCATGACAGTGTTCCTACCAAGAACACACCACCCCACGCCACTCCTAGCCAACTCAGCAAGCAGGGACACTACAGCTGGGCTCTTCTGTTGGAGGCCTGGCTGCTCCTCTTTCTCAGGATGCTGAAGGCGCTTTTCACTCAGGGACACAGTACGGCTTCTGTGGCCACTAGGTGCTCTTGCTTCTCCACACACTATGAAAATTTCTGGCATATGACCGCATTGGTATAATAATGAAGTCATCTGGGCTGGACTTGTTATTATTTTTGTTTTTTCAGTATTTGTTTTGCTCTTAAAATAACTAAAGTACTGCCATGGAGCCTTTAAAACGCTCCGGCTCTTAGCGTCCTGCACCCACTCTACTAACGAGCTCCACTGACAGTGTCTGCCTGAGTTCTTCACAGGCATTTTCCCCAGTTCCAGCTTCGTGTCTGTTTCTAGCGGAACTCAAATTGACACAGCCATGAGGAAGGAAAATCATTCTACCTGAGATGAGACAGCCTAGCCCCAAAGAGTCTAGAAAGCTCCTGACAGATCCACTTGAAACAACGTGTTCCACCTCCAGGAGTGTGTTAGTACTGTGCAAAGCTGGAGAATTTGCTCACCCACAGCCCCATTGCGTACACATCTTCTTTGCAGTTGACAGACACCAGATGGCGGAGGACAGTTGCTCACCTGCTGGGTGGATGCTGGTCTCATCCCTGCTTTAGCTGCTGAAGTACCTCCTTAATAGCTCATGCTCACGATGCTGAGCTGGGCAAACCACAGTCACATTGCTGGCCGAAGGAGCATCCAGAAAACCCAATGTGACCCCTCCCAAAGTGAGGTTGCCATGAATCCTACCAAGACTGCTGACACCAAGTCTCCCATGGAACCACTAGCTCAGACCACAAGCAGTTGCCTTCCTTTCTTCTCCAGCATTCCTTTGTTGACATTTGGGTATTATTTACTGACAACCTGAGTAACATGAGGTTTCTTATGGGGGTGGGAAAGGGGGGAGGTGGCTCACCATGAGTTTATCATCTGATTTAATGGGGATGACTCAGACAACATTGCTCAGGTGTCTGGTCTAGGAGGCCAGGCTGGGGAGTGACAAAAGTCTGGCTGGGCACATCTCTGGTGAAATCTGCTCTGTGAAGGAGCAGCTGGGGACTGGTAGGAGTGGTCCTTGTGCTTCTATCTGGGGGGCGGGAGGGGGGGAGGTAGCTTGGCAGTCTTAGGAAAACATGTCTAGCACCTGGCATTATGGGAGCTTTTTTACTCAGCTCAGGCCTATCCTTCTATGTAGCTCAGGGTTGCTGTGTTTTAGTCACATGGGAAAAGGTGATTTAAAAAAAAAAAATCAGATCATTAGGATTTGCATACAAGGAAACTCAGTTAGATATGAACCGACTACAAATGAATTTTAGGTAAACAGGCTCTTATAATCAACCATATCATCACAGAGCCTGCAGGCCTAGAGTTAGCACTTTAAATCAGCCATCGCGGTACACCCTGTAGAAGCCTAGGCAGGAAAATCACAGCGTTGAGGCCAGACTAGGCTATATAGCACACAATGAAAGATGCTTTCTTGAAACAAAACAACCAACCAGAAAAACCAATTTCACTAAAAATGAAAGAGTCTGAATAGAGACCATGGGTTCCCCCACAAGATTAAGAATCAACTGCATTGCCACACTCAGAGAGGAAGTCAATCTATCACTACCCAGTATGTACTTATACTTAAAACCCTGACGTTTCTGCAGGGTAACACAACTGTCAAACCCAGTAGAAATATAGGAATGTTTGGCAATACCAGCTGAAGCTTAGGCCTGAGTAATGCCTGAGGGCAGTCTGCTCACTTGCTTCTGAAGAAAGCCTCTCTTCTTTCTCACAGTAGCTTTCTATATTAGCGAAATCTTTCGGGCAACCTCAGTGTGGTTCCTTACTGTCATCCATTTCCCCATGCATTAGGAAAAGAGCTCAGAGGGCAGTTCCTGAGCATGCATCTTCAAATGGCCTGGCCACCCAGAATTTCCCTACAGAGTGCCCACAGCTTGACCATGGTGCCAAAGGCAGCCTCGGACTCAGCTACGATTCTTCCCCCTTTGGCCACAGTTTCAGTTCTAGTTGCTTTGCCTGCTTCGGTCTTACTAGCTTCCTGGACTAGCTGTCTCCTGGTACAACTTGGGCTGAAGAAGCATGTTCCAGATGAAAATACTGCTGCACTGCTGCCGTGATGAGCAGACAGCACTCAGAGACAGCAAGTCATCCACCTCCTTTCCCACGTTGTGTGTCTGATAGCTCTATTCAGGAACACTCAATTCAGGGGTTGAAGTAGATCTTTAGTAGAGCCAGACTCCAGTCTCTTTACACAGCAAAGATGAAAAACATGTACACGAACATGGATGGGACTTTGTTATAACTTGGATGTGAAGTATCCCTTCAGAACTCATATGTTAAAACCTTGGTTCCAGATGCAATGTTCAGAAGTGGAGCTTTGGAGAAGTAGCCGGAAGATGAGGGCTCTGACCTAATCAATAGATAGACTAATGGATTCATAATCTGATAGTGTTATTGGGAGGTTGTAGAAGCCAAGAGGTGGGTCCGAGTTAGAGTGAGTAGGTCACTAGATGCATGCCTGTCTTTGGTCCCTTCTGCTCGTTACACTTCCAGCGACAAAGAGAGCAGCCTCTGCCTGTGTTCAGACCACTGTGGCGTTTTGTTTCATCTCAGGCCCAAAGCAACGGGGCCAGTGAGCCAAGGAGACTGAAAATCTCAGAAATCACAAGTCAAAAGAAAATTTCCTCCTTTTAGGCTATTTTCCCCCAGGTATTTTTCTCACAGTAATAGCTTCTACTCTGTCCGAAGACTTCGACTCTCAGCTAATGTCTCAAGACCAAGAACATGAGTAATAAGAGGCTGTCTCTGTTTCCTGTTTTTCTCTTTTTTTCCTTCATTCCTTCCTTTATTCACCATCCTCAGGCTCCCTCCCTCCTTCCTTTCCTCCCTCTATCCCTCCTTTCCTCCCTTTATCCTTCCTTTTTTCTTCTTCTTCTTCTTCTTCAAACAAGGTCTTCTTAGGTAGCTGTGGCTGGCCTTGACTTCTGGATCTTTCTGCCTCTGCTTTCCAAGTGTGAGATTACAGCTATGTGTCACCACTCATAGGCATAATCTCTACATTCTAAAGGATATATAGATGGACTGTTAATTTAGCAAGTGGCCACACCTGCCACTTAAAGTGACTCTTCCAACTTTATCCCATATCTTCCCTCTAATATAGATATATGACATCTAGAGATGGGATTTTTAAAAAAGAGAACTCTCATTGCTATATTTGCTTGTGCGTGTTTCCCTTCTCTTTCTTACCCTGCAATGGGAGCAGCTAAGGGAGGGGTTGGAATAGGGAAACTGTCTCTAATGTCATCATCATATAAGCAGACAGTTCTAGGTTTTGCAATTGCCTTGGACATGAAGGAGATTGTTGTTGTTGCTGCTGCTACTGTTTTGTCCTCCTTCTCCTCCTCCATCTCTTGTGTATGTGTGTGTTGTGATGTATGGTGGTGTATGTGTGGGTGCATGTGGAAGTACAACACTGATGTTTAGGAGTCTTCCTCAATAGCCTCCTCCTTATTCATTGAAGCTGGGTCTCTCAGCTGAAGCCAGAGCTTGCTGACACAACTGGTCTGGCTAGCCAGCTTGCTCTGGCTTAGCCCCTGAATCTGCCTTCAGATTTCTGAAATTAGAGGTAGCCATCCCACTTAGGTGGATTCTAGGGATTTGAACTCTGGCCCTCATGCTGGAATGACAAGCACTTTACCCATCGAGCCATCTCAGTGATAATCAGAGTTCTAGAGAGAACTTGATGGGTAAAAAGTAAGTTTGTAGACTACAGAAAGAAGTGCCTGGCTTTCCTTGCATGTAGGAAAAGGCAAGAATCTGATAGTGGAGCTGTTGGGACAGAGCTGAGAGGGTAAATTTTGTTGCCAATGACTTTCCAGAGTTTGATGGAATAAACACACTGACTTTTTCCTTGGCCTAAGTGACTACAACACTAGGCAGAGGCAGGCAGATCACTGTGAGGTCGAGGTCAGCCTGGTCTACAAAGCAAGTCTAGGACAGCCAAGGCTACAGAGAAACCATGTCTTTGTAGAGACAGAAAAACTTTTAAAAAAAGAAAAGAAAAGAAAGAAAGAAAAAAAAAAAAAGAAAAGAAAAGAAAAATCCTTTCAAGAGGACTGACTGCCTGTTTGCATGGTAACACCCATAGAGAAGGTCTGGATGATTCTGTTACTCCTAAACTCTGGAAGAGGTCTATAGATGGTCAACCATAAAGAGCATCATTCCTTTCCTGGAACTATAGAGTACAATTCTCATTGGCCATTGACAGTTTCCAGTTTAAGGACATCAACCTAAGTTTAAACAGTAGCAGGCAGGTAAAGCTTTTTGTCCATTGCCCTTCTTTTATGTTCTGAACCCTACTTTGCCTCCCCAACCCCAAAGAAGCCAGAGTGGTATAAGGAACTGGGGGGTGGGGAATGGAGGAAGCCAAAGAAAAACGAAGACATGGGAAGAGGCAAGGCACAACCATCTCCCTGCTGCTGCTCTCTGGAAGAGCCTGAGAGAAGATCTGCATTGGCATCCAATGAGATGTGGGAGTTGTGCCCTGGCTGGACTCAATCCTGGGAGATGAGGCTGTTGGTATGTGAAGGTGACTAGGAAGCCACAGAGGGGACCCGGCAGGGCTCATGAGAAGGCAATGCGGAGGAGATAGACAAAGCCACGTTCCCACTGGGTGCTGATGCCACAACCCAAGTGGATGGATGCAGAGAGGATGAGGAGGTGCTGTTGAGATGACACTTGAACTCCACCCAAACTGAAGTGAGAAAAATGGCATGGCTTATGGAGATCTGATTTATCCATCTCATGGGCTTTGGTGGAAGAAAACAGTTCTGATCTTATTTTGGGTGTCACATCTTTGTGCAGCTCTTTGAAGAGCAGCCCTCTGAGCAGCTGGGTTTGGAAAACCTTGAGCCTCGGCAAAATAATGAACTCTCCTCATTATTTTTTTCCATCCATTATTTCCTTTTCACCAAGATGCATAGAAAACAGTACTGATCTGGGCTGTCAGCAAGTCATCTCCTGAAATGATTTTTGTTTCACTCCATAAAATATTAACAAAGAAGAAAACCCAATGTGGTGAATGAAAATTGGGTACAAAAAGAAAACAAGATAAAAATCACATCCCTTCTGATATCTCAAAGAAATCCCAAAATTCTTTTGCAGTGTCTGTTCTATCATTCGATGAGAAGTTGGGGATGGTGTCATTTGAGAAGCCAGAGCTTACTGTTTGGGGAAAACTTTTCGAGACACATAAACAAATGAAAGGATACTGGTATCTACACTGCATTTTGCAGATGCTGTACTCAGGCCCCTTCTCTACAATGCAAAGACCTGTGGTGGATGTGTCCTTCCACATCCCTGATCTCTGCTGTGTGATTCTCCACTTTTTCCCCAAAGGCAGAGACCTAAGTTGCTTCCAGTATGAATGAAGACAGGATGAGTCCACAGAGAGTAAAATCTGCTGCTGCAGGCAAACATCTGGACCATTTAATCTTTCCATTGCCACCCAATTGATAAGAGTGCAGAGAAAAGCAATATATCCAACAGGAGGCAAATGAAACGAGAGAAGCAGTCTCTATCTTCTTTAGAGTGTTGGCAGTCTTATTTGTCTGCAACAGTCTGGGCAAACCTTTGCGCCATGTGGGCAAAACTCTTCAGATAAATATTTTAGAATCTCCAGAACTCATCATTTTATGCCCCATTCTAAGTAAGGGGATGACTTCCTGGGAGTTCATGCATGGGGTGTGTGTGTGTGTGTGCACGCGCGTTGCATGCATATGTATGTGTTGTTTATCATGTATTTATAATGAGCAGATGGGACAGGAGAGATAAATGAAGAAGCCTCCATCTGGAGGTCAGCTGGAGGATTGCTGGAGGGAGGTGTAGGCTTTCTCTAGACGTCTCCCCTTCAGCCTATGGCCTGTTGCTTTGTTAGCTTTTCATGTTGATATGAAGGGTACTGAGCAATGCGAATGAGTAAAGCTGCTTTCCTATGGGAGATGCTTTAAAAATGGCCAAATGAAAGTGAAAAAGGGGGAGAAATGGAGAGGAGGAAATGAGTGAACAGGAACAGAGGACAGAGGGAAGTACAGGGGTAGAGGTGACCTATCACCCATCAGCAGAACATAGTGGCCTTCAAGGATGACCACACTGCAATCCCTTTCACTTTACCTTCTGGTCAAGGCACCAGGAAAACCAGGCCCTTAGTGTTTTCATCTTTTCCTTTTTTTCTGGTGCCAAATACAATGTGCTTATAATTATTCAGGAGGCTCCCACACAGCTCTGAAATAGATCTTAACGGGTGCTGAAATCGAGGATTTTAATGTGTAGAATGAGGCAAAGGGATGAAAGTAAAATCTTGGAACACAAAAGCATCTTGAAGATCTCTGACTGCAAATTCCTCACCTGCAAATAGGTTTAATGGTGACTCTGAGAAGCTGAGGGCTTGCTCCGGGAACCCCAGTGCTCAGATAACTGGGCTGGAAGACAAGCAGTGGGGGTTCTCAGCCTGGCTCATTCTCCATCCCTCACTGACCCAATATGGCCAGAATAGTTAGGCCACAGAGGAAGCACTACAGGCATTACACTTTTTAAAGAGATTGAATTCAGGAAATACAGACAAATGAAAAGTTGGACATAGTACATAGGTTGGTCTTGCTTCTCCTAAGAAATCCCCATTCTCTCCAGTCAGCTGACTACCACCATCAACAAGGATGACAGAGGCACTGTGAACTTGCTGTCATAAGATTATGATGGTCGACCACTTTAGAGCTAAGTTTTAGTGGCTTGGGAAAGCTCTCTAGCATTTTCCCACAGTTAAACTTTCACATCTGTGTAGCTGTGAAACAGAGACCCAGGAATATTACAGTTTCAATTTCCTATTGCTCTCTGCGCTTGATTTATGAGATATAAAGGAAGAACAATCACCAAGCTATTGTGACTCCATGTGTGAAGGAGAAAGTCCCAGGGCTTTTCTCATATGAAACCTCAAGAGATTGTTAGCAGATTTCTTCATTTAAACGAAGGTCTTGGGAGGTGCTGTCATTTTCCTGCTTTGAGTGAGCCCAACTTTTTATAATGTTCATGCTGATTCATGGGTGGATTTGCTACTGCTGGCTATCATTCACTCTGCATAGAACCCTCATGACTAGTGTGGATTCTGTGGCCACAGTGGGTTGCCTACCTTTAGGACTGGAAAATGGGCTAGGCGTAGAATTCCAAACTTTCAATATTACCAAGAGTGCTACACCTTTCTTTGACAACTAGGACGGTGAAAATGTTTTCCTTGTCTTGGTTTCTTACATAACTAACCCTTATTCTATCTAGACAGACACCGACGTATTAATGTATGCTCCTTCTGTGCTTTTGTCCTCCACCTATGAAGACAGTCACCTTTAGGGTGATGGTATATGCACTGTGTGATGGCATCTCACTCTCTGTTCAAAGACCTCTGGGGCTTCCCACTGTCAGTGAGGTTGGAATCTGCTCCAGCATTCCACCCCTTTAGAATTTGCCCATGCACTGCCTTTTCACACCTGCCACATCTCTTTCCTTCCTTTTTGTAGTTGTCACAACTATTCATAGCATTATTGCTTCTGGCTTCTCTCTATCTGTAAAACCACAGCTCCCCTTCAAATGAGTTTACTTCATTTATCATGACTTGTAAGGGTCTCTTTATCTGAATATCTATCACTTTTCCTTTAATTCTGAATACTTCTCAGTGTTTTTTTTAATCTCTAAATATTTATTTGGTAGGAGAAGAGGACAATTTTGACAACATTTGACACATACGATCTTGTTTGATGTCTGTTTATGGGAGAAAGAAGTTCTCTTTCTTGGGACTTACTCCTTGAAGTTTGGAAGCAGCCTGGTGGCTTGTCATCTGAAATGTAATTTTCTTCATTATACCTAAATCAGAATCAAATGAATTTGCTAGATGCAAAGTTGGGTTTGTCTCAAACAGGCAAGGCCCATGTGAACATCTGGCTTAGAAGCATCTTATTCTAAGTAGCCTGGACACATTAAAAAAAAAGAAAAGAAACCTGTAAAATGGAGGCTTGAAAAGTAGGAGCTAGCTAACCTTTTGTCAGTCCATATAGTATTTTTCTTTATTTTAGAAAATGTTCATTAACTTTTTACATACTTGAGAAATTTCAAAAAATATCCTTTTCTTCCTGGATATCTTAAAGGAAAAAAAAAATCAAAAGATCTTGTGAAGTGGGCTCGCATTCTCATACAACATAATCAGAGATTGCTATTCTGCACAGGTTTTGACTGTCTAGTTTGTCACAGTCCTTACTCAGCCCACACACCTCATTGCTTAATTTGTCTCCTTGGCCCTGGTGGGAAATTAGGTCTGAGACGCTGGGTACAAAGGAGGAGGGCAGGTATGAACAAAGAGAACTGATGTCAAGATGTAGACTCTAGAGGCCAGGTGACCTGCAGAATGTCCGTTGCTGGAAGCCAAGTTGAAGGTATGCTTTTACACATTTAGACACTGAGGAACTGGAGTCAATGAGGGACAATAAAGAAACCACAGTTACCTTGTGTCTAGGCCAGGGTTCATGCTGTCATCATGAGAAGCTTATCAGGGCTTAATAGATCCTTCAATATCTACTAGGATGTGTCAAGAGTGAAAAAGAAAAAGATCCAGCATTCTTACTTTTGCTTTTGAGGAAAGCCAGATTGTTTCAATTCTTAGAAAAGACCAGAGACTGTTTTGCAGATGAGGAGACATAGTAATTTACAAAACTACCAGGGGACAGGCGTGACCAGTGAGACACACAAGCAAGGACACCCTTGATGAGGTAGGTTTTCCTTCCAGAAGCTTTCTCCTTCTGCCCTCGCTGAGAACCTTGCCTCTGCATTTTCCTCGTAAAGTTCCTGTGTACTTGGCCACCAGGGGGCCCTATTGCACACTTCACGCAGAATAATCATTAGCATTGGTGGTCTCGTGGGAAATTCTTAAGAACTTATCACCCTGCGATCTATTTTTAATGAAGGCTGGGATTATTCCAACCTTGTCTTTAGAAATAAGAAAACAGCCAAAAGATAGGAAGTGAAACATTCCATGGAATGTAACAGCCAAGGTTACAGATGAGCTAAATCTATCCCTGTCTGGCTTCCTCAGCTACAGGCTTAGTTTGCAATAGTCTCTGTCTTGCTGATTGCCCTTCCTTTCTTTCTCTTCGACTGGGTCTCCCAGTGGGTCCCCACCCCTTCTTCTGCTGATGAAAGCCAGGAGGTGGGAGATGAAGGCATAGTTCGCCCTGGAGTAAAAGACTGAATTTGCCGGGCAGCTCACCCTGCTCACTCCTGAAGGTGTGATCCTGTGGGAGCATGGAGTGGGTGTTCTTTGTAGTTCCTCCTCCGACAAACCAGTTTACGTTGGGATTCCAGCGGTTCACAAAGCCACAGAGATGGTTTTCTTCAAAGTCACATTCTAGAGGAAGAGGCACAGATAGACATTTCATGGACCAGTAGTCACACTTGGCGACACCCACACTCACTGCGGAGTCTGGCCTTAATCATTCTAACAGCTGTCTTCCTCAACCATGGGACCTTTGGACCAGAAATTCTGAACAATACTGGTCAAGAAGAGAGATCCAGGGATGAACTGATGCTCTGCTTGGTCATTGCCCCTCGGAACCATAGCCCTTTCTCCTATTAGCATGTTGTGGGTTGTGGGACTCAGCATCTCTCTGAATCTATGTCTATTGATGTGTGGATTGGAGACAGCAGTCCCACGTCGTCATTATACTGTAAGCGTGGACAGCTCTCAGTACAGAACCGGAACACAAGACACATGGCCTGTGCTTCGTAGAGGCTGATGATTTCTGTCAGTCTATTAACTTAGTCAATTAGTTAATGTTTTGGTGCTGGGGACAAGGGTCTTACACATGTTAAGCTTGCACTTTACCACTGACTTATGTTCCCAGATCCCATGTCTATTTTAATGCACTATTTCAGGGTTAGTCTCTCAGCTCTAGACATTTTCTCTACCCGCCTTTCTGCTACCTGCGGGTGTAGCCCTCCATCCTCTTTATGGTGAACAAGATTCCCAGAGCTCAGAGGCATGTTTCCAAGATGCTAAAAATCCCCCGCTTCTCTGAGGAATAAGAATCTACTGAGCGTAAGTGGGACAGGCACCCACCTGGCCCAGGACCTCCCTGCAACTCCTGCCTAGCGATGAGAAAGATAGAAGTAAAAACTTTGTCCTTGGGGACATTGACATGTTTGCCGTAAATTGTTCCTCATCAACAAATTTCTCTTGTTGGGACAGGGAACTTATAAACCTAATATAACCACTGACCCTATAATCCTGCAATTACCAGATGAAGGGTGGTTCCTATTGGCTCCTCTCTACTGCTCTGTCCTCCTCCTTGGGTTCCACCAAAGGGAGGCGAAGGAGGGTGGCATGAGGGCTAGAGCCCATCTCCGTCACTGCCAGGTTACAATGGCCAGCTACGTTCTTTTACAGAAGGAACAGCCTAGCAGAAGTCTTGACCATACAGTCACCATTTGCAGTTGCTAATAGTCCCTTCTCCTGTCTCATTGGGCCTGGCTAGCCAGATGACAGGTTATGAGCCATGGTACTAATTTTGGTCACAGTGCCAGCACCTGCTAGTGTCCTTAACCTGCGTAGCTTTGTGGTCTCATTGATGTTGATGGGTTTTCTACAAATAACAGGAGCTGGTTACCCCCCACCCCCTTCCATCTCACATCCCCCTCCACATCCCCACCAGGATCTTAGCTGGTACAGTTGTCAGTGAGCACTGACAAACTTCAAGTTTTCTTTTCAAATTTGCACTGTGGCGCCTGCCAACTGAGGTGTAACATCTAGTGCTAAGGGCTGCCACAGAGTGTAATACAAAGCAAAATCCTTCTCAGTGAGCCAAGCTCTAGCCTAAGCTTTTTCTATGAACTCACCTAATCTTCAACATAGCTCCTCGAGATAGGCACTGTTATTAACCCAACTGTACAGAAAAGGAACCAAGAGAAGAGGCGGACACAGAGCAAGGAGGGGCTACAGCGTAGCATCCTTTTTGTTTAAAAAACAAAACAAAACAAAACTAGAAGCCACCATCTTTATATCCACCTCGCCTATGCTCTCATAGGAACCAGCGCCATCTTGTAGGTGATGACAAGAACAGCGTAGTGTGTGTGTCTGTGTGTATGCAGTGAGGGACAGAACCGGCAGGTGGCACTCCCCTGGTGTGTTTGACTACCTCTGGATGTACATAGACTACTCAAGAGAGGAACCTGGATGGAAGTTCTCTGCATCTACACATAGCAGTTATCTTTCAGTCGCCTTTCCTTCTTTGCATTAGAGATATCGATGAAAGACCAAATACAGAAGCCAGACCACAGGGCATTAATCATAGTCACCTTGATCAAGATCATCTTTGACTCTCCACTCCCCGTGTCTCTGAGTCCTCAATCTAAATACTGTCAATGCTGAGGCATCTCTCAGATCTACTGGCCTTTTTCTTTTGCAATGCTACTCCACCACCCCATCCCGACTCCCATCCCCACCCCAACCCCAGTTTACTTCCTCATTCTGTAATCCCTGTAAAGTCAGAATCTCTCCCAGGATTTTCCTAGCTCCTATGTATCTGCATTTTCCTAGTCCCTAGACACAGGGAAGCCAGTGTCATCATCTGAAAGGCACAACTGCATGCCTGTCCCCTGCAGGCTCACTCTAGCACCGCCGCCACCTGACCTCGTAGTTCTTGAATCCCAGGCTCCCCACCCGCCCCGAATCCCAGCTCTGTAAGAGACCTCCTGAGGGTTACAGACTGCTCAGCTATGGCCTGTATGCCTCAGATCTCACAGCCTCTGCTGACAAACAACCCTTTCCTGCTATGTGCCCTCCACAGATGCCAGCCCTCTGTGCAGTGCTAGTTCTGTAAAGAGTTCCGGTCGATGGCAGATGAGGAATAGACAGGCTCTCATGGGGCAGGGGCTGTCCTCTCTTCCTGCTGTCTCAAAGCTGCCAAGCAGGCAATCGATCCTGCCCACACCAGGTGGGATCTAAAACGACAGTCGTGATGATTAAGACAGCAGCAACAGTGTATCAGGAAAGCAGGTGACGTGATGGATGACTGCTCTTCTGGCAAAGGCCATAAAAAAATAGAGTTCACAGCAAACCAGCAATTATTTTTATTAGAGCTGGTGAGGTTAGAGAGCATGGCGGAGGGCAAAACTTGCTGTTTCTGCTTGTTCACACAGCCAGTTGGAGCAAATGCTAATGAGCCTTTCCACACTGACTGAAGACAGAGGATCAATGTCCCATCTTCAGGTGAGCCTAGCAAAGAACAGAAGCTGCTCTGCATTTCCCAGCATGCTCTACGACACACTTGGCCTTTGGGATTGATTTGGTACTTTCTGGCAGTGCACCGTAGAAAGATATTTGCTTTCTGCTGCCACCATCCCAGAACTCACTCACCAATACAGTAGCCGGCTGTCATCTTGATTTCAAAGAGGGCGATGCTGGCCGTGTTTCCTTGTCCCAAGACGCCTTCGATCAGAATCTGTACAGCATATGCGGGAAAAAGAAATCAGGTGTCAAAACACCGTGTTTCCTGTCCAATATCTCCGTTAGGCAGGAGCTGTTACTCAGTGTGGTTCATGGCTCCTGAATGTGAAATCTTATTATGGACTGCATATGTGTGCACTCATACCTGTGCACACATGAACACATACGTATACGCATAACTGTGAGGACTTTGATGTGAACAAAGTGGCCACCAGAAGCTTGGAGTCACACACCTTCCAACACTAGCCTGATCTCCACATCCTCCTGTGTTCATGGAGGCGTAATTGGTAGCGGAAGGAGAGGAGACTGTGTAGCTAGGGAAGTATGTTCTAGATGGAACTGAGGGTAGATGATGCATGGGTTAAAAAAAAAAATCATCCTTGGATGAGAAGGCAGAGAGCCCAAATCTGTCAGAAATCTCTGCATGAGATGGGAAGGCTCAAAAGTCAACCTATAGGTTCAACTTCCGTGCGATATTGTGAGTTTTACACAAATAACTGATAAAAGAGTGACAACCCACATGGTTGATTTCCAGGAAATGTTAGAGTTCACATCTGGCCCCGATTCTCAAATGGCTTTTACTTCTGTGGCTTCAACAGGATGTTTTGCAACTATGCGGGTAGATCTGGGTGCTGATAACCACCGGAGGATGGTGTAAGATTGGAACTCAGACTCCCAGGGTTTCTTCCCTCAGTGGCTACCGATGGGAGAGACTCTCAACAGGCTGGGCTAGGGGGAGATGCTCAGAGCCCAGGAATGGAATGCACTAGGAACGAGGGTCTCCTGGTGGCTCTGCAATATCCCCAGTGGTACTCTCATATGTGCCACACTCCAGCTCAATTCCCAGCCCATCTCTTACATCTTCTGCCTTCCTCCCAGAGTGCCACTGACAGAACAGGTAGCCTCTCTGAAAAGGAAAGGAAACGTGCCTGGTAAATAACCTCCCCCTTTCAAAGTACTTTAGTGTTTCCTTTATGATAATGCCTTGTTCAAACCTTGGAGCAATTAACCCACTAGGAAGATAACATAGGCATTTGCCACAGACAATTTAGAAGTGGCAGCAAAATTGTTGGCAACAAGAAAAACACTCCTGAAAATCCTCTTTCACTGAAGAGGTCAACTTGAGCACCATTTAGAGGCTTATGTTTTAAATAGATGGAGAATTTCTATGAAGATGCTCTTTTATGGAATGAGCAAATATTAACTTATTATTTTTGATGCTATAATTCACCTTACTGACTTACTTGGTATATCAGTGGTTTTCAATCTGTGGGTTGTGACCTCTTTAGGGGATAGAATGACCTTTCACAGAGGTCGCCTAAGGCCATCAGACAACACAGATATTTACATTACAATACATCTCAGTAGCAAAATTACAGTTATAAAGCAGCAATGAAAATAATATCATAGTTGGGGGTCATCACAACATGAGGAACTGCATTAAAGGGTCGCAGCATTAGGAAGGGTGAGAACCACCCTTCTGAAATCTCATATAGCATAAAGTACATGCCACATGCCTGACCTCTTCCTTCTATACTCCACCTACCTTGAACTTCTTGGAGCTGTTTTGAAGATCCAGACTGGCTATGAGCCAGCTGTCTGAAGGCTCCTTAGTGGACCAAAGCAAGCGGTCAAAGCTTTCATCCTCAAACCTCACATAGAGGTTCAGCTGGCTGGGGTCTGACAAAGAGCCCGGAGGTGTGGTTATCTGGTAGACCAAGCGCAGGCAGTTCCACTCCTCAGCCTGCAAATCAGAGCTCAGTAGCACGGCTTTCTCCCCTTGCTTGGCAAAAGAGGTATCCACATAAACATAATGGCCTGAAAGCAAGATGAACACAGACAAGGAATTAATCTTCTGCTGCAACTTGAAGAAGAAGAAGAAGAAGAAAAAAAGACAACTGTTTGGTCCATTAAATCTGTGGAAAGACAAGACCAGCTGTGTTGGTGCACACTTTTAATCCCAGCACTTGGGGAGGCAGATCTCCATGAGTTCAAGGCCAGCCTGGTCTACAAAGCAAGTCCAAGACAGCTACTACTATTACACAGAGAAACCCTGTCTCAAAAAACTATCACCACCACCAAAATCTGTGGGAAGACAGGCCAACACAATTGCCTGAACACAGGGTCTCTGCTCTCTCATGAAATGGGCATATCTACCCTGTACCATGTGGACACACACATCCCATGATAAGTGTTAATGCATTTCAACACATTTATAAAGGATATCATATGACTAATGTCAAAGGTTGGACATGGTCTGGTCATGCTTCAGCTCTTTCCCCTCATGACACCAGGCAGAGGCTGAGCAGTGTGCCCAGTTTTCCATCCCCTCAACTCCTCTGAACTCTGACACTGAGGTGCCTTCCCCCATCCCACACCAGGCCCACTAGGTACTCTGGCCCTCACATGAGTGGGCGTGCAGTCTCAGAGCATTGGTAACAGTATGAGCAGCCTGGAGCCAAAAGCCTCAAAATAGGATGGCTTGGTGCACTCAACCATCTCCTTCCACAGCTCCCCCCAGAACAAATGATTTAATTTAAATTTAGCTTGTATCATTAGAATAGACTCAATTGATTAAGTTACTCATCTTGGCTCTTGGGGCCTAGCCAGACAAAATGAAAGCTTTCTTTCTTTCTTCCTTCCTTTCTCTTTTTCTTTCTTTCTTTCAATTAAGAATCAGATTCCCTTTGCCTAGACTCTTTCCTAGTGAAATATAAACCTCACATCTCTAATAACTAAAAGTAAAGTGTATGTAGAACACATTGCATATAGCTTGGAGCACAACAGACACAGCAGGATTAACCCCACTCTGTCTTCCTCTTTTTCAGTTTTTTGGATTTCTCTCCTTTTTCTCTCTTTTGTCTCCCGTTACATTCTTTGCCCATTCCAATCCTCCTCTCTCCTCTATTTCCCTGGCATTCTCTTTTGTCTCTCTCTCTCTCTATCCTGCTAACATGGAGGAATGGTATTCTGCCAGCTGGGCCAGGATGTGGAATCATATTCCTAGGGACGATGGGACAAAGGAATAATGAAGCCCAAAACTCCAGTGTAAGCCTTCCATACTGCTCTGGCAACTTGGACTCCTAGCTGTGATTCATTTCTTTATTGGTCTTCAAAAGTGGAATTGTAGATGCCCCATGCCCTGAAGCACCCACATTTATGTGTCAGCCTTAACTCATTGCCTTCTATCATGTGGCTGCCCACTTCTCCCCTGGTAGATTGGAGCCCTAACACTGAACTTTTACCAGAAAGCCCTAAGACACATATATGTTTTGCTTGATTTCCTTCAGCCTGTCCTCCCACACTTATTGCCCCAAATGGCTATGGCATCTAGGATCTCCGCATCTGTGGCAGTTCTGGCAGGCCAGCAGCAATCAGCAAATCAGCCTTCATGTAGGACACAGAATGCCATCTTACTAGCTGAAAAATTCCAAGATCAAGCTTATCGCCGGAGGCAGTCTTCATGTGGCAGCCACTTGTGAGTGACAACAGCTTTAGGAGCCATCTCAGCACTCTTCACCCCCCCCCCCAATAAGTCTGATCCTGAAAGCTGTTGACACCACCAAGTGTTCAGTATATACTCAGGTATCAGGTGCTGC
Source organism: Acomys percivali (assembly GCA_907169655.1). Taxonomy (NCBI): domain Eukaryota; kingdom Metazoa; phylum Chordata; class Mammalia; order Rodentia; family Muridae; genus Acomys; species Acomys percivali. The sequence continues at coordinate 42,951,198 of OU015757.1, forward strand.
CCTAAGTGCTGGTACCTATCCGCCATTCACAAGCTGTGGTGACTACTGGCTCTCAAGTATGAAACTGGGCTCTTGAAGCCAAGGGGTTTGTTAGTAAAACTTTGGACCACTGTGGTCTCAGGGGGCTATGTAACTGCTACCCTGCTTTTTACCACTCTTTGTTCAGGGAGTCTCAATAGGCTCGCTCAATAGGTAGTGAAGTGGAGTGTAGGATGGGATGGTGTGCTGGCTAGATTTTTGTCAACATGAGTCAAGCCAGGGTCATCTGAGGAGAAAGAACCTCAAGTGAAAAAAATCGACCCCATCATTTGGCCTGTGAAAAAGCCTGCAGGAGCATTTTCTTAATTGATGGTTGATGTGGGTGGGCCCAGGCCACTTTGGGCAACGCCATCCCTGGGAAGGTTGTCCTGGGGTGCACAGGAAAGCAAGCAGAGCAAGTCAGGAGGAGCAGGCCAGTGAGCAGCACTCCTCCATGGCTTCTGCTCCAGCTCCAGCTTCCAGGTACTTGTCTTGTGTTCCTGCCTTGCCTGCCCTCCATGATGGCCGTGGTGTGAAAGTTGAAATAACCCCTTTCATCACCAAGTTGCTTTTGGTCATGGCCTTTTCACCACCAATAGAAACCATTACTGGGACAGATGGGGAGGTGCAGAGAGTGCTACTTTCCTGAAGAAGGAAAGAGAAGGGAAGTGGGACAGAAGAGAAAAAGGAAGAAAGTTCACATTGTGGCTGCCAGCATTCATGACAAACCGCAAAGCTGCTGCTCCAGAGGCCCAGCTCGTGGGCATTTCACAGTTCCTCCTGCTCCACTTCTTCCCTTCCTCTCCACATGCCAGAAGAGAAAGCTCAAGGCTGGAAGCAGAAGTTTTCACATTTGCATCTGGGGTCATCTGGAGGGACCACTTCTGTTCCAAAGAGCTAGGGCCCATTCTCTAGGCGCCTGTAGTCCATCACAGAAAGCACATCATAGGTTCTTATAGCATGCTTAGGAGGATAGAGATGGTTCTAAGTATAGCTCAAATGTCAATAAATGTGTGTAATAGGCAGGCATGGTGGTGCACACCTTTAAGCCCAGCACTCGGGAGGCAGAGGCAGGCTGATCTCTGTGAGTTCAAGGCCAGCCTGGTCTACAAAGTGAGTCCAGGGCAGCCAAGGCTACACAAACAAAACAAAACAAAACAAAACAAAACAAAACAAAACAAAACAAAACAAAAAATGTGTGTAATAGCAGGTTCATAGCACCTCACAATTGGTGATGTCTGTAATTTCTGGTGGGGGCTGTTTAAAAAGCCGGTGTTGAACTGGGAGCTGTGATGGATGCCTCAAACTCCTGGCATGTGAAAGATCAGGCAGGAGAATGACAAGTGTGAGGCCAGTAAGACTTCATCCCAAGAAAGAAAAGCTGATGTAGTAGACGGTGGTTCACAGAGGAGCCCACAACTGGGGGAGGTGTAGAGAATATGAGGCCGCAGAATTCTCAGCTCTAACAAGAACAGATACACCAAACTCTGCTTCCCCTTTAGGCTCTGGGATCATTGTCGAAGAGGGAGTAGAAAAAGTGTAAGAGCCGGGCAGAGGAGGGGCGTGACTACAAGGAAACACTGTCTTCTGGACACAGCAGGAGAGCTGTACATACAAACTCCCAGTGGTTGCAATAGCATACCCAAGACCAGTGAGAGCCTAAGCCAGACCAAATTCTGATATGGAGCAGGGAGTCGGGTACGCATGCCTACTCCTAGACATGGAGTGGTCAGCACCTATATTAGCTGCAGGGAGAGGGTGAGTCAGTTTTCTCCACAAGTGTAGCTCTTGATAAGTCAGGCTATCATCCCCCCAATGGAAGACTACCCTGCCCTGCCCCCTTCCCCACCTCCCTGCAATCTGTCTTGACATCCTTTCTCATTTTGTATTACCCTGTAAGCATATGCTAATGATCGCTTGTTAAGAGCCTTTGAAGCATACACTGTATTAAATGCATTATTCAAAATTACCTTGATATATACTGTATGATAAAAGTTGTCTGTTTATTGAGTGATTTTTGACATCTCATCCATAAATATTGACTATTTCAGAATATGAAGATTCCACATTTAAATTACAGATATCAAGCCCAGCTCTGGGTCACCCTGGATGTGTATGTGGTACGGTGTGTTCTCAGGCTTATCTACTCAGCAGAGCAATGCATTTTCCTACCTTAGTTAACTAACTCAAATGCTCCTACGGTATCCTACCACTGCCTAGTCCAAGATCACCACTCTGGATCTCCGAGTCTGCTTTTCATACCCAGCCTGGACCCAGGCCCAGAACCTAACACAGAGCCCCATGAAGCCATTGCCAGTTAGTCTGAGTTGGCACTTGAACTGAAGCTGAAAACCCCTACTTGGGGTTTCAAAGCAATACTGTATTTTGTGGTCATGTTGCCACTAAATTAAGCTAGAGGGAGCATGCTATAGTTAGAGGAAATTTGTGAAATTCAAGATAGAACGAGCGGGCCATGGCTATAAAGCGACTTCTCGGTACTATAACTTGTAAAATCCCAGCAAAAGCTACTTTATTAAAGAGAAACAGCCTGTGGAGTGAAACAATGTACGTGATTTACTCCACTGTGGTTAGACTAGCATCAGGAATCTAAGTTTACAAAGAACCAGCTCATCATAGAAGCTACTCTTTTAAGACAACTCAGTGGTTTTTCAGCACAGTCACAAAATTGCACAGCCATCTCATTATTGTGCGATTTTAGAATGCCTGTGCCACCCAAACTGAAGTTCTATACTCATTCACAGCTGTTCTTCATCCTCCTCTCACCAGCCTCTGGAGACCACAATCTAAGGCTCTCTATGATTTGCCTGTTCTGGCAATGGCCTATAATTAGAGTCTTCTAGTAGGTGTGGGGCTGGCATCTTCCCGCAGATGTTGTTGAGGGTCACACCTGTGTTAGAATTCCATCCCTTCCTAAGATCAAGTCCCATTTTGTGTCTCGCAGTCACCAGCTGACAGACGTTTGGGCTATTCTTCCATCGTTTGGCTATGGCGAGCAGGGACGGTACTATGAGCACGTATGTGAGGTTTCAGTTAGGTGAACATTCAAGTCTCTCTCACTGATGAGCTCGTTAGCTCAGATGGTAGCTCTATGCTTAGCTTTTTGAGGAACTGCCAGAAATTCTCCTGTGGCTACGGTGTTTGCATCCCACCCGTAATGTATTCATCCTAGTCTTTGCCTGTGGATAGGCACACCCTGTGCACAAGGGTTCCTCCACAAGGCTGTAGTCTAGCCCCTGAATTCAGATGAGGATAGCCTTCTCTGTTTTCCTGATGCCTTTTCTGGCTGGATCTCGCCTTGCCTAGGGGAAGTTATAGAGTGGTCAAGTGGAGCTGGCGTGTCAGGCAGATGTTGGTTCAGAGTCTAGTCACACTATTTAGAAACTCTGTCATTTTGGGCAAGTTAATTATAGTATTTGAGATTCACTTTCTCCATTGGTAAAATGGGGATGCTAAACCACTGATTTCATGGCATTTTAAAAGAAGATTAAATAAGACCATATAGTAGATGCATATTGCCAAGCTCTTAATAAATGTTAAAGCTTATATTTCCAGCTGCCCAGTCAGTGTGATCTTTTGGGTGCCTAGCAACCATGTCGTCATCTTACACTGGAGCTCTCTGATACTAGTTGCTCTATTCTGCAGCTGCAGTGGCCCTACTGGTACCAACTCCTCCACCACACAGACGACCCTTCTGCTCTTTGCAGCTAGATCCATTCAGTCTAGTGCTTCTCTGCAGCCAGGCACTCAGCCTTTTCTCATTCCTAACTTCTCCCTGGCTGTCCATCCCATTGTCCAACTACGATCTGCATCAAACCATCATCACTGGAGCCACCAGCTGATCAAAGCATTTTGGACAGCAATGCATCCAAGCCATGCAGCAAACATTCCTCTCTGCAAAGAACCAGATTCTTACTGTGGAGACGGGCTTCTCCACAGACTTGTATCCTAAGTCTGTATAAGCCATAAAGGTACATTTGAAAGAGTTGTAATTATTTTGGCATATCAAAGGCTTATCAAAAAAGACATACTCCTGAATGTGTATAGAAAACACAATGGGTAAGGGGTCTCAAAAATAGTTCATATGGAGATGGTTAAGAGTGGTAAAGAGCGTGTACTGCTTGCAGTGGACCTGAGTTCTGTTCCCAGCACTCATGTTGGGCAGCTCTGGTTCCAGGAGATCGGATGCCTCTGGCCTCCTTGGGCATTTGCAATCATTTGCACATACTTCCAAACACATAACTAAAAATAAACAATTGCTTTTATTGTTTGAAAATAATTGGAATAGTACTCTTCAAATGTTAACGGGACTCTAGTACACGTTTGAGATTATTAATATACAATTTTCTCAACAATTTTCATAATCATCAATAAATCTACTGATTACTTCTGGAAAAAATATTGTTTGAAGACATTTAGCACAAATGCCTGTCACTTTCATATTCTCTTCTGTTTGAAGTTCCCAGTTTTCCTGAATGTTATCGTATCATCTTTTTTAATCACAATTTTAATCATAGAAAAATGAACAGAACTTTTAAAAATTCTTAAGCTTTTTGTTAAGAAACAGATTCAGCTGAGCATGATGGTAGACCACAGCTGCTCGGGAGGCAGAAGCAAGGAAACACAGGTTCAAGGCCAGCTGTGGGAAGTTCAGTGGCAAATGATTGCACAGTACGCACAAACAGTCCTGTGCTCAACTCCCAATATGAAAAGAGGGAGGGAGGGAGGGAAGGGGAAGAGAGAGAGAGAGAGAGAGAGAGAGAGAGAGAGAGAGAGAGAGCACACTGATAGCTGTTATTCAGCAGACACTTCATATTTATTCTTGTATCCTGTTTCTAGTAGATCATCCTACACAGTGGAACCAGAGATTCACCAAAGTTAACCCATCAGTTCAAGATCACAGCTAGAAACACAGAATGGCTTACAGTTCATATCACACTCTCCCCAAATACTTCTCTGCTACATCTGTTAACTTACATTTTCACAAGTGTATTCATATTACTATAAGAAGAAAAGCATATCTTTTTTTAAAATCACAATGACTTATATCCTTGACAGGATGTATTTTTGTTGTGATCAAGATTTTATTTTATTTTTTCTTTATACCAGTATCCTCCGGGAGCAGATGCTTCTATGTGGGAGCTTTTTAGACCTCTTTATTTGTATCATTCCTGCTATTAGGCAGCCATTAGATTTTACCACATTGGCTCTAATACTGTAGGTTCTTGGCACATCAAGGTTTCTAGCATTTACTTGTCTTCCAGATGATCTACAGCACTGTACTGCATTTTACAGTTGGTTTGTGCAGTAGTTCGCCATGTCTTATAGTTGAGCTATAATAATGTGCCTTGCTTCTTCACACTGCAAGGATATTGGAAAATTACTGACTCGCTGGATACAACCAAAGATATTTCCAGCTGCATTTTGGTTGTCAGAGACAGTCCTAAGTCTCTGGTTCTGGAGACCTCCCCATCCCAAATATCCGTGTGAACTGTGCTGGAGGTATGGCAGCAAGGGCATGAAGGATTACAGGGCCATTCTACAAAAGGTCCTCACTGGCAGCCCAGAGGCTCCTAAGATTTCAGCCTGTTGCCCGAAGGCTGATGTACTTACTTCCTGACACCGAGGAGGAGGCATCAGGGGAAGTCTTCGGTGCTCCACACAGTGCTCCATGCTAAATGACAAAAACTGGCCCACTAGGACTCCAAGCCCCTGTTGGATAGTAAGGGCTGCTCCATAGGAGGTTTTCATGGATTCACAACCCTTCCCAGTGTCTTTTCAATGGAAATGGCTTCTCTGCTCTGTTGTTGCCATCTGAGGTCCCTAATAATGACACATGTCCCAGAGACTTCTCATTCTAGGCCAGTGAAAGTATATGAAACCATTGACTCTAAATTAATTTTTGTGTAGAGAATGATATTTAAGAGGTACTAACTTAGACCCAACTCTCTGAGGATATTGGTTTGCACTGCCTCTTCCTCTTTATAGGCAGCCTGCTCTTAACGTGTAATGGGCAAAGTGGTCTGTAATTAAGAAGAGACCACACTTTGCAGCTCTATTTGGGTCCACATTGCTAAGAAACTGCTCCCAGAACAAAGTCTACTATAGCAAAAGGCTCTCATGTGGGAAATTTTAAATACAGTTTTACAACAGGAAAAAAAAAAGGTGGGGAGGGGGAGCCTGCATTTAAAGAGCAAAACAAAATTACAGTGTACACATTCCCTTTTAACTCAACACACAGGGCACATTCTCTCTCTGTATAGAAATGGACTTTGCAGTGTTTGTTGACACTTCATTAAACTTTAATCGCAATAGATTAGATAGCTACCATGGATAGTTGTGCAGTGTACAACTCAACTGTGTGTGATGATCTCGCTTATACTTCCTTTTCCAGGCAGTCTTTGCTAACCTCCACCTACATTACTGGATGTCTCTTCAAAGTCCATTTAGCATGAATTTACATTTGCCCGTTTCCTTGTCTACCATCCTCATTAGGGCTTTCCACATTTAATGGCATATAGCATATCTGCTTGGCTCTTAGCAGGTTTGTAGTCTCTATTTTAAATAAAAGAGTAAACTCCCTCCTGAAAGTAGGTTTTCTTCATTATATATGTTTATATAAAGACACATTAAAATCCCTTTCACTATGGAGATTTCTTATTAGCTTCAAATTTTGTAATAATTATTCACTTACTTATTCACTTATTCCTAAACTTCACTCTAGGAAATATATTTGATGACAACTAGTATTTTTACTGGTGACTCATGCCACATTTAACTATTTTCACATATGTCCTTACTGTTAATATTTTTGAAACATTAACCCCACTACATTGAGATATGCAAAGAAGGGTTAAAATGTATAAGTCTTTGCCACGCTGGGGTGCAGAGCTTGCGGGAAGCTTGAAGAAGGCATTCCAGAATGTACCATTTGCAGATTAAAGAGAGCAATGGTTTTTATCACACTCCCAGATTGGAGGCATTACAAGGCAGAGATCATTGCTCCACGGAGCAGGGGCAGGGCAGCAGTGCACAGCTGTCTCCAAGGACATTGCTGTTCCCCCTGACATCAGGGAAGCGTCTCATTGTAGCTAACGCTGCAAAAGTTGCGTCAAAAGATGACAGAATGTTATGAGGGCTTAAGAAGATCGCCAGCAGCAGTCTCCAATGTAAACAGTGACCAACACTGGAAACTGCCACCCAGATGTCCATCTGCACTTTTCTTTAGGGCTATGCAGGGTGTGGTTGCAACCCTGCTGACCTCAGCGGCAGTTCTGGAAGAGAAGTTTACCTTAGCAACTACCAACAGGAAACCAAGTGATGAACCCACGGGGTAAGGTCATGAGGCTGTTGGAAAAGGAACACAGCTTTATAGAGCTTGAGCAAGTTAAAAGAAGAAGAAGAAGAAGAAGAAGAAGAAGAAGAAGAAGAAGAAGAA
>OU015757.1:42958681-42976767 GCA_907169655.1 Acomys percivali
AGAAGAAGAAGAAGAAGAAGAAGAAGAAGAAGAAGAAGAAGAAGAAGCTTCCACTGCAGGAGAGTGTTTGCACTATTAGGCCCCAGATCTTGGAACAGTGTCTAGAGGACACTCCTTAGAGACGTTGACATGCTCCCCTACTTAACATAAAAGAGCTGGGTCTGATGTCACATGCCTCTAATCCAGACAGTGGGGAGACTGAGCCAGGGAGATGGGAGTACAAGGTCAGCCTGAGCTCTCTAGAGGCACCCTGCCTCAAAAAGAAACACGAAACAAAGAAAAAACAAAATAGATGTGGATAGTGATGTCTAGCACAGTGGGCAACGTGACTCACCGCCCGTCTCATGAGTGTATTGGGAAGAGAGAAGGCACCCTGCTTCCATGAGAAGTGTGTTTTGATGAAGAGCTCTCTGTCTTACTGCCCTGCCTAATGACACTGCTCAGGGCACAGCTGAGTGGTTTTGCTCATGAATTATATAAGACATTTTGTCAAATGAAGTTATGCCCATTTTAGCTTCATTCAAAGCAAAATAAAATGGGCATGCATGTGAAGGCTTCACTGTGGCATGTACAAACAAATCTGCACATACATATGTATACGTATGTGTGCTGGCACATAAATAAATAGATAGATATTAAAATATTTACAATTTCTCATTTTAAATTCTGCATCGTGTGTATTATAAAGAAAAATGGAGAAGGAACAAAGAGAATATTCTATTTGAAAAGTAAATAGAAGTCAACACATTTCATCTTGTACTGAATGGAAGATGGATGCTAAGATATGCAGAGCTTGGCTATGAGTCATTGGATAAAATGTTTTCGTGCGAGAATGGGGACCTGGATTCAAATTCACAGAACCCATGTAAAAGCTGGGAGCAGAAGTACGTGTCCATAATCTAAGATAATTCAGATCTTCTCAAAGCTAGAGGCTTAGCACTGCGTCTCGCACTTGGATACTGTTGGGTTTTTTTCCTCCCTAATTGGCACAGGGTTGAGGAGAGGCATTCCTGGGCCATGAGTCCGTGGCAGCCCTCCATTATGAAACAGTCTAGATCAACTAGCTTTCATCCCCATGCACATTAGCATCTCTGAAGGAGACATGGTCCACAGGACACACGGATACCTTCTAAGTGATTCTTAACTGGCAGCTACAGAGGTGTTCTTTTTAACTGTTTGCTTTCCGGGTCAGACCTCAACCACACCTCAGGTATGGTAAACTGTATCTGTTCTCTTCACCTCTAGCTTGAAGGTGGGGCACATAGTAGGTGTCTGATGAGCATGTGAAAAACTAATTAAGCATTAGAGCCTTCTACGCATTTCAGTACATGAGGACAAACAGTGAAAAGGAAGTTCTTGCTGTATTTTAAATAGTATATTACATATTCTAGAAACATTGCTTGCTTTTTATGAAGAGGAATATGTGGGTATGTATGTGTCTAAGACTTATAAGACAGAATGGAACCAAAATAGAGGAGGAAGAAATCAGGTTTCAGTAAGTGGTTTGAACTTTGATACCAACACCTTGACAGAAACATATTCTTACTTAGTTTCAGAACCTTAACTATTTACAACACTGGAGCTGGCTCAAGCCTCCCATCAACCCCATGAAAATGCTGGACATGTTTTTCCCTCTTTTGACAGACTGCAGAAGCCTGGCTTGGACACTGTACTCTGCCTAATGAGTGCTGGCCTCCAGACTCACTCAGATGGCCAGACAGAGCAGTTGGAGCTACTGGTGCATGCTGTAAATATTGCATGGCACATACTGACTATAAGGAACTTTTTTGTCACTTATTTGCAATTTTGATTTAACAGGGCATCCTGCAATCCTTGGTCCTAGGCTGATTCTTTTTCTAGAACAAGCCAAGTGTGTGTGTGTGTGTGTGTGTGTGTGTGTGTGTGTGCGCACACATATTTCCATCATGCCTGTGTGTAAAGAATTACAGGAGTGATAGCTCTCAAGGTTCCAGAACCATACTTTATATTAATTCAATGGCTAACTGTTTTTTTTAAATAAATAATACAGTGTGGTGCACAATTTAAAAATAAGGACAACCAAGGAAGCTTCTTATCCTGGAATTATGGGACATTACTCCAGAGGTGCTTTATTATGTACGAATACAAAGAACCGCTGGAGGTTTTGGAATGAGACCATCTCCCCATAGGCTCAGATGTTTGAATATTTGCTCCCCAGTTGATGGCGCTGTTTGGGTAGTTTTAGGAGACATGGCCTTGTTGGAAAAAGGATGTCACTGGAGGCAGGCTTTGAGTGTTTGAAGGATTCCCCTAGTTTCCTGTTGTTCGCTCTGCCTTGTGCTTTCAGTTCAAGGTGTGAGCCCTCAGTTTTCTACCCTTCCCAGAATGCATTCCATCGGATATCGTGAACATAACCATCTTGTACTACAAATTCAAATAATCTCTTTCTTCTATAAGTAGTCTTGGCCATGGTGTTTTGTCATAAACATAGAAAAGTAAGTAATACAACTACATATTTAGATACAGATTTTAAAGTTTCATGTAAATGATTAAAACACCCTTCTGTACCATTTTTCTCTAAATGTACTTTAGATATTCTATTTATCTGTCATCCACCTATTGTCTATAAATCTATGTATTTAATCTATGGGTTTTTTTTTTTGTTTTGTTCCAGTGCTGCAGATTCAAACATTCTATCTCCCTGACATGCCTCAGCATGGTCCAAGGCTGTGCCAGAATAAAACTGACATCCTAAAAGGCCTCATCACAGAGAACTAGAAAGGGGAGGAGAAAGGAGCCACAGGTTCAGCTCACTTGACCTGGTAGCACCCATAGTGACTCTCAAATCCAACATGTCACAGAAAGAACTGAGGGATGATGCGTGTAGTTCCTCCATGAAATTCTATCCCTAACCTTTATTTCTAACACCCAAACGGCTTTTTCCTCTGACTAGAAACATCATATTTAACCAGCTGTTGCCCTAAAGATGAACATATCCTCACATCATTTGCATTTAAGAGCAATATGGTGATAATCTTGTATCCATGACTAAGTGTTGTATGTACAGCTATGGTGGAAAGCTCTAAGAAGGGCACTGCAGAATTAAAGAAAATAGAGACTTGCACTTTGGTTATGTGTTGCCAAATGTCCCTTCTTGAACTTGTGTTAGTAATCAGCAGAATGGTGGGGATTTTCCAGTAGATAAAATGTCATTTTATTGAAGCTATGAGTGAAGCAGAACAGTTTTTACAGGTAGAAAAGCCACTGATAATTGATATTCCCAATATGTGCTACTGTTGTCCTATGTTGCCATTGGGTGGTAAGTCTTTCATTATTATTTACAGAAATTCTTATTAAAGAAATTAATCCAGTATTTATTATGGGTATTATGATAGTCTCCAGTTTATCGTTTGTCAAAAACTCAGTACTATTTTAGTGCAAAGTTTTGAAAATATGTTATGTTTAAATAAGTGTGTGACACATCAAGGTTAGTAGAAGACACACATGGCTATCATAGTAGCTGAAATATCTACTGTTTGTGGAAGGACTTTTTAAGGTTCAAGTTTATGATAATCATTTCCATCTTGTTCAAGTCATCACAGCAGGACTCTAACGAAGGTACAATCGAGCCACTGTAACAGCAGTTCCTGGGATTTTTCCGGGATCTAGTGGTATCCTGAAATAAATCACTGAACCCCATGGAGCCTGTCTTTTGTGCCTTCTCTGCCTTCCAGTCACTCATTCCTTGCTTACAACAGCACTCCCTCACTGTCTTGTCCTCCCCCTCAGCTCTACTCCCTCTTTCCCACATATCTGGACACACTCCAGAGAAATGACTATTTGCAATTTCCTGTATTTTCCTTCCAATCCCTACTAGGATTTAAACCAAATGGCCATCCAGACTTTTGGAATGCAAAGATAATTTTCCAAGATGTGAAAATTCAAATACATATAAAATCCTGAGCTCTTATAATAAATTAACACAATAGGGGGGAGGCTTGCAGAACCGAATCAAGCAGAAAGCTTCATGTTCTTCCTGTTCCTGGGTGTCCTGATATGGATCGTAACATGATCTCATAGGGATGTATGTGAATATTTAGAATGATACATGCACCTAGTAGAGTGTTTGGTGAAAGGTAGGTTCTCAACAAAACAGGAGCTTAGATTTCATGTCTGTCAAGTCATTATAATACTATATTCTACCAATCCATTTTGCCGAGTTTCCTGCAATCCTAAACTACCTTCAGAGTCTTGCCATCTCTTGGTACCATGGTACTATTACTGCTTCACGGTACTATTAGTCTCCTTCTAACTGTACTCACCCAAGAATGACTATGTGACCTAGGTTTGGGTCATCGGCTTATCAAGCCCTTTTGCTACAGTGACTGGCCCTGGGACACAATCACATGACCAACTTGGTAAATGTGGCTTGTGGAAAGAGTTTTTTTTTAAGTTTATAGCAGAGAGAAGCTTCCTTTCTACAATGACTGTTAGCAATATGAAGGTTGACTGCTTGCACATGCTGGATTCCACAGGGAAGGTCCACTAAGGATGAAGACAGCATGACAGAAGACAGGTTGAGAGACACGAAGAAAGGGAAACCAAACCAGATAGAGTCTTCAGTTTCCTGAATAAACTAGAAGCCAGAGCTCACCAAGCCCTTGATTTACATCAAGTGATAAACTCTTCATTTAGTTTACACCAGTTTGAGTAAGAGAAATTTCTATTTGGAGGAAAAAAAGAGCTTTGTTAACACAGATGTCTGCATGATGCAGGCTTCAATCACAAGCAAACAGGGGAAGAAGAGAGACAGTTGTTGTGAACTGGGTTATGAAAGGCAGCTGTGAGCCCACTATTCTGTCTTGTTTTTGCCCATACTTAGCTGTGTGAGTTTGAATAGTGGGTTAACATCTCCGAGCATTGACTTTCCCTTCTGGAAATTAAATGAACTGGGCAGAAAATAGGCCTTAAGTAGTAGGACAGTAATGGACATCCAGGTTCCTAGACCTCTGTTCTCTGTGACTGGCTCTCCTTTTATCTGTATTGTGTTCCAGCCTGTCTTAGAGAGTTCTGATGGACTAATGCATCCTGCTGTTAAAATGGGCTAGCTGACCATTCCAGTTCTGTTGATACTGGGTCTAAGTTGACTCAGAGCTCAGCTGGAGCCCAGTAGAAATGTCATGTCTCGTTAATATTTTGCAGTCTGTGTTGGGAGTTGGTCAGAAACCGAGGTCAAGAATGTAGTCCCTAGAGGGTTTATTAACCTTCCACAGACAGAAAAAAATTGTTAATGGCTATGATATGTGTCACTAATCTTGAGAACTGTCTTAGGGATGCAGGCCACAAGGGTTGGGGACAGAATAAAAATGATTCTGCACAGCCATTAACTCCACCTTAGGTGCCAACACAAACACCTCTGGCTGTGCTTAGGGGACTGGAAACAGCATGCATTCTGAAAAGAGGCTTCTTTCCCTTTTTCTTTTCCCTTCCCTTCCCCCTCCACTCTCCTCTCCTCCCCTTTGTTTAAAAAGGGTCTTCTATCAACTCCTAAGACAGAGTATAGAAATTTTGCTGATGTGTATCCCAGATTGGCCAAGAACTTATTATCCTCCTGTGTGTCTCCCAGGTGCTAAGATTATGGGTGTGCCCTTTCCAGCTGCCTTTTCCTTTTCTTTCTCAAGGTAGAATGATTATTGTAAATCAAGCCCAGGAAACATGCACCCACACTTTCAGCTGTGGAAAACTTGATATGTACCTACTGTGCTCTACAGTCACATATGTTTACTTTTCCTTATTGACAATGTACATATTGTGGTGGTAATTTTTAGGAATATATATAAATGCATTTTAATATTAATATAAAGTATTATAATTAGATAAAATATAAACATTAAGGAAAATTTTGTACTGATTATGAACTTAGCGTTCCAAATCTTAACAGAAAAGGAGTATCTTAAGAAAATAGAACTTAGTACCAACTGCCAGACTATGTTATCCATTGCAGTAGTTAAAATAATTTCATCATTTAACTTTAGGTAAAAATTGCAAAAGGTCTGATGTCTGTATATCAGATGTATCTTTTAAGAGTATTCACCTTGCCAAGAGTAGCTGAATACTTAACTCACCATAACAAACATGCTATCTTAGTGACAGTGTATAAATCATGCAGTTTACATTAATGCAAATGAAAGATACCATTCTCTTGTGGTTTGGTTATCTTTGCGATTGGCTTCTGATTTCCGCCATCTTGCTGACATGGGCCATAGATACAAAACTATTGGATCAGAGACATGTGATCAACCTTAGGAGAGGACAGTGGTAGTTGGACAAGGCAAGGTCAAGACAGGTAGAGGCAGGCCACAAGTGCATTTAATCCTAGCACTTGAGAAACAGAAGCAGGTACCACTCTGTAAGTAAGTTCAGGCCAGCTTGGTCTACTTTGTGAGTTCAAGGTCAGCCAGAAAGACCCTAACTTTTTACTTTTTTTATGTATACATTTATATTATTAGACACACACACACACACACACACACACACACACACACACACACTACATACAGCAAGAAGAACCGTGAAACAACCAGGAATTATATAAATATTTCATTCATAGTATTTTGGCTATTTGTATTTGGCAACCTTGAAGAAAATGTATTTCCTATCTTGGCGAATCTAAAATTCTGAATGTAAATCAATATCTATCATATCTCATCTCTATCAACTTATAACATCTAATTAAGACCTAAAAACATTTTAACCCTTAAACAACTAAGCTTCATTGCAAATTTATTTTTTGTGGGTTTTTTTTTTGTGTGTGTGTGTGTGTGTGTGTGTGTGTGTGTGTATGTGTGTTTGTTACTGTTTCATTTCGTTTTGTTTTTGTAGACACAGACAAAGAACTGGTTGAAGGAAAGTTAAGAATGCCCCAGAAAAACATCTCATGATTTAGAATCCAGTGGAGGTCTGAGAAATCCAGACTTGGGAATACAGATAGCTCTAGGATCAAAGCAAACAGTATAGAGAAGCTTAAGATAGACTGACGTGTCCATCCTAGGACAAGAGATTCAGGGAAGTCTAGCTTTGGACAGCACCTTGGATAGCTCCCTAGGCACTGGGTTCTTTGACAAAGCCAACAAAAAGAAAGGATTTCAACCTCTAAGTCCTGGCCATCACAGTTAGCACCATCCTAGGATGCAAGGACTTGATCCCTGGGGCCTTCAGAAACCAGTCACAAATGACTCACTGCAGGGCCTGAGAGAGCTCCGAGGAGCAAGCCACCATCCTCTGTGGTTACTGGATCTTTGGTGCTGGCAGGAGGAAGTACGGTATAGAACAATAGGTCTTTGTAGATGTTACAAAGTTCTATCATGAAACAAATGCAATACACTGTTTTGGTTTGAGGCTCAAGCCTTGGTGGTGCACCTTCCTTCCAAGTGCTGAGACTAAAGATGAGCCACAGCATCTTTAAGAGGAACAGGCTTCATTTTCATTATTATAAGTTTAAATAGACAAAGTTCATTTTTTACAAAAGGCCTTGCATATGCCTTTATTCAAGCATCAGGCTTTCCCTAGAACTTGCCAGACCCTGCCACAGTGGAGACAGCTCCTTTCTGCTGCTTGTCCCTAGAGGTGCCCACAGACTCCTGAGCTCAAGGATATATTCTACTCATGAAATCCTTTGGCTGTATTTGCTGATGGTGCCGGTGGATCACAGCAAAATCTTGAATATCAGACTCATTCCAAATGGCTCATTCACTGAATTGAGGGCATGACATTTGGGTCATTATTCAAAGCTAGAGACCTTTGAATAGCATCAGTGTGTGGAAGGAATCAGGCAGATGGGAAGAAAACCCCACACTGTCAGCAAAGCCTGGGCAAGGGCCACCATGGCACCAGAGACAAGAATCAGTGGTGGTAGCCTTCCAGCATGCAATGCGGCCATGTGGAGCCAGAGCTGTGTTCAATTGTTCATTCAATAGTGTTGACTGGACAGCTACTTTGTTCAGCGACTGCCTGCTTAAAGCCATAGACACATAGCTGTAAACCTAACAGTTATTTAAAGCACTTTATACTCTTTTCTGGCAATCTGAAGTCGGGTTACTCTTCATAGAGCTTGCTGGGGCAATGGACAAGACATAATATTAGGAGGAGGCGAAAGCATACACGGAGCTGTCTGACCTGGCGGTGCAGGACAGGCACAGAATGTGAAAAGCCCAAATGAGATACCAGGAGCATGAATGCCCCACTTTACAAAAACCAGGTGCCAGCACTGTTGGGAGATGGTCTGATGTATTCTAATGCTGATTACCGCTTGCTGTCTCTGTGACTCACCCTTCTAGTAATAAAAAGCAATCCCACCTGGGGCAGGGCAGAGGAGCTAGAGGTGTGGCTAAGGTGAGAGAGAGAGACATAGAGAGAGGGGGGGGGGGAATCCTGGGAAGAGGAAGAGAGACCCGAGGAGAGGGTCCCGAGGAGAAGAGAGGAAGTCCACCATGGGTTAGATGGAGGAGAAGCACATGGCCAGCATGGATGGAGAATCCAGCCCAGATGAAGAATATTAGCAAGTATTTGGGATTATGGGTGGGAGGTAGCTTGATAGAAGTTATTAGAAGCAGATGGTATGAGACTGGGTCAGGTATGTGATACCTGCCTCACTATGGGACGTAGATTAGAGAATTAATATCTGCCCTGCCCCAGGTTGACTAAGGCTATTTTAAAATATAACAAGTGTTTGTGTCTTAATTGATCACTAGCTGGGCGATCAATACTGATATACTGATAATACAAGTAATTTAAAAACAATACAGCATAGAAAATGAGAATTGCCAACAGGTGGTCTCCTGTAGCATTTTGGGGAAAGGGTGGCAAATAGACCGATGTGTAACACAAGTGGTACCCAGCTGGATGTCTTTAAGATTATGAAACATTAACCTTAGAGAAGACTTGAGAAACCACTTACTCTGAGTCCTTCTCTATACTGCCCTGAAGCCTGTTAGCTAGGGTGGGGTAGAGTTAGCTAGAGCCTGCCCATCAACACTGGAATGGACACCAGATGCTTCTCTGCACGACTTTCACATTTTAATTGCATTTGGCTGAGGTCTCTCCTTAGCAACATCATTGGATTGACCCACCTCAATGAGTGGAAGTCTGAGGTGTCTCTGAGCAATTGTTTTTTGTTTTCTTTTATGGGTCTGACCGGTTGAGCTTTGACTTGTGACAAAAATGCAGGAAAGGGGAAAAGTTGGAGAAGGATGGGGAAAGGAATTCAGTTGCAGGGATAACTGTCAACCTTGTCTCCAGTTGCTACTTCTTCCTGTCATGTGACTGATAAACAGATGGCGCTGAGTGCCCAGCAGGCAGGACTTGCTTTTGGCTGAGAGGATTTCATGGACTATGCAGCCTTTTCATTTGTTGTTTTGATTGTAGACTAAGAAACAAACACATGCAAAGGAAAAACCTGAGATGGGAACTTTCTAAAATAATCAGTCCAAAAAAAAATTTTTTTTTTAAAACTTAAGTTAGAAAGTCCCACAGGTAAACGCTTTGAATTAAGAATGCCAAGGTACCGCTGCGTGGTCAAGGATGCAATACAGAGAGAGGACAGCAGGGATGGAAAACCACAGCTCATACCTGAAAAGAAAATTTCTCTTTCAGTTTTCCAAAGTTGCTTGTAAATGGCCATCCTGACCTCCGTCCTTCTGGTTTTACTCACAGGACTAAATGCTCTATGATTCCTTTGTTAATTCTAAATTTTTCTACATGTGATACCCAGGGCCTACCTATGCTAGATAAGTGCTCTGCTACTGAGCCACAACCCAGAAGTTAATACAAGCTTTTGAAGCAGTTAAGAATCAAAAAGAAAAACAAAACGAAACAAACAAACAAACAAACAAAAAAAAAAACCATTGAAATTGAAATTTTAGTGAAGGCAGTGTCTCCTAAAATGTTTTCTCTTCTATTTTTTGTTGTTGTTGTTTTTAATATTTTCAACATTCCATTTTGGGGAGCAAGGAGGGGACATTTATTAGAAAGTTCTGATTTGCAGGTGGCATTGTGCTGTGGGAGCTGAGAGTGGACCAGGTAGAGGAAATTGCTTTTTAAGCTTGCAGGCCTGGATGAGCAGGGACTGACCTCTTCAAAGAAAAATGACTTCCGTGATTGGCACCGTTTCCTCACTGGCCCTTCAACAGCAATCACTTCAGGAGTGGCCCCAAGCCTCAGCTGAGCGCCTTGTACATCTCTCTTGCAAGATTGTAAGAGCTCTTGATTCTCTTTTCAGATATGGAGAAGCCCAGCCACGTCTCTGAATTCTTAGATTAGAAGACAGAGCAGATGGAAGGAAGAAAAACAAGCATTTTCCCCCACGAACTTTGTAGAATAAGAAGCTAGGGAAACTCCAAATCAGAAGTGATTGCGGTCAAAACTGAGCCATTCGATGGGTGAGCATCCTCACATTTAAATATGTCAATTATAGACTCTCCTAGGAAAGTAGACTCAAATTTGGATTTTGAAGCAATTTCTTCTCCTCCTCTTTCCTTTCCTTCATTAAAAAAATCTTGTTACTCTTACAGATCTCTGCAGCTCACTCTGGGTTACAGCTAATACTAGCCTGTGTGACCTTAGCAGTGGTTATCTAAAGTAGCCATTACTCCCTCCAGTTCTTCACAGCACAGCACTTCTTTGTCTGAATTAAGGGGGAAGGCAGATGGCCCTGTAAGCCTTTTGCTCTTTGCGTTTAGTCTTTCCTTTGGGTCTCAGCCGTGCTTGTCCCAGAGCTGGGATGAGCGACTGGAATGGACATGGAAACAAACAAAATCTCCTGGCCCAGGGACTGAGTAGTGGGTAGTGGTGAGTGAGGTGAACCCTTGGCTAGAGTCCTTGGTATTCCCTGGAGGAAGCTTCAGCCACAACAAGCCTTCAAAGGAAGACAATACATTGAAATACTTTTTTTTGTTGTTTTTGTTTTGTTTTGTTTTGTTTTCTGGATTGGGCCCAAGGCTCGCTCCTTGGATCAGTACGGGGATTCCAATATTGCTCAGTCTATCCACACATTTCCATTCCCCTTTGAACAGTAATATCTTAAGGTCCCCAAGGAACCTGAGAGGATTAAAACAGAAGAGCCATTGTCCTTAAAGGTGCATGGGCTTTGCTGAGGTACAGGAAAGATACCTATACTATAGACGTATCCACAAGGTAGAAAACTAGGGCTTTTTGTTAATGCCACGAATACACTTTGGTTTATGGAAAAATGTGAATAAGACCAAGGAATCTGGGGAAGAAATAAGTTTAACCATGAGGATCTGAATTCAGATCTTAGCACCCATGTAATCCTGGTTTGGTGTGGGAGAGATTTTTAAAAATTAGATGATTCCATACTGTTGTTGTTGTTGTTGTTGTTATTATTATTATTATTATTATTATTATTATTATTATTATTAATGTAAAACAGGAACTAGACCTGGTTTGGAATTAAAAACCTTCCTGACCATTAAGACACTTTGCAAGATTTTCCATTCCTCGATGTTAAGTTTGCATTTGGCCACAAGCTACAGTTTAGCTTTTGGCTGCCAAGTCACAGGTTGGCAATGATACATGGAAACCTAGGGAACGGACTGTGTAAACAAACAATCCTCCCAAACGCTCATGCAGCTCAACTGCCTCTCTGCAGGCTCCACTGCTGCAGACAGGGCACTTTTTGAGTAATAAAATAAGAGCAGCAAGAGAGGAAGGGATGGAGGTTGTAGAGAGCAGTGGAGATGGGGGACCCTAGCAATAGAGAAATAGCTAAATAGATTATGATTATAATACAGACCCTTAGGCGACTACTAAAAAGAATGAAGTGACCAAATATAGAACTTAAAAATATGTCCTATGCATGGGTGTGGATATGTGTTTAACACTACAGCATATAAAGGCTACAGCCATGTGCTTACAAATTATAAAAACAAGAGTCTATGCTTCTATGCACATTGAGCGATTGTAAAACACAGTTCACCTCAAAGGCACACGTCTGTCTGTAATCCCAGCACTCAGGGAAGCAGAGGCCGGAGGATCTCTGTGAGTTTGGGGTGAGCCTGGTCTACAAAGCAAGTACAGGACAGCCAGGGCCACAGAGAAACCCTGTCTCAAAGAACCAAACAAAACAAAACAAAACAACAACACCCAAAAAAGGAACAGAAATAGGACAAAGAAGATTGTCAACTCATTGTTTGTGCCTCCTCACACTTTTGAGTTGAGTTTTTATAAAAACAGGGTTAGCTACTTAATGCAACCAGCCTCCCAGCCCCTTTCCTGAAATTATGTACAATAATAAATAGTGAGGCTGCTAAAAGCCTAACTTACTTATGGTGCAATGCTGACCTAGCGTATGTGAAGTTTAATTCTTATCCCTGCAGGAAAAAAAAAAAGTCACCAAAATCCAAACAAACAGCCCCCCAAAACAAAGAGCCCCAAACCACTACAGGATATTCAAGCTCCAAAAAGGAAACTGAGGAGCAGAGCGAATGTCAAGTTTAAAATGCTTTTGCATATACAAAATAAACAGAAGTGATACTGAGCAACAAGACTCAACATTACATAACACCGAGCACTGAGGAGCTCTGTTTGTAGACAGAGTCTGCATTAATTTTATCCCTTCGCAATTGCACAGACTCCCACTCAGGCCAAGCGAGGGCAGGTGCACTTAGTTTGTGTTCTATAGAGGCTGGAGACACACCTGCCTCACGACTCCCTCAAGGTTGGCCAGTGAACTGTGACGTTCCCAGGAAATCTTCTGAAACTCACCCACCCATGTGGCCATGCTGGCTCTCTGGTTTGTAAAGGGCAGATTTATTATGACAGCTGAGAGTAAACAAGTAGCCATTTTCTTGTCAAAAACTCAGGAGGGGCCACTAAATGTGCAGTTCATGAGCAATTAGTCAAATGCTCAGAAATAACTGGTTGAGGCTGAGCAGAGAAGAAAACCCCGCCGGCTTTGATCCATAACCCCCAGCAGACCACCCACACTGCGTGCTCAAGAACCATGTGTGCTCATCAACAACACAATAAGATCTGCAATTCTCGTGCTGTTTATATTCATGGCACTCTGAAGGGTGCTCACTCAGCGGGAGAGAGGAATACTTAATGTCATTCTTATAGCAGCTTGGAATGTGTTAAGAGTTTGTTCTTTGAATGAGGCCTTTGAGAGCTTCTGTGTCTCCACACCACATCCATGTGTCCTGAGTAACGGTCTGTGCCAGCAGGATTTGTATTTTCTGTAGCTGTACTTGTTAGAGAGGGTGAGTGGGCCAACGGTCACCATTTTGTGGCATCTCGATGCTTCTGCTTTGGGGCAGTGAAATACGGCATGGCTTTATTACCCAGAAGTGTATGTCAGGAACCAGGAGGTGGCAATCCACTCTGTTCTGTTGACCACATAAACATACCAGCTAAATCTGTAGGCGCAGTGATGCCTACTTCTGGAAGATGGTGACTTGTGTGTCAACTCTGAAGGTGTGGCATGGGCAGTCTTAGGAGCAACAATAACTGGACCTGAGGCAGGGTGGATTTGACCTATAGGTCACTCAACTTACCTCCACCCCTTTTCCAAGGTAGACAGACATCCTAACAAAAGGGGCTTCCGGAGAGGGTCGGGAGAGATGAGACACTGTGGCTTGGGAATGAAGACTTTTGTTGACATGGGAGGACCCAGAAGAAGAGACTCCAACTACCCATTGTCTATTAATCAGCAGTGTGAGAAAATACACGGGACCTTTGAAACTAGGGCAGAAGAGAGTATTCACAAGAGAAGAAATTGGATGTAGGAGACAGCTATCAATATAATTGGAGCTAAATGGCATTTGATCTTAAGATGCTACCATGGCTATCTGCACTGTGATATTTTGTAATAATGCTTTTTTTTAAAACAATGATACCATGTAGCTTGACTGTGTTTCTTTTTTCTACTCTTTAGCCCCCCCTCACCCCCCCACCGTTTCTCCCTCTATCACTAGATAAGGGAGAAAGAAGGATAGAGGAGAGAGAGAGGGAGGGCGGGAGGGAGACACACACACACACACACACACAGACCCTAAATCTAATTTCTTTCTTTTTGTTTCTTCTTTGAGTACAACTACTAACAAACCACAACCAACCACAACCCCCTACCCCCAATGACCACCAACCACCAAACCCATCTATCAGGTGAAAATTTCCCAGAATTCCAAATGTCACGCAGTCACAGAAACTATCTGCAACTAGCAAAAACACACATCTGCTAGAGCATGAGGCAAATCATAGTCAGCTTCATCAAAGTAGCCCCATATCCCCACACCTGGGATTAAAATGAAAACATATTCTTATAATGTTTTTGTCTTTTTCAAAGAACCCAAAATTCCAGAATTCTCATTGCAGTCCCACAAACTGCACTGCACTAATAAAATTCCTTTCTATATTCAGATTAAAAATTCTAAGCAGCAATGAGTAGAATTAGAGTCAAACTAAATTAAAGAATTGAGTCACATGCAAATGAAATTTTCTCCCTTGTCTGGTGGGACTTTTGGTGGGTGGTGATTTTATACCTTTTCTTTGTTGGGTCTGCCCTCATGCTAGCCTTCCTCCTCCAGGACTGAGTCTCTGGCTTCTGGGAGAACTCCTGGAAAGAAGCTGTGGCTGTAGAGATTGATTGACTGATTGGAACCACGGTGCTGAGGAGAGACTGGAAAATTGCAGGGCCAGAGGCCAACTACCTTATCTTCGGCTAGTGTTAGCCTAACTGGTATTCCATTCATTGCCCACAGCTGTGCCACAGCCTGTAACTATAAATTAAAAGCCTTTGGAATTTACTACTAGCTTCCACCAACTCCAGAGCTAAGATTATTAGCAGAGAACATCTTAGGCCTATAGAAAAGCTTCCCTCATCTTGCTATAACCACTCAGTGTATTTGAAAATTGTCTCAGTTTATGATTTTCTTTGTTTTGTAAAACTATGAAACTGCTTGGGTCCATGGTGGAACACAGAATTTGGACATCTCACATCTGTGTTCCCAGGCCATGAGCACTCAAAATGGCTTCAGAGTAAACTCTGCCTTACTCTCTTTAAGATGAATTTTGTTTTTTTTTTCTTTACTTATTTATTTTGCTTTTTTGTTTGTTTGTTTGTTGCACCAACACTTGCTTTTTGACAAAAAGCAGGACAGACCAGGAATACTGACAATCACATCTCTGTCCTATGGAGTGCAGTAAGGACAAAGGATGTCTAAGTGTCCCAGTCCTCTCAGAGTGTCCAAAGGGATTTGAGAATGAACCCAACACTGACATCTTCAGTGGACCTGACGTCAGAATTCAGCAATTGTAATTCCTGGCAGCCATTCTAAGCGTTGAGGAGCTATACTGTCTAAATGGTAAGCCACTGGCCATCCAAATGTGGCTACTTCAACTATTTGCAATAACATATGACTACACGTCTAATCCCCCAGGCATGCTAGCCACATTTCAGTTGTACATTGTCATAGTCAGAAGTTACTATATTGGACAGCCATGTATATACCTTTTGCCGTCACAGAAAATTTCTCTGATGTAGATACACCTTAGACATGACTTTGGGTCTTTGTGAAGTTGAGCAGTTAACGAACCGGTGTGAGGCCTGGGAAATGGAGAATGGGGCTTTAACCTCCACTGTCCTTTAGCTTTTTAAAAAAAAATTGAGACAGAGCTTCATATGACTGAGGTGTCTCTACCTTCCTATGTAGCCAGCGATGTTCTAGAACTTCTGATCCTCAAGCCTCATCGCTCCCCCCTCCCCCACCCCTCCGCAGTGTTGGGATTACAGGCATGCGCCAGCATACCAGCCTATTGTTAATATGTCACACATTAGTACCACATCTGCAGTTTGGTTTGTTTTTCATTTGTTTTGTTTATTAAGACTAGTTCTTATTATGTAGCTCTGGCGGGTGTAGACTTCAGAGTGTAAATGATGCTAGGCTCAAGACTGTGGCGGTTCTCCTGCTTCCACTCCTGAGGCTAGGATTACAACACATGTGGACTGCCATGCTGAGTTCTATGTGCTACGTGGTGCTGGGGATGAAACCCAGGGCTTTGCACACACTAAGGAAGCACTCTAGCAAATGAACTACTTCCCTCGACCACTCCTTCACTTTGTTGACATGACATATCTCTTTGCTCCTAGGAGTCGGCTATGAAAATATAGCTTCAAAGCTTCTTCCCTAGCTTTCATTCAGGAGCCGCTATAGACAGAGGGAACCTAGAATAAATTAACCCAGGTCCACAAAACAGGATGCCAGTCTTTTACTATGTAGAGAGATCTTTCAGTTCTTAGTTCTTACTTTTTAAGTAAAGAAAACTTGACCTGAATTCTGAGTTCCTCTCCCTAGCTGGTGATGGTCGGGGTCTGCCCTTCTGGGGCTTCATAGCCATAAAGGGCAGTCCGCAATGGAGAGTACCTATTCTGCTTTAGCAATGGACTCTGAGCCCTGAGCCCTGACTTAAACAGGGAAGTCTGAGAGCGCTATTTTAAGAGTACAATCTGTTTTTGAGACTCTGGGATGTGCCTACTCAAGGGTGTAAGTCAGCAGTCTTCCAAGCACAGAAAACACCCTGTCAGGGTGAGCATGCCAGCTGTGAGCCATCAGAATTCAAGAGTAGAGGAATTATCATACAGATGAGGAAGAGGGGCATCTGTACCCCGGGGTGTGAAAGGAGAGAAGCCCGTCTCCAGTCCAGGACTCAGACGAGCCACTCTCATCAGGAAGGATGAAAAAGCTAATGCAATCTCAGAAACATATCACACTCCAAAGAGACACACTGAGGCGTTTCCCTTTGCCCCAGTGTTGGGGAGAAGATGAAGTCCTGAGAAAATGTGCAATGTTGATGTGAGCACAGCCATGTCAAGGAGCTCGATGCCTCCGACTCATGGAGGGTAGCAAAGCCTTCCCGTGCTCAGAGTACAGATGTTCATAGTGTGTACAGAAAGCACCAACCATGGCTTCTTGCTCCTGGATGACTACAGCCTGAGACTGCTTCCTTACATAGACCCTCCCCTACCAAGGTTAGCTAGCCCATCTCCTTCCGCTGTGTATAATAAATGGGCCGAGACTCCAGGCAGATGGTGCATCTCGTTCCATGTGCACTGTCCACACGCTCTTGCGTTTCTGTACTCAGGTCTATTGGTTTTTCCATTCCTGTCTTTCCACTCTCTAAGCCTTGCAGGTCAGGATGGGCTTGGTGAACAGGACCATAGCCCTCCCCAGCACAGGGTTTGCGAAGAGGGGCCAGGACTGTCTCTGCTGCCCTTAGCTGCCATGCAGTCTCAAGTCATTGGCTATGTTGGGCAGCATGTTGTTGCCAAGAGGTCATATGGCTGGCACAATAATCTCAGATTATTGTGGAAACTAAAAATTTCTACCACTGTGTCATAACCTTTGGCTATCTTGTCACTAATTATTTACATTTTTTTTTTATTCATTACTTTTCTTTTTTGTACTCTTGGCCATGGGCATTCTATGAGCATGTGCTACTGTATTCCCAACTCCAGTGCATCCACAGGAAGGCTTGTTTCTTCACAACTTCATATACAGAGCTCATCCCAGGAAATTTATTGTATCCTAATGCTCTACAGCAATTTTTCCTAAAGTGTATAAAAATCACATTAGGGGAGTTTGTTTCAGATGAAATTTCCTGTGATTGGTGATCTGACCTCAGACATAACAACTCAGTGTTTGGCCCAAGGCCTGGGAAGCTTCAGCCTTAAACAAATACCGCAGCATATCTGGTCCAGGTGATCCTGTGACCACTGTTTGCCTAAGTTATTTTGAGAACTAGGACTTCCCTGCTGAGCCACAGATGGTGGTTTGGGAAGGCCTAGAGTCCTGGAGTTAAAGTCCAGGCTGCCTGTCTTTGAACTTGACTTCATCTCTTGCTGGATGTGTTCTTGCACAAATTGAATCCATCTTTGTCATCTTGGCATGTTGCCTTTGTGTGTGTGTATGTTTGTGTGTACATGTATGTATGTGTATGTGTGCATATATATGTAAATATACACATATGTGTGTGTATACGTGTGTGCACGTGTGTGTGTGTGTGTGTGTGTGTGTGTGTGTGTGTGTGTGTGTGTG
>OU015757.1:42976777-42992079 GCA_907169655.1 Acomys percivali
GTGTGTGTGTGTGTGTGTGTGTGTGTGTGTGTGTGTGTGTGTGTGTGAGTGTGTGTTTCTAGGAGTTGAACCCAAGGTCTCACCTGTGCTGGGCAGGTGCTCTGCCTGTGAGCTACACCCCCAGGCCTCTTTTTACTTTTACTTTTGAAACAAGGTCTAAGTAAGTTGGCTTTGAATTCACTCAACAACCTAGCCACACCTTGAAATTACAATTTACTTGCCTCAGTCTCCTGAGTAACTGGAAACGGTAAGACTGTTGAATGACATGAACTACAAGTTATAGACACTGTCATTCATGCCTAGCCTGTGGTAATTATTTTACATGTGTTTTCTCATATGGAACAAACTACTCGTTATCTACTCCAGTAGCCACTTTCTCCATCTTCCATGGCAACAGAAGTCCTGACTTTTGTGTGGCCTCCAGGACCTAAAATCAAGACTATATTTCTTTTCTCAGTTTCCTTTGAAACTCTGGCTGGTCTGTAAGACACAGGTGGATGGGCTGTATAATTTGGGGGATACAGTCCAAAATAAAATGCAGAGCTCCTTTATTGAATTAACAGGAAAAAGATATTGCTGAAGTTAATAATTATGAAGCATTTGTATTTCTTCTGGTATCACTCTCTTGTCACAATGATTCCTCTCTGTTTGTGCTACATACTCCCCACCCCATCCCTCATTCACACATGTGCTTCAGGTAGATAAAATTCCCTTATGTTGGTGTAGATCAGGGTTACTGTCTACAGGACTCTTGAATCATCCTGTTGACAAATAACAGACTTTTGTTTGATGACTCAGTGGCAAGAGGAAGTTGGGCTAGGCACCAACTCACCCCATAATCAGGTTTCTCCCAAACCCTGCAGCCCCATGACATTTGAGGCTACTGAACATTTGTGACTAGGAGCATGCTAGGCAGCTTACAATGAAGCCGAGTGATCTGCGTCCACTTCACTTGCTGGTGGTGCTGGCAGCTCAGGGTGAGTACCACCATCACCACACTCTGCTCCAAGATGCCATGGGATATGCTTGCCTGGCACTGACCATTCCAGAGACCATGTGTCCAGGGCAATGGTAGGGATGGAGAGGAAGAAAAGGGGAAGGCCCATGAGGTTAAGGGCCAGGGGCCAATATTGACGCATGGGTTCTAGGGAGGTGAAAAGAGAAAGGAGACAGACCCTTTCATGAGCTGGGGCTGCACATGTTCCAAGACCATTAAATTCAAATGATTTTACTAATAATTTCTAGATAGTCATGACCTGTTTAACTGCACTGTTACATGCGCAGGGGCCAGCCTTGCATATCACCATAAATTTTAAGTACAGCTCTGGGGAAACATCCTTAAAAATTATCTCTACTTTCCCTACCCCTGCCTGAAATGCAATTGCAAGTGGGGCATTTGCCACTATTGAACCCATGAGGATGAGGACACAACCTGGGTAGACACAATGGCTTGGCTATGATAGGATAAAGTACAGGGAGTGTGGTCTGCAGTGTGGCAATGTGGGGGAGGTGGGAGCTTCAAGAGGTGGATCCTGGGGAAAGAAATTAGGTTGCTGAGGTGCTACCCCCTGGAAGGGATGGAAATAGTTCTCTTGTGATCTGGGCTGGTTCTCATGTGAGGGTTGTTAGAAAGAGGTAAGCTGCCTTCCAAGATCCTGTTTTTCCTTTCATACCATGTGAGTGCCCTCTCCTTCCTGTCATGTGCTCTTACCATAACACTGTCTATCTTGCCATATTGTAAACAGAAGCTCACCCACTGAAGTCCTATGGATGAAAAGCTAGGCTTTTTCAAGCTCTAAAGCTGTGAGCTAGGTGGGATATCCAGTCTTGGGTACTTTATTACAGAAAAGAAAATCTGTATACAAATAGATAGCGAATGAGTTAGAAGTATCAGGTCTAAGGGAAACTTCACTCTCCAAAGTCTGCATCCATTCCAAAGGAGCCATTGCCCTCACCGCTGTCAGAAGGGACAAATGGCTCTCTGTGGTGTGTATTAGCATACTAAACACACGCTAGTCTCTAGGCTCCCTCAGTATCCCAACTGCCTGGAACATACTTCATAGCCCATGCCAGCATCCTGCCTCTTCTCCCCCTGCCTCTTACCCTCTAACTCATGGGCTCCACCCCCGACCCCGGCCAGCTTCTCGTTCTTTTTATAACCCTGCTATGCTGATCACACCCTGCCTTGTCTTCCTCTTAGTCCCCTCTCCATGTTCTCTCTTTTTGCCCCTCTCTCTTGGTCTCCTTGCTCACACTCTTTATTTATTTATTTCTTCTTCTTCTTTTTTTTTTTTTTTTTAAACTCTTGCTCTTCCTGCCTCCCCTCTCATGGCCAAGTCCAATGTGCCAGCCATGTTCAGTCTACAACTTTCTCTCTCTGCTCTGGACTCCTACAGCCTCTGGCTGTTCTCTTCCCGATATCTACAATAATAACAACAAAACCCTTTCATTTAATCGTACCTGGAGTGGTCATGCCCTCAGTTTATATAAGAAGGTGCCTCCATGCCAGATGACATCACTGATGTAATGCTAATAAGCCCAGCCTTCTTACTCTGTCCAGATATTGACTTTAGAGGTCATCAAGAAGCTAGCATACATCTAAATGCTTTACAAGGGAGAACAGCTTGCTTGTTTTTAAATCAGATTCTCCAAAGGACCCATGATCGTCCGAGTACAGGAAACACACCTGTAAAGCCTGAGCTTTCAACATCTGCTCAGCATTCTGTCTGTTCACACTGATGTGATAATGGTCACTAGCAGATGAGTGCAAGGCATAGAGCAGACCAACACAGTCGAGACACCACAGAACTGAATTGGAAGATGGGGAACGTGGGCAGACCAGAGAAAAACCAAGCCCCTCCATTCCCAGCACCATCTTGGTAAGATGAGATTCATGGCTATACTAGAGTCATAAGTCAACCCTTCTTGATCCATACAGGTACATCTCAGAGCAACCGCAGTGCCCTACTAGACCACTAAAATAAAACTAACATCAAGGCAATACAACTCACGAGACTATTTCTTTTTCTAGTGCATATAAAGGTTATATTTGTAGAACTGGAGTTTTTCAAGTGTGCAATAGCATTGGCTAAAAAACAATGCACACAAAATTATTAAAATATACTTTACTGTGCTGGGGTTGAATCTCAGTAACAGAATACTTGCCTGCATGTGCAAGGACCAAGGCTCCGAGTTCCATCTCCAGCACGGCAAAGGAAAAAAGAAAAACTTACTTGCTAAAAAGAATGCTAGTTAAAAAAAAAAAAAAAAAAAGAGTGCTAGTGCTCATCTGAGCTTCTGGAAATATAACATCAGCAGACTTGCTGGCCACAAAGCTTCCAGGAACCTTAAGAAACATACTGTCCAAAGTTGAGCAAAGTACCATAAAATGAGGTAGTCGGCCTTTGAAAGCTGCTAGCACTGCATATAATTCACATTATTTGAAAGCTGTTAACATATGTTTATAAATCACTGCATAATAGTGTTCCTTTTCCCCCAATTTGTCTCGCCGATGTCTTTGGAGAAAGGCCAAGGTCCAATAACCCCTTCAGTCATCCAAGAAGATGTTTTCCAGCTGTACGGCTCACGCCGATGCTGAAGTACCCCTGTCAGCGCCTGGACCAGCCAATCCACTCTGCAGAAAATTTTGTCTTGCCCAGATGGGGGAGTCCTCCTCTAGGCTTTTGTTTTATTTTGTGGGTTTCTTGCTCTTGTTTTATTTTGCATGACACTTTATTGTAAATGTCTAGTACACGATGTACAAGCACCACACACACAAACACACTTGGCTTGTGAGAAGCCAAAGCCACCTCCTTTAAAACCACATATTTGTAAACACTTAACCTAGGAAATGAGGGCGTAACTCACTGACAGCCCATTTTTCATTTCCCCACACATGCTCCCTTGCATCTTAAATAGGAGCTAAGAAGAATACGTTGTCATGTTTTAGTCTATGCCTTTCTTAGGCTTAGGCTTCAGTGTGGCAGAGATGGAAACAAACGTGCAGTAATCTGTCGATGATTCAAGACTTTGGGAATGCAGCTATTGATATAAGAAACACAACATGGCCTGGGCAGGCGGGGTGGGGTGGGGATGGGGGTGGAAACCCTCATTGGCTAGATGCAAACCCAAGACAGTCCTATAGGAGCAGGAGTCACAGAGCAGTGGGCCCTGCGCCTGCGCACCCCAGCGGACCATGAGGTTAACAGTGTTGCAGCTTAGAGATTGGAAGCAAGGACTAAATGAGTCCCGGCTGCTATGGAAGAAGATGTTTGAGAAGCATGAAGCTGCCCGCTACTCATCTAGCATGAGCAGAATCACAGAGTAAGACAAATCAGCGAGGGACTAGAATTTGAGATGACTGTGAATCCTGAAGAGAGGTCCTGGATAGAATGGCAAATTGGATCCTTGGAAAGTTATGTTCTGCCAGAAACTTCATTAAATAACAGAACCTGTGATCACTAAGAACCATTTTTTTCTTTTTCTTTTAATTTAATTTTATTATGCTGGGCTAACTGGGGCCACGAAGTACATAGTGATCCTGGAGCGTATTCTCTGTATACATAGCTAGCTTCATCTTTCTAATTCTTCTCTTCTCCTATTACTTCCAGACTAAGAGTAGAGACACTTTATTTTTTTCCTCCTGGTTTTTGTTTCGAGAGAGGGTCTCATTTAGTAGCCCAAGTGATACCCCAACTCCTTCCATCAGACCCACAGATTCTGGGGTTCTACCATGTAAGAGAAACATGCCATATTTGTTGTTTCATTAGTGATCACACTTATGGCACCCACTAAATGGGCATCTGATCTTCAATATGTTCCTATTAGGCTTTAATCTTGAGTAGCCCCTAAAATAGTCAAAATGAGGGTTCTTCAGAACACGGAACATCTGTACTCCTAAATCCAGCAGCCTAGAATGCCTGCTTTACAATGCACATATCCACTCTGAAATGGACTCGAAGGAACTTTTTGGTAAATTAAAGAAAAATGCCAATTTCATGTTGTTCCTTTCCTCAGCCTCTTTATCTATTGATAATGAAATGAAATCTGTCCAAGCCCAGGTACTCTCCCTCAGCTGCTATTACTATTGTTATCATTAAAAATTATCACCTTGGTTTTTTTTTTTTCTAAAATTGCTGATTTTCAATTCTCCCTTCCTAGTCACAAATTCTTAAATGGAAATGCTTTCCACCACAGCTGACATAAATAAATAAATAAATAAATAAATAAATAAATAAATAACCTAAAGGCCATATAATGTAAATTCTGTCTAGGGTTTTATTTTATTGATAAGTCACAATAAAAACTGTAGCTCATTTGTATGGGGACCATTAAGTTTACAAACATGGTCCAGCTTCACAGCCTCTGTTAATTGCACAGGGATCCTGGGAGATGTTATAGTAAGGTGAACAGCAACTCAGCTCTGAGAAGTTCCTCAGCAGTCATTCTGATGCCACAACATTTAAGGAACTGAAAAGGAAGAGCCTGTAGCCATGTAACTGATGCTTTGTTGCCTGACCAATCATTTCCACTTGAATGAAAAAGAATAGAGTGGTTACTTTGTTCTGGGACCCCTTAGACGCAGGATGGTGACAATGGGGGAATTTTGGGGCTCCTGAGTGGAAATCATGGCAGCTTGGTTCAATCAAATGATGCCTTTTGTATCTTACAGCTGGTCTCTGTTACTGAAGAGTCAACATATATAACCCAGCATCACACAACTTAGTTCTAACAAACCAACTCTAATAAGTGCCTCCAGGTGTACCAGTATTCTCTTCGGGACCCTCTGGAAAACACTGTTGACTGAGGAATTAGATTAAGTCTTTTAAATTTTCCTGTATAGAGTTCTAGATTTTGGATTTTTTAGTATCATTAGGAGGCTACTACAATTAAGAGGCTATTAATTTTAAGTTATTTGATTGCTCACATTTGTTTTGAAAGCCATTCACATAACAACACACTTATTGAAATGATTTTAATAAACCTTACATATTTAAGCCTCAGAATATTTACTTAAGAAAGGGATGGGGGACAAGTGGGTACAGAAATACCAAATAAAAACCAAAGATCAAAGATAATACCCAACAACAAAAAGGAAAAAAGCAGTATTTTAAAGTGGAAAAATAAAGACTGGGATAAATGCATTAGCCAAGGATCTATAGCAAATACATATAAATAAGGTCAAGAAATATTCTTTAACTTGAATATAGCTTACTACTTAAGTTGAAAGTCACAGATCACATTATAGATGAATTGTGTTATATTAAGACCTAGTCTCTCAAATCATTCAAATAATCAACCCAGAGGAAGTTACTAAACAGTTTATATGTTCAGATTTCTACTTCTAGGGACTCAAGTCTTTGGATGTCTCTTAACACTTAGAAGTTATACTAAACTGTCAATGTTTTATTTTTTTAAGGAACCAATGGCTCAACTTTCTGGCTTAACAAGAGGGAAACGCCTGGTATAACACGTAGACAATGACCCGAAGTTAGAGAAGTCCTAGATCTCGAAGGAAAAGCAATAGCCCCTTTTCTAGACCAGCATAACCCATGACCACATTCTAAACATTTGTCCTTGCACGCACAGATAGTGTGGTCCTTGCCTCTCATCAAGGAATCTTCTCTTTGAAACAGATGGAGATCATTACAGAAGACCCAAGCAATCAAAATGCAGAGTTATGCAGCCCAATTCCAACAGATACATCTAAAAACAATTCTGGCACCAAAGGTTCAGGGAACACCATAGAAGAAGAGGTGGAAAGATCTTATGAGCCAGAGGATCAGGGAGTTTGCTGTAAAACTGTGCCTCCTGGTCATGTCAGAAAACCAAAGTCTCACCAACATGTCTGCCTAAACATGAGCCGAACAAGAATGATAACTATAGACAAGCCAAAGTGGATGACGGAGTGTATGTGAAGCCAAAGTGGATGGCAGGGTGTGTGCAAAGCCAAAGTGGATGGCGGACTATGTGCGAAGCCAAAGTAGATGGTGTGTGTGTGTGTGTGTGTGTGTGTGTGTGTGTATGTGTGTGTGTGTGTGATGGGGCACAGGTGGAGGTGGATGAGGGGAGACCAGAGTTCTCAATTCTACACAAAAAACTACAGGCAACTAAAGGAGCTGAGAAATAGTCTTCCCCAGGGAAGAGCACACCAATTGGTTACGTAAATACCAAGGTCAGCCCTGAAAACATACATACAAGTAACATTATACAGACTGAGTAGGTTATATGTAGAAATATATTTGTGTATACATATATGCGTGTAATGATAATAAAAGAAACCATGGATTTAATAGAGAGCAAGGAAGGGTATATGTGAGGGTTTAGAGGGTGGAAAGGGAAGGGAGAAGTGATGTAGTTATATTATAATCTCAGAGAGAGAGAGAGAGAGAGACAGAGAGAGAGACAGACAGAGAGAATTTTCTTTACCAAATAAATGTCATTTCTCAAATAAGCAATACCTGTGTTGTGAAAATTTGCTCTGCCGACCAGTCCTCAAGCACCCACCCCATACAATCTCCAAAGTCCTGCCTGTGACTTTTGCAATCATCTCTTCCTGAGACACGAATGTCAGGGCAATTGGGCAGGGTTGCAAAAAGCCAATTAAGGCGGTTACTCTGAGTGGAGGAAAATGTCAAGAAGCATAAATTCTTATTTAGCCAAGATCATGCTGACACGAAAGTGGTGTTCTAGGAACCAAAAGGAATTCGCCTAAAAGAACAAATGTTTCTGGCTGAAATTTGTTCCCAAATTTCCTGGTAACTCCTCAAGGTCATAAGGTTCCAGAAATCAGAGAAATCAGTGTCTCTCCAGGTACACCAGGGTGAATCAAGGTCAAAACTAAATATTCAGAATCATCGTAAATTTTTTTTTTTTTGACATTTTAGGAATTGAAAACATTTGCAATTTTCTTTCTTTAAGACAATACTTTGGTGTGTTTTTAGCTTGTACGATCCACTAAGGAATAAAGTAGGGTTGTGTTTTGTTGTTGTTGTTGTCTTGAGACAGGCTTATAACTCAGGCTGACTTGGAACTCTCTATGGAGCCCAGGCCGGTCTCAAACTCACAGAAGTCTTCTTACTCAGCCTCTTGAGGGTTGAGATACAGATACAGGCCACCATACACGGCTTAAGGTAGCTTTTCTTTTTAAAGATTTGTTAAGTACCCTCTTTGAAATAAATACTGGATTACAAAAGACTGTACAGTCACATTTCACTGCTGACCCTATTGTCTAAGTAATGTTTGTAATGCTGAATCGCAGCTACAAGAATATCAGAGAAAGCATATGGCAGCAGTAGCCACATGGATTGTGCTACAATTGGAAAAACAGTAAAAATACCTGGAGCTGTCATAAATGTAATCACTATTAATATTTCTCTCTTTAATTTTTTATGGACCCATAAAACAAAAAGTACAAGTAAACAAAACAGGAACCAGAAGATTAAAGTCTCCTTGTATGGCATGGGAGGGAGCCGATTGAAGTGGAATGCTACACATGAACTGGAACATCCGGGAGATAACCTGGAGCTATTACTCACAGGTTCAGTTCAGCTTCTTCCTGTTTCATTCACAATTCCCCCTGCAGGTCCCACCCCTCGGGCAATAGGACATCCTAGTCTCCCTATTTGCAAATCCCTCTAGATGCACTATCTACATCCTTTTTCAATTGGCTCCCCTGTAATTACGTCCCAAGTAGATAAGTGCTGGAGTCCAGTGTTTTGGTTTGTTTTTGTTTTCATTTTCTTTTTCCTCTTTCCTGCTCTGTATTGCAGAACTGTATTATGGAGGCAGGACTCAACAAATGAGAGGTACTCTAGGGAAAAGTTGGGAGAGTTGAATGAAAGGAAAACTTTGGGTATTCTTTTTTTTTAACCTGTCCCTTTCTGTTTTAAGTGATGTCACCTACACTGAGGCTGTATCTCGTATGGTTGTCATCATGATTGCATGGCAGCTCCATT
The DNA here is from genome assembly GCA_907169655.1 of Acomys percivali. Classification (NCBI taxonomy): domain Eukaryota; kingdom Metazoa; phylum Chordata; class Mammalia; order Rodentia; family Muridae; genus Acomys; species Acomys percivali. The sequence goes on from OU015757.1 coordinate 42,985,735, forward strand.
GGAGTTCCATAGCCCCATTATAGTTTCCTGGCTCTAACATGATGTACTGGCTACACCAGGGTTCCAAGATTCCGATGTCACTATGGTTTCACCATGCTGTCAGGGATGTATGGCTCAACTGGGTTTCAAATTCATGGTTCTATAGCCCCACTGTGTTTCCATGGGTCCATCATGGCTTCACAGCCCTACTGGGAACCAATGCTTCCTTTGGGGTTCCCGTGATTCTGACTCCATGACTTACCATGTTAAGAAGCAATTGTATTATTATTTACTTTTTCTTTCATAAGCAACTTTAATAAAGTCTTTTTTAAAAAATACAGAAGTATTCTAAACAATATTTCTAGCAGATCTAGGTTTTGATTTACTAAATACAGTTTTACTAATACACATGAAACTAAACATACAATTTTAAAGTGTACTTTCTGAAATAACTGTTGTCCTACCACTAGTCCACACCTCAATTTTCAGGAGCTCTGGTGTCTAATGAATTAAGGACATACTTTCATCTTTCCCTATCAATCTCTACAGTAAGTTCAAAAGAGAAGACTCCCCTTAGCTTTTTTGCTCTCAGATCCTGGAGGCACAGCACAGCACAGCACAGCGCAGCGCAGCGCAGCGCAGCGCAGCACAGCATAGCACAGCGCAGCGCAGCACAGCACAGCACAGCGCAGCGCAGCACAGCACAGCACAGCGCAGCACAGCGCAGCACAGCACAGCGCAGCACAGCGCAGCACAGCGCAGCACAGCGCAGCACAGCACAGTGGTTTAAAGTTTGAGTCCTTGACTGCTGCTTGTTTAGCATTCATCTCTGCCATTTGCTAGCTAGATGGGCAACTTACTCAGCCTCTCTGTGCCCCATGTTGCTTATCCATACAACAAGGACAATGTATAACGCACCTGGATGCTATGAAGAATGCAATAATTCTCTGAAGAAATACTCTTACTGCTGTAAGGTTAGTGTGTAGTATTAACTATGACAGCTCTTCCATTGGTAGCCTTTGATCCAACCTCAGGAAACCATCCCACCAAAAAAGAGTTTTGTATCCATCTTTGGCTGGCTTGCTTACTCCAAATTCAGAAAATTCATCTGTGCACAATGCCAACTCTGTCTCCTTAAAAGATCCTTCTGCTGCCCTCCCTCTCCCAGCAAAACTCTTCCGTTCTTTGGAACACAAAGGGCCCTGGCATTTTCATGTTACCCACATCACACTTGGTCCAGGGATTCACGTGTCTGCCTCCTGTACCACTCTGGCTTTTTATCTTTTGGAGAAAAGGACTCTGCCTCCATTATCACATAATGCTGCCCAACCAATGCTCCCTAACCCTATACAAAAGGTGTTCAACAAAAGATGTTTTGGAAAAAAAAAAAAAGATGTTTCTCTTGAAGCCAGTTCCAGGCTGTGGTCTGTAAGCACAGGCTGCCCTCGTTCTTCATTTGTTATGCTGCCTTTGAAGTAGTGTATGTGCACAGAATACTCACAAAAATAGCCTCTCCTAATTCACAACTTAAGTAAAATAAATATTTTCCTTACTTTTATAGTTGTTCATACTTTTAATATGTCAAAACCGTCAAGCTTAACTCGGCTCTGGATACTCTCTTTAAGTCTTAAAACACCCTCAAATAGCATCGTTCTTTACAGTTTATAACCTGCATTTGCTCCTGTTGGTTCAGTTGAGCCATACGACATACAGTGTTCTGCATGAGCACACAGAGCAGACACTGGGACCCAGACTTAGACAGGATAAGTGCTACGTGCACCAGCATCCCACTCAGCACATGTAGGCCTGCATGGAACACACACAGCTGTTACTTCCAATCTAATTCTCTGACCTAGCCTCCGAATGAGGACATGTAACCATGGCAACACCATACTGTGGGCCTATTGTCAAACAATGGGAGTCTGAAGTGATTTTTCTTTAGTTATTCTGAAGAGCTGCATCTCCCACTCTGCTTTTCCACCCATACCAGCAAATGGAAGGCCTCAGGCACAAAACTCAAGTAAAGACTGCAATAGCCAATGGCAGACTGGAAGGCCCATGCCAGATGGTCAGTCTGAGGCTAGTACTCTTTTTACCAATTGTGTAGTTTTTGCTCTTGAATACTGAAAGCTTATTGAGGGTGGGGCCATGGATGTTTTTATCATTAGTGTGAACTTTGTAAGGAGAATATATTTTGTGTCACTGCCAACTGGCTAGCACGTCACTGGTGATTGCATCTAGTTAAGGAGGAAAAAGTAATATGACTGTATGTATGCCACAGACAGGGACATGGTGCATATTCTGGCTCATGAAATGCCGTAAGGCCATGTATCCTTCAGGATGGGAGAATCTCCCCCACCCTGCCAGATGCTCAGATGGTTGCTGGAGGGCAGCACCCAGCTGGATAGTTTGATGGAGACTATCTTTGGTGAAGGGGGCTGGCATGTCTGAAATCACATGCTTTTCTTTGGTGTCAAATGAAGGGTTTTTAAAGGATTGAGTCCCTTGTCCCATCCTGTATCAAGGTAAAGGGTCCTCCCAGTGCCACAATGTCTACCAAGTAGGCTTTAGCCTTCATTGAGGTCCAATCTTAGGCCAGTGTCTCCCTTATCCGGTCCCATTTCCTTCTCCACATACTTCTTGGGGATGGACCCTCAAACATGCTTTTCTAAGTTTTCTGTCCAGTAACCCTTCTTGGGTCTGCCTCCAGGGAGCTTGACAGCATAGAGTTTTTTGAATTACTGATTTTCAGTACCTTGTTAGCAAACTAGCTTGGATTTACCCTTCAAATATGTCCTCAATAGATTATTTTCTTCCCATCTCCTCTGCTACCCTGAGTCAATGCTAGTGTTGACTTTCAGCACTGGCAAACAATTTAGACAATGGCACAAGGCTTGTAGGAAAGCTCCCCAGGACCTGCCTGGCTTGATGAGGAAAGCCAGATGCTCTTGAGCAGTGAAGAACCTAACAGTGAAACACAAAGGCTATGTAGCCAGTTCTTCTGAAGCAACCATGGCCTATTATACAATTATCTCTCTAGTTGTCCCATGGCTTGCTTGCTGTATAATCCGCATTGACAGCCACCATACCTTTTCCAAGGGAATCAGGCCATTTCCGTCCTCTGCTCAAAACTACCCTGTTGGGTGTGTAAGTGCTGTGCACTGGCTGCCTCTCCTCTAGTTTTCTCTCATGATCTTCTAGCTACATATTCAGACACCCCAAGCATACTCTACCTCAGGGGTTTTGAATTTCTTTCACATCCTGCCTTTAGAAGTTGGACCCCAGAGAGAGACACATAGTCTCCCTTCTTTCACAGGGTCTCTGCTTAGCTGTGACAGAAGCCTTCCAAGATTGCCCCTCCTTACCTAGTCTCATATTGTAACTGATTTTTCCACAGCACATGGTATCTATACAGGCTGAGGATCCCTAATCTGAAGTCCAATATGGCCCCCCAAATTCAAAACTTCTGAGTACTTGCATGCTGCACAAGTGGGAAATTCCATATCTGGCCTCAAGACGAATCATAGTCAAAGCACAGGTATGAGTCAGATACCGCGATACATGCCTATTGTTCCAAGCTAATCAGGAGGTAGAGGCAAAAGAATCATATGCATCCATGATTTCAAGGCCTGGCTGGCTAGGCAGTAAAAAGATACTCTTAGAAAAAATAGTCACAGGTATGCTAAAGACATTGTATATCATTACCTTCAGGCTCTATGTGGAAGATGTATTAACGCAACATAAATGAACTTGTGTGTTCAGGTTTTGGTCCTATCTTCCAGCTTTCTCATTATGTATATATGCAAATACTTCAAAAATCCCAACAGTGAAGCACTTCTCTTCCCAAATGTCTTAGTTTCTATTCCTGTGGTGACAAAACAATCTTACAAAAGCCATTTAAAGGAGAAAGAGTTTATTCTAGCTGGCAGGTCAAGGCCAGGCCATCACAGTGGGGAAATCAAGGCAGCGAGGGCTTGAAACAGCTGATCACGTTACACCCACAAACCGGAACTGAGAGCAATGCTTCAAGACAGTGATGAGCTCCTCCCTCCTTCCGCTTATGCAGCCCAGGCTCCCTTGTCCATAGAATTATCCCACCTGCAATTAGGACAAGTCTTCTAATATCAATTAATGTAATTAAGACAACCCCCCACATCTGACTTTCACACAATGCTTCACACTTTCTCTGGTGCCTCATATTTGACCATGTCCCCTGGATGGGGAGGCCTGGTGGCACTCAGAGGAAGGATAGCAGGTTACCGAGAAGAGACTTGATACCCTATGAGCATATACAGGGGGAGGAGGTCCCCCTCAGTCACAGTCATAGGAGAGGGGAGTAAGGGGAAAATGGGAGGGAGGGAGGAATGGGAGAATACAAGGGATGGGATAACCATTGAGATGTAATATGAATAAATTTAAAAAAAGACAACCCCCCCACAGACATGCCTATCAGCCCTTCTCACAGGTGACTCTAGACTCAGCCAAGGTGACAACAAGCATTAGCTACCACACTATGCATTTTGGAGAAAGAGTACTCAACCTACACACTCATGTTTGTGTATTTTCAGTTCCCCTGTATTAACCTGTAAGTTCCCTGAGTGTAGGATTTTGTCTTGTTCGCTGTTATACACCTAGGTCACCACCTGAAACACTTCATGGATTTGATTAGAAAAACAAAATAAGTTTGACTCCCACTAAAATGTCTGAAAGTGGGTCTGGAGAGATGGCTCGCTGGTTAAGAGCCCTGACTGCTCTTCCAGAGAGCATGGTTTAATTCCCAGTGGCCACGTGGCAGCTCACAACTGTCTGTGTGTAATTCCAGTTCTGGAGGATCTGGCGTTCTCACACATACATGCAGATAAAACTCCAATGCATACAAAATAAACGTTTTTTAAAAATGAGAAAGAATTAAAAAGAAAATCTCTGAAAGCATGTAGGAACAGGATGGTGACAGAATGTAAGGAGGAGCCTTGACTTTGCACTGTCAGAATCCTGGGCCCTGGAAAGTCATGTAAAAACAGCCCACAAGGCTGGGCAGTGACTGGTAAAGATGCAGCACGCTCCAGTTTGTGTGCAAGAGCACTGGCTGCCACAGGGTTGAGTGAAGAATACATGCTTTATTGCCAAAAGGGACATCCTAACTCTGCAACTTTCTGACCTAGTCTAAATTTAAGGAGGCTCTGAGCCTGATCCAAGCAGGAGTTAGTGCCTTTCCTGGTTCAGGCTCAGTCCATTCTCTTTTCTAAAGATTGAGTTGTTTTTACAGTTAGGATTTTCAACAACCGGAAGAAAAATATGCTTTTGGAATTACCATCTTCTGAAAGTTCAGTAGTTTAAAGCCAATTCTAACAAAGCCATAAGCCTCAGATAGCTACCTATGGATAGACCTTTGGCCAACATATTTACCTATGGATAGACTAGTGGTCACCATATTTACCTATGGATAGACTAGTGGCCATCATATTTACCTATGGAAGGACTAGTGGCCATCATATTTACCTATAGATAGACCAATGGCCATTATATTTACCTATGGATAGACTAGTGGTCACCATATTTACCTGTGGATAGATTAGTGGTCACCACAAGTCTTTATCTTTTGCACAAACATTAGTATTCTTAGACTAAAAGACATTTGCTTTCAATCCCAGACATCTGGCACATCAAACATAGAAAAGCCATTGTTGAGAATAAAGCTGATGTATTAGAATACTCACCATGACACACCTTTTCAGGGATACAGATGCGTTTGAGGCCATAGTATCGTATGTCAGACCCGCTGTCCAGATTTGGAAAGCTGATGTCCACAGGCTTTTCATGAGCAGCCTGTACTCAGTGTTAGTCATTTCTTAGGTATGTCTCCTTGTGATGTGACAGAGGAAGGCTTTCTTACTTCATCCTCATTATATTTTACACAGACAGATGGTCATTGGCCTCAGTATTAATTCTCATACAGTTAAGCCCTTCCTGAGTTGTTTTCAGCTCTGTTACAGAAGAGCTCAGTACTTGCTTGCCTTTAGTTTTGTTTTGTTGTTACAACACGGGTTATATACATTCACCAGACTGAATTTTTTTCCTGGATAGAGGCTGCCCTTTTTCTAGTGGCTCTGTGACCTTACATAAGTCATTTGCCACCTGGAGGGATCTGCCCTGAAGGGGGCCTTTGGAGCACCCCCCCCACCCACCACCCCAGCATAAACAGTTAGTTTATGCTTCTTCAATTTAGAGAAACCATGTAATGAAATGTTTGTTACTTAGGAAGTTGAAGATACCTGAGATGGATAGACAGACAGACACATCACATAAGATATCTCCCCCTTCTCTCTCTCTCTCTCTCTCTCTCTCTCTCTCTCTCTCTCTCTCTCT
>OU015757.1:42992089-43014058 GCA_907169655.1 Acomys percivali
CTCTCTCTCTCTCTCTCTCTCTCTCTCTCTCTCTCTCTCTCTCTCTCACACACACACACACACACACACACACACACACACACACACACACTTTCTTTTGCTTATAAAAGCAAACACAACTTCAGAACACACATAAGAAATTGGCTATTGTGGTTACTTGCAGGCTGTAGGGGAGAAAAGAGACTTTTAATTTAATAAATATAACCTTAAATTACTTTTACATTGTCCTATGCATAGTCATTTTCTTTTTACTAACAGTAGTTTTTAATGTCGCCAATGATGTGAGAAGTACATCTTATTTGTACTTAATACACTTTATTTTTAAGATTAAAAAATGCTTATTCCTATATAGCTCAGCAAAACCCAATAAAGACCCAATTTAGTGAAATCCTATTACTTTTCTTGGCTTCCATTTGGTCGCTTCCATGTTGCAAGGAGCATGAGCTTTGGAATGAAAGTTACTGGGGTACAAGTCCCGGATGCAATATTTGCAAATCTGTATTAGGGGCTCTATTCAGGTAGCTTACTTGAACCATAGTTTTCTTATCTCAAAACCAGCTCAACAGTGAAGAGCTTCAGCAACTCATGCAGAGGGCGAGGGTTGAGTTCCCAGCGCCCATGCCAGGTGGCTCTAGTTGTAATTCCAACTCCAGAGATCAGTGTCCTCACCGGGCCTTCTCAAGCACCTTTACTGTTGTGAACTGTCGACAGACAGACAGACAGACACATACATACACACATACACACACACACACACACACACACACACACACACACACACACACACACGCACACCATACAAGTAAGATAAATCTTAACAACAACAAGAAAACCGCAATAGCAATATCTAAAAATAGATCTGTTGGACAGACTAGAAATCATTTAAAAGAAAGTGCCTAGCAAAAAGCAGGCTGCAGAAGCAGCTTGTCATATTGTTGTAATTTTCCCATTTTTGCTTTTAAAAGACAGTGGTGATAAAGTAGCATTACTTTCAAAGGTAGCTGTCTAAATACTTAGTCCTGAAACATAACATTCTAAAATATTCATGTATTTTAAAAACTATTTTATACAATAACTATTTCTCAAGTGTGTACTTTGTGCTCAGTATTGAGTAGGATACTACCAAGATGAAAAGAATCTGAACCTTATTTTTAAGATGTTCAAAAAAAAAAAAAAAAGATGTTCCTCGTCTATGGGAGAGGAGTTAGAGAAGAAAAAAGTCATTTGAATAGAAACTAGAGCCAGGAAAATACTGAGGAAATAATCACCCAGTGGAATCATATGAAATCCACTCAGCTTTGACATTTTTCATCAGTTTATAGATGAACGCTTTCAGTAGTATCAAAGCACTGCTTTTTAAAATTCATAACCTGAGTCAGAGAAATGAAAGGGATTAAAGGGTCAGAGGGCACCACCCATTAATGCTTTCCAATCAAAAGAACTAAACCAAAACAAAACCCAAACAAATAAAAACAAAACCCAGGAGTTTGGAACACTAAAGATCTCTTACCCCAATTGCAGCCAGCACCTGGACCAAGATATTTCTCAGAGAAAGTCTAAGTTTTTACATATGTCCTGGCTGTACTCAAGTATGACCTGGCATTGTATAAACTTTTCCAGGGAGATATGAGCAAACATCTGTTCACCTCAGATTGGGGAACTGATGATGATCAAAGGACTCACTCCACTCCTGTCTTGCTTGGTGAACCATGAATTCATTGGGCTACTTCCAGGAGTGTGGTTGACCCCTGAACAGCTATATCACTGAAACGTCTCACCCCGTCATGGTGATGACTTTTCCACAGTGGCATAGGTGAGCCCTCCAATCAGTTAATCTTTTACCTTCTCTAACCTGGCGCTCCCAGAGACTATGTGCAGCTGGGGCACATCACATAGGGCTAGAGTGGGGACACAGATGGTAGGAGATAGATTCTCATGTGAGTGTGCATCTAAAGTCCCTCACTGTCTCCTTATATGAGGTAAATTCAATGGGCCCAATTCTGAGGGTCTCTCATGATCACAGCTGATCTGATTAAAATAGTAGGTGCCTATTTTGCTCAAAGGAAATTGATCCAAAACATCTGTAATCCTTTTTAGTCCTGTAGTGGCCAAGCGCACTGACTTCAACCATTTGGTCCCTGCATACTCAACTGTTCTTAACTGTGTCTCATTTCAGGAAGACAGGAGACTTTAAGCCTAAATTTTCTGTGAGTCACAAGACTCATGTGCTGTGAGTCAGGTAAACAGACTCCATGTGAAATTTGAACAAAAGTACTGAAATAAGCATATCCAGCCTTGAGTTGCTTTGGCTAAGATTTGTGTTCTTGGTCCTTATATGACCTTGTTATAACCAAAACCTTCTATCATTTCACCTAGGAAACTGACATTTAACATTGGAGTAAATTCTATCCATGTCACTAAAACTAGGTAAGGGGATCAACAGAAATTATTTCTGATGGGAAGGAAAAATATTTTGTCTATTTGGTCATTTGTCTTTGTTCTTCATGCATAGCACATCCTGTATCCTAAACAATTAGCTGACTGATGGACCTGATTCTATCTTATGATACTTGAGAATAGAATGCCTTCACTAAAAGGAGAACTCTTCAAGCTTATTCAGTTTGGTAGAAAGTTCTGTGGACCATAAAACTTGAATACATGATATAACCTAATGATTCCTCCTATAATTCTAATTGCCTAGAAACTAGGTATATAGCCCAGTGGTAAAGCATGAGTTTGGTGTGTACAAATCCCTGGGTTCAACCCCAAACAAAGAAAACAAATAAAAACGTTTTTACTTTTCCAGGATTTTGTTTCCTTATAAACAGAGTGAAAAGATGGTATACACGATCACCCAGGTGCTCTGACCCATGATTTTCAACCCATCAAAACTAGTGGACACAAATAAGCCTGGACTCTTTGTTTGGCTTTAGAGACAGCAAAAGACACCAAACATTTTGCTTGATTTCATCTCAGGGAAGGATAGCATTTCTAACTGCTCAAAAGGTTAGGGAATGGATCTCTCTGTGTCCAACAGTGAAAAATTCACAAGTGACCTCATAGACGGGTTATGAAACATGGCTTTCTTGGCCAAAGGTCAACTGTTCAAAGCTGTTCTCCTTTACCCCACTCAAGATCACCAAGCCTCTGTGCTTCCTAGTCCCACAGTTTTTCTGTGTGCTCATCTTAAATCTCTCTGTGATGTCCAACCGCATGATTTCTCTGGGCTTATCTTAAACCCCTGCCCCTCTCTCCACCACCTAGAAATACTTTCTCCTCCTTCTGTTGCTCTCAAATGCCCTTCTCTCTACCAGGCCACCACTTCTCAGCCATCCTGGGTGCATCTCCTTTTCATCCCTATTCTGAATACTGACTTGATGTTCTGCCCTCTCTCTTCTGTCTACACTGTTTGTCTAGCTCATCACTTCTAGCCTGAGGGATAGCTAACACTGTCTGTCTGCTGGTAATCCTCAAATATATGGCTTTTTGCTAAATTGCTACCTGAACTTCAGGAGCCCATACGCAGGGTTTTCTGAATATTTTTGCATTTAAAATCTCTAACTAGGGACTCAGATGGCACACATCCACACTAGAGCTATTGGATTTTCTGGTCCCTGTTTTGGCTTTTCCTCAGCTATCTTCCCAGGTGCTATCCTTTTCCATTTACTGCACCATCGTCTATTCAGTTGTAAAAATCACCTAGAAATAATCTCTTTTTTGGTATGGCTTTCGGTCTTTTGTTTTTGTTTTTGTTTTTGTTTTGTGTTGAGAAAAGATCATGCAATATATCCCTGATTGGCCAGGAATGACCTACTGTGGCCTGTAACTTGGAGTAATCCCCCTGTCTCTGGCCCCCAAGTGTTGGGATTACAGGGATGTGTCAGCACACCAAGCTTAGAAACCATTCGCAATTTTCCTTGTTTCCCACAGATGCTGTGACTGTCAGCGATGCTGTTGCCACTCTTAATCCCAGCACTACCTCTTAAATCCCCCTTTAATGCCACTGGGTTTGTAAGCATTGCCTCTCTATCCCTCTAGCCTTCTCTCCCTCGCTGACTAGAAAAACTGTTCACTTCACTTTTTTTTTTTTTTTTTTTGGTCTATAAAGGATCCAGGGAGTGGTTTTAAAAGAGACCACACCTCACCTGCTCTCTCCTCATCATGTCATCAGCTCAGTTGTTCACTTGAAACTACCTCCCACCAAGATGCCTGTTCTATGTGAGTCGGATAGCTATTTGGCTTTTTTCTTCACCATTGAATCCCCAGAGCTAGGCACAAATAGACACTCTATAGATATTTGTTGAATGAATGAATGAATGAATGAATGAATGAATGAATGAGTGATCTGTTTATGCTGAAAACAGCTAATATTGCTTTTGAAATTTTTCCTGTTTACGTAAATAGATATTCTGATAGAAAAGAAAGAAAGAAAGAAAGAAAGAAAGAAAGAAAGAAAGAAAGAAAGAAAAGAATAACCAACCCCTTTAACCTCTGTGTGGTAGCTCACACCTTTAATCCCAGTTCGTGGGAGGCAGAAACAGGTGTATCTCTGTGAATTGGAAGCTAGACTGGTTTATATAGTGAGATCCAGACCAGCTGGGACTACACAATGAGACTGTGATTCAAAACAAACAAACAAACAACTTTTTTTTTCTTTTGGTTGCACTAGGAATTGAACCCAAGGTCTTGTACACTCCGGGAAAGCACCCCAGTACTGACCCAGATCCCTAGGCAGGATAGTGTTTTTTCTTTTCAATAGTCTATGTCCAAAGGATTAGCATTTGTACCGTGGGTGAGTTGACACACCCACGGAGAAGCACACAGATGTTTGTGCTCCTCCTTTGCTGCATTGTCCCTTACTGTGTGGCATCTTCCCAGTTTGACAGCTTGGAGGCCTGGAGCTTGTGTTCTCTACCTTTCTTCTGGGCAAGCTAGAAGTGACATGTCTTTGGAGGAAGATGGAAGCTTCCAGAGAAAACAGTGATGTATTCTGTAACTGAGCTTGTTTAGTGAGAAGAAAAGCTGCGCAGCATACACTTGGTCCCTGGAGTTTTGCTTTATGACATGCAACTGTGAACAACACTGAAGCTACATTCCCACATCTGTCTAAGCCTTTTGTGCACCAAACACTAACAATGAGAACAACATACAAAAATGGGCTTAACTTCAATGAAAACAAATTAAGCATGCTGTCTTTCTGTTTGTCTATAAAGCAAAAGGCCTATTAAAAAATCGACCATAAAACATATGGGTGACTTCGGACTTAATTGAATTCTAAAAGTTAAACAATTGTTTTCCTACCTTATATCCCCAACAGTCAATTAACAACAAAATTTTAGTAAGCTTACACACACTGCCTCTGGTGGAGGGGTGCATATGGTAGGAAGCTGTAGCAAGTCATATCCTATGAAGATGCACATATGCATTTCTGTATGTTATCATCCTGCGTTTCTAAACAACTGTGGCCGATCTTTCTATCAGCAGATCCAACCAACTGTGGGCTGTAAATATACACAGGAAGCAAACTGTGACTGGGCTAAACATGTCTAAACCTGTTCTTTGTTGTCCTTCCCTAAACAATAGAGTACAACAGCCGGTCTGCAGCACTCAAACCATGTTAAGTGCTGTGAGTCATCTAGGCATGATGTAATGTACCCAGCAGGACAGGCAGAGGTTATATGCAAACACTTTGTCACTAGAATTTTTGGTATCCTCTGTAGACCTAGAACCAAATTCCTTGAAAACACCAAAGGATAGCTGTGTTGTAATGGGGAGAAACTCAAAAACATGAAAAGGAGGAAACAAAGAAAAGGAAATAGCAACCACAGGAACTTCGGAGTAGACACACCCAAAGGCAAATTTTTCCTTTGTAAGGAGCAGCTAGGAAAAGCCCTGGTGTGGGGGACAGGGTGGTAGGAAAGCTGGAGGCTGCCCGCTCTTCTAGGCTTCCACATGACTGTTAGAGTTGAGTCAACAGGTGTGGACAGACTGACGGTAGGAAAGAATGCATCCGCAGGATTCACCAGTGAGTCCACTTGTAACTAAGCACATTTCACTAGATCATTAATCCTGCTTTTTGCTCACAAGAGCCAAATGCTGATTTTATATCCAATTATTCACTTAGTTGTAAATCCTCTTCATAGGGTTAGGGCTAGGGCCAGAGAAAGGGGGAGGCGGCAGGGTGTGCAGTATGTGTTAGCTTAGAATCTGTGCTCATTTAAAATTCTGATACCTTGTCCGTCTAATTTTGAATTAGACTTGAGTTTTTAAATCAGAGTATTAAAACATTATTGATTTTGAGTGTTGAGATTTCTTTTTTTTGATTGCACTTTAAACGTCACACCAAGAAGATGAGAAAAAGCAATGTGAATGCTGACATCTAGAATTCCAGGCTCAGAGGAAGAAAACGATGTGTCCTTAAATATGACTCGTTGAGAAGAAATGACAAGGAGCCATGGTTTTGGACTAAGTTCTTGAACTAGAATCCAATGGTTCAGGCTAAAACTCAAGATGGAGTCACTCATATTCCACGTCACTAAACCCAAATTAGGATGTCATGTGACCTTCTTTTCTTGACCTTCTTTTCTATCAGGACAGAGGGATAAAAACAAGTCCAAACAAGATCAGTTTCCATCAGCATAATAATAGTTTTCTGAGTAAAAATCTTCAGTGCTTGTGCAAGTGCACGCGCGAGCATGTGTTTTGCCTTTATGCGGCATGTGAATGGCAGGAGCTTGCAGGGGCCGGAAGAAGGAGTTAGATCCCTGAAACTAAAGTGACAGATAATTGTGAGCCACTCTATCGGGGCTGGGGCTAAAGCCTTCATTCTCTGGAAGAGCAGCCAGTGTTCTTAACCACTGAACCATCTCACCAGCCCCAAGTTCCCCGACTTAGTCCTGTGAAAACTTAACCTGAAGCTAACTGATCTGTTTTTCTATTGCTTTCTATCTTTATCCCCACATTACCAGGGAAATAACTTTGAAACAACAGATCTACTTTTTTTTTTTTTCCGTAACCTTACCTTCTGGTTGTTTTGTTGCTTATTTTTCATTCTGTCTATAAAACCTCTTTCTTCTGCTCATCCTATGGAAGACTTAGTCTATTTTATGGAAGGAAGTGTTGCTAGATTCTAGGACTGCAAAATAAAACCAAGAAATCATTAAACTGAATTATAATTTTGTCTTTTGACAAATTGACAAGTGTGTGTGTGTGTGTGTGTGTGTGTGTTTGCTTTTAAAAAGTAACAGGTACTCTTTCTTTAAAAAAAGATTTATTTATTTTATGTATATGAGTGCTCTCTCAGCATGTACACTTGCATGCTAGAAGAGGGCATCAGATCTCATTATAGATGGTTGTGAGCCACTATGTGGTTGACGAGAATTGAACTCGGGACCTCTGGAAGAGCAGACAGTGCTCTTAACTGCTTGAGCCACCTCTCCAGCCTGACAAGTGTTTAAAAAGAGGTTAAAAACATAATGATAATGCTTTGGAATTTATGAGGCAGGAGAGGAACCACAACCCTCCATGGCTGGCTCTGCCACTTTGGCCTGAATGACATCCGGATGCTGTTGCAAGGACCTCCCATGCTCGTAGACTAGAAAGTCAATATTATGGAAACAAATAGTTATACTACCCAAAACAATCTGCAGATTCACTCCAATCCCAAAAAAATTCTAATGTCATTCTTCCGAGAAGTAGAAAAAAAAATTTTAAAGTCAGAGTGACGGAGGAATGGCTCAGCAGTTAAGAGCATTGATGCTCTTCCAGAGGACTGGTGTTCAATGCCCAGAGTGCACATAGTGGCTCACATCCATCTGTAACTCCAGTTCCAGAGGATTCCAATGCCTCCTTCTGATACCAGGCATGCAAATGTTGCATATCAGGCAAAACACCTACACACATAACACATAGAAAAGAAGTCATATGGAAGCGTGCGCATGCAAACACACACACACACACACACACACACACACACACCACATACACCATATCACCAAAACAACCTTTACAGAAACAATAATGCCAAAGACATCACCATACCTGATTTCTACTAACGTCCTTCTGAATATGGTTTGTTTCATTTAACAGAGTGATCTCCAGGTCTATTCGTGTTCATGTGTCATAATTTCTTTTTTTCTTTATGTCTGAAAGGAATTCTGCTGTGTATATGCACAGCATTTTCATTATTGATCATCTGCTGATTGGTGTCTTGGATAGCTAGTTTATTGGCTATCACTAATAAGACAGAAATAAACATGGGTGTACCCAGATCTCTGTGACGTGTTGCCTTTTTAAAGGACAGGGACCCTTTTTACCCAATATTATCACTCTTATTGCAGGTAGGCAGTGAAATGAAATGAGATTAAAAAAAATAAGCTAAAGGCATTCATTTTAATAGACCATAACCCTTATTATCCTTCTGCTCCCTAAAGTATATATTCATACCTTATGGAAAAAAAAACTTTGTAAATGTTTAATTCTGCATGAGTCCCAGTCTCTTAATAAAACATATCTTCCACAGTGAACTGTAAGGTTTAAAGACAAATGTAAGGTCTAGCTATGAATCAGAAGACATGCCTAGTGCATAGAGAGTGCAAAGACAGTGAGATAGATTAACTCAACCCCTGAGGTTAAAAACTTTGTTGTCTTTAGGCTTGTATGATGTGCCTTGCTCACATCCCTAAGGCAAGCAAATAGTACATTTTTACCTTTTCTGTATAAAATACTCCTGACTCATTTTCAAAACAAGACCATCAAGATTATCGAAAACAGAAATGTCTCTGGACTTTTTCCAGGAAATACAAGGCAGCCGTGGGGACGCTTTGTGTAGGAGACTCTCACACGGGTTTTCAACTTAATCTCATTTAACTTGGAACCAAGCAGAAAATTCTTCTATTATCCAAGGCCCCTGTACTATTTCTAAAAGAAAAGACTGGCATACATTTTTTCCCCAAGTTAGACTTGATTTGGTGGTGGGGGCTCTAGGCACAGAAAACTCTAGAAGAAATAAACCTCTTATATGGTTTTCTTAGCTACGTCAGAACTCGTGGACGAGTTTGCCATCACACAGTGCAGAGAGAATGTAAGTAATAAAATGTCGCTTTCCTGGGCCAGGGGTGTAGTTTAGAGTTAGAAAACTTGCTTAGTATATCCAGGGTTCTGGAGTCAATCCCCAGGACTGAAAAAAGAAATGATGTGAATAAAATACAATGTTACTTTCTTCACAGAACTCAGATTGGAAACAGAAATCTATAATAAAAAATAGATATGCTGCCTTGGGTCTCTGTGACCTGTTTCAGCATATCTTATTTTTCTACAACTCTAAAATGAGAGAAACCCAGCTCTCTGGGTTGCTCAGAGAGGTTCAAACTGCTTACCATAAAGCACGCAAACCAAGACTCAGATAGGAGTGATGACTCCCATAAACAGTAGCTGTTTTTGTAAGTACTGTTGTTTCTATCACTGAGCTTGTTGGGAACCCGGGGCCAAGCAACAGGGAGAACAGAGAGATAACAAGCACAGTGATTTTTCATCTTTGGAGACAAATCTAGGATAAAATCCAGGACCTATTAGTTCTCTGGAGATGTTGGAGAAAAAAAAAAAAACAAAATTCTCATCTCCATATGGGGTCACTGCCCACACTCTGTGATCTGAGGCCTTAATGTAATGTCTAACACACAAGCCCTTAATAAGTGGTCCAGGAGACGGTGTTATCATTCACCTTCTTACTCGGTCTCCATCAATATCAATATGCTCAGGAAATGCCCATTTGGTTTTAGAGTCTGTAGAAACTCTGAAATGAGATGTAAGAGCAAAATTACCAAGTGTCATGTTGTGGTGCTTGCAGCCCAGGGCACCGTGATGGCAAACATGCTGCAACATACCAGAACCTGGTAGCAGAGACCAAGAGGAGACTGACCCTCTGAATCAGTACCACTCACTCTCCAGCCTTGCTTGGTGCTGTCAAATGTCTCCAAGACGCTGCAACTCAGGGTGTCTTGGGCACAACTGCAGATAACTGTTCCTGTGATGGAGTGATGGCAAATACTGTCTGTTCTTTTTTTTTTTTTTTTTTTTTTTAATTTCTTCAATAGTTGGGATAATATTATGCTCAACATAAGATGGCTTGCAAATGTGTCCAAACTCATTTTATGACAGGAACACATTCACAAAAGCACAGATGGCTTCCAGACAACCAAACTGACAAATGAGAGGGGTTAATTAAAAATACACTATTTTTGCCCCCTTTTCCTCTTTTGGTAACATTTTATTGTGAGTAGCTGTCTCTGTGGAAAGATAAGGAGTGGGGAGATATTAGGAGTAGCGGGCCGCATTTGGAGCCATCCACTTCCAGCTCTTACGTGCATCTGTGATTCTTATCTTCTCCCAAAAGCAGCTCGACAGCACACTCGACAGACAAGAGGTCATTTCAGCATGACAGAAATTAAGGCATTATTGATAATTATTGACATGGTCTTTAATTGCCGTAGTCAAGAATGTGGGATTTATGCTCTAAAGCTATCATAATTTCCTTTTAAATTTAACACTCTGTAACACGCATGATAATGAAGTAGGCAAGTCCTAGTTTATGAACCCAACCTTGGAGTGAATCATGTTGCACGGCTGTTCCGCGGCTCTTCCGCTGCATCTCCAGCATCGTTTCTCTCATGCTATTCAATATTCAGGACAGCCTAAGGGTAGGTACTACAGTTTATGTTGACAACCAGGATGAAAATCTGTCCTGCCCTACAGAACTCAGGGTTCATGCATGTTCCCCATGTTTTTTGTGTAGCAAATATGAGCTCAGGGAGACACTGCCAGAATCGATTCACACACACATATGCACACACACACACACACACACACACACACACAGCTCACATATTTCTCAATGACATTTGTAAAAAGAGAATAAAAGAAAGAAAAGGAAAACATTTTCAGAAACAAGATGTGATTCCCAACACTTACTCCCTTTTTTAAGGATTTGCAATAGAACAAGCACAGAGCTTTTCTATCAATAAAGTTTACGTTCTTGGTGCAGGATCAAAACATACTTGCAAGAGAAAAATCCTCTGGAATTGGATCCCGAAAATATGTGTGTGTGTGTGTGTGTGTGTGTGTGTGTGTGTGTGTGTGTGTGTATGTATGTAGCTTATATATTTTATAATGTTACAGAAATAGAATTCTCTAGAGCAGTGGTTCTTAACCTGTGGGGCACAGCCCCATTGGGGTCAAATGACCCTTTCACAGGGCTCAGCTAAGACTAGCAGGAAACAGATATTTACATTATGACTCATAACAGTAGCAAAATTACAGTTATAAAGTAGCAACAAAAGTAACTTTATGGTTGGGGTCACTACAGCATGAGGAATGGTATTAAAGGGTCACAGCATTAGGAAGGGTGAGATCCACCTCTCTAGGAGGCTAAAAAAGAAAAGCCCCTGAATGTAATTGTGAACTAGACTGGGTCCTAAGACACTGAGCCCGTTTCCTAGGGAGTGCAGCGTATTCAAGCCCCAAACAACACTCCAGCTCTCCTTGGCAGTGAGGCAGAATGGTTTCAAATAAGGCGTGGAAATTTCTCTGAGCATTTTGCTAAGTTATAGATCACACTGCTGCACCGCTGTTCTGTGAAGAACAGAGTTAGCACTGGTCCACGTGTCTGGTGGGACAGCCAGCTTGCAGGCACACTGAGCTGAGTGTCTTTTCAATGCATTTGGAGTAAGATGAGATGAGGTTGAAATTCAGGAGGGTCCCTTAAAACTGCCAAAGTAGGGTAGGTGGGGGCCTTGAAGTTCTCTGAACTTTTCTTCCAAGATAACACTGACGCCTCAGAAGTGAATCCTCCAAATGGCTCTAAGAGCTAATTCTAATCCGTTACTGGAAAAATAAACACCGAGTACATTCCCCTGCCTCCGCTGCTGCCTTTCTTCCCCAAGGCTTGTGACTGCATGGGACACACGCTAGCTGTAACAGAGAAACTGGGGGCGGAACTGGGATTTGTGACCTCGCCAGTATTTCGTAGAGACTCTCCATGATCTCTAGAGTGGCACACACAGTCTGTCAGTCTGCCTTCCCTGATGCTGACCTCTGCACGTACCCAGGTGCCACCCTACGTTCTAGGGTAGCTGGTGCAGAATGCACAAACTCAAGCCTTTGCGGCCAGGAGCGCTTGTGCCTGGCAACCATCTCCATGTTGGGTTTGTATATAAAATCATTCCATTGTTGTGATGATCAGCGAGTACCTGGCAGACACTTGTCACAGACCCTGTCTACGATGTGGCTATGTCACAGGGCTCCCTTTCCACTTCTCACTAGGAACTGGACAATTTTCTTTCACTGAAGTTCTCTTAGACGCAAGCTGCCCTCTGGCATCCTCTTGATTTGAACTCTTTCTGCTGAATCCTTCCTTTGCTAGGATTTTCCCCCTATTCCACAAGCAAGCAATGGTCTCTGCTTCCCAAACAAAACAAAATAACTGAATCTCTCTTCTAATATTCAATTTTTTTGCTGATAAATTTCCACCAAACATCAATGCTCTGCTTCTGCCCTCAGCATCCCACGGAAAGTGCACCTGCTGAGCACCCACGCTCTGTGAATGGTCAAGTCTAGTGGCCAAGCTGTAGGGTGCTACACCTGATGAGGTTGACTGGAACCTCTCAATGGCAGGCATAACCCGCTGGCTTCTCTGCACCTCTCTTTCCCAGCCCCCTGCATGCACGTTGGCTTCTGTGCATCTCTCTTTCCCAGTTTCCTGCATGCATTGCCTCATTCCTTCTGCTTCTTTCATGCCTTCACCTCCTTCCCATACCTAGTCCTTAAATGTTTTAGGTTCTACTGAAAATATATATGTATATCAATACCAGCTCCTTGGCCACACCAGGTATGCACATAAAAGCACATCACGTAACTTCAAATCTCTGACAGTGGAAGGCTCACACAAGAATGGGTGCTGCCAGAGTGATGCTGCTTCCTTTGAACACCCAGCTCCCTCCTTCCCTCCTTCCCTCCCTCCCTCCCTCCCTCCCTCCCTCCCTCCTTCCCTTCCTCCCTCCTCTCCCTTCCTCCCTCCCTCCTTCCCTCCCTCCTTCCCTCCCTCCTTCCCTCCCCCCCTCAGATGGTTTCTTCATCAGGTTAGAGCACTGAGGGTGGGTTTAGTATCATAAACAAATTAGAGTAAAGACATTGGCCACACAATACACATGCTCTAGCAATTTTTTTTAAAATTCTGAATCTTGGGCAACTGTCCTCCAGTAAATACTTTTACAGTTCCTAAAAGCAGTTATTATCCAAGGAGCATAAGTTTTCTCAGAGGAGCATGTGAGTGAACGGAGGGACGTAAACAAAAAAAAAAAAAAATTAAATTAAATAGGTGAAGTCTAATAGGGGAGCAGCAAGATTAAGGGGGGGGAAAACCAGAAATTTATTCCAGCTACAATGCAATTCTTCCGACTGTAAGGTTGCATCACATGGCATACTCCTGAGCCCATTCCTGAGATACTCTGTTGTACTTATCTTTGTCTGTGCTTTAGATCTGTGCAGTCTCTGGCACTAGGGGGTCTTCTGGCCTTGGACCACATGACAATGAACAAATGGATAAAAGAATTTTAGAAAGAGTTAAAGCAGGAGACACTGTGATCTGAGACTATCAAGACAAAGGCTGCCTTCACTGTTAATATGCAGATGATGAACTTTTGTTGTAAATGCAGCCTTAGGTGGGTTGAAGGAGTGGTCTGTAGGCAAACGGATTGCCAGAAAGAATTCCCCACCTTGGTATGGGCTGTCGTTAGTCTTACACTGTGGTTTGTCAGTGAACATGTCACCTGCAACTGGACATGTAGAACACTGTGCGAGGGTCTCGGGACAAATCACTAAGTCCCTTATTAATCCATTTCATTGTCATAGTCTGTGATTTCTGCATTGCTCCTCACTATTCCTATGTGTGCTTAAAGGTCAGGCCCAAACTCCTGAGTATCCTGGAGGTGAGAAAGGATTTGTCTCTTCTCATAGGGGCTCTGCCTGACACAGGCACTTGACAGGGAGGAGGTAGGAGAACCTCTCAGCAGCCTAATACCTCCTTCCCAAACTAGAAATCTGAGGGTCACTTTCTTTGTTACTGGTATCCAAAGACACCTGGCACTGCAGATTGAATCCCCTTTGTAGTATTTTAATCATTTCTCCCCTTTCTTTTTTTTCATTTCATTTCTCCCCTTTCATACACAACTCCCCCTCTCCAATTCCTCCGTGTCTCACCTCTCAGACCACTGAACAGTCCTCAGGCAATGTCTCTGCTTTAAAGTCCCCCTACACAGAGTAGGCTCATAGCTACTGAACACACAGGTGTAGGTGTGGCATAACCAATGTCTTGTGGGAAAGTCATATAAATAGATCTAGAAATGTCTAGATAAAAGCATCTCTTTATTCCCTTTCAAAAAATATCCGTCAAGAAAGGTTATTGGTGTTGGGAGCTAACTGATTTCCCTTTGAGCCAGTTTCCTTCTATTTTACTTAAATGGCCATTTCTGTCATTTGAAATTATAATCTGTGACTATTTACAGTACTTTTGAATCTCTCCCATGAGATACTTGTTAAATTCCTTTGGTCTGTGGCTGTCACCAAGGACAGATCCTGTGTCTATGAACTTCACACACATGTGTCCTATGCAATGTGTCCTACACCTACCAACGTATCTCCCAATTGGTACTCAAAAGTTTACTGATAGAATAAATGTTCTTTAACAGCCCTTTTCTATAGACTAGGATTCATTTATGATACTATAGACTTCCGGTATTACACTACTTGATTGTTTCATTATTTCGTTCTTAGCCTCAGAGTCTGACAAGCACACTTTATTTGCTCATGAAACAGGGAAATTGGGCATTCAAGCAGATCTTACTGACTGCAGAACTTATCCTCTGGTTTCCCCAGCTCTCACCTTCCTACATATGGACTCCTTCTATAGAACAGACAATATCTACCTCTGCTTCTCCCCATCAAAATGGGCACCACTGACACCCCACACTGGAACCTTTTAGAAACACTATTTCAAGTAGCTAGTTCAAAGTCTAATAATCTTTGGATGAAACTACTTCCCAGAGCCAGCAAGTGGGTACTCAAGCTCACACTGTGGTTGTATATGATGGTGGAGGATGAAGGCCTTCAGGAAGCCTTGATGGAGAATGACCCAAGAGCTACCTGTCCACTGACATGTCCCAGACAAGGCATGGGCAAGCTAATCTGGACAGTGCTTCACTGTTGCATCAGTAAATTACAGTGTGAACCACTGAAGACTTTCAATTCATCTGGTAGGAAGCACTAGTAAACACAACCAAAACCTCTTTCACTACAAGGAAAACTGTTGGGGGTTTTTACTCTCTATTTACTCTCAGAGGACATTAGAGACTGACTAGGTTCAGGGTGTTTGCTAATGCCATGCGCTCCCCATCAGGCCTCCTGCGGGGTGAAGGGCTGGAGACTCCAGTAGGAGACCCAAAGCTCTGTGTAAAGGGAGGGAAAGGAAATGCCTCATTCTTCTGGGATGCTTGTGGAATGTTTGATGAATACCTAGGCTTAAAAGCACCCATAATATTTGTATCTGTCAGCTTTGCAGTACTACAGTAAAACACCAGAGGCAACTAGTTTTACATATTAAAAAAAAAGAATCATGTAGTTTGCAGTTCCTGAAGGTTCAAGACCAAGACACAAGCAGCCTTATTCATGTGTCCTCTTGATGGCAACATATCATGGTAGGAGGACACAGAAGAGCAAAGCAGTTGTATCTGGAACTGACACAATAAGAGAAAGGGCAGGCAAGGTCCTACAGTCCCTTCCAAGGACATGTCCCTAGCACCTAAGGACTTCCCAGAGTCCACACATCTAATTGCTTAATTATTAAATAAAATAAAATAATTAAGTTAATTATTTAATAACATTTAATGGATAAGTGTTTATAATTATTTAATGTATATTTAATTATTTAAATAATAATAACCCAACAATATTTAATTAAATAATTAAAGCATAATCAAACCACAGCAACATTTAAAGTTAGCAAGAGAAGGAGAAGAGGATGGAAAGGCAGGTGTGGCGAATAGGACAGAGACAGACAAAAGGAATAAGGATGAGTTAACAGTGCCCTAGGGATCAATAGGAGAAAAAGATAGAACTATAATTTGAAGCAGATCATGAGGGACTGTACATGCCAAGCTAGGTAGTTTAGGGACAGATGATAGTTATCAATGGTTTTCTAACGAGATGGTGTCTCTTCTTCACTGTCCCAGAAGGGGCTGTGGAATGGCAGGCCGTCATTCCCATGTCCAGTTCTCTACCACAGATGGGTGTCAGTCTGTCAGCCAGCTAGCCAGTTTATTTAACAGTGTGGAGTCTGGTCCAGTTTCTGGCCAAATGAATCAGAACCCTTGGAGTCAGAGCCGGACATGACTACTTAAAGAGAAACGCTCAGGTGCTGTCTAACCAGTGCTCAGAGTCAATGTCTCAGTGAAGTAAAGTGGGAGTGGTATGCAGGACAGGAATTTCATCACACTAAACTTTCTTCTTCTTCAGTAACTTCCTCATATATCACTGGCAACGTGTTTTGCAGTATGCAACAGCACGGCTTCTTCCAGTTGATAGACAGACAGTCAAACACATCAAGACCAGACCAGAGTGAATACATTTTTATGATATACTTGATTAGGTAAGCATATGAAAAAATTGAGGAAGAGTATTAGAAAAATTGACAGGTGTGAAAATCAGAGTTATTCATCTGGAATGTCTGAGAAGAATTCATTACCAGCTGGCTCTACCTATTGAAATGCCCAAACCTCTATTAGCATAGCTGAATCGGCGCTAAATTTTTGAACATCAAGTTTGTTACATAACATAGAAATAGGACCAGGCTTTGGGTAATATAATAAAAGAAACACTGATATTTTAAGGATAAGGACTTAAGTATCAGGATATTGGAGCTGGAGAGGTGACTCGGTGCTTAGGAACACTGGCTGCTCTTCAGAGCACCTGGGTTTGATTCCCAGCACCCACATGGCAGCTCATAACCATCTGTAACTCCAGTGCCAGGGGGTCTGACACTTGTTTCTGGCCATAGGCTCTGCATCCACATGGCACACAGACATGCAGACAAAACACTGTGCACATAAAATTAAAATAAATAAATCTTAAAACAACAAGACCTCTTCCTCCTTCTTGCTGCCCTTCTCCTCGTCCCCCCCTCCCCACGCCCCCACCTCCTTCTGCTTTTGTTGAGGTTCAGCCTCACTCTTGGGACTTGTGCTACATCCCAGGCAAGTCTTGAACTCTCAATCCCCAAGCTCCTGAGTGATAAGCCACCCCACCCAGAAAGAGTCAGTTTTGTTAAATATTATATCCCAACACAAAAGTTACAAAACACAGTCATTGTAGGTTAAGAAACTCAAGGGTGGCAAAGCGAGCATAAAGTCCCATGACAGCATTCTTTGACCTTGGCTGACATCTATACTTCAGAGAAGGAAAGCATCCTAAGAATCCCCAGACATGTCTGGGGGAGAGGTCTGGGATCCAGTGAACAGCTTCCCAGTCACTGCTCTAATCTGAGGGGGAGGAACTGGGCCTGGACCTTGTCCTAGAGAGAGGCTGACAATTCTGAGAGCCTCTGTCCCATAAGCCAGCCAGGCAGAAGCTGTTCAGGCTAGATTCAAAGAGGAGTGATCAGGAAAGACATCTCCTAGGCAGGCTGAGAGAAGGGAGCCAGGAAGGCCAAGGTTAGAGGCCTGCCTGAAGCTGAGAAGTGCTCCTCAGCACAGCTGGGAGTCTCAAGGAGGCACCAGCACCACCAGTGACAAGAACCAATTGAGGTTGAGGTCCTAGCTCTGTGAGACAGATAAAAGGTGAACTGGGCTGAAGTGGGAGGCAGAGACAGGGGCAGAGAGCACATGAATTACAATGAAAAAAAAAAAAAAAAACCAAAACAAGACAAAACAATATGAGCTTCAGAAAGAGACTACAGACCAAGTATGAGACAGAGCCTCATTGCTTTACACACTTGTATCTTCCAGGCATGCAGAAGTTAGGTGAAGCTCTTGAGGGCTTAACATAAAAGAAATGATAAGAAAGTTCACCCTCTGGCTATAATGAAAAGCAATTGGCAAAACTACAAGCAAAAGACAGCTAAGACTAAGTTAGAAGAGTGGATGTTTATGTACAATGTGTGTAATGTTGCTAAGCTACAAATCTGGTAAACAGTGTGAGGATCACATTATATGTATCATACAGTTGTCACTATGTTTGTGTGTCAGTGGGAGTAATCTTCACAAAAATCCTACACAACACATATGTTTATTACTCTCATTTTAGTTATTTACTTTTCATCTTATTTTATGTGTGGGTATTTTGCCTGCATGTATGTCTCGTGCACCACAGACGTGCAGTGTCCATAGCGGCCAGAAAGGCATCAGATTTCCTGGAATTGGAGTTATAGATAGTTGTGAGCTGCTGTGGGAATGCTGGGAATTGAACCCAGGGACTCTGGGAAATCAGAGAGTGCTTTCAGCCACTGAACACCTCTCCAGCTCCTTCATATCTCTTTTGAGCTCTAGAGTGAAAAAAATAACCAAGCCTTCTGTGCAAGATAGCTTTACGTTAACTTGACACAAGCCAAAGTCATCTGAGAGAGAGAGAACCTCAATTAAGAAAATGTGTTCATAACATTAGTCTACAGGCCACACTATGGGGCATTTTCTTAATTAGTGATTGATGTGGGAGGGCTCAGCCAATTGTGGGTGGTGCCATCCCTGGGCTGGTGGTCCTTGGTTCTGTAAGAAAGCAGGATGAACAAGCAAGCTATGGGGAGCAAGGCAAGGAACACCCTTCCATGGCTCTGTCTCAGCTGCTCCTCCTTCCGGGTCCCTTGCCTGTTCCTGTCCTGAATTCCTCCAGTGATGGACCATGCTTGGGAAGTATAAGCCAAATTAACCATTTCCTTCATTACTTGCTTTTGGTCATGGTGTTTGGCCATGGCAGCAATAGAAACCCTAAGACAACTGCCCTTGAAGGAACAGTGCCTGATTCTAATATGAGCTGGCCATGTTGGCCTCTAACAACCTGTTCAAGCTGCTTCACATGGTAAGGAACCGACTTGGAAGATGAAGGAAAAAACAGTAGAACATGAAAAAAGGCACAAGGGCACGTGTGTGATCAGATGCCATGGACCTTATACCCAGCTGTAAGTGTCATCCTGTCTGGGCTACAGAGTGAAAAACAGACATCCTCCGAGGTCCAGCTCTTACACCATATGCAGAGCCTCAGCAGAACTCAAACTGCGCAGGCCCAGAACACACGGTCATGCTCAACCTGGGAGCGGGAACACCAGCACAACTCCAAAGAGCTGCATCGGACGCAGCAGAAACTGTGCAGCCACATTTCTGCAGTCAGCGTCTTTTTGAGAGGTGCCCAAGGAACATTCTAGACTTGTTCTGGTTTCCAGCCTCTATCCAGCAGGGTTGTGAGTGAGTGGAGCTTCTGCTGGGAAAACTCCACAAAAACATTCAGCAGAGGTAATACAGGACCCATGGGGAGTGAGCGGGCCAGGGAAGGGGGAGGCGGGCAGAGCTTCCTTAACAACATGATGATGTCTGGGTCAGATGCTACAGTGACCTTCTAAGGTCGGCATAGTCCCTTTGCAATCCTCACCAGACTTTGGGTCCAGCTGGGCCTCAAGAAGAGTCAGGCAGGATGCATCACTGTTAGTAATAACTGGCACATGACCGTGTGCAGAACTGAAACTCAGATGGCCAGTGGGGAGTATCCTTAAAAGACAAGGAAAGAATTCGGGTGAAGGAAAGGACCAGAAAGTGATGCATGCAGTGCATAGGAATATTACAGTGGACATATGAGTACACCCTACCATGCCCCCCCTCCCCCGCCCTTAGCCTTGCTTTCCCAGCTCCCATAAGGTACAAAAGCCACCCACCTGTCTCTTGTATTGGGAAGTTTCTCCCTACTTGGACACTATTAAGGAAGCACAAAGTAGATCTTCCTCTAAATGTTTTGAGTTTGTTTGTTTGTTTGTTTGTTTCTTTCTTTCTTTCTTCTTCACTTTCTTCCAATCAGAATCACTCCCGCATCCTCCTTCTTCTCCCAAGTAAATAGTACCTACTTTAGATTTTGTTTTTCCTCCCAGCACTCAGCTAATGGTTTCTTAGAGAGTGAAGGTTAAGCTATTAAGCCAGAACCAAGAGCAAAGCCCACTCTATCACCAATCTGAACCATGATAAGGCTAACTGTCTGGTCTCCCAGAATCCTCAGCCAAAGGGCTACTCATCTTACGCTGGGGTGGCAGCAGGGGGTGGGGGTGGGGGAGGGGCTGTGGATGGAAGGGACAATGCTATGTTTGCTGAGGATTGTTGCTCACAAGGGACCCAATAGTCTCTGAATGAGGAATGAATAAAAGGTGATTTTCTTAAAGATAATTGAATGGGGGCTGGATTGGGGTTAAGAGCACTGTCTGCTCTTCCAAAGGACCCAGGTTCAATTCCCAGCACCCACATGGCAGCTCACAACACTCTGTAACTCCAGTTCCAAAGGATCTGACACTCTCACAACAATGCACAGAAAATAAAAGTAAATAAAATATTTTTAAAAGATAAATGAATGCAGAAGTTTTTATAGTATAAAATGAAGCTTATTTCCTAAGACTGAATTCAAACCTAAGATTTCAGAGCTATTTCCAATTTGAGTTTGACATAATGTCACCTATTTCAATAAGTACGAAGAGTTTACATCTATATTTCCATATGTAGGTATATATATGCATGTATATGCATATATAAAAATGACTATGAACCAGGTAGTCAGAGATGTGTAGAGATCTAACACTCAGATAAACCAAGAAATAGGTCTCATATAGTTTCACATAGCAGGAGAGTGATTCTGTGGTGTGAGGTGTTTGTCAACTATTCTCAGACCCCTTTAGGAAATTCTAATTTGCAAATTGATTTCTGGAATCCACTCTTCACTGGGCATTGGCATTGCTTTCTTCACTGTAGGTTAGCTGACTGACCAAGGAAATATAGGAAGTGCTGTTTATGTTGCAAGGACTTGTGGGTAAAATCTGTGGCATTCACAGCTTTCTTGGCAGATGCAGCACACAGAGGTGTCTGGAATCTGTTTCACAGAGGTTCTGCAATGAAATGGAGGGTTTCAAATAGCTTCCTAAATTTGAGCCTGGGACAAGTTTGCTATTTTAATTTCCCAACATAGAGTAAGCGTAATTCTCAGAGATCACTTCATAGCAGGCAAGTACAGCAGCTGGCACACATCTGTCTTGCTGCCCCAGAGTCTGCAGTGGGCAGTTATGTCCAAGTTCCAGCCTTTGAAACTTTGATCTGTAAGATGGAAGCCTAACCTGTCTGCTCTGCTCTGGAGTGCTCAGAACAGGATGTATTAATGTCCTCCAGCCAAGTCAGTGGTCCAGCCAGAAAGCAGTGGCTATGTGAAAGAAAATGGAAGAGCCACAGTGCTTCTATTATGTAACTCTAATCACCATTTCCTATAAGAATCTTCCTGCTTTCCCTGGAGGGGGCTGTTTAACAGCCACATTGGTGTGGAGATGCCAGCTCAGTGCAGGGCTTCCTACTAACCTGGGAGGCCCTTCTGCTCAGCAGGCAGCGCCATGCTCAGCCAGGATTCTGAATGGGAGGCAGTTTTGACCTGATAGGAGATCACAGAGAACACTTACTGTCTCAGATGCCTGATGTGAGAGAGATACCCATCTCCTTCCTCCCCTGCCCCACCCCAGGGCCACAGTAGCTTGAGACAAGTGAGTTTAGGGCATAAGATTCAGGGAGCACTTCCCTCTCGGGTCTATGTGAGTGGTTCGTTTTGATCCTGGCCTTACTTGGGGCTAACAATGTAGGTTTAGGTATAGAGATGTGTGTGTGTGTGTGTGTGTGTGTGTGTGTGTGTGTGTGTGTGTGT
>OU015757.1:43014068-43040744 GCA_907169655.1 Acomys percivali
TGTGTGTGTGTGTGTGTGTGTGTGTGTGTGTGTGTGTGTGTGTGTGTACACTCTGGTAGTCTAGGATCCTCAAAATGTGGCCCCCAGAGGAGAAGAAGCAGCAGCCGTCCCAGTATCTTGGAACTTGTGAGACATTCTCAGGCCTCAATCCAGACCACTAAATCAGACTCTGAAGAAAGGATAGGAAATTGTGTTGGAACATGCTCGCCGGGTCACCCTGATGCCTTCTCAAAGAAACTTTGAGACACCTTGCAAACTTGAGAACAACGCTCCCAAAGCCACTGCCATAACATAGGCAGAGCCATCTTCCAAGACATTTCAAACCCAACCAGAGCAGAAGAAAGAATGGAATGATGGGCTTAAAGTCTTTTTCTTAAGCCAGCATCAAGGAAGGAGCTTCATCAACAATGAGTTGATCTTTCTCATGTATACCTAAGTAAACTGCTCTCAAGAGTGTTAGAGACACCGGTAATTACTGACTTAGTACCTTCTGATTTCTTTCCCTAGCTGAGCAGTTCAGTGTTGGTCACTCAGTCAACCATATGACTAGTTGAAGGCTCAGATTCTCATATCAGCCACCTGTGCGGACCATGGAAGCTCCTGTAGGCAAGACTCCTGATGGTTTCTACATCCTAAGCAACGGTCTTGCTCCGAGGAGCCAGGCTGGAAGGCTTGAACTTCAGGACAACTGAGTTGGGGAGAAATGGTTCTGAGGATCAAGCTTCAAAATGTTGGGGACAAGAGCAGAGCAAGCAAAGGAGAGGGACAGCAGTACCTGTATTTGGAATGCTTTTACTGTAATAATGAAAAGCAAGAAGACACATCAGACTGTTTTTCATGTGAACTTTGTCACACGAACCAACTTGTACAGAGTAATGAGACTGTGACCAACTAGCCCCAGCCCGGTGGCTTCAGACACTCCGCGGTGGACTTAACTCTTTTGTCCTGGACTGAATTAGACACTGGATGGGAAAGGATGAATCACGGGGAAACCTGTTGTGGGGTGGACCTCAGTGTCTTAGCGCTGAAGCCCCTCTTACCGGTATGGAAACATTACTGCAAAGCTTCCTGTGAGCTTTCCTATTTGACTTTCCAAGCTCAGGCAAGTGCATGCTGAGGACTAAGCAAAGCTATATCAGCCTGCAGGGGGCACAAGCTAGTGGGGGACAGTCATTAGCAGAATCCCCCTTTGTCCCTTTCAGTAGGATGTGCGGGGTGGGGCAGGGCGGGGCGGGGAGGGCTGCGCAGGCTCGGGGGTTGGAGCGCGCTCAGAGCCAGGTACACAGCCATCCTCTTCCCTATGGTTTCCCTGGCCTCTCCTAGCTGCAGGAGGATTGGAAGGAAGCTTCATGACTCACACTTTTCCTCCCAAAGGGAACTAACTCCAAGATAATGTTACTTCCGGGAGGAGGGGTGGAGGAAACAAGCCACGAAGAAAGTTCACCTCGGGCACCTTTCCATGGAGCCCCCTTACCTTCCTCATTTAGAATCCAAGGCAGAAATGCAAACACCGAGTCGAAACCACACGTGCCCTCTTCAAAGGTACAGGAGCCAGTGGGCAGGTCCAGGGCACTGGCAAGCTGCAAGGCTGCGGGCACAAAGAAACTTTCAGTTTGGGTTTCTGCTTGGCAGCATTACACCAGCTTTGGGCACTACCTGGTGAAAGTCGCGGGGGCGGGGGGAGGCATGTTGGAAAGAGGAAGAGGATGATGTGTGTATGACCTTCCTCAACACTCCTGGGATCCTCCTCTGCGCAACTCCACACCCACCCCCCCATCCCAGGCTTGACCAGGGCAGGGAGCCTAGTGGCTGAGCCATTGGATGGCTGAGCTAACACCGAAAGCCTCACCCTGACAGCCTGAGTGGGAGAGAGTTTCCAGGACACGCTGGGGGCGGGGGGTCTCCGGGGCCGGCGGGTTCTTACCTTGCACTACCAGCAGGACTCCTTCTAGCATCATAATTGCACTTCAAGCAGAAGGACCCTCTGAGCGCTGCTGGCTGCTGGCTCACTGGGACCCACTGCTCCAAGAGAATGGAGAGTGCGAGGCAAGGAGCTGGGGACCTGAAGGAGGTGCCACAGGCTGCTCAACTTTGCAGAGACAGAGAAACTGCAAGCCAAAGCGCCTGTGTACAGAGCACGCTGAGGAGGGCTGCAGCACCCGGCGACTCAGCCCAGCTGGACCCCGAGACGACCGCCGGGCTGGACAGGGAGGAGACAACTGCACACTTGGAAAGGGCCAGGCAGCACTAGGGGAAAGAGGAGAGGTCAGCACACGGTGCCTTCGTCCAGAATTTTAAAGCTGGGGACCAGACCTCTTGCACACACTTGGAAGGGGCCGGTCCCTCTGCTGGGTTGGGACCAGAGGCTCCTGCCCCGCCCATCCGCGGTGGGAAACAGCTTATTTCAGGGGACAGCCTTCCCAGCATCTAGCTTGCCAATCTCTCAGGGCTGACCCTAATTTTAACCACCTTTCCTCAGAATGGAAGGGAATGAAATTCTCTTAGGGATTTCTAGAGGAAAATTTGGATATGGTGGGGGGGGTGGAATAAGCTTTAATTCTCAGAGTGGTTAGAATTAATGGCCCAGTGTTTCTAACCCTGGAATAGTACCCCCCCCCCTTTTTTTTTTTTAGCCAGAGGAATGTCTGGCATTCTTGATGCTCAGCATTCCGTGGTCCAGTAAAATGGGGGGGGGGGCATTTCTCTTCTGCAAACAGCCATCATAGTGAAAGGTTTAGCGGGGGGGTGTCACTTCCGGGCAATCTGCTTGTTAAAAGTTTGAACCCGAGTAAGTCTCCAACAGTGCTCTCAACCAGTCAATTAGTTCTTTCCGCTTCTTAATCTCCTCTGTCAGTGTGTGCTGACAATGCTGTGACTAGGGCGGGGTGGCTTATTGTTTAATCCCCTGAAGAGGTCCATGCTTAAGTCTCTCACCCAGCACTTCTGGGACGGCCCTCCTGATGCTGTACATTTCTAACCATGTTCCAGCTGTGGCTTGACCTGGAGTCACAATCTGAGGGCCGCTAGTCTAACACTGTGCTGTTCAGCTGTCAGACTTCTGCCGTCAGTTTTCCCTCTCATGCTTACTTTTCCCTATCTCCCACAGCAGGCCGGCTCCTTAGGTCTAGCTGCCCCCTCTCCTAGACCCTTG
Source organism: Acomys percivali (assembly GCA_907169655.1). NCBI lineage: Eukaryota > Metazoa > Chordata > Mammalia > Rodentia > Muridae > Acomys > Acomys percivali. The sequence continues at coordinate 43,017,220 of OU015757.1, forward strand.
ACGCTAGAGTGACTAAAGCTCTTCCCTTAATTTCTTGGTGGTTTTCTGAACCTTCCTTCAGTGCTTTATCCGGTTCCTGAGACTTAAGTATACCCCAGTCCTGGGAAGCTCAGCAGCAGGTGTTTCTGTGTCACTGTCACCAGACCATTTCTATGTGGATGCTCGCCAGATGTCTAGTACTTTACAGGTCTCAAGGAGAATGGCTCACGCTCTATAACGTCCTCTTCCCTGTCTTAGTTAACAGAGTTACTTTCCAGTTGCTGAGGACAGAGAAACTTTAGAACATAGCATCATGTCTGACTGCTCTCTTCCTCCGATGACAATGCTGAATATTGTGTGCTCAGGACAAAAGTCATACCAGGTACCAACCTGCTTTGTGTTTATGCTCAGGCCCTGATTGATCCATACTGGTGTCTTTTATTGGTCTCGAATTGCCTTAGATTCATGTTTCAAGTTGTGAGGAAGTTAAAAAAAAAAAAAAAAAAAAAAAAGCCCAACTTTAAAAGCCCAAGGAAGATACTCAAATAATTAAAATATGATTTAAAGCCTCAAGGCCACACCCACTTGTGGGCACTTATGGAAAATGGGATCATTAGACAGACATTAGCACACACTGGGTGAAGTAAATCCCACCCAGTATATAACGCATGGTCCCTCAGCCACTGGTGTAGGTCAGCCACCTGATGGGTTTACTGGGAGGTGCCCTGGGATCAATACCCCTGTAAAGAAGGAGAAAGCAGCAGCAAGGCTGGGCTAAAAAGAGAAGCAGAGTTGGAATGCAAGCTCCACAAACCCTGCTCTGCCCAAAGGCACTCAAGGTAGAAAGGCTGATTTGATCAACCCATGATGGTCTGGAGGGACCAGACCTTTGTACCTGCTGCCTCAGTCAGTGACTGGCTGTGGGGTTTCTAGGGACAAAAGTGATGCTGAGCAAGAGGGCTCCCAGTGCTGAGGCTGACCAGAAGAAGCAGGTGGCTGGAGACTGTTGGTGGCAGTATTCCTAGTGGCTGGGATGACAGATCCTTCTTGGAGGAGTCCATCAGTGCCCACCACAGACCTCTGTACCAGAAGGAAGAGATATGGCAGCAGGCAGGCAGAGGGTCGAGAGAAGAATCCAGACAACACAGGAGTTCTGGGCATCAGCCTTGCCCTATGGTCACTATGCCTGGAGTCCACACAGCTGCAGTGCTGTCTTATTATCATTTAGAAAAGGGGAATCAGAGCTCAGGGACCTAGGACCACCGAAGACTTAGCTTAGCCAAAGGACCAATAGTGTGTATAAAGCTCTGGATTGAAAAAAAAAAAGCCAGATATAGGAATTATGATGGGTTAATAGGACCCTTCCCAAAGAGATGCATATATATCCTTAAGCCCATGAATGTGACCTTATTTGGAAAGAGAGGCTATATGTTTAAGTAATAAAATTTGGGATGTTGCGATGAGATCACCCTGGATTACCAGATGGGCCCTGAGTCAATGGTAAATGAGTGTTGTGAGAGGCAGAAGAGAAGTCAGTCATGTGCAGCAAATCACATAAAGATGGAAGAGGAAGTGGACTGATGCAGCTTCAGGAATGTACAGAGCCTTGAAGCTGGAAGAGGTGAAAGCACACCCCCCACCAAGAGTCCCAGAGGAGCAAACTTTGCAGATTTCTTGACATTGAACTTCTGGCTCTAACACTGCAAAAGTTTTATCTATTTGTTCCAATGGAGCGCTCTCTCTCTCTCCTCTCTCTCCTCTCTCTCCTCTCTCTCCCCCCACCCCTGTGTGTGTATGTGTGTGTGTGTGTGTGTGTGTGTGTGTGTGTGTGCATGTGTGTCTGTATATATGATAAACATGTGCCAGACACTTAATGTGCCTTCCCTCATTAATTCATGTAATATCTCTGTGAAGCGAATGTTGTTATTGTACTCATTTTACACATAAAAAAGCATATTAAGGACAGTCAATTGACTGGCTTAGGTTTCCACTTCCAGCCAATAAGTCATCAGGGCTTGAACTCGGATGTCTGACTCTGATGGCTGTGCACTGCAGCACCCTATAAAGGCTGCTTCTTTAAACAGAGGTTTCCTACAGCACACGCTGGGGAAATGACCTGCTCTCTTTATCAGAATACATACAATAGTGGCCTCTCACTGGGATTGGGCCAAGCACACAGTTACTAATCAGGTTCGGTTCTTCTTCTAGTCTGAAGGTTTTCAAATTAGGGTTTCTTAAGAAAGGCAAGGGAAACACAGATGCTCCTTGCAGGAGTTTCTCTCACTGTTTGCTGTCTTCTCCCATAGCTGGAAGAAGCTCAGGAAGGGGTTTACCTGGGAGAAGAAAGGTGGCCAGGGTTTGTACTTGCACCACGTGCGCTGTGCTGTCCCAGGACAGAAGCTGTCTGCAGCAGCCACTCTCCCTGCCGTGGGTGGCTCGCTCTTCTTTATTCTTGGGCAGTATCATGGGAAGATGACATCAAATGTTTCCTAAATGGGACCTCATGAGGCTGAGAAGCTTCTCTAAGGCAGGAGACACTGTCAACAGAACAAAGCAACAGCCCACAGACTGGAAAAATATCTTCACCAACCCTACGTTGACAAAGGTCTAATATCCAAAATATATAAAGAACTCAAGAAATTAAACACCACCAAACCAAATAAACCAATTGAGAAATGGGACTCAGAACTAAACAGAGAATTCTCAACAGAGGAATATCGAATGGCTGAGAAACACTTAAAGAAATGCTCAACGTCTTTAGTCATCAGGGAAATGCAAATCAAAACGACTCTGAGATTCCATCTTACACCCATCAGAATGGCTAAAATAAAAAATTCAAGTGACACTGCATGCTGGCAAGGATGTGGAGAAAGAGAAACACTCATTCATTGCTGGTGGAAATGCCAACTTGTACAACTACTTTGGAAATCTATCTGGCACTTTCTCAGAAAACTGAGAATAGGGCTTCCTCAAGACCCAGCTATTCCACTCCTTGGAATATACCCAGAAAATGCTCCACCACACAGCAAGGACATATGTTCAACCATGTTCATAGCAGCCTTATTCATAATATCTAGAACCTGGAAACAGCCTAAATGTCCCTCAGTTGAAGAATGGAGAAAAAAACTGTGATACATTTACACTTTGGAATACTACTCAGCTATTAAAAACAAGGAAATCACAAAATTTGTGGACAAATGGATGGAAATAGAAATGATCATACTGAGTGAATTGAATCAGAAGCAGAAAGACTCACATGGTATATACTCACTTATAATTGGGCACTAGCCCAAAAGGCATGTCCCATGAAAGTCTTCACTTACGAGGAGATTGGGAAAAATTTGTGAGGACATCCTACTGGGACTCTAGGTAAAAGAAGTATAGGAGATGGGGAGATAGAAGGACCCAGAGGGTCCTAGAAACCTACAAGAAGAACATCATGATGGGTGGATCGGATCCCAGGAGGGTCTGCTCAAACTATGGCACTAGACAAGGACCATACAAGTAGTAAACATTGAACCCCTACTCTGATCTACCCAATGGACAGGACATTCTCCACAGTTATGTGGAGAGTGGGGACTGACTCTGACATGAACTCTGATGCCCCATATTTGACGACCTCCCCTTGGTGGGGAGGCCTGGTGGCACTCAAAGAAAGAATAAACAGGCTACCAAAATGAGACTTGATAGCCTATGACCATATAACCATATAGCAGGGGAGGAGGCCCCCCCTCAGTCTTAGACCTAGGGGAGGGGAATAGGGTAAAAGCGGAAAGGAGGGAGGAATGGGATGATACAAGTGGTGGGATAACAATTGAGTAGTAATCTGAATAAATTAATTAAATAAAAAAAAGTTTCCTGAGTGCCTTCTATGAACCAGGAATCATGCTTGGGTCTAGAAATCCAGGTGAACAAGGCATAGTCTCTGCCCTGGAGTTAGGGAGCTGGCCAACGAGAAAGAGAATGTGCTGGTGAGATGGAACAAAGTCATACAGAAAAATCAAGACTTCTCAGTTGATGTTCTATTGCTATGAAGTAAAATCATGGCCATGGCAACGCTTCTCAGGGAAAATATTTATTAGGGGCTGGCTTACAGCTTCAGAGTTTAGTTCATTATCATCATAGTGGAAAGTATGGTGGCACACAGGCAGACATGGTGCTGGAGACAGAGCTCAGAGGTCTACATCTGCATCTCCAGACCAGCTGGATGGTAGCTGCTCTAGCCATTGTTCAAAAGAAGATTAATATACAGGTCTTTGTGAACAGCTCTTGGTTTTCAGATGTTGTTTGATAACGTACAACAACAAAAAGAATGGATTTTCCATTAAGGCAGAACAAAACCTGTCAGAAGTTTACAATTCTATTCCTGAGCTGCAGTTCGCAGCACAAAGATAGAACATGGAGTCAGAGTGGGAGACTATATTGCCAACCCTGCCAAAGTATGTGGCCAGCACACTTGGCCAGTCACACTCCATAGAAGAGAAAGTTAAAGCACAGAGAGTCTTACAACTTTTCCTCAAACCCTATTTCTCTAAGTGATAAGAAGCCATTGAGTTGCCTTCGACTTGGCCAGTAACTGGATGGGCGTAAAGGACTTTATAATGGCCACAGTAACCACATCCACAGTAATCACTGTGCATTAACTGCATTCTCTTTGGTGAGATATTTTTGGAAAACATTGATATATTCTTACAGGATATTTAATCATACTGTGAATCCCTAGGTTGCGTTGTTTACTGGGAAAACCTGTTTCTGGTTATGGTGTGGCTCAGCACTGGCACACGCCTTTAATCCAAGAGCTTTCTGCTTGAATACTGTAAACAGGATAAAATAAAGTCAACTATAGGTCAAGAGTGGGGAGCAAACAACCAGTTGACAGGAAGTGAACATGGAATGTAGGAAAAAACAGAGAGAGTAAGGGGAAGTCAGGAAAACAGAGAGACCCAGAGGAAGTAGAAGGGAGGGATGATCAGTTTGAGGGGGTGTTGAGGTGGCATTGAAAAGGAGAGCTTCCTTTTGGGACATCAGCTGAGGAGGAAGGTTGGTTGGGTGCTTTCTCTGTCCCTCTGAGCTAGTAGGCTTTTGCCCCAGCATCTGGCTCCTGAGTCTCTATTGGTAAAATGAAACAATTGAGATTTCTGTTAAAAACAACAATATATATTTTCCCTTCTCTTAGCAGGTAGGTCTCCTCTGATACATGTCAAGACCTTGTGTTTGGAATTTTCAAATCTCTCATTGTTTCTGTTTCTGTTCATCTCTCCTTTTCTTCCTTCTTCTCCTGTGTTCCGTCTGCTATGTGTCAGGTCCAAAGGAAAACTCCATTTCCACAAATTCTGGTGGTTAGACAAAAACCAGCATTTCTTAGGAACTTGTGAAGCTGAATCCTCTCTAACCAAAGGAGTCATTTATTTTTCTTACCCCTGGAAGAAGGGGCAAATGGCTGTCTGCAGTGCCTCTTAGCATACCAAGTGCATGCTGGCCTCCAGGCTCTCTCAGTATCACAGGTAACTGTTACACGTTTCTGAGGCTATGCTAGTTAGTAATCTAGCTCTTCTCACCCTATCCCTATTCACTTTGGTCCAGTGTACATTTTTACGATTTTCCAGTAACTTTTAATTTTTAAAATATTTTATTTTTATTCATCTATGTCTATGTGTGTATCTGTGTATGTGCCCAAAGAGGTCAGAGAAATGTCAGATCCTCTGGAGCTGGAGTTATAGGCAGGTGTGAACTGGCCAATGTGGGTGGTGGAAATTGAACTTGAGTCTTCTGTAAGAATAATACATGCCCTTAACAAGCCATACACACACACACACACACACACACACACACACACACACACACCAGAAGCTTTAAAAATGTAACTTTATATAATGTTTACTAGTGTCTGCAATTTTCCTCAGAAGTAAGAAAAGACTATGTTTGCAGTATTTAGCTCTGTCTTTGTTTTTGTTTTTTTGTTTTTGTTTTTGTTTGCTTGTGTGTGTGTGTGTGTGTGTGTGTGTGTGTGTCTGTCTGTCTGTTTGTCTGTCTGTCTCTCAACAAAGGCACCCAACACAACATGTCCCTGCTCATTACACATTGTGAGGTTGAAACGAGCTAAAACAATTCTAGGCTCCTGGTTTGTCCTGCCAGTGACCTCTGTTGCATTCCAGCAGGAGGTGCTGTCTGTGGGCTCTGCCCTGGGGCCAGCAGTGTCTCTTGCTTACTGCCCAGAACCAGCTACCTCTCACCCCTAAAGGGCAAACATGTGCCTGCCACAGATCTGAATCATCACTGCTAGGAAGGAGATTCAGGCCAGTCAGTTCTTAATAAATCTCTTCTTATTACAAAACATATATAGTCCACTGTGCACGCAGCCACATTCGCACGACCCGGACCCATGAAGTAGGTGCTTCTCCTGGAGGGAACGGGTCCTTAACAGGTGCTTCACACTTGTCACTCATCTTTTCTCCATCAGTTTACTCCAAATTCCAGCCTTGCTGCCAGACAGCATCCTTCACCATGACTTGAATACAACCACTTCCTGCTTGTTTAATCTAAACTCCTGGCTAATAGGTCAACTCTGGTGCTCCATATTTGACTACCTCCTCTTGGTGGGGAGACCTGGTGGCACTCAAAGAAAGAATAAGCAGGCTATCAAGATGAGACTTGATAACCTCTGACCATATAGTGGGGAAGGAGGTCCCCCTCGGTCATAGACCTAAGGGAGGGGAATAGGGTGTAAGCGGGAGAGAGGGAGCAATGGGAGGATACAAGTGATGGGCTAACAATTGAGTTGTAATCTGAATAAATTAATAAAATTAAAATTAAAAAAAGAAGGTACAAAGATGTTCACAAGATGTGAGTGCCATGCTTTTGAGTGTCTCAGGCCCTAGAACCCTGAGCCAAATAAACGGCTGCTCACTCTTTTAAAAAAAAGAATGCTACCGTTTTTACGGAGTGCTTAGCAGGCCAGGCAATCCCAGGGTGAATCTCTAGAGATCCCAAGAGTTGAATGACTTGCCTAAGGGCACAAAGCTGAGACATGAACCAGCTCCCAGCTATCACCAAAGCCCTTCATCTCCAAGGCATCCTCTAACCCCAGGCAGGCTTGAACTTGAACTTTGACATGCTATCTTCTCATACTCCCCAGTCCTGTCTCCATTACTGCACCTATTGGAGGCCGGTACGACCAGCTTCGCTCTGCCGCAGAGATCTGTTTATCCATAGTGCTCATGCCATGTGCTTTCAGAGTTGCCTCAGGTCCACCTGCTCTTCCTGTTTGCTCAGACATTTCCACATTGGCCATGTATTCTTCCTTATTCTATTTCCTGAGCTCTCACACATTCCCCTGCAATCAGAATGCAAGTTCCTTCCCTTCTGTGATTGGGTCATGGGTTGAATCCCTGTCCATACACCCAATTCACATGTTGAAGAACTGACCCCCCCCCCGCCCAGTGTCTCAGTGTGACATTAGTTGGGAATGGGGTCACTGTACTTGCAATGAAGTAGGGTAGATACCTCAACCCAATATTCATGTCGTCTTTACACAACGAGATGTGTATAGCCACAGCTATCCACAGAGAACTGATGTGAAGATGAAGGCAGGGACCATGATGATAGTTCCAGAAGCCAAGGAATGTTGAAGACAAGGACTCCCAGGGCTGGGAGCATCAGCTCCTTCTTAGTGTCCCTTGGGGAATCAATGCCACTGAGCCTTGATCTCCAGCTTGCAGCTGCTAGCACCGAGAAAGGAGCACTGTGTGGCTAAGCTGCCCGGTGTGCAATATTTTCAGCAGCCTTAGCAAACATTCCTGTTCGTTTCTCAAGACCCAATCTAAATGCTCCTGCTATCTCCCTGAGCCATGTCTCGGGCTGCTTAGGCTGCTGGACATGTCACAGACAGGTTTTATGCAAACAGTGGAATAAATTTACCTCTAATGGCTCTGGAAGCTGCTGTCCAGGGAGGGCTTGTATATTTAGCTAGCGATCCTCTCACTTGGTCCTCACATGTCATAAGGGATAAAAGGTCTCTCTGGAGACCTCTGATAAGGATGCTAATCCCAGCCATAAGGAATCTGGTCCCATAACCCACCCATTCTCCTGAAGGCTCGACCTTCTACTACCATTAACCTTAGGGGGATAATTTAATGTTTGGACTTGGCAGGGTGTCCTGTATGTGTGAGAAGCTGGGGGTAAGTGGTGACACAACAGCTTGTTATAGTGTCTACGTCTCTAGTGTTTACAATTGAAGCGGAGGTTTTAAGAGCAAACCAGCCCACATTCTCTTTATGCTTGGTAACTGTATGCAGAGGTAAAGACAAAGGAATGGCATATCCTTGTTGGTATACCCAGTCTGGTTGTTTGCCAAAGCTACAATTCCTTGATTAGTAGAAAGAGGGCTGAGCTGAGATTCTGGTTCCCAGAGAGCCAGCTGTGGAGATGAGTCAGCTTCCCAGATGTGCCCAGGCCTCGCAAGACCAATCCAAAGAGAAGCAATAATCTCAACCAGTTGCAAAGCGGGCTCTCAGGGACGAAAGCCAAATATTCTATAAACCAGAGTGGAGAGGCTAACTCTAACAAGGTCACAGTCATGAGAGGCAGGAGAGGAGGGCAGGGCCGGAGACCTTAAGCATTAGAAGTGCAGGCTTGAGTGCTAGAGGGAAACAGATTACAAAGCAACCTGGATCCTGCTCTCTGGGTCTGTTCCAGATCAGCTCCATGGATGCCTATCTGGCTTGAGGAGAAAGGCTGAGCAATTGGAAAAGCTGGACGCATCTCTGCCTTGAAAGTGCTGCAGAATGCTGGGCCCTCAGCAGGTCTATGGCCGACTGTCGCTGAGGTAAAAACAGAGCAGGTAGATGGTGTCCTGTTTTCTTGCAGATCACTACTCCGTTGCACTTTCAGCACACAGTGGGAGAGGGCAGCATGGCTTCTGTCCTGCCATCATGAGCTGTTTCATGAGTACATCTATCCTTGAATGTCCTCTTAAACCCTGGGAACTAAGGTCACATGTCACCTCTCAGGATCAGTGAAAAAGTAGAGGGCCCCCAAAATTGGCAAATTGACTTCTTGGTGGTGTTTGTGGTGTGTATGTGTGTGTGTGTGTGTTGCAGATATAGCACTACTGAGCAGCTAAGTCACAGAACAGTTATTAATACCAACTCCTTCAATGCAAAGGGCCCACCACCAGGTTAATAATGTTGAATAATATTGTTTTTTCCAGATTTTCCAAGTACCCAGTGTCACCAGTTGGAAGAAACTTAACCTCCAGAATTACAGGGCACCTCAGTGATCAAGGCCAGTGTCTTACAACTTTAGGTGTACATTGAACCATCTGGCCAGTGGCGGCGGCGTGGAGGGTGTTCTTTCTTTTTTTTATGCAAGGGTTGTGGTTGGAGGTAGAATTCAGCGGCAGAATGCTTGCTGAGCATTTTTAAGACCCTATGTTTTAAGTCTCAGCACTGCAAAATAATGAACAAATAAAAATCAATTAAAAAAAAAAAGGTTGCCCTTACCAGATCAATTAAATCAGAATTCCTGGGATAGAATCAAGCAGAATCGTACAATTCTGTTTATTTGGGTTAAGAATTATAGTGGTTTGAATGGCTCATATATTTGAATGTTTGGTTCCTAGTTGGTGGAACTGTTTGGGAAGGATTAGGAGGTGTGGCCTTGTTGGAGGAGGTATGTCACTAGAGGTGGGCTTTGAGGTTTCAAAAAGCCCATGTCACTTCCAATTAACTCTCTCTGCCTTGTGTTTATATATTAGCTATAAGCTGTCAGCTACTGCTCCAGCACCATGTCTGCCTGCTCACTGCCATGATTCCTACCATGAATGTCATGGGCTCATCTCCAGAAATTGTAAGAAATCCCCCCATTAAATGCATTCTTTTATAAACTGTCTTAGTTATGGTATCTCATCACAGCAATAGAAAAGTAACTAAGATAAGAACACGACAATCTTTTCATCATCAACAAAATTAAGCAGTAGTTCTATGCACAGGAGAGAAGTAAAAAGCTATTTAAAGAGCGGGACCATGTTTTCTTTTTTTTTTTAGAAGGAGGAGCAGAAGGAGCCAGGTGGACTGGGTTCAACTTGTAGCTTGTCACTGCTTACTGTCTGTGAACCTAGAACACATTACTTGGTCCCTGTGTGCCTTGTCTTCCTCATATCTAAAAATGGAAACAGTAAAAATGCCACTTCACAGGACAGTCTTAAACGCTAGCTTGAATTGCATTGCCCAAGTGCTTCACACTGTGCTTAGCATGCTGTCCAAGTACTGTACAAACATTTGCTATTACTTTCTAACAGCACAGCTATTCATGGGTCCAGGCTTATACTTGGCATTTATGAGACAGTCTACTCATCAAAATAGGCTTTTATATGGGATCCTGCCTTTGGGATGAGGGACATAGAAATTAAAAATGTATGTGTGCAAATTGGACAATTAATAATCTGCAGCCTTGATGTTGTGTCAGAGAAGATGAATGGTCTCAGCTATCAAATGGGTACCATTTTAGAAACCAACAACTAGGACGTTAAAAATAGTCATGTGGAAAATGGCTCTAGGATTAAAATGAAAATCTTTTCTTGATGACATGGGGTGTTTCAAGCAAAATGGAATTGCATTTATAAATCTGTATTTTACAAAGTTATAATTCTAGGGGACAAAAGGAAATTGTCTCACACTTTCATTACAGGTCAAGGGATGTCTAATAAAAATGGGTTCTGAGAGAAAGCAAACGGATGAGAAGAACAGAGGGGGGACTATTAAGGAGCTGCTTTGCTTTTAAAACAGCTAGACAAGCCCCTATAGATTTTCCCCAAGATTTGGAAAGTTGACTTTTAAATTACCCACTTATAATGTTATACATACTTAAGCTTTTCATTTTGTTGTATGGAACTTATATTTGTTTGGTCACTTACAACAAGTTCATATTAGATATCTGAGTATTTACCTTACTGACTTAGAATGGTTCTGGGGCGAGGAGGGAAATGCTCCCCGGGGACATTGGCTCCTCACCTCTAAGATTCACGAAGAGCAAAGCAATAGGTTTGGAATGGCTTTTAGCTGTGCTGATGCCTTTTATCATGGCTTCCTTCTGCACTTCTGATTGGACCATACTGGGTATCACCAGAGTCTTCTAGGAGGGGACTCCTCCACTGGAGGTGCTGCTCACACCATTTTGACCAGACTCCTGGACCTACTGGTATTTTTGTTGCTATATTCTTTCCTTCAAGGATTCTTTCTTTCTTTCTTCCTTTTTTATCTATCTATCTATCTATCTATCTATCTATCTATCTATCTACCTATCTTTCTTTCTTTCTAAAGTCTTGGAAACACATCCTCTAACAATTCTCTCAGCAAAGATCTACAGAAGTCCAGTTCTCCTAATCTTTGGAACTATCTGCCCTAAGGGGGAGGTCGGTGAGATTTGACTTCTAGATTAAAGTTCTGGATGTATTGATGTCTTGAGTATACTCGTCCAACTCTGCTTTTCCAGAATCCACTTAAGATCTATAAGGAAGAATTATTTGAAATGTGTACACCTATAAGTACATGGAGAATAAGGAAGAGGAAAAAGACAAACAAACAAACAAACAAAAAACCCCAACCCCAAAGAATATGACCAATGAAAACCAATCAAACAAATTAAAGAAGGTCAAACTTGAAGTTGCCCCAATTTTTATTGAAGGATCATCAAGAATCCAGAGAACAGTAACATCATAGATAGGAGCAAAGAACATGGCTTAAAACAGGAAGGACCAGAGGCATGGAGAAACACTGCTGCCCTGGGCTCCTTCACCTTTGCTCCTGGTGATGTCTCCCCACCTTAGAAAAAGAATGATACATATTTTCCAGAGAAAGTAAGAGAGGGTCCACTGGGCAGGATGGTGCAGACTGAGTTAGCAATGCGACCACGACAGAACCCAGTGGAAGGAGATTAGGAGGAAGAGACCCCAGAGGCCTAGACTCTCTACTGTGTCCTGTCTACTCACTCAGCTTCCAGAACGGTTTCACCAGAAACTTTCTTTCCTAGTAAAAGAACTAAAAATATTTTTTAAAAAGCCGTCTCTGAGGATTCTGCTGGGTACAAAAAGAAAAACCTAACTCTTCTGATATGAAGGTTTCCTAAAGCGTATCACTCGGCCAGATCGCTTGCTCTGCACTCACTCAGAAACTCTGGTCAACTTTTTAATTCTCCCACAACTGGACATGACCAGACACCCAAGACAGACAAGGAAGAACTCTAAAATGCAAGATAGAGATCAACCAGGCAAACTACAAACAGAAAATAAAGAAGTAAAACAGTTTGGAGGAAAAATAAACTATGTTGCAGGAAAAAAAAAACTTCAGAATAAAGTTATTATTAAAATCCTTTAAGAGATGAACAGTGATATGAAATCCCAGAAATAAGGTTGGAATGTTACTTCAAAAGCCACATTCAGGGAACATGAAAGAACTCTTAGAAATTAAAAACACAGCAGAGTTGAAACTCTCAACAGAAAGCTGGGTCATGTTGATCTACCCCTAGGAAGCAGAGAAAAGGTAACAGAAAGAAAACAGAACAACTGGTTATATAGAATATAAATATGTATTTATGTCTGCTTTTATATAAAAACATATTAAATGTTACATTATATCACAGACCATTTTATTGATCAGGAAGTAAAGACAGGCAGATCTCCATGAGTTCAAGGCAAACCTGGTCTACATAGTGAGTTGCGAGCCAGACAGAGTTATACAATGAGATCCTGTTTCAAAACAAAACAAAACAACAACAACATTGTATTAAGTAATCTAGGAAGGTCAATATCTGCATAGAGTTGCAGAAAAAGAGAACAAAGAATATGAATGGGGAAAATGAAAGATTTAATAAAGTCCTGTGAGCTTCTAAATTGAATAACTCACAAAAATTCCCAGAACAATGCTTAAAATGGTCTCCTACTAAGGTGTAGCTTCATGAATTACCAGGAAAAGGGAGACAAGAAGATTCTAAAACCTGCAAGGCAAATTCAAATCACACACACTCAAAAACCAAGTCAAACCTATTTGCGTAACCATTGATGATTGAGCTAAATAAAACACTATCACTGTTAGACTATGCAGGTTCTTATACACGTGCGTATTATATTCTGGCCTCTGTTGAAATTGATGAGGCTTATTGATAGTTTAATTGTTGGTCCTTGGGATGGAATCTATAATTTCTGGCCTTTTAAAAAGCTTGCATTACATCATTGGCTTTCTGTAGTTTCAATTTCCAAATGTCATAATGAATATCTAATGGACCTTGATGAAGATTTAGGATCTTTTAAGAATCCCTGTAGTGGGGCTTGGGAAATGGAACAGTTACTAAAGTGCTTGCCGTATATGCCTGAAGACCTGAATTCAATTCCCAGTACACCACATCAAACACACACACACACACACACACATCTACATATAGTACAGGAGTGCAGTTGCACACTGGGCTAATCAGCATCCATGGATGAAAACTTTATACCCACAAGGTTAACTCAATGGAGGTAGTAGAACAGTAGAAGAGCCTTTGGATAACACTCAAACTCACCATGAATAATGGGTCTTTCCCCAGAAAAAGCACACTCAGTGGATATGAGGATATGAGGATATGAAATGCTGTAGTTTTGAAAGAGAACTGAAACCAGTTTGGGCCTTGCTATTGTTCCAGTAGCTACTGAGTCTTAGCACGAGGGATTCAATAAAGCTTGTCCATCACCTCATCACTGCCTCACTTTCCCTTCCATGCCCAATCTACCTAAGAGTTTAGGAGGAGACTCCTGTGAGCTGGCTGCCACTGGTATTCTGTATGAGACTCAGTAGTAGTGGTGGTGGTGGTGGTGGTGGTGGTGGTGTTTGGAATTGAACCCCTAGAATTTATTCACCTGAAATCAAGAATACTAGAATAATTTATTGACAGCAAAAATACGAAAAGTTTGCTTTATTTGGAAAAAGGTTTTCAGAATCATTTTCTTCTATTTTTGAAAAAAAAAAAGCATGGATGAAGGAAAGAATAACCAAATGATAATTGACATAGGATATTTTGAACACCATTTCTATCCCCCAATTCCCTGATCTCCTATTGGTCTCAAGCAAATCTCTTCAGCTTGTTATCATTTGGTTTACCTGGCTCTGTCGTGAAAATATCATAGTAGCCTTACCACCAAGTGTTTGGGAAGTTCATTAAATTCACTCTTGTTGATTAAGTCTGCTGCATGTAGAAGTCAAGAGCAGACCACTTGCTCCTTTCAGACTTATAGAGAGTCTGTAAAAATAACTTATTCAGCAAGAATTATCAAATATTCACTTTTGTGCACAAACATCAATCCAAAAATGACATGAGACTTTATGTGTAACTGTTAGCATTGTCCCTATTATGGATTTCAAAGACCAAGACGCACTGGTTCCCAGTTTCAGTGTAATCTGACCCAGTTCATCTTGCCTCCTGCTGTCTTGATGACCAGTTTGGTATTGAATACAGAGGAAGGGAAGTAACTCAGCAAATGGGTAAGAGGGACATCTTCCTTTCTAGTCAGAACTGTTGTTTTTGTTTCCTAGTCTTGTTCATCCTCGGGCAATCAAACTGCAAGACTGAATTCAGGCCCGCTTTCCCGAGAGCCTCTCAAATGCACAACTTTCAAAGACGCTCTGAAGATGAAAACCCTAGCCTGACTCTTTACATACAAGTGACATTTGTTTTACTTTAAGAGGAAAATGATAAATCCATCAAGACCTACAGGCTTAAGTAGCTTTCAAAGACCCCCAAGTTAATTAAATGAGGACAATATACAAAAGGAAGATGACCTTCCCCATATAAGCTATAAATATGCTATCATTAATGAATTTCATTACAGGAGAGAATGCAATGAGCAACTCCAGATGATGGATTGGCAGACTGGTGGTTATCATTTAAGTAGTTAAAATATTGTAACTAAGGCATTCTTTAAAAATGGACATGAATGTTAAAAATAAATTAATATATTCTAAGGCAATACAGTTTTGTTTAGACTTTAGGAAGTATATTAATGATTTATTGTTCTTCTTTCAGCTAAAAAATGTTAATCAGAGAGGAAGAATTATAGGGCTGACTGGGCTTCATTAAATCCTTCCATGGAGTTATGTGGACCTTCATCATGCTACCTTGTTGAAGGGAATTTGCTTTACATTGATGAATAGCCAAAACAAATTTTACCATTGTAGTGGGTGGGGGAAATGCTGTATTTTAAGAGCAAACATGAATTATAATGTGTTGACAAATTCAAAGCAACCATTCTGAGCAATTAGCACACAAGGAAACTCCAGAGCAATGGAATAACTCCTGAAAGGAAATATCTTGATTTTATATTTTCCTAAAATCTGATTTCAAGTTCCAAGTACTTTCCTTCAACTGATCTAAATATCTTTCAGCAGTCACTTCAAAAATGAATAGAAGGAAAACAAAAATCTGTCTGAAATGCCTAGCTGGTTCCTACTAGAACCTCATGGTTAATTCCATGATTAACAAAGTTTTGTTTGTTAAGTCTTAGTGCTTGCTCCCATACCAAATTTCTTGGGTTCAAATCTCTGCTACACCAATCAGCAGCTCCAGGACTTGAAACAAACTTACTGACCTTTCAGAACCCCATTTCTCTCTGTAAACAAAGATGACAACAGCCACTCTCTCCTACAGTGAAACAAGATAACACATGGGAAGGGATTAGTACTGGCCTAACACACATTAAATTATAAGCACTACATCTTAGCCATAAGCTTTGATGATTTAACAAATTCCATCTATGTAACTGACATACTACTTAGAAATTAGGCAGGGTATGCAAAAGAAGAATTTAGTAAAATTCAGTGATTTCTCCGAAGTGCCCTGGTTGTTCCCAGGTATAAAGTACAAGCACAGAGAATGTTGGAGGAAGGTCCAACTGTGTTTCCAGATGCTGATTTCAGTGCCTTGACATCTGGTTACCACTTTGCCTTGGGCATTGTTATGAAAATTGAACTATCTCCTGTAATCGTGTGATGATAAGGAATGTTCCCCAATTATTCCTGACTGGCTAAATAAAGATGCTGCTGAAGCCTATGACTGGGTTGAAGAGAGGGAGGTGGATTTTTAGGTGCCCTGGCTTGGGTTCAAGGGAGGAGAAAATGGAAGAGAAAGAGAGGAGCAGAGGGGCAGGAAGTTGCAAAAAGGCAAGATGGTGCTGAGCTTGTGGCTGTAGGAACAGACTGGTGGAGCAGAAACTGCCCCTGGAATCATCAGATTAGAAAGTGATTGGCTTTTATGTGGGTTTTAAAGGCACTGGGATTAGAGTAGCTCAGAATCTGCCCAGTATAGTGCTTACATCTTAAAAATAAATCATAGTCTTTCTGTGTCAGTCATTGCGGAACTAGCTGGTTAAAGAAAACTACTGCCTTCAAATTTACTGTATTGATTAATATAGAAAGAGTAATTCATCTTTTTACAACAGAGAATGAGATAACAAAAGAGCTAAAATTAGAATTCAGGGTCACTTAGGGCAAAGGTTAAGAAGTAGGCCTACAGGAGATAATCTGACCAGCTGCAGGGAAGAACCAGCAATGAGTCTTGCATTCCTTTCAGCCCACAGGAGATAAGATTGCTAGGAAACTGGGAGAGAAAGAGAGGGAGAGAGAGAGAGAGAGAGAGAGAGAGAGAGAGAGAGAGAGAGAGAGAAGAAAGCCAGAACTATTTGTGATTTTGGCACTCTCAAAGCACAATGCCCCTTTTGTATCTCAACTAATAGGCACTTGCCAGCCTGGAACTCTCCTGATGTTTTGGGTGTGCTGAGAGGAAAAGACCCTATAAATTTACCCTCAGCTCAGAATTCAGTGCTCTTTCTGGATACCACTGCGTTGGAGACAGTCAGAGCCCAGCTTGAGTCGAAAATTAAAGGACCCTGTGTGTATTGCATTGGTATCAAGTCCTGGTGGTCTTTTTGGGGGTCTCACAATCTAGACACAGCAAGAACAATATGAACCTCAAGTAAGTACAAACCACGATGTGGTCCTTAACACTGGCAAAGCAGTGCTAGAGAGAGCACAGAGGAGTCCAGAGTACCTTGGAAATGGGAAATGGAAAAACAGTCTGAATCCAATTCTTAGCTTGTTCACAGGAGTTGTTTAAATAGTTGCTCCCCACATTTGTATAAACCTTAAGCCCCTAACACTTGTGGACATGTTTTATTTGTAAAATGTGCATTAAACCCATTGTTTCTCCTCACCTTTAGGACAGTTTGGTTTCAGATGAAGACATTCATTCTCAACACATTGGCAAACAAAAAGCCCATGGCTGGATTACGTACCTGACAGGTTTTCTTGTTTCAGTACAGGGGCCTCTTTAACCATGCCAATTTGTTTCTTCGTGACTTCAGGATATTGCTGCCATTTTCTGTTGTTTATTATATAGTGCCACTACAAAAAACTAGATGTCATGTCTCCCAGAAACCTATAAAATAAAATATTAGCAGAAGATGGAATAGGGGGGATTGTAAAGGCAGAATAGATGAAAAAGGAGGGCTGCAAAAAGCACCCCAAACCCAAAGGCTCATCATTCACCTCAAATCTGCTGTAATACAGAGTTGCAGAAAGGATGGCAGCCTTAAATGAGGGACGGTTCCTTGACAAAGAGTAGATATCATCTTGGGCATTTACATAATCATAACATATCTGGGCGTTTTTTCACCTGAGAATCTCTGCTGAGGTCTGGGAAATATTAGAACTCCAACAAATACAAAGGGTCAGAAAGCCCACAGCTTACTCTGTCAAGACTCAGGAAAAAGAGGCACTTGGAATTATGTAAAGTCCTTAGGTTACTAAAATATGGAGTACCTCACCTTTTCACTCACCTCAAACATTTGTCTTATATTAATATGGTGCATAAAAGCTTTCTAAGGATTCAGACAAGTGTCCTTAACACAGGAAAGCAGAATCCTACCTCACATTTACACAAATAACAAAACTGAAAACCAAACAGAACTAAAAGTGCTTGTATCAGTAAAACCCAAGCATCTGAGAACAGTGCTTTGTGAGGGTGTAAGGACTTCCTGTACATGGCAATAGTCGAATGTGTGTATGCTCTATACAAGTCAGCACAGCAATATCTGTCATCAATTTACATACTCCTACAGTTTAATCCTATAATGTTACATACAAAGACTTATAATGCAAATATGCTTAAACATGTTCTAAATAATATATGTTTATCAATGTTGGAAATATTAAAAGCTTGAGCATGGGGCTGGAGAAATGACTAAGTGTTAAGAATACTTATTGCCGGTGCTGGGTGGGTCGGCTTGACGTAAGTTAGAGTCATTCAGGAAAGGGAACATCAATTAAGAAAACTTTGCTATCCAATTGGTTTGTAGACAAGTGTATCAGGCATTTCTTGATTAACAATTGATGCAAGAGGGCCTGACCCATGGTGGATAGTGTCATCTCTGGGCAGATGGTCCTGGGTTGTATAAGAAAGCAGGCTGGGCAAGTCATGGAGAGTAAGCAAGTAAGAAAGCTGTTTTTTCTCCATGACCTCAGATTCAGTTCCTGTTTCCAGCTTCCTGCCCTCAGTTCCTGTCCTGGTTTCTCTCAGTGATGGACTATGATCAGGATGAGTAAGCCAAATAAATCCTTTCTACTCCAAGTTTTTGTTATTATGTTTTATCACAGTTGTAGAAAGAAAACTGATACACTATGCTTCCAAAGGAAGTTGTTCCCAGTCTCAACACTGGATAGCTCACAACAACCTGTAACTCCAGTTTCAGGAGATCTGTTGCCTTCTAACTTCTGCGGGCACTAGGCACATACATGGCACACGTGGATACAAGTAGGCAAAATGCTCATACACATACAATAAAATAAATGAAATAAGACAACTTTTTAAAAACTTTGAACTTTTAAAGTGTAGAAATTGTTAAGACTATGAGGACTTTTAAATTTTGATTATATTTTACATTATGAGATAAACATGAGACCTGGGCGGGGGCAATGGTAGAAGGTAACTAGAAGTGATGTCACCTTAAAAATAAAATAAAACAAACACTACAGAGTATGAAAATCGATGTAATAAAGATATAGAATACTTAAGATGAACCAGATTGAAATGCTATAAATGAAATTTAAATTAGTCAAATGTAATCAGTGGACACCCTGATTAATAGTGTGGCCACAGGGGGAGACTATTAGGGCTTGAAGACAAGGTGAAAGAATTAGAACACTCAGGAAATGACAAAAATAAATTATTTAATACATATGAAAGGAACATAAGAGATCTTGGGGACACGATGAAAAGATCATATCTACAAATTATGGGCATAGACAAAGGAGAACTCAATGCCAAAGTCGTAGAAAATAATGTCAATACAATCATAGAAGAGATTTCTCTAAATATAGAAAAACATGCTAATCTCGATATGACACTAAATAGACCGGGTCAGAAAAGAAATTTCCTACATCATATAATAATTAAAACACTAAATATACAGAACAAAGAAATGCTTTGAAAGCTGCAACAAACATGTCCCTTATAAAGGCTGGCCCATGAGAATAACAGTTGATTTCTCAGTAGAGACTTAAAAAAAAAAAAAAAGAAGGATCTGCAAAGAAGTATCTGACGATCGGAAAGACCGCAGCTGCCAATCCAGACCAGCTACACACAGGAAAACTATGTGCAGTAAAGAAAAGCTTTCTATGACAAAAGCAGGCTTAAGGAATTTATAACTGTTATACCAGATCTGCAGAGGATACTGGAGGGAATTCTTCAAACTGAAAACAATGATAAACACATCCAGGAGAACACAGGCAGAAAGCCCTGCTAAACTAGCCATAGGAGGTAGAGAGAGAGAGCACTTCATATCATTAAGGGGACAGACATGCCATCAAGAAGACATAATTCTAAGCTTATGTGCACTGCACACGGTCTCATCCAGTTATAGAAAACAAATGCTACTTGATGCCAAGTCACAGATTGATGCCATTGCAATAATAGTGGGTGTTTTCAAAGCCCCATGGTCACAAATAGAGACCAACATAGCAAAAATAAACAGAAACATCAGGGTTAAATGATACCACAGACCAAATGAACCTAACAGACAACTACAGAATATTCTATCTACATGGTGCATTCTCCTCAGCACCCCATGAAATTTTCCCTGAAGCAGCTCATAAATCATAGAGTCGCACAGCAAGTCTTAACAAATATGGGAGAACTGAAATAACTTCTTATATCCCATCTGACCTTAATAGAATAAGAACAAAAGAAACTACACAAACTCATAGAGATCAAACAAAAATAACATCAACGTCATTCTAAAATAGAGAAAATCTTAAAGCAGTTCCACTAAGCTCAGGGATATTCACACAGCACTTGAGGTTTCAGCTATAGCAATAACAGAAGAGAAGGAAATAGAATGGATACAATGACTGAAGCCACAGAATTTCCCATTTCCCAGGGTGCCCTTGGTCTGAACATCCTGTAGGATTTAAAGAAGTGATAATCTACCTGGCACAAACTGAGGACTGATAGAATGCCTCCTTCCACCTGCTCAAAACAAAACAAGAATAATGCTGCCAGTAGTCCTTGGAGAACCCTATGACCTTCGTGCCACAATGAACGGAGGCACGCCAGGCCATTCATGTTGCACCCTCTTTCTGTTCATAATGCCTGGCCTTGTGACAGCCAATCTGTTATTTAAAGGTATATGCCTCCTTTGACAGTCTCACAGCAAACCTGCCAATGAGCAATGTACTTACTCAATTTTAGTGAGATTTACCATTTTGGTCCTCAACTTAAGTATACCGAATGTATGTATGCATATCTCTGGCTTAGAAACCAACTTGTCCACTCCCGATGCCAGCTCATCAGGAGGTGAATAATACAACAGAATTGTTCAAGAAACAACAAAACATGGTAGTGTAATTTATTACAAAATTGTAACAACTTGATTCCATCAAATCATTTGTTAGTACAGTATGCTTAGTCTAGGTGCTGTGCATTCAGGGCCATTTGTAAACAAATTATAAAGAAACGGAGGGAGAATTCAGCCGTATAGTTACGGCCATGTTGTCTTCAAACAAGAAAAGGCTGTGATTTCTTTTAGCTATTAGTCATTTGAGTCATGAAAGCCCCTGCAAAGGTTCAAATTTAGTTTGTGTACTTAAGGTAGCCCAAGCCTAAGTTAGAATTACCATGTTAAGATAGCTAGTGGCATGTTCAAATATATTCTATTAAAAACCTCTCCCAATATACTTGCCACCTGGGACTGGTATGAAATTAACTATCTCAGCAAAAGTGGGGCTCAAATAACACAATCAAATTGGCTTTATTGCCTAGAACCACAATGGTGCTATATCTAGGTCATCTCATTAACAGAAATACACGTAGCCAACCTATTTGGGACACCCTTGGGAAAGAAACAGTGAAGAATATATTTTAAAAAACATAGCTCCTTTTCAGAGCAGGGCCTTATTTATCAAAATGCCGCAACAAATGCCAACATTGGACGAGTGCAATGGTTTCATTATCCCCTCCAGAAGGCCATTAAAAGATGTCAAGCAACTTTAGAATCTGCTGAGCTTAGAGTGAATAAGCATGAAGTTGTACACTGTCCTTTGCCTTGAGAAAGAATAAACATTTAGAAGAAATTAGAAACAGAGATGACTGCTTCTGTTTTCCTATCTGATGGTTCCCAAGAAATTAATACGGTGCCACCCATACCTTGGCTTAAGGTGGAACCCACTCTTTAAATGACATCTGACCTTCAGAAATAAAGATCTGTCCAGTCATGCTTGCTCCCAGGAGGCACCACAATGGTTGTTGTCACAGAAGGCTTTCAGTATTATGATAATGAATTCAGACTAAGGCGTGGCGGCAAGCGCAATATTTTACCCTTCCTGTAATACAACTCTCGACATTTGTTTCCCAACCCCAAGACCAGTCTAGCCCTTTAAAACATCCAACTCAGCGTAACCACTGCAGCAGTGGTTCTCAACCAGTGGGGTCGTGACCCTTTCACAAGGGTTGCGGATCAGATATCCTGCACATCAGTTATTTACATTAAGATTTGTAATGGCGGCAAAAATCACAGTTATAAAATGGCAACAAAAATAATTCTGTGGCGGGAGTCGCCACAACACGAGGGACTGTATTAAAGGGTTGCAGCAGTTAGGGAGGCTGAGAACTGTCGGTGCCGCCCCCGTCCAGCGGGAAAGAGACACAGACAACCAGGATCCTTCTTCAAGCAGTTTACTCGGGAGGTTTCAGGAAGTGACTGCCCTCGCACCCCAGGATAGCAGTTATATAGCAAACAGCAAAACCAAACACAGTCCGCCACGTAGCCGTACTCTATTGGCGGATGCCAAGCAGGTCCAAATAAGGCAGTTGTTTACTACCAAGCTTTGCAGGAACAGGAACAGGAAGAGGCGCCATCTTCTAGGTGTGGCACTGCTCCGAACGGCTCCCGACAGAGAACCACTGCCCTAGAGAAAGGATTTGAACCTCTCTACCTCTGAGTTCTATTGAAGAGGCCAGTTAGTCTTTGGGCCATTGTGTCCTTATTTGTAACTTGGAGATAAAGTAACTTTAACTCTCTGAACCACTGAAAGACGGTGTAAGAAACATTATCTTCATACTACCATCCTCTTCAGTGCTCAACATATGCTGCAGATGTGGCTGTGGAAGGTTGAGGCAAACCTTTCTGAGGGATGGCATGTCCTCGCTGGGGACAGGAAGGCACGCTGATGTAACACATTATCTATGATCTGTGAGGACTTACCCTTCGGGTTCCTGAATTCTCTAGGAGTCACCGGATATAGGCACCTCAGCAGCCCTTTGGAGAGTAAAAATCTTCACTTCCACAAAATGATCCAATATCTCCCCAGTGGTCAGTATGGCTTTGGTTATACTGCACTCTCTATGGCTGCTATGGAACAGCGGGGCTGTTCACATTACACTTGTGTACAGGGGAGGGAGATTGTGGTTTTATTCTGTTTATATGCAAATGAACACTGCAATACTGTTTTCATCAGGTCTAAGGCAACTGACAGGGTGTCCCTAAGGTCCCGGGGCATCCAGCAGTTCAGGTCAAGCTAGTTTCTTCAGACTTAGGATAATGGTGCTTCTTATAGAAAGAACAGAGTTCCCACTTGGCATGAGGGGAGACACAATGATGCTATAGTTCTGACGATGCGTGGGAAGGGGCCTAGAAAGCATGGAGTTGAACTGACTCCTTGTGCCTCCTCACTGATGTTCCTTGCTGCACTAGTCACATGACCAGGTTACAGAGGCATCCTGTGCTCACCCAAGGATGGGTGAGTGTGTGTACATGTACACACGTGTGTACAAAGTGTAGTTTAGGGCCCGGGAGGGGACTGAGCAGCTAAGAGCACTTGCTATGCGAGTCTGATGACCTGAGTACAATCCCTGAAACTCATGGTGGGAGATGAGGACAAACTTCCAAAAGTTGTCCTCTGATCCCGACATGCAGGCATGGGTACACACACACACACACACACACACACACACACACACACACACACACA
>OU015757.1:43040754-43054293 GCA_907169655.1 Acomys percivali
CACACACACACACACACACACACACACACACACACACACACACACACTACAGATATTACTCATACAATCATTAATAATAATAAACACTTAAATGAATAAAATGTTGCATATATACACAACTGCACACTAGAATGAAATTACATCATGTCCAGGAATAAAGATGGAACTAAAGAACCTCATATTAAATGAGACAACCCAGATTCAGAGAGACAAATGCCACATGTTCTGTATCATACATGATATCTTTTCTTTTAACATATGGGATTAAAGGGTGTATAATCGTTGGCACAGGGGCTAGTGTGGTCACAGAGGAAGAAAAAAAGGTTAAAACAGGAGTAGGTGCTTGATGTGAAAATGTCATGATGATGTCATGCAAATAATATATGCTAGTAGATTTTTTTAAAATTGCTAGCTATGCTAGGGAGATGGCTCAATGAATGGGTAAAGTGCTTGTTGCATCCTGAATTCAGATCTTCATCATTCACATAAGAGGGGTAAAAAGGGATGGGGGAGCAGCAACATATGGCTTAACCCAGTGCTAGCACAGAATTTGCTACGCAGTCAGTGTAGGCAAATTACTAAGCACTCGATTCAGGGAGAGACCCTGTCTCAAAAACACAATGTAGACAGCAGTGGAGGAAGCCACTGACATTGATATGTGGTCCCTGTGCACATAGGAACATGTATAAACAGCACACACACACACACACACACACACACACACTCCAAAAGCAATAGATTTTTAAGCCTAAAGAGCTCTCTGACTGTGCATTCATATGTCACAAGTGCTGCTTTTTCTTCTTGCGTCCTTAACTATGTCTGATAATTTATTGAGTTTGTGTGGCATGCATTAAACAAAACAAATCCAAACATTCTTAGGATTAAGTAAAAATCTTATGCTTGTAGAACTGACGTATGGGTGAGTGACACAGAAGTGCATTCAACATTAACAGCCTCCTCACCCCAAAGGCTGTATTTACTGTATTAACTTTTAGGAAATTTTCTTCACCATAGAGCCAGTCTAGTACTCCCAACTGCCAAGCACCATGGGATTAGTTTTTGAAGGGGGAAAAAAAATCACACTATTAAAACTTTTCTCAAGAAAGAAATCACTGAGAAGCATTTGCTCAGTACACAGCCTGTCTGGGGCCGAAGCAGCTGAGGACACACTCAAGGAGAGTGGCCGTTAGAGGCCAACGGAAATTCTGAAGCACAGCTGAAGCCAGCTCACCAGGCAGCCCAACCACAGATACCAGCCTGCTGCCTCAGGCCCTGGGAGGCAAACTGTGGCCACGGAAAGAACTTGAAGGTTCAGACACACACACACACACACACACACACACACACACACACACTTAAAAACACACACAAGTCAGAACAAGCCCAGTTGCCCAACAGTGTCCAAACAAGGCAATCTTTAGGGGAAAAATTTTTTTAAGAATGACAACTCTATTTTTTGAACAGAAAGTATTCTAATTTATTAATACCCTTTTTGTTTTCATAGTTTGTACATTTGTCCAAGCATCTAATGTCACTATTAATTGAATGTCTTGCTTGACATTTGTATTATAATATCACTTCCTGGTGGCTATGGTGTTTACTTCTTTCTACAGACTTAATTGTTTAATTTAGACACAAGACACATAGGTTATACATATCTAAATGGTGTCATGTGATAGTCCAGCATATCCATATGTTGTGTCATCTTTAGGTCAATTGAACATGCACATCTTCTAAAACACTGATAATTTTTTTGTGGTAAAAACATTAAAAACATTTTGGGAATTCCATTTTTTTTAATCCTGGAATCAACATAAAACATCAGATAATCATGATGATCAGAGGAAAGTGTTCCTACTGAGTGGCTTGTAGACCTTTGTAGACACAGGGAGGCTACAGGTAAGAAAAGGCATCCTCACTCACCACTAGGCAAATGGCTGAGGACCTACCTGCAATAAAGCAAGAGAAAAGTCTGACCACTTATTAACCCAAGCTTTATGTAATACATATGCTTTGAAAATGATAACCCGAAGAGACAGGGACAGCTGTGTGTGTTTCTGCTGGGTAAATCTGATGAAGAGGGCAGATAGACAGAAGTGTGCTTGCACAAAGGAGGTGTGATCATCGTATGACAGTGACTTGCCAGAGTCTTAGCAAGGACTGTAAGCTGAGATTCCTCTCTCTGTCTCCTTTTGTCAACACACACAAGAACTGTGCTTCCCCTTGGGTGCAGTGAGGATTCACAGTGAGAAAATGCACGGTCTGCTTCAGCGGAAGAGAAAGAGAGGTCAGGGCAAGCTTCCTGCTGTAGTGCTTTTCTCTCCAATGCCAGGGTGCTCTAGTCTGCGGTGGCAGTCACTGCGCTGCATGACAACACATGCAACACACTTGCGGGGGATGCACACTTGTCAGGGGGAAGGGCTGAGCTCCCATCTGGGGTCTGGTGAGGTTTTTTGCGGATTCTATGATTTCTACTTTGCTCCATGAGTCTGGGAAGAAGAGAGAGAAGGAAGGTGTGCAGATCCCTACAAGCTGCGGAGACAAGAGAAGGCTCCCTGAGAAATGAAACTGCAGTGGCCAGAAAGAGATAGAGCCACACCCTGTCCTCTCCATCACCAAAGCATGTGTGCATTGACCAATACTTGGTGGGTTTTTAAAATTCATTTTTAAAATGCACACACATACTCACACACACACACACACACACACACACACACACACACACATTTGTTGCCTGCATGTATGGACCACGTGCATGCCCGATACCCTCAGAATAGGTCTTCTGATCCCCTAGAAGTGGTGTTATAAACAGTTGTGAGCCCCCATATGGGTGCTGGGAACTGAACCAGTGTCCTCTGGAAGAACAGTAAGTACCCTTAACCACTGAACCACCTCTCCAGTTCCCAGTTCCCAATACTTGGGTTTTAACACTACCTTGCAAAAACTATTTCCAGCTGCTATTTTTAAAAAGGGTACATTTGCATCAGAGACAATCCCAAAGTTAGTGCATCCTAAGCTCACTCTTTCTTTCTTTCTTTCTTTCTTTCTTTCTTTCCTTTCTCTCTCTCTCTTTTTCTTCCTTTCTTTCTTTCTCTTCCATTGTTCTTTTTTCTTTGTCTGTTCACTCTTTGGTTTGTTTTTGAGACAAGATCTTCTGTAACCCAAACTGGCTTCAAACTAGGTAACTAGGATGGCCTTGAACTCCTGATCCCTGGTCCCTCTGCTTCCATCTCCTATTTGCCAAGTACCAAACTATAGACATGTGGCAGGACACTCAAGTAGTTATCCTGCTCTTAACAAGTATAAAACCATAGTTTGTATCAGAGTGAGGCCACATTGTGAGTGTACCCTAAGTGGACAGGAATTCAGCTACAGGAGCAAAACTCCCAGGTTGCAGGAAACATCTGGAGGACTGATACTGAGAGGCACAATCTGAAACTCAACTGGTATTTTTCTCGGGTCCACATTCCCGTGTGGATAATATAGAGTGGCAAGGTGAGACAACACAAGCCTGGGCAAAGCAAAGCTTCTCACCATCAATTACAATAAGGATAGCTCCATCTGCTGAGACAAGAGAGACTGTAGGACCAGGAAGCGATGCTCAAGGGATATTGGGCCCCATGATGAGCAAATGAGGAGGAATAAAATAGGGACTGTGGGGAGACTTGGCAGCTGAGCACCAAGGCACAAAAGGAACAGAGAAGACTGGATTGGAAGGTGGGGTAGGAAGAGCACCACCCCAGGGGGAACCTTTGTTTGAGTCTGGTAGGGAGTGGGTGTGGCTAGAAAGGCCCAGTGTTTGCTGAAGTACTGGGTGCAGAAGGTCATTCCAGTGAGGCAGAGAAAGGCTTGCGCACTTGTTACCCACAGTATATAGTGGTTTTGTTGGAAACCAACGGTAGCAATCAGTGTTCCCTCCGAATTTTACGCATAGGAATAAGGCGGCAGTGAAGGATGGCAAGTGCAAGACAAGGAAAGGCCTAGAAGAAGCTGGGTTTACTCTTCTTTATGATCAGTATGTGACATTGCCATCCCATGACAGAGAGAGAGAGGTACAGCCCTAGTCAATCCCCTGCAGTATTTTTTTCTTGTTTGAATACTTTTTATATTTGCATTCATATGTCTTCTCTTCAACAGAGTTCTTGTGCTCACACAATGATCAGCACTTATAAACTGAGCGATACTTTTTTTTTATTGGTCCCATTTTTTTTATTATTAATTTATTCTTGTTACATCTCAATGGTTATTCCATCCCTTGTATCCTCCCATTCTTCCCTCTCTCCCATTTTCCCCTTATTCCCCTCCCCTATGACTGTTCCTGAGGGGGACTTCCTCCCCCTGTATATGCTCATAGCGTATCAAGTCTCTTCTTGGTAACCTGCTATCCTTCCTCTGAGTGCCACCAGGTCTCCCCCTCCAGGGGACATGGTCAAATATGAGGCACCAGAGTATGTGAGAAAGTCATATCCCACTCTCCACTCAACTGTGGAGAATGTTCTGCCCATTGGCTAGATCTGGGTAGAGGTTTAAAGTTTACCGCCTGTATTGTCCGGCTGGTGCCTTAGTTTGAGCAGGACCCCTGGGCCCAAATCTGCCTATCATAATGTTCTACTTGTAGGTTTCTAGGACCCTCTGGATCCTTCTACTTTGCTATTCTCCACCCCCCCCTCCCCGCTGCAGTATTTTAAAGGGTGCCTTTTCTCTTTACAGACCTTTCTCCGCTCAGGCAAAACCATGGTTTCGTGGCTTCAAGAAAGAAAACAATTTCAAGGTTAGCCATTATGAAGTAGAGTTAGAAAGAGATGTTTTGTAACATAAATCTTAAGCAGAGTAAATAGAAAGAGACATGCTGGCAAGGAATAAGAGACACACCCGAGCGTGGAATGGACTTCTCAAGGCAGAGTCATGTTGGACTTCTTTACAAAGGGTATAGATAGCAGGTTGGTGGCTCTCAAGTTAAATTTTTAAAGCTTGCTAAGAAACCTCTCTTTCATTTTAACATTGGCTCCAAAGTGTAGTTTATAATAAAGTTAAAAGTTAAAGAATTTTCTTTAATAAATAAAACCTTGGAGTAGATTTATGAAGGGCATTGTTTAGGTTTAGCAAAGCGAGGGGAGCCTTAAGACTGCAGTTTACTTTACTGCTTTCAGCATCCTTCTTGGAGATGTCTGTGGACTAATATGGGCTCTTCCATATATCATGTTGGCTTTATGAGTTTCCTGACACCGTCAGCTAGACAGGCAAGCAATGCCCAGAGACTATGGGCCATTTTTCTTTCCCATGCATGCCACAAGGTGCCTTCAATGTCACTGTAATGTTCCGTTTTTTTTACCCTGCCTCAGAATCATGCTCCTGACCCTCACATATGTGCAGCTGATATCCTGCCTACTATCCTGAGAGTTTCACAGAAATAGTTTCTCTTCACTCCCATTATCACCATGGAGATGTCATGATCTGGTCTGCTTCTACAGGAGGTCACTGAGGCTCAGAGAAGCAGTTCACCAATCTCTCTTACCACCAGCCACAGCAAGAGTCCTCTCCGACTCTGAGGGTGTCGGCTTCCTCAGTTGTCATCTTTAAATTACTATTTTCCGAGTCTTCTACACACAACATAACATTTGGACTTTCCAGTGACTCAGAAAGCAAAGTCAGTTTCAGGCCATAGCTAGACTCTGGCTAAGGCTGTGGTTTCATCATCTTGGAAGTGCACATTGTAATGGTGTCTAATCACTCACAGGGCGATTGGGATACTTTACAGCAAAGTATACCAATGGATGCAGAGGTATGGCCAGAATAGAGATGCATACACCTTTAACAGAAATTCAGAGCAGCTGGGAAGGGAAGAGACTTCCCCAAGAACACCAGGTAGGGATGAGTTGAGCTAGAGTTTAGGGTCATCTGGGGCTAAGAATCCTTTCCCTTGTTATCTCTCAGTCCCAAGTGGTCCATGGCATTGCTCCATGGCCTTCAGGATCCTGCCTTCCCTAGGGACCCTGTCTGCTAGGATGACACACATTTCATTTGGCTGAAGATGTACAGAGACTCTGGAAGCTTAGGAAAGGAATTTTCCCATTTTGTGGACAGAAACAGCAATTAAGAAGTACGATTCAGAGCACTTCCACTTGCAATTTCCCGTAAGAAAGGTCATGTGCTGGGGCACATTCACAAAAACCCTGATGGTGCATGAAATACTGTGCTGTGGAAATGAAGGAACGTACCTGAAGATACCTGGCTACAGTAGTGAATGGGGAAGTTTGTTTCTGTCTGGGTCCCAGAGGGAGAGGAGGTTGGAAGAGGTAAAGGCTTTCAGATAAGAAGCAGAACACAGGTTTCAGCTTGCTGCAAATTCTTCTACTAAATTTGCTCCCAAGCCTTCTCTATCTAACAGTGAGCCAGATTCCTCCTCAGTGGAATCTGGTGGCAACAGCCAGAAACACAACCGTGCAATCACCACAAATTGCTACTATCTTTCACCCTCTGGCTTCTCTTCTCCCTCCAAAGTTCACTGATCTCAACTCAGAGAGAGAAAGAAAAGAAAAAAAAAAAAGGGATTAATTCTTACTAAGCAAACAGGTTGATGCTTTACCCAAGGTATACAGAGGTTAAGAACTGACACACTGTGCAATGGGGAAATTCTCAAAACGAAATTGATCTGCACTAAATTCAAACTGAGAGATTATGGGCCTATCACTTTATAAGGCTAGGTACTCTAAGAGCCCATATTTTACAGCCTGGAGAAAGCCAGCCATGCCCCTCTTCAGCTTTCTCCCTGGGACAGAGAGTTGAGAAGCTGTGTTATCCTGTCAGTTTTATAGCCTCCAGTTATGGGCCACTCTAGTCCCTGGCTCCTCCCTTCTCCTGACTTCACCCTGCAGCTCTTCCACTCTTACTTTAACCTGACCCTTTTAATGAAGCTCCTTAATGAAGCTCCTTTTCTGGCTTTAATGGGAAACCTCTCTTTTCCTTTCCAGCCCCCTCTTGTTGTTTCTAATACAGCGTGTTGTTTCTTCTAATGTTCTTCTAGCTCTGTGTCAGATCATGTTATTGATTCCCTTCTCCTAACACAGTTAATTCTCAAAAGGTAATCATGCATAGGCTGCTTTTCCCAAACCAACTGGCAACACTCCATTCTTATATCTAACACAAACCCACTCAATACATATTTAGCCTCAGACCCACTACAATAGTCTCCACTGGCTGCTCAGGATGGTGGGTACCGTGCTGAATTGAGTGGTGAACAGGAAGGAGGCCTTGCTTACGTCATAGTAGGAGAAGCCACAGCTTCTACTGGGGAAGCAAACGGGTTGTTCAGGGACTGCGCTGCTGTTGGCCCAGAGATATGAACAGTTCAGAGCTGGGGTAGGGAACTATTTCTACTGCCTTCTTGACCCTGAACCATGGGAACTTCATAGTCTAGGAGATTTTTTTTTTTTTTTTTGCAACAAACATTAGCCTCATGTCAAAGATTTAATGATTTTAGCCATCCTGAACTGGTTCTGTGATCTACAAGGTGGGAATAACCACTGTAAACTCAGATCTAGTTAATCGCAAGTGGTCTGGAGTACACTCCTATGGAAATCTTGATGGCAAACAGAAGTGGGAGGGTTATATTAACAGCAGATACATAGAATCTCACCTCTAACAAAGACAGTCACTCTGCCTTTCCCCATCTTATTTCCACCCATCTGGGCCCCCAAATCTCTTTACCAAATAGGGTTTTACCTTGACTCATAACTTCAGGAGATCCAGATGATCATGCCAGGAACTGCACAGCAACTAGGTTGGTTTGGTCTGTGCTTGTAGGCGCTTGCAGTGGTGGGAGCTTGTAGTGGTGGTGTCTCACATCACATGGGTCAGGACATAGAGTCCTTGGAACAGAAGTGGACATGGCTGTACTCCCAAGGCTCACTTCTAATTATCAATATCTATCAGTTGTGCACCATTGTCCAAAAGGTTTGACAACGTCCCCAAACAGTGTCACCAGCTGGCAACCAAGTATTCAAACATATGAGCCCATGGGAGACACTTTACACTTAAGCCATAATGTTCTACCCTGGTCTCCATGGATTCCTCGTAATGAAAATCCATTCAGTTGTAATTTAAGAGTCCTCAAATTCTTAACAGTCCCAACATTGTTCAAGAGTCTAAAGTTTCAATGCAATCTCTTCATGGTGAGCCCCCATGAAATCCTAAGTTACATATCTTTAACTTACAGTGACATATTGTAAATGTTTTCACTCCTAAGGGAAGGAAGAGAAAATGCTGGACCAAAGCAAGGCAGGCACGTGGCAAGGTGAACACCAAGGGGAACACCTTGTAGTTCCCCATCCAATATCTAGACAACACAGTGGCAGCATCTGGATCTGAAGAATTTGTGGGACTCTAGGTCTATATGTCTGCCATTTGTGCTCCGTGTGGCCTCTCTCTTGGGCCAGCTGCACTCAGGACCTGCAACTTTCCTCAGTGCATATTACAGGCATCTATGGCATCCTGTGGTTGCTACTGAACCTTAGGTTTCATCTTTACTACTTCACATATCAGCACCTCAGGGTCTCCTTTCAGGGGCTCCAGCTTTGCCCTTCATTGCCTGGCCTTCTTCCCTTTTTCCTGGAACTGTAGTCCAGGAAACTGTCACTCTTGTACTAAGATGAACCTTCGTTTGGCTTTACAGAGCAAGTGAGGCAGCAACTGGGGTGTAAGTTATTATTTGGCCATTCTTCTGTCTATCCACCTGTTTTTATTCATTGTATTATTTAATAAAGCAGCTTATCCAATGTTTATATTTTTAACCTTAACTCCAGACCCATATTTTGGCAAAAATTTAAAGTACAAAACTGAGTGATCTAGAGTGCATTTAGTTTAGAGAGCAGCGACTTTCTTATCCCTTTGCCAGGGCCTGTCAGCCCAGCTTTTCCCCAGGAACCAAAGGAAGTTGAATCTGTCTTAGACAAATGAGCAATGAGTGGATCTGAACAGAGGCTACTTGTTCTGCAAAAGGCAATAATGTGGTACAATTTTAAAATGTGAATGATTTCATCACAACCCTGGACTTGAAGCTGGAAAAGGAAGCCTTAGCCACACCACTGTTTCATTGCTTCTCAACAGAGATGAAAACCACCCACCCTGTCCTGCTCCAAACGCACACCATTTTTATTGACATGGGGCTGCACTACTAGACAAACTGTTCTACCTGCAGCTCAACAATTGTAAGAGTGCAGCCCATTCCTCATTGTTTTTTTTTTTTTTTCTCAAAGTGGCACCTGCAAAAATTACTTGCTCCAAGTCTGATTTGTTGAATGTTTGCTGAGCAATTGCTGTGCAACCTATAGCTTGCTAGGCAGCTTAGCAAAGGCCAGCCCTGGCTACACATTGCAATCATCGGCAAAGCTTTAACAACTAGAATGTGCCAGCGTTCCGTGTCCAAGACAGTGTCGCTTACTGGGATAGAGTGGATCTGGGCAACACTTGTTAAGAGCTGTCCCGGTGTTGGTACTGGACAGCTAAGGTTGCAATCATTCATCTAGGGGCTGCGGGAGAGTAAGACTGCAATGCAGCTCATCCTTCTTACAGTCCACAGTCCTTGGCTTACTTGTAACCCACATCAACATTTCACTGTGGAACAGGCAGTAATCAACATGAGGTTCACTCAGATGGTTGCTTAGGGAAGAGAGATGCACTCGCTGCTAGTTAAATAAATGACCCCGGATCTTTTTTCCGCTTCTCTGATTTGCTTCTGTGGCTGTTCCTCACAGACACAATTTTCTCACACAGCTGAAGGAGTCCATTAAAAGCTGATAGTCAGCGTCTCCTTCCTAAAGTTTGCCCCGTGCCTAGTTTGGCGTCTGGCAGGAAGACAACACCACATCAATCTTGGCTCAGCCAAAATAACCCCGCAGAGCAGATCACAGGCAGGCCATAAATTTTGTCCTGGGAGACATGCCTAGCGAGGTGCTTATGACTAAACTGTTTATAAAACATTGCTGCAAAGACTATTCTTAATCACATGGAACAGATAAAAATAATCTCGATTTTTTTTGTCTCCTACCCTATTGAGCAGGAGGAGTCAATGATGTTTTCCACTAGCTCTGAGCCTGGGTCAATTCTGCCTTGTGTAGAAAATGTTCCAGGAGTGGCTGAAAGTGCTCCTGGGGACTCGGCATACTAGTTGGTTGCTGGTGCATCCCTGAGGGCTTTGGGCAGGAAGTAGGACAGGTGATCCATATCTGCTTTTCTTCCTACCACACACATAACCCAACTTGCCCCATGACAAACTCTGACATCCATGTAGGAATGGATAGATGTCTGCCTCAGTACCGTGCTTGGGGCAAGTCTTTTGTTCGCTAGAGTCCTGTCCCAAAGCAATGCCTACTTGCTTTTAGCCTCTGCCACAGGATGATTGGCCAGTAAGAGGCAGCCCTCTTGCAGAGGGATAATTAGCGGTCCAGGAAGTAAGGACTCTCAAGTCAGTCTCCCTATACTCCCCACCTTCTCTGCCCAATCTGAGGACAACACATACAGTTATGGTAGAAACAGTTATAACTTGGATATAAAGTATATCCCCAAAGCCATGTTAGTGAATTGGTCCCTATCTCGTGAATCCAATAATGAGAAGTGATTTGCTCTAACAATGGATTGATCTCTTGTTGGGTTCATAGCATGATACATCATCATAGTATTATGTGGAGCCTGGCTGGAGGAGGTGAATAACCAGGCACTGGGACATGGCTAGGAACAACATACCTCATCTTCTCTTTTTCTCTACCCTTCTCTGTCCTCCTTCCTTTCCCCTCCCTCTCTTTCCCAGATGCCTTGAGGCGAGAAGCTCTACCATGTTATGATGCCCTGTGTCAGCATGGCACTAGAAACAGCTGAGCTGACCATAGATCGATGCCTCTGAAACTGTGAACCAAGTCCTTCCTTTTAAATTGTTTCTGCTAGGTAGTCACAAACCAGGGAAATTTCTCCTTCTCAAATACTCCTGTCTTGATGGATTTGCATCTTCATAATGACACTCGTGTTTTCCCCTTCAGCTCCTTAAAACTGAGATGCTGCCAGGCCTGGTCATGTAGAGCTGTCATTTCGGCTACTGAAGAGGCCAAGGCAGGTATGTCAAAGGTTCAAACTCAGCATACTACACAGTGAGTTTAAGGGTAGGTAAAATGATGGCTGGAAATGCAGCTCAATAGTAGAGCACTTGTTTAGCATGTGGGAGGCCCTGGGCTTGGCCCCCAGCAACACATAGACATAGGTACACACACACACACACACACACACAGGAAGAGAGAGAGAGAGAGAGAGAGAGAGAGAGAGAGAGAGAGAGAGAGAAAGACTACATTTTCATTAAAAAAATACTAAAATAGCATTCAAAGTATAGAGTTGTGGATACATCTTATCAATTATTAAATTTAAACATAAAATTAAAATATTTTTCTTGTTTCTGAAGTTTTATTTTTCAGAGATACTCAAATCATGTATTAAAATTAAGTCAGAATACATGTAACTTATGAATATAGGATATTAAAGTACTGAAATGATTCTGCAATTATAACAACTTGCCTTTATATAAAGTCATTATCTTAATAAACATATAAATATTTTTAACCTTAACCTACTCAGAATTCTAGGACTCAGCATCTATCTGATTGATAAGGACATTGTATTCATTTTATGACTATGTCTGCAGGCACACAAACATGACAGGAATTATTAAAATATTTCCAAGCATTTTCAACTGCCATGTTGAACTATTATAAACACTACAGTAATTTTAAATGTACTTTGGGTAAAATATATAGAAACAAGAGGAGAGAGAAAATAAACTCTTGGGGGCTGGAGAGATGGGTTAGCAGTTAAGAGCACTTGTTCTTGCAGAGAACCTGTGTTCAGTTCCCAGCACTCACATGGAGGCTTAGAACCAGCTGAAACTGCAGTCCTACAGAATTCAATGCCTTCCTTTTCATACATACATACACACACAAGCACATGCGTACATGAATGCAGACAAAACATACCTGCACATAAAAACACTAAAATAAATCTTAAAAAATAAAGAAAATAATTAGTTGACACTATCTAGAAATAATAAATGATCAGTAAAAGTTTGTTATATTCCAGAGACTTGCCGGGGAGAACTTGGCAAGGCAATGAATTTGTCTTGATTTCTAATATTCAAATGCTCCCAACACTCTATCCTGTCTGTCTCTGCAATCACTGCTCCCAAAGCCTTCACGGCATCATTCAGAAAGGATAGTCAGCAGCATTCTGAGCCAGGAACACAAGGTAAGAGATATAAAGAGGCATCTCCTGGGGCCTGGACAGTGTAAGTCACAAGAGTGTGTTTTGGTTATGGGTCCTGCTGAGTCAGTGCTGAGCATCAGCTCTCAGCCAAAAGGCACTGCTGCCCATGTGCTCCCAATAAATCCATGTGTTTGCATGCCCTGTTGCTCTCCAGTGTGAGTCCCAGGCAGGGCTTCACGTGCCCACACTTCTCAGCAGTTATCAGTGGCAGTGGCTCGTAGCTAAAATAAGCTCTCAACCACAGCAAGGGAAAGATTGCATAATTGTAAAACATCTACTGTTGGAAATGCTGCTGCCTGCTGTGATAACCAACGTATTCTCACCATAACTCGTAACTCAACAAAATATTCTGAACACCCAGTTTATTTTTATTTTATTTTATTAAGTTTTTGGCCAGCATGCACTGACACATGTTTCACTGTCCCATTTTTGTGCACAAATTACTGTGTTGTGTTCTTGTCACTCCCCACAGCCTTTTCCCATTCACCTCCGTGTCTTCCTGGTCCCCTTCTGCCCCCCCCAATTGTTCCTCTTGCTGCTTTCATGTTCCGTCCTCCACTTTGATTCCCCTCCTGATCTCTTCTTCCTTTTCCACAGCCCTGATTTTATTTTTATCCTCGAATAGTGTGTACACAAAAACACGGATATGCAAGTGGCCCTGGGATACTGACTTAGAATCCCTGGCGTATGAAGTCAGGAGTGCTGTAATTGGGTCACAAGTCATCTCTATTTCTAGTCTTTGGAGGACTCCAAACTGATTTCTGGAGTGGGTAGGCTAGCTTACATCCATGCCAACAGTGCATAAATTTCTTTACTCACCTTTTGACATTTGTTTTCTTAATGGCAGCCATTTTGATGGAAGTAAAATGGAATCTCAAAGAAGTTTCAAGTGTCCAGGAATGTCTCCATTTTGTCTTTATTTTCCAGGTTTTTTGTCTATGAGTTTTCAAAGCATTCCTTAATGATCCTCTGCATTTTGTAGGAATCTATTGTGACACCCCCTTTTTCATAATCAAATTTTACAAATTGCCTTTTCTCTCTTTCTTTTGATTATATTGGGTAGGGGCTTGTAAATCTTGTCTATTTTTTCAAAGAACTAACTCTTTGATTGATCTGTATATTGTTCTTTTAGCTTCTTCTATTTCATTAATTTCTTTGGTGAGTCTTGTCTGGTCTTTGTTACTGCTTTGGACAACTTCTTCTTCTTCTTCTTCTTCTTCTTCTTCTTCTTCTTCTTCTTCT
>OU015757.1:43063431-43074518 GCA_907169655.1 Acomys percivali
GTGTGTGTGTGTGTGTGTGTGTGTGTGTGTGTGTGTGTGTGTGTGTGCAACATCAAGAGGCCATGAGTTAGCAATGTGACAGCCATTTTAGGATATGGGAATAAAGAAAACGGGTAGGGTACTTTGTGATTCTATGAAGTTAGTACTTTTGGTGCTCAGTAGCTTGACTGTGTACATTACACCCAGCTTTTCAACTGGTACACTAAGGCATATGTGCATTGCCTCCATGTACAGAAACACAGACAGACAAAGTAACACTTATCCCACCGACATCCAATCAATCACTGCCGACAACACTGTCTACTTCCCCAAACTTTTTGTGTAGCTCTCTTACTTTCCCTTTGCATATAACTGTGGTGGGTCAACAGCTAGTGCTTGAATGTACCATGAAAGGATATTGCTCCATGTTACTCAAGAAGAGATTTGAGCTCACGCTATGTGACTATATGATTAAATATATAAGTGCAGTTATTTCCTACATGTTCAGGCGGCTTCTTCTAATCCTATCTTCTCAGGTCAAGTGCTCTCTGTTTAGTCTGTTCAATCTGTGGCAGAAAGTCATTGTTGGGCTACCCTGACCACAGCCTATACACCAGTCTAATATAACCTCTCCCCACTCTCTCGGTATATAAAGATATAGATAGAGTTAGAGATAGATGACAATGACAGATAGATAGATAGATAGATAGATAGATAGATAGATAGATAGATAGATATGATGTAGATACAAATAAATGTGTATGTAGAGATAGATATAGAGATAGAGATGATAGAGAAAGGGATAGAGATAGAGATGATAGAGAAAGGGATAGAGATAGAGACAGAGACAGAGACAGAGATGACAGCAGCTTTCATATTCCTTGACATTTGGCAGCAGCAAATGATAACAACAGGCAGGTGGGAGCAGCCCCAGAGAAGCTCTCTAATGTAATATTCTCCCACAAGTCTCATGTAGCCGATCTTAGCTTTACAAGTATTACAGCCTGTGCCAAGGCCTAAGTCGGGGACCAGTGTTAGAGCTGCTAGGCCTGAGATATCTGAGCCTCTTGGTCCTAAAGATTTGACAGTTCTCTGGAATTCTTTTCCAGTAACCAGGAACTTTAGTTTCCCTTCTCTGGCTCTTTGTGGCTTCCAATTCTTCTTCAACCTCAGCTCTCTACTCTTTCTCTCCCTCACCATTTGTGCCCTGGCTGTCTCTGGAACTGCTCGGTGGGCTTTTGCTGAGCCTGGTGTAATGGGTGATACCAAGGGTGGTGTGCTGCTGCTGTCACTTTGCTGTTGTTGCCAGTCAGGTGGCTCTGCCTCTTTGTCAGGTCCCAGAGCGTGCAATCACTCTGATATACATGGAACATAGCCTGTTGTTGCTACTGCCTCTCCTATCAGTGCAAACCACTCTTGCAATTGAGGTTTGTGTTCTTACCCATCACACAGAGTCCATTACAGGATTGAAATAGTTGTAAGTAGGACCTCACCTTTCAGAACGAGAGCAAGCAGGTGAGATTGTGCTGTAGTTTCCTCAAGGCATCTACGGGTGTTCAAATGACCAATGATAGTATCAGGGTGGTCTTGTTGGCGTTTAGACTGCTTAAAGCTGTTGGGACAACAAAAGGCAATACAATAGTTGACAAATGGTATAGCAAATGCCCCCCTCCTCCTGCACCCAGTGTCTTTGCTTAGTGATAGTATGTAACTGGGCATCAAAATAAATGGTATCATAAGAACTTAAAGAATGTATCATTAATACTAATTGTGATATCGACAGATTTCAGTGTTTAACACCTGCCCAGTGAACCAGGGAGTGAGTCCCTTTCCTCTATACTATTGACATAATGCAGCTTTAACTGAGCAACTCTTCTCTTATCTACTTCTATAGGAATAATTGGATATAATAACACGACATAATAATCTATGTACATATTAATCAGTTAATATGTGTCATCATCTGGGCTTATTATATTTACATTGTATCTTTAATGTTCACAATAACTCCATAAAATTTGTGTTCCAGTTATAATCTAGATGAAGTGACTTGCCAAAGGCAGAGATGAGCCTTGCGCTCACATCCACCTGATCTTTGAAGCTATGCTTTGGGTTCATTATTCCCACAACATCATCTCCCACCTTGACTTGCACCACTGCCTTGCACAGTGAATCCATAGAATAAATGAAACAAAGATGAAAGTAGGGCATGAGTTAACTAATGAAGAAGGGATGAGTGGAGGCTAGGACCTAGTGTGGCTTCATATGAGGGTGGAAGAGATGTGAAAGTGTTTATTTAGGGACATTGTAAAAAAAAATGCACTCTTGAATTTTATCCTGTTCAATAGCAAGAAGACACAAGTTTTAATACTGGGACTTTGTACAGACAGGGTGTGTGTGTGTGTGTGTGTGTGTGTGTGTGTGTGTGTGTGTGTCCTTGTCCATATGTGTGCTTGGGAAGGAAGTACATTTAGAGTACAGAAGAGGGTTTCAGATCTCTGAGAACTCGAGTTACAGATGTCTTGCCTGAGTTCTGGGAAGTAAAAAGAACTCTAGTCCTCTGTAAGAGCAGCAAGCACTCTTAACCACTAAGCCACTCTTCCTGACCTTGTACAGACAAAATTAAAGGCAATTTTCAAGAATATGTTAGCATTATACCACATCAAAAAAAACTCCATAGTTGATGCTCATGGCAGTGTCATTTTAGCATGGCTATGGTGTAGTTTAGAGTACTTAGTGGATAAATTAAGACTAGTGACTTGGTTGGACTTCCTGTAATCTCAGCTACTTAGAAGGACTGCAAGCTCAAAGCCAGCCTGAGCCACAGAGTGAGTTCAGGACTGTCTGGACAGCTAAGTGGCTGTGTCTCAGAATGAACCACAAAGAGGTCTGAGAATGTCGCCAGTGCTATAGCACCTGCCTAGCATGTGGGAGGCACTGGCTCAATCTCCATGACCCTCAAAACACCACGCAAAGCAAACAAACGAGGACTTAGGAAATAAAAGGTGAGAGGAGAGTTAAATGGTCAGATAATCAGAAATAAGATTTCTGGGATATCAAAAAGAAGGTAATCACAGGGAAAATTCTGGACTCTCAAGGCAACGAACAGAAATTGCAGATTAATCTGCTTCAAATAGACCAGAATTGTAGCAAACCCCTTGAGGGCTCTAGTCACAACCCCCTGTCCTTCCCAGGCAGCCTGACTTCTCCAGGCAGCACAGCAGTACCTACTGGATAATCCCTGCAGCCTGTTTGGCCCTTGTCCTAATCCCTGCAGCCTGTTTGGCCCTTGTGAGTCACAACCAGAAGTCTAAGGGAAAGACTGGTGACAGAGTGCTTGCCTCATATGTGCAGGACTCTGGATTTGCTCCAACCTCCTCCCCACCCCAATCAAAACTGGACAAGTAATACTGGAGGAAATTAAGACAATCACTCACTAACAGGAAGTGGCTGATAGACACTCTAGACCAGTGGTTCTCAACCTGTGGCGATCAAGTGACCTTTTCATAGGGGTCACCCAAGGCCATAGAAAACACAGAATACATTATGATTCATAGCAGTAGCAAAATTACAATTATGAAGTAGTAACATGAGTAATTTGATGGTTGGAGGTCATCACAACATGAATACCTGTATTAAAGGGTCACAGTATTAGGAAGGCTGAGAACCACTATTCCAGGCCTATTGCTGCTCTGACAGGGAACTTGGAGCCGTATAAGCTGCATGTCCCCCAGGGCTCCCCAAAGGGAACAGGCTTCAATTGCTACTTCTTGGCT
The DNA here is from genome assembly GCA_907169655.1 of Acomys percivali. NCBI lineage: Eukaryota > Metazoa > Chordata > Mammalia > Rodentia > Muridae > Acomys > Acomys percivali. The sequence continues at coordinate 43,067,187 of OU015757.1, forward strand.
GCCTCATCTTCAGTGTTTCACATCCTCATGACTCTGTGGATTCTTCCAGAGAGCACTGTCAGTGAGTCTCTTGCACTGAAATCGTTATTCCTATTAAGAGGAAGTTGGGGGTCCTTTCAGGGTAGATATGGACACAGTTGCCTCATCCAGTTGCCCTGACATCTCAGCCTGCTCCTACATGCCACTTTCCTATATAGGATGACTGAAAAAGAGCACAGATATGAGAGCACGGGGCCATCTCCCAACATAAGTTCCTTGTCTTATGAGGCAAAGACTAGGTAGGCTCCTTATTCTGGACTTCTAACCCTATATATTTACCCCAAAATTGTTTTTCAAATGTAGCTATATCCAAGTTTCTTCCTATCACCATGATAAATACCATGACTGAAAGGAATTCTTGGAGGAAAAGATTTATTTGGCTTACAGCTTATGTCCATTATGAAGGGAAGTCAGGGAAGGAACTGAAGGCAGGAAGCTGGAGGCAGGAACTGAAATGTGAGGCCACAGAGGAATGCTCCTCACTGGCTTGCTCTCCATAGCTTGCTCAGCTTGCTTTCTTATACCACCCATGACCACCAGCCTAGGAATAGTAACACTCCAGTGAGCTGGGCCCTTCCACATCATTTATTAAACAAGAAAATGCCCTATATGCTGTCAACAAGCCAGTTTAGTGAATGCAATTTTTTGCTTGAAACTCCCTCTTTCCCAGGTTACCCTAGCCTGTATGAAGTTGACTGCAAACTAACCACCAGAGCCACTAAAAGGTATTTCTAAAATTCTGTATAAGTGAGGAAGGACTGGGAGGAGAGGAGGGAAGGGAAATTAGGGTCAGGATATAAAGTAAATAGATGAGTTAATTAATTTTAAAAATCTACATAAGTTTAAGAAATGGTGGGTTTAAAAAATCAGTAAGGACTATTTCAGGAGAAATTCACATAAACTTTTCTTTGATGATGGCTATTCAACATACCACAAAGCAGAGGCGGGAGTCTAGGGTAGACCAGATTGCTGTTAATGAGACTTTTGGAGCACATGGTGGTCCACTGAACTCACAGACAGAAAATAATCACTATTTCCAGAATATCCACAGATGGTTCACCCATCAACCTGCCTAGGTCCCCCTAGCCAGCTCCACCCTCTACCAAGAGAAAGTTTTTGTCTCTCAGTTCCATCATAATGCACTTTTCAAAATTCTCCAAACACCCCAGGTATGCTTATCCTCCTGGCTCTGTGCACACTGCTTCACTGCCAGGAGCCTCAACCTGTACTTTCTACCCAGGGAACCTTTCTCAGTTGATCTTCTTAGAGACTTCAGGGATGGGTTCTGTGGTCAGCCTTCTCCAATAACGCATCTCTTATTCACGTCTGTGTTCCCAGAAGTTTGCATGGGACATGGAACCTACAGCATGTGCTTGTATGAGTTAATGCAAGGAACCCAAGAGTGAAGTGAGGCTCAAAGAAGTTAAAGGATCCAGGACAAGACCTTTTACCCATAATGAAGGTTAATTCTGGTCTTTTTAGCTATAGCCCATAAGTCAGAATGTTATTCATGGAATTTGCTGATTGTTTTACAATTATGGTAAAATTTGCCCAATGAACTTTGTCATCGTAATCATTTGTAAGTATGCAGTTCAGTAGTGGGGAGTACATTCATGCTGCTTTGCAACTGATCCTGAGAACCTTTTCCTGTGTCAATACTAGAGCTTTATACTAATTGGACAACCTCATTACCCACCATTATGCTCTCTGTATCCAGGGATTTGTTTTCTCCAGATACCTCACATAAAGATACTCAAACAGTGTTTGTATCTCTGTGACTGGCTTATTTTACTTAGCACAATGTGCTCAATGTTTATAGAATGATGAATTATCTATAGATATTTTCTACCTCTGTGTTCAGTGGCCCACCATGCTTTTCCAGAGTGTCAGGAACAGCACTATGGGCCACACTAGCTTCTCCTTTGGGGTATGTTGAGTAGCCACTAGCAAATAAAAGTTCAGTTAAATTCTTCCTGATTGACAATGTCCTGACTTTCTTTTTTAACCCATCATTTTGGGGGTGGTGGGGGTGGTGGTGGTGGGGGGTGGGGGTGGAGGGTTAATCCCAGGCTGACCTGTAACTCATTATATAGATCAGGATGACCTGGAACTCATAGGATATGCCTCTTGAGTCACCTATAATTTTTTTAAAACTGATATGGAACTTAAAAATATCTTTTAGAGGCAGAATTACATTTCAGAAAATAACTTTAAGGAAAGTCTGTGTTAGGGCTAAAACTGCAGAATATAGGAGCCACGTCGTCTTTGATTCGTTGTTTAAAAGCTAGGGGACATATACCGGGTGAACTTCTGGTGCTCAGGCCTCTTACTGGCTCTCCTCTGCTAATACCCAAAAGGGGATGTTCCTTTTTAAGGCTGTGTTCTATTTCATCAAGTATGCAGTCTGCACATTTGCTGGTCCATTCAGCTGTCAGTGAGCACTTGGCTTGCTTATCTTTTGGCTGTAAACCATGTATGAACATGGTGTATAGATATATAATCAAGACCCTATTTTCAATTCTTTTGGGTTTAGTTGGAGACTTTTCTTGAGTACATTAAAATGATTGCATTTTCCTATACTGTTGTGAGGATGAATATTAAAACCTAACTTTCCTCCTTGCAAGCTATTCAAAACCATAAAACCGGCAACTCAGTTTTTTTTAATGTATTAATAAAGGAGCTTTTGATTCTCTGAGGCAGAAATCAACTTGCACTGCTCTGAGCAAAAACATGTTATTGGAAATGGTACCCAGGGAAGAGTTCAGCCCACAAGAAGAAAGGCTCCGGGTGCCTTCAGGAGTCATCCTTCCCTTTTCTCTCTTCCTCTTCTTTCTGCGTGCTGCTCCATTTTTCTCTCACTGCACACAGAAGAAAAATTACATCTAATTCTCAGTGTCATATCTATCTCCAGTCCCCATGAAGAGACTAACCTAAATCTCTCAGTCCCAAACCCAAAATCTCCAGGAAGATCCGTGGAGCTGCTCCTGTTACATTGCAGTCCACCCATGAAATGACGCCAGGAACGTGTGGTGTGTGTGAAGCTAGATAAAATGGCTGCTCGATTCACAACGATGTTGCTATGGGGGTGGGAGAGTGAGCAACCGAAACACACAGAACAACCAGAAGGCTTCTACCATCTCAGTGGATGGACTGAACAAAGGCAGCAGCAAGATGAGGAAGTGTCTGCCTGGGCCCAGGACATGCTCATCACCTACAGTTGAAAACACATGGGTAGGGTAACGCCCAACCACTCCATCTGCGCTCACCAATCTCCTGGAGCTAAGAGGCAGGATTTATGGGAAACTCAGGAGTACAAGTATGCATTAATTAGCGGCCCAAATCCACAGATAATGAGGCAAAGAAGAGGCTAGCTCTGAGATCTTTTACACAAGTCTTTTGTTTCATAGGGCAAGTCCCGGAAGAGTTATACGGGAAGGAAATGAAAAAACAGGTACTCCCACAAACACTGAGGACGTAAGTCCAGAGGCCACAATTAAAAAGAAGTAATAATGACACCCAGAGATCCTCCTCGGCTATAATACTTCCAGGAGAGGAAGCCCAGGGATGCCTCAAAGGCATCGGATTAGGTAATGAGGTGAATGGAGGCAGCTGGCCAAGGAAGGCTAACCTCCTGCTAAGAACCAAAGCCCCGCCCCACATCGCTCAGTGCCTTGCCTCCAGTAAAACGCTTCTCCTGTTCGCTCATCGATTCTGAATGTCAAGGAAGTCTTTCCACGTTCCAGTTTCCAGTTCCAGGGCATGGAATCTCAGGCAGCAAATGGGAAAACGAGGCGTGCATAAGTCGAATCCTAACTAGGCTGCTGTGAATATAGTGAGCCAAAACAGAATAACATCAGCAAACTACGGGAGGGAGGGCCTTGATTTCTGTTCTCCACGGGAGCTTTTCATGGTCACAATAGGCTACCCTCAGGTTCGGGAATGAAGGAAGGGTGGATGAGAGAAAGAGAGATGAAAGAAACTGGCTTGTAAATTAAAATCTCTTTTTAGTCAAAGCACCTTTTCTTCAGCTCAAATTACTTACTTACATAGTGCAAATTCCCACACCTGTTAGCGACAGCTCTTTCACGGCAGTCACCAAATAGGGACATCAGTCATTACACTACCAAATAGGGACGTCACTTATTACATTGGACCTGTAACCATGACCAGTCTCCACAATGAGATTATGAGCTGGAGGAAGGTGAGAGAGAGGGCTGCCTCCTTGGTTCACCTTCATATGCCGCACAGCATCAAGAGGAACCGATGTTCCTTCCCTGTCTCCAGCACACCTCAATACATGAGACTTGCAGGATTGTATTCCTACACGTGCCCCCAAACACCCTGCAAGACAAGGACGAAGGGCACACACTGCTGGGAAGCTAAAGCTCTCCGGAGCAATGATTGGTTCAAATCATATTCCCACCATGGTTGAGCTGAAATCTAACACATGTCTATTAAATGTCCTGGACTCATTTCCTCACCTCACTGTCTACTCGGCAAACAACACTGCTCTTCTCCAATAAGCATTCTGATAACAGTAAGAACCGCAACTATATTAAACACTTTCTATAAATCATGCATTATGGTAGATGCTTTGTACATACTGTTTCAGTTAGTTCTTATCATGAAAAGGGCAGTTTTATAGCATCCATATTCCCTATCTAACAGATGAAAAAAACTAAGGTACATGGGTATTAAAATAACCCTAGATCTTATGACTTTTACAGTAGTGGTGATATCAAGATGCTGACCTGATGTGTCAGAGCATATATGTGCTTTCAAACATCATACATTAATTTCAAGATATAAACACACACACACACACACACACACACACACACACACACAAACACACTCCAGTTTGCATGCTTTGAGTATCTACTCTATGCCAGATTCTAAATCTGTCCTAATTTAGCCCAGTAGAATCCTTGGAGCAAAACAGGTATTCAATAAATTGTGGAATGAAGGAAGAACCAGAGAGTAAAACAAGAGCTGACACTGTGACCACTCATCAGAAAAGCCCAGAGACACCTTGTATCTGCATTGATAACAACCTGGGTCCCAAGCTCCAGGGGACCAGGAAGGCTGAATGAGTGCTGGAAGCATAAGCGCATCATAGAAGATGCTTTACTGTGAAAGTGTTTTTGTAAAACCGGTGATGGCCCATGGCGCGAAGCAGGCTCTCTTTGTTATGGTAGCATAGAGAGTGAACTGCGCCAGGAAAAGAGCATTTCAAGGAAGATAAACAAAAAGCCTCTAGCTGGGCTCGATTTTTATTGCTGTTTTATAGTTTTCTAATTTATTTATTTTTTTCACAATTCCATGCACATATACAATGTACTTTGGTCATGTGCTCCACCATCATTACATCTTATCGCCTTCTCCTCTCTCATCCATAATGGAATGTTTGTAGGTCGGGTCTTATGCAGGTCACCACTACTAGTGAGAGTCTGTGTGTGAAATAACTATGCCATAACCAGAAGCTGATGGTTCACAGCTCTTTCCCCCCTCCTCTGGCTCTTACATTCTTTCTGCTTCCTCTGCGCTGATGTTCTCTGAGCCTGAGGGGATGATGTAGATGTGCATTTAGAGCTAAGCAACCGACTGTCACTTATTCTCAACACTTTGACAAGTTATGAGTTACCACATTAACCATTGCCCACTGCAAGTAAAGCTTCTCTGATAAAGGCTCTGAGCAGTGTTATCTATCAGTGTAAATGTAAGTATTTAGAAGGCAGTTTGATACTATTTCCACACTGGTAAAGCAATAGTGGTAGGTTCTCCACCCCCACCCCCAAGATCTATAAACTCCCTAACCATGGGCTTTTAACTAGGTTTACAGTACCAGGCATCGATTCTTCCAGTAAGATGAACTTCAGACTCAATCAGAGAATTATTGGTTACCCCCATAGCAGTCATAACAGTCATGCCACTATTGTGCCAGTGGGCACATCCTACCTGGCTGGCCGGGAATATAGTTTGCATGGCTCACAGCTGATAAAACTGTTGATGACTTTTCTCTCCTAGAAGACTTCATTCATATCACTTTCTAGCACTATGAAAATTATTTGTCTCAATTTCGTAGAGAAAATTTAGCCTTTCTGTACAGATTTGTGTGTGTGTGTGTGCGCGCGCGTGTGCGTGTGCGTGTGTGTATGTGTGTGTGTGTGTGTGTGTGTGTGTGTGTGTGTTGTGATACATCCAGATGAATTAGAGTTTGGTAGTAGCCAGGAAAGAGTGAAACATCTGGGATAAAAGATTAAATTCCTTTTTCCAATCCCTGATATCATTTGTCCTGTACTCTACAATGGCTTCTCCTCCAGCCTGGAAGTTAGGCATGGCCATATGATTTGCTACAGGCAGTGGACTATGAGCATCATTGAGATGTCATTTTAAAAAATAATCAGTAGATTTTCCAGCTCTCATTTCATGATGACAGGTGGTATGAGATACCTCCACATAACTGAGTAAATGTGGCATAAAGTAGAGACCTGAGCTAGCCCACAGAGGAGGCCATATACATAGGAAGAGAAAGTCCATTACTAGAGAAAAAACTTATACAAATCAGATTAATATGGCAATTAATAAGCTGTGTGACCCTGGGTAAGTAATTTATTTTACATGCAAACCAAAGACACTAGTTTAGAATGAGAAAGTTGATCGTTAATCTAGGGGCCTAGGAAGAGCCTTTAGGAAGACAATGATAGAAAAACAAAATAGTTGTAAGTAAAATTGTGTAGGTCCATGCACATGTGCTTGGTGTGTGTGTGTGTGTGTGTGTGTGTGTATGTGTGTGTGTGTGCGCGTGTGTGTGTATGCCTAAGAAAGCAAGAATGAGACCTAGTATATACAATTGTGAAATTGTTGTGGGAGAAGATCCAAAGACTTTTCACATTTTAAGGTCTGTGTTACTTAAAATGAGGTTAAGAGCCTGGGTAATCTATGAGGGCTATTCAGAACTCCAAAGTGCTTTGTGGTATGGGGGAGAGAGTGAAATAGCTAATTAGGTTCCTCTACTATCTGGTATTTCAGGACTTGCCTTGAGTTAGATTTTATTAAAGTTGTTTTCCAATAATTACATTTAAGAGCTCTGCTTAATAGGCTCGCAGATATTGAAATCTCAGGAGCTATTCCAGAATGAAGAAGGGATTTGAGGCAATTCTTTCTAACTATAGAAGAAAATGTTCTTCAAAGCATGATAATGAGGACCCAGATTGTGTTTGAGGGTAGGGAAAAAGACTGGATCGTGTGTGTGTGTGTGTGTGTGTGTGTGTGTGTGTGTGTGTGTGTGTG
>OU015757.1:43074528-43098662 GCA_907169655.1 Acomys percivali
GTGTGTGTGTGTGTGTGTGTGTGTGTGTGTGTGTGTGTGTGTGTGTGTGTGTGATGAGAAGAGGATGCTCATTGACAACTATATTCTTACTGCCTGAGAAGCCGGAGTGTAAAGCAGAAGGCTGACATAAAACACCAAGACAGTGGGTATGCTATGTTCATACAGTCCGAGCTATGTAAATGGATGTCCTGGTTGGAACTGAATCTCATCAAGCCATTGGACCATACTTTCTCATCTATAAAGTAGAAGCAATAATACCAACCTTCCAAGGGAGACTGCTCAGCAAATAGGTACTGCATTCAAATGCAATCAAAAAGAGGTCGTTTAGGAATCATTTGCCAAGATGTGCTCAGGGTTAAGGGACATGCAGAAGCAGAATGAAGTAGGTCAAAGCAGGGAGCCTCTTAACAGTCCTCCGTCTGAAGAAAAAAGAGAGGGCTTTTAAATAAGAGAACGGCAGCTATCATGGAGGAAAGGGCCACGCAATAGGGGTAGGAGGAGTGTCCTCTCCTAAACACTGCCAGTGCCAATATCCCCACCAGTGAAAGCCAAGAAGAAGGCAAAGGCAAAGGAGTTCATAGAAATCAGTCTCCTAGAGGAGAGAGGACAATGGTGAGATGGACAGAGCTGAAGAGAGGCAAGCAAACAGTTCAGCTCTTACAACATGTTCTTTGCAGACACTGGCCACTATTTTTTCTTTGTGTGAATGAAGACCTTATAACCTTTCCTAGAAACAGGTTGTGAATGGGTTGTGCAAAGAGGAGGGAGGTACTTGGCCTCAAAGACACTAGGAAAGGACATGTGGCAGAGACCCATGCTTCAGAATACAGTTACTTTGCCTAGGGAGATAGGTTGAGGCCTGGAAAGCTGCTTCAGAATAAGGCGACTAGGAGAAACTGGAACACTGTGCGACAAAACCCACAACTCCCAAAGCTGTTTCTGGTTGCTTCTCAGTATCCTAGAGTGAGTGCTGAGAGACCAAATCTACCATGACCTCTTCTGCGGCCCTCTGGTCCCCATCTTCTGGCTGCAAGGTAAGTGCCTCTCAGCAGCAGGGTCTAGAATCGAACCAGCTTCTTGTGCACACAGCCAGGAGGCTAGCTTTCTTCTGGGTACTTAAATACAGATTCTTGTCCAGACTATAGGGCTGCTGTGTTTGAGTTGTGTGGTACCCCATAGACGTTGTATAGATATTGTTAACGTTCAGGTGCCGCAGCAGACAAGCTTCAGTGGATCATTGTCTCCCTCTGCTCTGCCAAGACATCTCACTCCAGAGACTGTACGCTTCCAACACCAGCAGATGAGATTCCTCTACTGAGAGTCCCAACTAAAGGACAGGTAGAGACAGTTTCTTTTCTTCCCTGTCCTTCAAGAAAATGTTTTTCCTTCATTGGAAGTAGGTGGAACCTTAGACACATGACTATGGTGGACCAATCATATTTCTTTCCCCAGGTAATTTAGATATTGAAGGGAATGATCCAAGTTAGGAATAATGATTGAAGCGTCAGTCCTATTCCTAGGACTCTCAAAAAAATACTCATGTAGTAATGCCTCTAACAGGAATACATCCATTAAAATCAGACCCCTGTCTATATATGTAGCCATTTGGCATTTCTTCTCACTCCTTAAGCTATCCCTCATCTTTGTAATTCAGGCTTAAGTTAGTAAACTAGGCCAGACTCTTGTCCAGTGCTTCAAATTTCAGGCCTCAATGAGAATTATGACTGAGATGATGTTTACAGGCTTTTGCTTTGGCTCACTTCCAGATCATTCCAATAGGCAAACAAATTACATATGTTTAAAAAGGCAAACACGAGCAGGTACATACTAGATCTTTGTAGAGCAGGGACTGAGTTCCCAGGCCATGGCATCCCATGCAAAGTGACAATCCTCCTTTTTAAGCCTTGGGACCATGGTGAGGACCACAGTGATGCTCAAAGGTCCAACTGTTAGCATGTTGCTTCTTCACAATGGTCTATTTATCACCAATTTCTGTAGACCCTATAGTAAATTTGGTCATGCCATATCATTGTTAGTTGAGGCCCATCTCTGCCCCTTGTGACCGAGAGTCCTAATAGGCACAGCTGAATTATACTTAGTTCTTCCATAATCTGAGCCTGGCACTGGTTTACAGTGTAAGCCTCTGCCCTATTTCACCTACCTTATGGGTTATTATGTAGAAGACATGTTTACATGTATCTTTGCTCCCCCCTCTTCAAGTCAATAAGGAAGTATTTATTCTGCTACTTTATAGATGAGAGCACGAAAACTTGTGTGAGTTGTGTGTAAGTGGACTTTACTTGCCTAGCGTTACAAAGCTGAAGAACAAAAACTCAACCCCAGACCTACTTGACTTGAGTGTATACATTCATTCTATTTCCCAGCATGCCAAGCTTTTGGTCATAGCATCGATTCTATTGCACACGCTTGTACACTCTCTATTCTTTTTGAGTCCCTTTCTGTTTTTTAAGAAGTCAGCCTAAACTATACATCTCCACAAGATTGTCGAGGCAACGTGAATAAGGGAAGGATGAAAATATTAGGTGACAGGATGAATTCTATGAACTGCAAAGCATCTGTCTGCTTCTAGTCATCTGTTTTCAATGACTTTTTTCTTAAAAAAAACAAATCAAAACAAATTGCCTCTGGGTTAGTACTATAAATTCTCCTACTCACTCCAAGCCAGTAAGAGGCCAGTGAGAGAGAAGTGTAGCTCTTGATCTCGCCTCTCTGTGTGCTTTTTTTTTTTACCCATTGCTTTCTACTAGTGTTCTGCAAACCTTCAACGACAGCCCTTCTTCAGGCTCTGCCAAAACCTTTCCTCTGTTGACATTAAGTTGCCAGAGGCACCTCCATTAGCCTAAGATGGTTATTGCTAGGATGGTTTAACATAGTTCAAGCTCTAGCGTAGCAGGGAGGGTCCTTAGCTCTAGTTCCTGGATCCCAAGTGTGCTCTGCTGGCCGGTGCGAAGTGAGGGAGAACGACACACTTTGCTGAGCCCAGCTGTGTTGATGAAACCGTTCTTCCCGGAACAGAATTGTCCCTCCAACAACCCTGAGGCAGCTGCCCTTCCCCCACCCTCAGAGCACGGGTTTCCACTTCAGAGGGAAGGACTGGACTTCTGGGGACAGAAGGAGCTCACCGTGATCTCCTGCTGCCCGCCCGCTGCTGCACGGCTGCTGAATTGTTAACCTCTTGTAACACGTCTTGCATCCGAAGAAGGAAGAGTTAAAAGGGGAAAAAAAAAACACACACACATTGCACAAGGCCAAATGGAAAATCCCAGCAGCAGAACATTCCTCTAAACTGGCTTGAAATCATGACGGAGATTTGAGGACAAAAGCCAGAGAACTTTGAAGTGAGGGGATTTCTGCCTTCACCGGGCACCCGTACATCACACAGCAGTTACAAGGAAAGAGAGCAGAATTCTAGAATGAGCTGTGCCCTCCCTCCTGACTCGACTTCCACATCCATCTCCAAGCAGCAGGAACCTCATGAGAGATGAAGCAAATCTGCCACTCCACAGCCTCTGACTTCATCAGGTCTTCTGCCACAGGCCTCTAAATGTTTGAAGCATCCCTCGTGAACTGAACACCACAACAGAAAAGATAAGGATGAGGAAAACACCAAGACAGATGACAGGGACTCAACCCCGAGATGCCACCAATTAGAACACTTTGAACTGATCCTTAAAACAGTACAGGTAATTGGAAAATGCTGTCTGACGACTAGAAGGGAGCCAAATGCATCCGTGTCCTGAAGACTGTGCAGCAAGAGCCTCCACCAAGAGCTGCAAAGATGGTTCTGTCAGTCAACTGCTAGTGTCACAAGACTGAGGACCTGACTCCCCAGCAGCCACAGACAGAGCTGGGCATGGGGATGAGGCCTGTGCTTGTGATTGAGTGTTGACAAGAGAAAGGCAGGATAATTCTTGGAGCTCGCTGGTCAATCACTGTGATGTAATTTGTGAGCTCTGGGCCACAATGACCCTGTATCAAAGGATATGGGTGTTAGTCCTGAGGACCACATCATATGACATACGCCTACATACGTAATCATGCGCACACACAAATTAAGAGAGAACCCTAACCAAGCCCTACATTCTATTTTTTTTAATTTTATTAATTTATTCTTGTTACATCTCAATGGTTATCCCATCCCTTGTATCCTCCCATTCTTCCCTCCCTCCCATTTTCCCCTTATTCCCCTCCTCTATGACTGTACCTGAGGGGGATTACCTCCCCCTGTATATGCTCATAGGGTACCAAGTCTGTTCTCGGTGACCTGCTGTCATTCCTCTGAGTGCCACCAGGTCTCCCCCTCCAGGGGACATAGTCAAATGTGAGGCACCAGAGTACGTGAGAAAGTCATATCCCACTCTCCACTCAAGTGTGGAGACTGTTCTGCCCATTGGCTAGATCTGGGTAGGGGTTTAAAGTTTACCGCCTGTATTGTCTTTGGCTGTTGCCTTAGTTTGAGCGGGACCCCTTGGCCCAAATCTGCCTATCATAATGCTCTACTTGTAGGTTTCTAGGACCCACTGGATCCTTCTACTTGGCTATTCTCACATGGTTCTCTCATCTAGAGTCCCAATAGGATGTCCTCCCCTCTGTCCCAGTTTCCTGGTAAGGGAAGGCTTTCGTAGGACATGCCCCTTGGGCTAGTATGCAGATATAAGTGAGTATATACCATTTGAGTCTTTCTGCTTCTGGGTTAACTCACTCATTATGATCATTTCTAGCTCAATCCATTTATCCACAAATTTCGGGAATTCCTTGTTTTTAATAGCTAAGTAGTATTCCATAGTGTATATGTACCACAGTTTCTTTATCCATTCTTCTACTGAGGAACATTTAGGCTGTTTCCATGATCTGGCTATTATGAATAAGGCTGCTATGAACATGGTTGAGCAAATTTTCTTGCTGTGTGCTGGTGCATCTTCTGGGTATATTCCAAGGAGTGGAATAGCTGGGTCTTGAGGAAGCCCTATTCCCAGTTTTCTGAGATAGCACCAGATAGATTTCCAAAGTGGCTGTACTAGTTTGCATTCCCACCAGCAATGAAAGAGTGTTCCTCTCTCCCCACATCCTCTCCAGCATGTGGTGACACTTGAGTTTTTGATCTTAGCCATTCTGATGGGTGTAAGATGGAATCTCAGAGTTGTTTTGATTTGCATTTCCCTGATGACTAAAGAGGTTGAGCATTTCTTTAAATGTTTCTCAGCCATTTGATATTCTTCTGTTGAGAATTCTCTGTTTAGTTCCAAGCCCCATTTCTCAATTGGGTTATTTGGTTTGGCGGTGTTTAATTTCTTGAGTTCTTTATATATTTTGGATATTAGACCTTTGTCAGATGTAGGGTTGGTGAAGACCTTTTCCCACTTTGTAGGCTGTTGCTTTGTTCTCTTGACAGTGTCTCCAGCCTTACAGAAGCTTCTCAGCCTCATGAGGTCCCATTTATTAATTGTTGACATTAAGGCCTGGGCTGTTGGTGTTCTGTTCAGGAAGTTGTCTCCTGTGCCAATATGTTCCAGGCTCTTCCCCACTTTTTCTTCTGACTTAGTGTCTCTGGTTTTATGTTGAGGTCTTTAATCCACTTGGATTTGAGTTTTGTGCAAGGTGACAAATATGGGTCCAGTTGCATTTTTTTACACATAGACATCCAGTTAGACTAGCACCATTTGTTGAAGATGCTATCCTTTTTCCATTGAATGGATTTGGCTTCTTTGTCAAAAATCAAGTGACCATATGTGTGTGGATTCATATCTGGGTCTTCAATTTGATTCCACTGATCAACAAGCCTGTTGCTGTGCCAGTACCATGCTGTTTTAATTATTATTGCTTTATAGTACAATTTGAGATCAGGTATGGAGATTCCTCTGGAGCACCTTTTATTGTACAAGATCGTTTTTACTATTCTGGGTTTTTTGTTTTTCCACATGAAGTTCAGAATTGAACTTTCAATGTCTTTTAAAAAATTGTGTGGGTATTTTGATAGGGATTGCATTGAATCTGTAGATTGCTTTTGGTAGGATGGCCATTTTTACTATGTTAATTCTCCCGATCCACGAGCAAGGAAGATCCTTCCATCTTCTCATGTCATCTTCAATCTCCTTCTTCAGAGTTTTGAAGTTTTTTTCAAACAAGTCCGTCACTTGCTTAGTTAGAGTAACTCCTAGATATTTTATATTGCTTGTGGCTAATGTGAAGGGTATGGCTTTCCTAATTTCTTCCTCTGCAAGCTTGTCATTTGTGTATAGGAAGGCTACAGACTTTTTTGAGTTAATTTTGTACCCAGCCAAATCGCTGAAAGTGTTTATCAACTGTAGGAGTTCTCTGGTGGAATTTTGAGGGTCACTTATGTACACTATCATATCATCTGCAAATAGGGATAGTTTGACTTCCTCCTTTCCCATTTGGATACCCTTGATCTCCTTTTGTTGTCTTATTGCGCTGGCTAGAACTTCGAGTACTATATTGAAGAGATATGGAGAGAGTGGGCAGCCTTGCCTTGTTCCCGATTTTAGAGGAATTTCCTTGAGTATCTCACCATTTACTTTGATTTTGGCTATTGGCTTGCGGTATATAGCCTTTATTACGTTGAGGAAAGTGCCTTGTGTCCCCGATCTCTCTAAAACTTTAAACATGAATGGGTGTTGGATTTTATCAAATGCTTTCTCTGCATCTAAAGAGATGATCATGTGGTTTTTTATTTTCAGTTTGTTTATATGGTGGATTACATTGATGGATTTCCGTATATTAAACCATCCCTGCATGCCTGGAATGAAGCCTACTTGGTCATGATGAATGATATCCTTTATGTGTTCTTGTATTCGTTTTGCAAGAATTTTATTTAGTATTTTTGCATCGATGTTCATAAGAGAAATTGGTCTGAAATTCTCTTTCATTGTTGAGTCTTTGTGAGGTTTAGGTATCAACGTGACTATGGCCTCATAGAATGAATTTGGTAATGTTCCATCCAATTCTATGTTTTGGAGTAGCTTAAAGAGTATCGGTATTAGCTTGCCTTCGAAGGTCTGGTAGAATTCTGCACTGAAACCATCTGGCCCTGGGCTTTTTTTTGTTTGAGAGACTATCAATGATTGCTTCTATTTCTGTAGGGGAAATGGGACTATTTAGCTTGTTTATCTGTTCTTCACTCAACTTTGGCAAGTGAAATTGATCAAGAAAATCGTTCATTTCCCTTAGATTTTCAAATTTTGTGGCATATATGCCTTCAAAATAGGATCTTATGATTCTTTGTATTTCTTCAGTGTCTGTTGTTATGTCTCCCTTTTCATTTCTGATTTTGTTGATTTTAATACTGTTTCTCTGCCTTTTAGTTAGTTTGGCTAACGGTCTGTCTATCTTGTTGATTTTCTCAAAGAACCAGTTCTTAGTTTTGTTGATTCTTTGGACTGTTTTCTTAGTTTCTAATTTGTTAATTTCAGCCCTGATTTTGATGATTTCCAGACGTCTACTCCTTTTGGGTGTTTCTGCTTCTTTTTTTCTAGGGCTTCCAGCTGTTTTGTTAAGTTGCTTATGTGCGATGTTTCCAATTTCTTTTTAAAGGCACTTAGTGCTATGAATTTTCCTCCTAACACTGCTTTCAATGTATCCCACAAATTTGGGTATGTTGTTCCCTCATTTTCATTGAATTTCAGAAACTCCTTGATTTCTTTATTTCTTCCCTGACTCATGTGTCATTTAGCAGAGAGTTGTTTAGTTTCCATGAGCGTGTAGGCTTTTTGTTGTTTCTATTGTTGTTGAATTGCAGCCTAAGAGCATGGTGGTCTGATAGGATACAAGGTATTATTTCAATCCTCTTGTATCTGTTGAGGCCTGCTTTGTGACCTACGATGTGATCAATTTTGGAGAAGGTTCCATGGGGTGCAGAGAAGAAGGTATATTCTTTCTTGTTTGGGTGAAAGGTTCTATAGATATCTGTTAGATCCATTTGACCCATGGCATTGGTTAATGATGTTATTTCACGGCTAAGTTTCTGTTTCAATGACTTATCCTTCAGTGAGAGTGGGGTGTTGAAGTCTCCCACTATTATTGTGTGGTGATCGATGTGTGGTTTAAGTTTTTTTAGCAGATCTTTTACAAATGTGGGTGCCCTTGTATTGGGAGCATAGATGTTCAGAATTGTGATGTCATCTTGGTTGGCTTTACCTTTGATGAGTATGAAGTGTCCTTCTGCATCCCTTTTGATTAATTTTGGTTGAAAGTCTATCTTGTTTGATATTAAAATGGCTACGCCTGCTTGCTTCTTGTGACCATTTGCTTGGAATATTTTTTTCCAACCTTTTACCCTGAGGTAATGCCTATCATTATAGGTGAGATGTGTTTCTTGAATGCAGAAGAATGTTGGATCTTGTTTATGCACCCATTCAGATAGTCTATGTCTTTTTATTGGAGAATTAAGACCATTGATGTTGAGAGATATTAACGAACAGTGACTGTTAAGAGTCTTAATTTTGATGTTGTTTCCAATCGAGTGTTTGTGTAGTTGTGTTTTTGCCATGGTATAATTACCTATTTCCTGAGTAGTTTTGGTTGTAGCTTGACCCTTTGGGATGGAGTTTTCCTTCTAGTACCTTCTGTAAAGCTGGATTTGTGGATAGGTACTGTTTGAATTTGTTTTTGTCATGGAATATTTTGTTTTCTCCATCAATGTTTATTGATAGTTTTGCTGGGTAAAGTAGTCTGGCCTGGCATCTGTGGTCTCTCAGGGTTTGCAGGATCTCTGTCCAGGCTCTTCTGGCTTTTATGGTCTCTGCTGAGAAGTCTGGTGTAATTCTGATACATTCTGATGCCATTGAATGTTATTTGGCCCTTTTCCCTTGCAGCTTTTAATATTTTTTCTTTGTTCTGTATGTTTTGTGTTTTGATTATTATGTGACGGGCAGTTTTCCTTTTCTGGTCAATTCTATTTGGTATTCTGTAGGCCTCTTGTATGTTTATAGGCATCTCTTTCTTTAGATTGGGGAGATTTTCTTCTATGATTTTGTTGAGAATAGTTTCTGGGCCTTGGAGTCTGATATCTTCTCTTTCTTCACTGCCTATTATCCTCAGATTTCTTCTTTTCATGGTGTCCTTAATTTCTTGGATGTTTTGTGTCAGGAGTTTTCCAGATTTGGCATTTTCTTTAATGGTTGCTTCAAGATCTGTGAGACCTGAGATTCATTCTTCTGTCTCTTGGATTCTGTTAGAAAAGCTCACCTCTGTGTTGCTCGCCTTCTTCTCTGAGGTCTCACGTTCTCGTTTTTCTTCTGTCTGTGTGTTTATCATTGAATCCATTTTCGTCTTCAGATCTTGAACTGATTTTTTTATTTCTTTCACCTGATTTTTTGTATATTCCCGAGTTTCTTCCATTGCTTCTTTATAGGTCTTCAGAGCTTGAACCGTTTTATTTATTTCTTCCATCTGGTTATTTGCATTTTCCTTAAATTTTTCCAGTTCCACTCTATGTGCTTCTTTTATGTCTCTCACCTGTTTGGTTGTGTCTTCCTGTATTTGATTACGAATTTTATTTGTTTCCTCCATTAATATGCTCATTATTAAAGGATTTGAGGTCATTTTCTTGTATTTCCATTGTATTTGAGTTCTCTGGGTTGTTTTCTTTGGGATAGCTGGAAACTGGAGACGCTATGTTGTTTTGGGGTTTTTTGCGTATGCTTTTACGCTGTCCTTTAGACATCTTGCTGTCTTTGATTTTGTTGGGTAGCTTCCCGAGTTGAATGGAGGGCGTCTGATGATAGGTTCACTTGTTTTCTCACGATTTCCATAGGCTGGAAGCTCTGATGCTTCACTGGTGTGGATGGCAGGAAGTTAGCCCTGTCGTTTTGGGCTCTCACAGCCAGTGATCCTCAGCTCCCCTGTGCTGTGGGTCCTGCAATCGTTCTGGGTCTCTGAATGAGCGTTGGGTCAGAGCAAGGTATCCACAGCCTTCTGGGTTCCCTGCCAAGTCCAGCCAGGGACACTGGGCCCGAACCACCCGCCGAGCTCAGCTAGAATCTCAGGGCCTGAACCGTCTGCCGAGCTCAGCTAGGAATTCTGTGCTCAAAATGCACCCAGGGTCCAGCCAGAATTTTTGGGCTGGGACTGCACACCAAGCTCAGCTAGGGGCTTTGGCCAAAGTGCGTGCTGTGGTCAGTTATTGACTCAGGCCCGAACAGCCCGCCCAGCTCAGCCAGGAATTCTGGATTCAAACTGCACACTGTGTCCAACCAGAGTCTTAGAGCCGGGACTGTGCCAAAAGCTCTACTAGAGTCGCTGGGCCCAATCTGTCTGCCAAGCACGGTTAGGGACTCTGGCCCTAAACTGCACACCGAGCTCCACCCGAGTCTCTGGGGCGGAATTGTGCACCAAGCTCAGCCAGGGACTATGGACCCACACTGCACACTGAATTCAGCCCGGGACTCCAGGCCTATATTCCGTGGATAGTCCAGCCAGAGTCTTGGGGCCGCCGAGCCTGTATGCACTGCTCAGCTAGACTATCTGGGCCTAATCTGCCCGTCAAGTCCAGCTAGGGCCTCTGGGCTGAATCTGCGTGCTGACCTCAGCCTGTGTCAGTGCCCCAAAACTACCTGCTAAGCTGAGTTAGTGTCTTGAGCAGAACTGCTCGTTGATGTGAGTTAGCGCCTCCAGTGGAACTGAGCTCTCCGCCCAGCCTGCGTCACAGCAGGTGAACTGCAGCTGCGCTGGGTTGGCGCTCTCGGTGGACCTGAGCGCTCCACCCAGCCTGTGACACATCAGGAGAACTGCGGCTGCGCTGAGTTGGCACCTTCAGTGGACCCGAGTGCTCCGCCCAGCCTGTGTCACAGCAGGTGAACTGTGGCTCCGCTGTGCTGGCGCCTTTGGTGGACCTGAGTGCTCCACCCAGTCCGTGTCACAGCAGGCGAACTGTAGCTGCGCCGAGCCCGTGCCCCCAGTGGACCTGAGCGCTCCGCCCAGCCTGCATCACAGCAGGGGAGCCGTGGCTGCGCTGAGCTGTTGCCCTGGGCAGAATTGCCTGCCGCGCTGATGGCACTGCGCACTGAGCTGCACCCGTGACTCCGGGGCCAAACCGTCCACTGAGTCCAGTTTGTGTCACACTGCACCATGCTACCCAAATCCCGTCCGGAGTCCCCTCTCCCGCAGCAACTCCCACCAGCCACCACACCAACCGCCTCCACCGGAAGGCTCCGAGCTGCAAACCTCAGTTGCTGCCACTGGTGCCACCGGTGTCGCCGCTGCTGCTCTGATCTGAGAAAATCCGCACTCTTCCCGTGCGCAGGGGCATGCAGGTCCTCTGCACCCTGGTCCCCCCGAACCGTGGAGCACTCCTGCCGTCGCGGTGTCGGGACCCCGGTGCTCCTGGCTCAGAAATCTGCGCAACTCCCTGAATTGTTCATTGGAGCCTCCAAACACGGTCCACACTGCTCGCCGCCATCCCGGATCCTTTCCCTACATTCTATTTTTTTTATAGCTTCCTTACATGTGGAAACAGCTGACAAAAAGAAGCCTTCCTTTATCTTTTCTTTAAGATCGGTCCAGTTTTAGGCATGTGATAGAACAGAGAGTCTGATAATTGTGGCTCTGCCCTCAAATCTCTTAGAATCTCTCCTGAATTAGCTATGTAATGCACAGTTGATCTCATAGACTCAGGTGGGAATAACCCACTATGAGCATCAAACCAAAGGACAGTCAAAACTTAAGCAAAATAGCTAGAGTTGGAGGCCTGTCTCTGACTCTCCTGCTCATCTAATCGGCCTTTGTTGCATAACTCTTCCAAATCAGAGATAGCATCTTGTCACTTCTTTCAAACATTATTTTTCAGCCACTTTTGCTTAAGACAGTTGAGGTTAGCACCTCTGTTTGAACAGCTGTGGTGCGTTAGTGCAACAGTGATTCCTTCCAGCTCCTGGAGGTGGAGGAACCCTGAAAAAAACAACCTTCAGGCCCTTTCCCCATTCAGCCAGAGGTATTTAACCTTGACCTTGCACCCTTTTGTTCAACTCTTTGTTCTAATCTCCTAAAAATTGTTCTCAAAACAGGTCTCATTTGGGAGACTTCCACAAGGAACGTGGACTTCCCTGGCCACCCTCTTGGACTTTCACTATCTAAATTCGCATGGCAGGGAAGGGGACCCATCATTAGAGAACTAGGGAGCCGGCCTCCAAACCGCTGTGCTGTGACACTGGTGAGTACCAGTTAAGGAGGCTTCATAATCACTACAGAAGGAAAGAGCAGCAAAAGCTGACCGGCAGCCAGGAACTAAAGAGGTTACGTTTGGGCAGATGGTTGATATTAGGAGGAATGGCATCCAGATTCATGACCTTCTTTTTCCTTAACACCAGTGTCAACAAAACAAGGCAGCCTGACTCAGGCACTTGAGGTGAAGGACCCCATGACACTCCTCTCTGAGCTCTGCTCATGGTTGCTTTCTATTGTTTGTTGACTGTTACATGGCCAGATCGTCCCTGTGATGACACTTAACATTTTCTGCCTGATTGGATATTTCTTTCAGTTGTTGGAGCCTACATTCATCAGAGTCACGAAAAACATCACTTAAGTCTAGATAAGTGATACATTGCATGCTGGTTTCCACTGTTCCCTCCAAAATAAATTGATGCTTTTAGAATGTCCCTTCTGATTTGCAACCACAATAATTGCACACTGTGTTAGGCTGATGGTCCTCTTTTTACTCCTGTCAATCTAGTGGTTGATTCAGTAGTCCACATTGACTGAAATCATAGAGCATCCCCATAATGTTATTTTCCTCTTCCTGTGTGGGTACTTCGGATAGTACAGGAAGCACAGACGTCATTATGAGCAAAGTGGGGGTTAAGAAGAGTGTGAGAGCTCACCCTGCCTTCTCCTTCTGAGCTGTCTTTGAAGCCCAAGTATAATGAGAGTTCAGAGTTGCCCACTGATGGTCGTGTCTCCCAAAGGTTGCATCAAAAGTTTATTGCCCTGAAAAGAAACATAGAACTGCAGGGGCCCACAAGCATTAAATGTCATATCTAAACTCAGTGCACAGCTCTGCCTGGATGCCACATAATCACACAGCAACCCAAACATGAGCATTGGGAATTTTAAGAATTTCATAGTGCTCACTTTGGAAAGATACAAATGTTACCACCACCACCTCACATGGCCAGAACATGCAAATTTTTTTCATGGGAAATAGTCTTGTAATGTATTGAATAATTTCATACATTATGAAATTATGCTTGATTTAAGAGAGACTGACCAAAAGAAACAAAGAATTGATTCTTAGTGTTTTTTATAACTTAAGCCAAAGTAAGTTATAAACTCATTCTACCCCAAGTTTGAACCCATGAACTTCTGAGTCTAAATAACATCTCCTTTGTATATATCTCTGCCATTACATGTGCCATCAC
Source organism: Acomys percivali (assembly GCA_907169655.1). Lineage (NCBI taxonomy): Eukaryota > Metazoa > Chordata > Mammalia > Rodentia > Muridae > Acomys > Acomys percivali. The sequence goes on from OU015757.1 coordinate 43,087,920, forward strand.
GTTCCCCAAGACAAGCTACAAAACTTCGAGTCATTATCTTAGCCTAATCCCTGTTTTCAGTTGTGTAGACTGCCTTCATTTCTAAGAATTCAGCCAACTTCAGATCAAAAATATGTGGAGGAAACTAATGTCTAAACTGAACCTGAACAAACATTTTTCTTTCAATTGCTCCTTAAACAATTCTGGATAGTGGCTATTTATATCACATTCACATTGTAATAGGTTTTGTAGGTAATCTCAAAGTGATTTGAAGTTTAGGGGAGGATGTACGTGAGTTAGCTGCAAATACTATATCACTCTATAAAAGGGACTTGAGCATCTGCATTTTTATTGCCCATGGGGGAGGGAAAGCCCTGAAAATAATCCTCTTTGAGTACTGGAGAGCTACATTCAGTTTGGAATAGCACTACCTTCATGAAACTCTGCCCACAAGGCATATATATAAAACAACGCTAAAACTTGATAGAGTGAGACATGTACCAGACATGAGGCAATAGTTTGAGAAATGTCATGTAAAAGCCAAAGCTTATGAGCATCGCTCTGGGCCCATGTGGAGGGGAAAGCTTCAGATGATGAAGGTCTTTCAGACTCTACCTGGCAGCCTCGGCAGAAGCAAAGCTTGGAATGCTTCAGAAAGACCACAAATGGATCAACTAGAGTTCAGATGCACAGCAAAGCCCCTTGATTCTTGCCTTTATCATGTTCTCTGTGACTGTTTCTTCCTTTCCGTGTTTTTATTGCCCACACATTCGAAGTTTGAATGATAACAATAGCTACTTGCCAGTTTTTGCTTAGATCCACTGCGTGCCGGGAACAAGTGTACGCACGTCATATATTTTACCTTACTTAATTCTCGTAGTAATATATGTAGACCCTGTCCTTAGTGACATTTTAAAGGTGAAGAAACAGATACAGAGATGTGTAGGGTTCTGCCCATAGTTAGACATGAGGAAGTTGAAAATCTGCACTCTGCCTGGTCTTGATTGTAGACCCTGAGCACTTGTTCACCAAGTGTGCTAGTAGGTCAGATCTAACCTCAAGAGACAGTTCACACCTACCCTCGTCTACTTTTTAATACTGACACACACACGTGTTAGTCACTTTTCATCGCTGTGACCTAAAAGCTGCTTCAAGGGAAAAAGCTGTAATTGGGCTCATCGCTTCAGAGGGGTCATGCCTTAGATGTTTGGTCCCATGAGCTGTGGAGGAACATCATGGAGACGTGGTGGTGTGATGGGGGGTGGGCAGTTGTTTACACCATAGTGGAAAGGCAGCAGATGGAGGTAACAGGAGCAAATCCTCCAGCTCAGTCCTACTTTCTGAATTGCTACACCTTTCATAGTGCCACCTTCTGGGAAATAAATGCTAAAATTAATCTTGGGCCTATTGGAAACACATATATTCAAGCAGGGCCCACAATGACCAGAAGAAAGACACCAAAGCACTTGCCATGAGTGCCACTTGGAGAGAGTGCACTGTAGAGAGGTGGAAGAGGAAGCAAAGCCAAGGGGGTTGTACGCTGTGAGGAAAGGTGGAACTGGAGACACAATGACAGTGAAGCACAGGCAGATATGAAGAGGCTGTGGTGAAGGCCTGGTCCAGGCTGCCACCAAGGGCCGTGTTTGGGCCTGTGTTCCTATAGTAGCTGAGGTCTGATGATGTCCCAGGCCTATGCTACCAGCAAAGGCCATGCAGATGTCACTGGTCTGGTCTGCTGCCTGAGGCACTGTGCTGAGCTGATTGATTCTGGGCAACAGAGTAAAGCTGATCCTGGAGGCAGGGAGCAGGTGAGCATCCCCCAAGAACAAAAGTGCAGGGGAGTTGACTCTGGCCCTCAACTGCCAAGGGGTGTCTTGAGTAAGGGAATGATGCCCTCCACTACTTTGCTCCTCACCATCTGTGGCAGGTGGGAGTGCTGGCCTAGAGGTTATGAGTAGCAGCACTCAGAAGAATGGGCCCCACACCTCTCCTGGGCAGCACAGTAGAGCTAACCCTGGTGCAAGTGAGCCAGCCCCAGGGCATGAGCTCTGGAGAGCTGTCCCCGCCCTTCATCTGCCTTGGGGTGGCATGGCTGAGGCGCCCCTCACTGTTGGTGAATGCGCAGATGAGCTGGCCCTGCCCTCCATCCCACCCTCAGGACATGAGATCAGTAGAGCCAACTCTGTCCCCTTGTCAGCAGAAGCACTGGGTGAGCTATCCAGGGCAGTGCTGGAATGCTGGTGGGCTGACTGACTCAGCTACGGCCCAGGCTCAGATCCAGGGCTTTGAGCTGGCCCACCTCAACATCTACTCTATCTATGATCTGCCAGAGCATATAAAAGGGCCAGTCCTGCAGATCCAAAGCTGCAGGATCTCCATGACACAGGACATCAGCAGGATATCCAAGAGGAGTCCCTGTGAGGATCCAGTATAGATAGTGTAGCAGAAGCCAGAGGCCTCAAACCAGACCAATGACTCATTGCAATGAACATTTGCAAGTAAAGATGTGTGGAAAAAAGGGTTCCCTGTGTGACACACTGTGATACACTACAGCTTCCATGACAGGAATATATATATATATATATATATATAATTTTATTTATTTTTGGGTGGGGTTGGGGGAGGTTGCAAAGGTAGAGGTGGATAGGGGATGAGTGGGAGATTGGGGTGCATGATGTGAAATTCACGAAGAATCAATACAAAGTTTTAGCATACATTCAAACAGAATACATCTGTGCTCTAGAGAAGACAATACTCACACCCCAGCCTTAGATTTGAAGGTCCTCCTCACATCTCTGGTGATAGGGCTCAATAATGCCCAGGCTGTTTTCTTTAACCCAAGCACACACTCTATATATGTATTTCTTCCGAACTCTTCACACTGCATTCTCTGGTGAGCGAAACCCCATACTTCCTCCACTAGCAGTGAGTCCAGGTGCAGCTTCTAAAACAGCCACCACGATGAACTAAAAATTGACCACATTCCTCCTAAGTTCCATTCACCATCAGTTATAATCACCATGCCTTCTGTTCTGAGATAAGAATCCCTGCCACTCCAGGTCTCCTTACATTGTCCGTCTGTGCTGTACTTTCACGACTTTTAAGCCTGATGCCAGAGTTTACAGTCATTCTCTTTCTGTCATACATTTAGCTTCTGTTCATGTTTTCTAATCTAGGATGACTTTTTTGAATACGGAGTCTTTTCAGTCACACTTTACAGACCCACCCATGTAGTAAGGATGTTCTTTATAGAGCCACCCATGTAGTAAGGATGTACTTTACAGAGCCACCCATGTAGTAAGGATGTACTTTACAGAGCCCCCCATGTAGTAAGGATGTTCTTTAAAGACCCAGCCATGTAGTAAGGCTGTTATTTATAGAGCCATGCATATTACTAATAAATGATATCTGAGAAGATTAATTTGCCTTTTGCTTTTGTTTTTCCAAAATGGCTCTGTTCCATTAGACAACACACTGGCACATCTGTTCAGTCAACTATCAATCTCCTTAAATTTTTCATGACTTGGTCTGCATTTGTTTGTCTTAAAAGCAAATTACTATCATCGGGCATTTTATCCAAAGCTTTTTTTCAGTTGTGTTTGTTTGCTTGATACAAACACATCCTTGAGAATAAGCCTTCAAAACTGGACTCACCGTGTTTGTATATGCTTGCTTCTGGTGACAATCTACTTTTCTAAGTGTTTTCAGGCTACTCCTTTAATATTAGCAAATCCAAAATTTCATCAATGATGAATGCCATGTTTCTGCTTACGGTAACATCTCATAATCCTGGGATGTGCTCACTGCTGTCCTTCTGTATCATTCATCTTTGCAGTGTATCTCTAGCTCTGAGCCTGTGTTAGCCTCCTGTTACCTCTGAAACATATTTCCATGGACTTTCTGACTTCAAACAACACAGGAGAGCTTTGAAGAGAAAAAAAATTTTAAAAACCAGTTTCACTGAGTTAAAATGAAGGTGTTGGCAGGGCTGGATCCTCCCAGAGGCTCTGATGGGACAACCTCTGCCCTTTTCCAGATTTTAGGTGCTGCTCACATTCCCTGGCTCATGCCCCCAGCCACCAGAGGCATCACCCCAACCTTTGTTTCCATGCTCACATCATCTTTTCCTTCTTTGACCTCACCCCCAACCTTCCTCTCATAAGAACGGTTGTGATTACAATAGACCCATTTAGGTGGTTGGATCTTTCCATCTCAAGAGCCTCACTTAATCACATCTGTAAAGTCCTGTCTGCCATATGAGGTCATTTGGTCACAGAGCCACAGGTTTTGGGGACTATGATTCTTCTGTCTTTGAAAGAGGCCATTGTTCTGCCTACTACTCACCCCAAGACCCACCACTTGAGATAGCTGTTTCTTTATCTTGGGATGCCATTTATTTGCCTTTGTTACAGAAATGAATTCTGGTGAGCTAATGCTCTTCCTGGGTTATTTGTTCCTTTGGAATAGTTTTTTTACTGCAATGCAAGCCTTCCCATGTTGAAAAGCCCTTTTCTAAAAGGTGTGTGTGGCGGTGTGGGGGTTGGGGTGGGATGGGGGAGCAAAGTGGCAATTGGATAGTTTTACTTTTCTCTGTCATCTTCTTGACACTGCCTGTTCTAATGACCCTTCCTCACTTGGTCCATGTTCTCCCTTAAAAAAAAAATAAGCAAGAAAATGGTAGAAAAGAGCTGCTTCAGTTTTAATATTTTTCAAGTCTCAACTTATTCCCAGCTGGCTTTTCTGTACATTTCATTGGTACAAATCTGTACTCATGATCTCATGCTCAGCCTTGACTATGTTCCCTTCCTTCAAAATTCTGTTTCTGTTCTTTCTAAATCTCTTTGGATGGTTCCTAGTGACATTCCCTGCAGCCTTCTCATTACCACAAGCCAAGATTACAAAGTAAACATTCTTTTTTTTGTATGTGTGTTCAAGATACATATTCTTCTTAAGTGATGGTCCCTTTTAGAAACACACTTCAAACTTATTTACTGCCTTCAGATTAAAAAAAGAAAGGCCAATGGGTGTGACTAAGCATGCCCATTTGTTCCTCTTCCCTGCCATTATGAATTCCGAGGTGATTGGGTCACTTCCTCCCATGGTCACCATACCTTCCGTGACACCAACTGGCTTTCCTTTTTGGTTAGAACTGAGTGGAGGCCCTGTGTTCTTTGTCCTCTAATCAGTCATCTACTTTTAGCAACAGGAGCCTCCCAACAGATGCCTGGAGAATTGAAATCATGACATCACCTCGTCACTATTACAGGGAAAAGCAGTCTTCACCGCTGCCTACTTCTCTGTGCCCAAGCATCTCTGACCACATGTGTCCACACGCACTCTTCCACATGATTCCTTCTTGTAGCTAATACTCTGACTAGACAGGAGTGCTTAGGCTCAGAAAAGTTAGAACAGCAACGAGAGATATGCCTAAGGTATGTCTGGAAGTGGGCCTGAAACAATTTGCTGGTCTTGGAAATACATGAGCAAAAGGCAGGCCATTGAATTAACTTAAGGAGAGCTACATGCTTTCAGAAATGAAAGTTCCATTCTGCCCATAGGCAGGCAGCACCAGGGCACCTCACAGGTACCTCAACTAGATTAGAGGTGAGGATGTGACCTCAGTGAGATCAGCAGAGTAATCTCAGGACTTCCATGGAGGACTTTGGGGTGAAATCTTCCTAGGCTGTAGAGGTAGACAGGGAGCCCACAGGTCAGGGCTTGCAGCCATCTTGAGACTCCAGGAAGAGGTCATTCGAAGAGCTGATGTCAGAGAAGGGCAATGAAAAGAACTCAGGACCCTGAGGGCTGACATTGCTGGCGGCTGTGAAGCAAGCCTTCCTGCAGATGTTCAATTCCTTATCAGTACCTTATCCTTTCTACTTTCCAGCTGAGCATTTATATAGTTATCGTCTACATGACTTTTCGCTATAGGCAAGAAGGTGACTCTGCAGGAGAAAGGACTGGAACAGTAGAGAGGACAGCATTTGGCCAGTGGAGGAGCTCTGAGCTTTGGCTACCTGAAGGCATTTTCATGTTGCCCTCTGTCTTGCCTCTCTACCTACTACAGCAAGGAGCATGAGATAAGTTTTTTCTATGTATGTCAGCCAGTCATGGCAGTGTATGTCTGTTATCTCAGTATTCAGCTGAGGCCAAAGGAATGGGAATCGAGATCGGTCAGAGCTACACAGTGAGACCCTGTCTCAAAACAATGACAATGCTGTCTGTCCCCATGACAACTGCTACTGTGACCTCAGGCTGAGTCACAAGTGTGTCATGCCAAGGACTTAGACAGTACAGGAGTATTTAGTCAGAATCGATGGTATGTGAGGTTGCATCGCCCTCCTGTCCCAATTGCTCATAAAAACCCCATCAGTCATACAACCCTTCCAAAGATAAGCCTGTGAAACGCACCTTTTCAGATGCCAATAAGGACTCCAAGTCAGACAGAAACTTAGTTTATATGCTTTCTCCCATGACTTTCCTACGTTATTTAAATAAATGCTGTCTTCCATAACAGTATGAAAAGCAACATTTAAAAAAAATCTTAAGTAGCTCTAGAGATGACCCAGTCTCCTCATCTCTAAAACTAGAGAAACTGAGGCCTAGAGACATAATAGATAGGCAGTTAGCCAGGCACGGAGCAGGCATGAGCACTGCAGTGTCCTGAGCCCTCACACAGAATCCGTCCCTCCACAACTTGGGTGTTTCTTCGTCTCTGCAATTCCCAGCCCCTGTTTCCGTCAAGCAAACTTGGCTTAATATTCACCATTTGTGTAAGGACCCATCCTTGCTTCAACTCCATTTCTGCTTACATATAAGGTTCTGTTTGTGTTCATTTTCTTTACAGTCTTTTTCCACTAGAGTATGAGCATCCCCAGGCAGGAGCCAGGTCTCTATTTTTCACATTCTTCTCTGCCTGTATAACCCCAGCCAGTTTCCTTACCCACTATGGAGGAGGGGCTACAGCCTACTGATCTGTGCAGCTTTGGTACCAGGCACACAGAGCAAGCTTTCAGTAAAAGCTCATTTGAAAGGGATGGCTCTACATAATGCATGACTACAGATATCACTTGCTGCTGATTTCCTGATCCCTGCCATCACGTGCCTTGGGCAGTAGAAGAAGCAGATTTAAAAGGGGATTCCCATAAACGGGCTTACAGTTTCTCAAAAAGCCAAGTATAAGATCCAGAAATCCCACTCATAGGTATACACTGTATTTTGTTTGTCCCAATGTCAGTTATTGGCTGTTTGGGTTATTTTCACTACCTCTTGGAGATAACAATAAAAGACCTTTTTTCTTTCTTTCTTTCTTTCTTCTTCTTCTTTTTTGTTTGTTTTTTGAGACAGGGTTTCTCTGTATAGCCTTGGCTGTCCTGGACTCACTCTGTAAACCAGGCTAGCCTGCCTGCCTCTGCCTCCCAAGTGCTGGGATCACTTGGTGTGAGTCACTACACCCAGCTTAAAAGAACATTCTTAAGCATATGAAAATATGCTTTCAACTCTCTTGGGCACAAGTGCATATGTGGGGGGTGTGTCTGTGTGTGTTGTATAAGATTGCTGGGGCATGCTTAGTGACTCTAACTTTCTTTCTTTTTTAATTAAACATGATCTTACTATGACACCATTCCTGGTTTTTAATTCATAGAGCCTTGCGTGACTCAGACTCACAAGAGCACAAGAGTGCCAGGATTACAGGTGTGAGCCACCATGCTCATGTGGTGGTGGTGGTGGTTTTTTTTTTTGTTGTTGTTTTAGCTTTTTGAGAAATGCATAACTTTTAAAAGGACTGCCTAACTTTTCTACAGCGGCTGCAAGTATCTTATGCCCCAGTAATACAAACAAGAATTTTCCACATCTCCTCTTCAGAAGCACCGTTTTTCCTTTGTAAGGGACAGCCATCCTGGTGGGTAGGAAGTTAGGTCTTTTTAGGGCTTCATTTCCCTGGGGCTAATGATGTTGACCATCTTCTGTTTTCTTTCCTAGTCCTTTGGGTATCTTTTAGGCCTTACCAGACCCTTTTGCCCATAAATTAGATTATTCTAATTAATTCCGGTCCATTTGTTATTGCACAGTAAGAATTCTTTAATCTTTAGCTCACTTTATATGTGATTTGCAAATTTACTTTTTGCTTTAAGGTTGACTTTAGTTTCTTGGTAGCATTCTTTGGTGCACATTTTTATTTTTGATGGAGTAAAATATGTCTTCTTTTCCTCCTTTAGTAGCTGTGCCTTTGGCCATTTGGACTCCAGTCTTCATGACCAGCTGTGTAGTTTCTTTGTCACTTTACTTTTTGGAGAACAAATCTAGTGAGCCATTGGCTAGTGGGTGACTGAGTCCTCTAAGGACAAAGGAAGGGATTTGAAAAGAGCAAAAGTGCCTAAGAAAGAAGAGGTCACATGGTCAAACATGTGAGCCCCTAGTATGCAAAGCTGTGATAGAAAGTCAGACTCCAAGAAAGTGATACACAGGGAAGCCATACACAGCCCCCCTCAAAATTGTCCTGTGCAACCAATCTGACACCTGGCAGCTGGTGCCACCCAGTGGTAGACATACAAATGACATGGGGGTACTAATATAGTTGCTAGCTAGACTGATTCCAGTTTCTGGCTACTATAGGGCATCAGTGAATGTGGGTGAGCAAGTAACTCTATGGTAAGATGTTCTTTGGGTGTATTCCCGAGAGGCATAGTTGAATCTTTTGGTAGATGTATTTTCAGCTTTTTGAGGAACCTCCACACTGATTTCCACGGTGGCTGTACCAGTTTGTACTCCCACCAGCAGAATAAGTGTGCCCTTCTCTGGCACTTACTTCTACTTTTAGTGTATTTCTGACCTCACAACTGCATGCTATTAGCTTGAGGTGAGTTAACAATATTGAAATATTTTGAAATATTGAATTAATTTAATAATATTGAAATAATTTGAAATAGGATGACATCGTGTGTATGGGTCGGAACAGATGTTACTATTCAGCCTTCAATTGGACCTTACCCCTCAAGATCTAATGTAAGTGGCAAAAAAAACCCCAAAAAACCAAAAACAAACCCCAAAACCCCAAACCTAAACAACAACAACAACAAAAACCAACCATAAATTGATTAGAGGAGAAGGAAAACCACACTGAATGAGCTAATTATTTAAAGTTTATGCTCCAGTACTTAGGATCACATTTCTATTTGATTCAAATTAACTTCATCTGCTTCTGGCAAATATACACTTTAAATGAGTCCAAGCAAAAGAAGAACCTGTAGTCAAGATTTTGAGAAATCTCAAGATCAAAAGCATGGTGTGTACTAAAATTAGGGACAATTAGAAACCTCATGGGTAGTGGGGACTTATTATTATATGATTTGTATTGTTCACCTCAATTCCTACCCATGTAGCCATCTATGTTGACAGAAGGATGTCTGTGCATATAAGCATTCCCGTGTAGTGAGACATAAAACCACTGAATGGTCTCAGACTTTTAGCTATGACTAGTGCCAGAGAAGGTATGTATACACCAGAGAACATTAGCACAACAAAGAAACCTCCCTTGCAAATCCAAGAAGAAAGCACACACCTTTTGTCACGTTTTTCCATGTGACCTGTGGGCTTTTCTTTATTGGTAGAATTAGGCAGGGGGCTGAGCTTCCAGGGTAGTTCAGCTCCACAATTACACTTCATAACTTTTGCTACAATCAGAAGGCCACACATCACCTCTGCTGTTGTCTGTGAAAGTGGGTGTTCTGGGTGTTCCGTGTTCTAATTCTTTTTTTCTTCTTTCTTTCTTTCTTTCTTTTTCTTTTTTCTTTTTTTTTCTTCTTTTGTCTTTTCAAGAAACCATTTCTCTATGCAGCCTTGGTGCTCTTGGATTTGCTTTGTAGAGCATGCCGGCCTCGAACTCACAGAGATCTGCCTGCCTCTGCCTCCCCAAGTGCTGGGATTACAGGCGTGAGCCACCACGCCTAGCTCCGTGTTCTGATTCGTGACCCCACGAAGCCATTGAGGCCTCAGCTGAGATTGCTACAGAGAGCCCAAACATCCATCTACCATGTTTTCTCAGAAACAGCTCCACAATATGAACTTTTGTCTTCCAAAGCTCCCAGGGACATCTGCTTAGCATTAACCAAATCACATGAAAAATCAGAGATGAGGATATGCAACACCTTTCATTATAGACTGAAAGTTAATGTCTCCTGATTCATGTGTTGAGCCCTAATCCCCAGTGTAATGGTATTAACAGGTGGGCCTTTGAGAAGTGATTAGGTCACACAGTGAAGCCTTTGTGAATGAAGTTATAAATCCAAGGGAAGACCCATGGCAAGGAAATGGAGGTGTTTCATGGCTCATGCTGGAAGCTGTGGACTCAGGGAGAATGGTCGAGATGAGTCAGGTACAGAACCTGGCCCACGGAATTCCACACTCCACGCAGGAGGCTGTGAAAGTAAGGACTGGGTCGGAGTTAAATCAAAATAAGGCATTCAGGTGCACAAAGCCCAGCAGACAGCCGCAGAAGCAGAGACCGTGTAGGGGTGTTTTGACCCCTGGACAACAACTGTCAGTGCAGACAGTAGCTGGCTTTGAGAAGCTAGCTGGGGATAGATCCTGGGACCCAGGATACTAGGTCCTCAGAGGAAAACAAGCTCTCCAACCTAGTGAGATTGAATCCTCTTCTGAGTACTATAAATGGTTTCCTTGAGAAAAGAAAGCTGACATGAGCAAAAGGAAGAAAGGAAAAGAAAGAAAGAAAGAAAGAAAGAAAGAAAGAAAGAAAGAAAGAAA
>OU015757.1:43098672-43120100 GCA_907169655.1 Acomys percivali
AAAGAAAGAAAGAAAGAAAGAAAGAAAGAAAGAAAGAAAGAAAGAAAGAAAGAAAGACGCAACTAGCAAACTACTCCCAAGTGTACAAGTTTCAGTGCAGAATCAAAACTAACATGAACTAACAGCAACCGGTCTCCTTCAGGAGTCACTATTCTCAGGGTACCAACCCTCAGGAAGAGCAACCTGGGAGAACCACCAAACAAACTCGTCAGAAGGAAGGTTCTATGTTCGACAACCCAAAGGAGATATAAATGTACTCAAGAGAAAAAAAAAAAAAACAAAGAGCTGAATGAAGCGAGGATGACAATTTAAGATATGAAAATAAAATTCAATACAGAGATCACGTTGTTGAAGAGAAGCCAGGCTGAAACAATGCTAGAAGTGAAAAACTGAATAAACCTCCTCAGTGGAAACCTTCAGTAATAGAATGGGGCACATTTAAGATGATGTCAGAGCTTGAAAACAAGAGAGGAATTGAATCATTCAGTAAAGGTTAATGACAAAATTTAAAATTCTCTCTTCTCTTTCTTTCTCTGTCTCTGTCTCTCTGTCTGTGTGTGTGTGTGTGCGCACACGTGCGCATGTGCATGCATCTATATTTGTGTATATGATAAAAACTAAATCTACTTTTGGCCAAGAAGAGGGAGATGAGGATCACACCAAAGGTATAAAAATATTTTCAATAAAATTATAGAAGAAAACTACCAAACCTGACGGAGATGCCCATCCTAAACAACAAGAACAGCAAATATAGAAATCCACATAAGACATTAATCATAACACTTTATAGTTATAAAACATTAAAAACAGAGAGCGTTGGTGTTTAATTTCTTGAATTCTTTATATATTTTGTGTATTAGCCCTTTTATCAGATAGATGTAAGATTGGTGAAGATATTTTCATAATCTGTAGACTGCCCTTTTCTTTTATTGACAGTGTCCTTGGCCCTATGGAATCTTTTCAATTTCAAGAGGTCCCATTTATTCATTGTTGATCTTAGAGCCTGAGCTGTTGGTGTTCTGTTCAGGAAGTTGTCTCCTGTGCCAATGAGTTCAAGGCTCTTTCTCACTTTCTCTTGTAATAGATTTAGTGTATCTGGTTTTAGGTTGAGATCTTTGATCCACTTGGACTTGAGTTTTACACAAGGTGATAAATATGGATCTATTTGAGTTTTTCTACCTGTAGACATCCAGTTAGACCAGAACCATTTGTTGAAGATGCTATCTTTTTTCCATTGTATGGTTTTTGCTCCTTTGTAAAAAAAAAAAAAAAATCAGGTGTCAGTATGTGTGTGGGCTTATTTCTGGGTCTTCAGTTAAATTCTATGGATCAACCAGTCTATTTCTATGCCAGTACCATGCATTTTATATTACTATCGCTCTGTAGTATAGCTTGAAGTCAGGCATGGGGATGCGTCAAGAGTGCTTTTATTGCATAGGATTGCTTTAGCTCTTCTAGGCTTTTTGTTTTTCCATATGAAGTTTAGAATTGTTCTTGCAAGGTCTGTAAAGAAGGGTGATCGTATTATGATGGGAATTGCACTGAGTCTGTAGATTGCTTTTGGTAAGATGGCCATTTTTACTATGTTAATCTTACTGATCCATGAGGATGGAACATCTTTCCATCTTCTGATATCTTCTTCAATTCTTCCTTCAGAGACTTGAATTTCTTGTTATATAGATCTTTGACTTGCTCAGTTAGAGTTACACCAAGATACGTTATGTTATATGTGGCTATTGTGAAGGCTGTTGTTTCCCCAATTTCTCTCTCAGTCCATTTGTTGTTTGAATACAGCAGAGTTACTGATTTTTTAAATTTATTTTGTATGCAGCCACTTTGCTGAAGGTGTTTATCAGATGTAGGAATTCTCTGGAAGAATTTGGGGGCCACTTATGTATACTATCATATCACCTGCGAATAGTAATACTTTGACTTCTTCCTTTCCAATTTATATCCCCTTGATCTCCTTTAGTTGTCTTATTGCTCTGGCTAGGACTTCAAGTATTATATTGAAGAAATACACTGAGAGTAGACAGCCTTGTCCTGTCCCCTGATTTCAGTGGGATTGCTTTAAGTTCCTCTCCATTTAATTTGATGTAGGCTACAGGCTTGCTTAGAAATTAAATATCAACAAGCAAAAATAATCCAATTTTAAAAATGGGGTACAGAGCTACACAGAGAGTTATCAAAAGAGGACTCTTGAATGGCTGAGAAGCACTTAAAGAAATGTTCAACATCCTTAGTCACCAGGGAAAATGCAAATCAAAATGACTCTGAGATTCCATCTTATATCCATCAGAATGGCTAAGATAAAAACTCAAGTGACAGCATTGCAGGTGGGAGTGCAAACTTATACAACCACTTTGGAAATCAATCTGGAACTTTCTCAGAATATTGGGAATAGTTCTACTTTGACTCTACTATTCCACTCATGGGCACATACCAAAACAATGCTCTACTATAAAATAAGGACACTTGCCCAACTTTGTTCCTAGCAATTTTAACTGTAACAGCCAGGCTATGAAAGCAACTTAGATATCCCTCAACTGAAGAATGGAAAACGAAGTTGTGGTATATTTATACAATGAAAATATTACTCAGCTATTAAAAACAAGGAAATCATAAAATTTGCAGGCAAGTGGATAGAACAGGAAAAGATCATCTTGAGTGAGGTAACTCAGATCAGACCCAGAAAGACACACATAGTATATACTCACTTATAAGTGCATTTCAGCCATATAGTATAGGATAAACATACTACAATTCACAAACCCAAAGAAGATAAGTAACAAGAAGGACCCAAGGGAGGATGCTTAAATCTCACTCAAAAGGGGAAATAGAATAGGCACCGTTAGTGGTTGAAGAGAGAGAACAAGATGGGAGCCTAGCATAGCTGTCCTCTGAGAATCTCTACCTAGCAGTGGATTGAAACAGATGCTGAGACTCATAGGTAAACATTGTGTGAAGTATAGGGAGTCTTGTGGAAAAGTTGGGGGAATATAGAAGGATCTAGAGGTGACAAGAACTCCACAAGAAGACCAACAGAGCCAACTAACCAGGGCCCAGGGGGGGCTTTCAGAGATTGAAGCACCAACCAAGGACCATGCATAGACTAGACCTAAACCCCCTACACAAATTTACCTGATGTGGGTCCTCCAGTAAGGGAGAGGGGGCCTGTCTCTAATATGTATTCCATCTACTGCTTTTTGACCACCTCCCACCCCCAGCAGGGCTACCTTGCCAGGCAGGCCACAGGGGAAGAGGATGTGCTCAGTCCTGATGAGACTTGATGAGCTTGGGTGGGTAGGTGGGGGGCATTTCCTTATTCTGATGAATAGGGGAGGAGGGGGGGGGGGAAGAGGGAAGGAGGATGGGACTGGGAGGAGATGAGGAAGAGGCTAAGATTGGGATGTAAAATAAATTTTAAAAATTTAAGATCACAACTGCCAACATAGATTATTATACTCACACTTAAATAAAATGTTAAAATTTACACAATAAAAATAAACAAAAGCTACTCTAAAGAGGATAATTGAATAGGACTGAAGAGAAAGATAATCACAAGGATTTATAAGTAGATTAGTTAATCAAAAGAGATTCTAAAGAAGTATAAAAAAGAAACGAAATGACAGAATAACAATTGCTTTAATATTAATAATCTCAACTTGCCAGTAAAAGACTGGATTAGAAAATAGGACCCATCTTTGTACTGTCACAAATATCACCATCAAAGATAGAGATCACCTTAGGGTAAAAGAATTAAAAACTTATTCTAAGCAAATATAACTAAGAAACAAGCCAACATAACTGTCCTAATGTCTAACAAACTAGACTTCAAACCAATATTAGTCAGAAGAGATAAAGAAGGTAACTCCATACTGATTAATAGAATAATCTACTGAAAGGAGATTATAGTTTAAAATATTCCCACAAAACATGGATATACCCATTTTCATAAAACAAATTACAATATTTAAAGCCATAGATTAATCACAGAACAGTGAGAGAGGATGACTTCAATACCCCACTCTCACCAATAGACATGTCAGCTGGACAAAAATTAAGTATAGAAACATTGGAGTTAAATGACACTATAAAGTAAATGTATCTTCCAGGCCTCTACATACCATTCCACCCAAACTCTTCAGAATATATATTCTTATCAGAAGCCCATGGAAGTTTCTCCAAAAATTTCACATACTAAGATGCAAGGAAAGTCTCATCATATACAGAAAAATAGAAATCATATCTTGTATTATACTTGTTCACAATGGGAAAAACTAGAAAACAATAATGAAGAAACTTTATAAATCCTTGGACAAGTTAACCAAAACAAAAAGAGAAAAGATCCAAATTGATAACAATTATATGAGAAATGGAAAACATTACAAAAGGCAACAATAAAATTCAGAAAGTAATAAGGACGTACCTTAAAAACTTATACTCCACTAAGTTAGAACACTTAAAAGAAGTGGGTGAACTCTTAGATGTATATGAAACACCAGAATTAAGCCAAGGGGAAATGATTAAATGAATAATTGAAACAGCTCTATTATCAGCAACAATACTGAAAGATCGATAATAGAGTCTCTCATCTCAAAAGGGCTGGGGGGGGATTTATTGTATAATTCTGCCAGAAATTTAGGGAATTAACATAAAAGTATCTCATTTATTCCATACAATAGATTATCTTATTCAGAGTTTTATTGCAGTGAAGATACACCATGACCAAAGCAACTCTTAGAACGGTAAACATTTCATTGGAGCTGGCTTACACATTCAGAGGTTCAGTCCATTATCACCATGGTGGGAAGCATGGCATCATGCATGCAGACTTGATGCTGCAGGAGCAGAGAGATCTGCATCTTGATCGAAGGCAGCCAGAAGGAGATGGTATTCCACACTGGGTGGAGGTTGGGCATATATATGAGACCTCAAAGCCCTGCCTCCATAGTGACACACTGCCTCTAACTTCTCCACTAAGGCTATACATCCTAATGGTGCCGGTTCCCACGGGCCAAGCATATCCAAACCACCACATAGATAAAAGAGGAGAACTTCTAAACTATTCTTACGAAGTAAGTATTGTACTTAGAGATACAAAACCAGACGAAGGGTGTCTGTTCCTTTCACTTCTAGTCAATAGAGAGCTTGGAGTTTTACCTATAAGACAAGGGAAGAAAATAAAAGGATACAAACAGGAAAAGTAGTCAAAGTCTCCCTAAATGCAGATAATTTGATTCTATATGCAGGAAACCCTAGTGACCCCACCATAAAATGCTTAGAGCTAAATAAATGTTCTCAGTATGTGGCAGGCTACAAAATTAGCACAAAAAAAAGCAGGAGCCTTCCTATATACCAATGACAAACACGCTGAAAAAGAAATCAGGGAAAAAAAAAAGAAAGAAATCAAGGGAACACAATTAGATATGCACAACAGCCACTACCACTACCACAGCATGTGTGCTTGGGCACACATACACCCACAGCCAACCAACCAAAAAGACTCTGGGAATAAGCCTAATCACAGGCTTAGCATCCCCACCTGCAAAGCCACCTGGGAAGGGGAGTGTCTATTTGGAACAAGGACTAGGGAGGGATCTTTGCAAATCACACAGTAAGGCAAAAGAAGCTTGCAGGCTGTCCCTGAAATGTAGGCAACCTAAAGGGAGAAAGTCCAGAGCAATGCTCCCAAAGGCAGCCACAAAGAAAGAAGGTGGAATGTAAGTCACACTGGAAAGCCTAAATTAGAGGGTAAAGCCAGGTGCAGTTCTGAGGAGTCAGAGGAGGAGGCAGTCCTTGAGGAGGCAGAGGCTCAGTGAATTCCAGGCCAGCCAAGGGTACATAGTGAGACCCTGTCAACAAGTAAAGAAAAGAAACTTCAATGTGTAAATGAGTTGTCAAGGGGTTGAGAGGCAGCTTGAGTATGTTCTCATGTATAGTTATCTAGAACACTCTTCTTCTTTTCCACATGTAAGCTCTCATCATATTTAAGCTCCTAACGAGAACAAATGGCTGAGTAAAAATACCAAAGTGTATTCCTAAGAAAGCTAAAACAAAAGAAGCCTATTCTGAAAATGAGTTTTATCATCTTTCTAAAAGGCAAGCAGGCATTTTATATTTCAGAGAGAATTATTCTTCTCCTCTAGCACAGTTTGCATAACCATAGTAAGCAGACTAACCTTCCAAAGATGTCTACACCCTAATCTCTAGAACCTGTGTCACCTTGTGTGACAAATAGACCTTACTCAGAGTTCTAATATACTTAGAACTCTAATATACTTAGAACTCAGAGTTCTAATATACCCAGATGGACCCACTCATTGATATTTGTAAAATCTAAGATGCGACATCTGTTAGGAGAGCAATGAACAGCATCACTAGCTTTGAGGATGCAAGAGAGAGGAATGAGAAATGTGGAGGGCTTGGAAGATCCAGAAAAGGGGGAGGTGTGTTTTCTCCCAGAGCCTCAGGACTGGAGCCCTGTGCAAACTGTGGCTTATGCCAGGGAGACTTGTGCTGTATTCTGGCCCCCAGCACAATGAGATAATAAACCTATGTTGTTTTCAGCCAGAGTCTGGGCATGGTTGTTAGAGCAGCTAATGAGTACAATGACATAGATGAGCTGTTCAGGAGAAATAAAATAGCATTTGATGGCAGAAACTAGGTGGGAGAGGGAGGGGTCTATATACTGCCATTTTATGGGGACAAGCTATCTCCAACATCGCTTAATCTCAGTATTTACAGCAAGCTCACCCATTTCTTGCATGTGACCTCCAGCAGTGTGAACTCGAGGTCAGGAATACAAAGCAGAGATGAATGGAAAGCCTCGTCTCGCAAGGGTTCATGAGGGAGGTCATATTCTGTGAGCTCCATTATTCTCTTGCTAGAACCATCTGAGCAGCTTTAACTCCTAGCCAGAGCAGGGAAATGCCTAGGACACAGTGCGCTCTCAAGAAGAAATATTAAAATCTGAGCACATTGCTAGGACCCAAACAGAATGGTGGTCATTGGTAGACAATAATAGAGTATTCTTGAAGCAGAGATAACTAGAAAAACAAGGCTCAGAGCAGTGAGGTCCAACCCCATGGCCTTTGCAGCGGAGGGGGCGGGGTCTTCCTTCAAGTCTGCCATTGAGGACACAGACTTTATTGAGTTTGCACTGTAGTATTTGTGGTTTCTGGCACAACCCCAAGCCCTTTCTCTATATTCAACGCTATCTACTGTTTCATTTCACCTCTAAAGCGGCAGCATGCAGCATGCAGCATTCTCTTGTGTTTTGAAGGGGAGAGAAAAGCCACATTGGTCAAAGCAGGAACATCTGAAAGTTGTCTGGGCAGCCCTAGAGTTTGACTAGTTCCTTGTGATCTTGGCAACTCTTTCCTAGGAACATCACAACCAAGACTCCCCCCCGCCCCCAACCTAGAGTCTTAACTTTAAATATACTCATTCTAAAAGTTTAAAACATTGCATGCTTCCAAATAATGTAAAATGAACATGTGTGGGACACTAACTTATTAATGCACAAACCAGTGAGACTTTAAAATCATTTCGATACCCAATGGACAGGACATTCTCCACAGTTATATGGAGAGCTGGGACTGACTTTGACATGAACTCTGGTGCCCCATATTTGATGACCTCCTTTTGGTGGGGAGGCCCGGTGGCACTCAAAGAAAGAATAAGCAGGCTACCAGGATTAGACTTGATAGTCTATGACAATATAGTGGGGGAGGAGGTCCCCCTCGGTCATAGACCTAGAGGAGGGGAATAGGGTGAAAGCGGGAGGAAGGGAGGAACATGATGATACAAGTGATGGGATAACAATTGAGTTGTAATCTGAATAAATTAATAAATTTTTTTAAAAAGTAAAATCAATTCGAATAATATGAAAAAGGAGATGTCAGTAAATAGGAATGTTGACACCAATCTGCTAGTAGGTACAAAACCTAGTCAATATCTTATCTGGTTAGAAATGGTAATGTTTAGGATCACTTTTATTTTTTCTGGAAGACAAGGGTTGTCTGAGGTGGAACCAGAGAGGAGGCACTCTGAGGAGATGACTCCAGTGTTAGGAATTGCGGCTCTGTCAAAGCTGTGATTCCACAGAGACTTGACCTATGGCTCAGGCAGTGCATCAAGTGTGTTTTTCTGGTCACTTAACTGGAAAATAGATCAGTGTGTAACAGGACACATATCTCTTTTCTTAATTCTTTCTAGAGCCTGACCTCTTTTAGAAAATTGAGTCTTTAAGTGCTAGGGGTACAGCCTATAAGTTTGAATAATCTTTGTCTAATGCCTAGAGTGAATGGAATGTAAATGCCACTGAAAGGAAGCTAGTGGTTGTCCTGAGGCTGTTCCCAGGGATACAAAATAGACTCCCATCTTTGTGTCTGGGGTGGTGGCTGCACCGGGGATTGTTGAGAAACTGCAGACCCGAGGGGTGCAGCCCTAGGTGTGGAGTAAACTGCTGGCTGAGGACTTTTCGTCCTGGTGGGCACAGAGCAGCTTCTTTTGTATTGACAGCCCCAAGTTTCCAAGGGCTCCTAAACTGACCTTCTAACTCACAGCTTTATACTTCTGAGGATTCAGGAATAGCTCCAAGCTTCTATAGCCAGAGGCTTACTGCCCAGGATGCTCAAGGCAGATGCCAATTACCTTGAGCTTAAGGTGCTAACGCCCAGCATATAGCTCTTGAATTTCTGTACTTTAACCCTTGACAGTCCTTTAAAACAGCTTTGTTATTTTTGTTGTCCCTCCCTGTCTCTGTGTCTCTGTTTCTGTGAACTCTGGTGTGGAGGGCATCGCCTATCCCCAGACCATTTCATCAGTGACTGTGAACACTGACCATGTGGCACCTCCCCTCTAAGCCAGGACATCACCTCATGGCATCAGACATTGCCCAGATTTTTCAGATGTAAGTGATTTATAATCATTTCTGAAATGACATTTCTTGCATGGGAACAGTTATTATTTCTTGGCTCTTGCCCTAAGTGTTCCAAAGTCAGTATTGGAAAGTTTTGACCATGTAGCCATAGAACCCTTTCAGGACAATCAGGATGCCTGGTGTGAGTTCCCAGAACCCTTGTCATAGCTCCCAAGAGATGCTGAAAGAAATGTCTGGCTTCAGTGGGTTTCTCTGCTGTCAAGGATCCCTGTCACAAAGCCAGCTTTGTGAGGGAGCAGTGGCTGAGGCTGAGGCTGGTAGGCAGACTCCCAGGCCCAGAACTCAGTAAGCTCTGAGACTAACCCCAGCTGGAAAAGTGGAATGTATTAAGGGAGAAAAAGACAACTTCTTGGATTGCCAAGCACACAAAACACAGATTGTTTTAGAGACAAGGAGAAAGCCTAGCTTCTCAGATCCTGGAATAGCAGTTTAAAGAATGTTCCCTTATAACTGTTTGTCTGCTTCAAAGCCGGAGTTCTCCTCTACCAAGAACTCTGCAAGGAGCATTCACATCCGGATGTCATATACATTTGTTCAGATGAGTGTTAAAGGGGGGTGGTGAACCTATAGAGCCCCTAAAATAGTACCAGCATGGAGAAGAGTTAGTCAAATGGAAGACTTTTATGCCTTCCAGAAACAGAAAAATAATAACCTTTTATTCTTGTACAATTTAGAGTTATATCTGACCTGTTTATCTCCAAATGTATATATATATATATATATATCCATTATTCAATGATGTTATTATTAAAATTCTACTCTCTCCTGTCTTCCTTCACTCCTTGAGTCCCCTCTCACTCTGAAAGGTAGTTTTCATTGGAATTTTCCCTAAATCAACTCTCAGACACCCATATACCCATATCTTCTCTCATTACCTCAACTGTCACACACCCTGTGCTGGGGGGGAAAAATCCAGGATCTTGTGCTAATAAGGCAAATTCTCTTTCACTGAGCCAAGTCCACCCCAAGGCTTAGATTCATCTCTACAAAGCATTCTTTAAAATATCTGAGTGGTCAGGGTGGTGAGGTGGTTCCGTTGCTGAGGCGCCTGCCACCAAGCCTGACAGTCTGAGCTCCATCCCCAGGAACCACATGCTGGAAAAAAAAGAACTGAGCCCTTACAAGTTTCCCTCTGACCGCCAAGGTGTCCCAAAGCATGTACATATGTACGCATGCATACAAATACAGTTCATAAGTGAATGAATATATAGTGTAATTTTTTACTTTTTCGAGGTAACTTTTTAAAAACTTTTTACTGATCCGTTGTGGATTTCACATCATGCATCCCAGTGTTGCTCATCTTCCCACCTCCTCATATCAGCCCTTTACCCTTACACCCTCCCCCCTCAACAACACACACACACACACACACACACACACACACACACACCAAACAACAACAAAAACCAAAGCATAGAAGCACCTCATTGAGGAAATTGTAGCATGTATGTCACAGTATAGAACCCTCTGTTCACACATCTTCACTTGCAAATGATCAGTGCAGTGAGTCATTGGTCCACTTCGAGGCCTCTGGCTTCTGTGACACCATCAATATTGGATCCTCAGCAGGACTCTTCCTGTTATGCTGATGTTGCCCTGTGCCGTGGAGATCCTGCAGCTTTGGATCAGCAGCACTGGCCCTTTCATGTGTCCCAATCATTCACAGATGATATAGATTTTGGGGTGGGCCAACTCAGAGCCTAGATGGTAGCTGAGCTGGTCAGCAGGCCGGCTTTCCCTTCTTTCTAGGCACCTCTGGGGTGAGCTCTTCAGCACTTTTCTGGCTAGGTCACCCAATGCTATCATCTGCAGGAGGCAGGGTCAGGTCTCCTGCTCTCCTGACCTTGGGGCCAACTCACCAGCACTCATGCCTCCAGAGCTGGGCAGCTCTCCCCCTCCTACACCCTTGGGGCTGGCTCACCCATGCCTTAGCCCCCGGGCTAGCTCTACTACTGTGTCGCACAGGCAAGGGGCAGGGTCTGTTCTCTTGAGTGCTACATCCAGTGAGGGGCAGCTCTTCTACCTTAATGCCCTTGGGGCCAGCTTACCTGTGCCTCCTCCACCAGGGCCAGATCTACTGTGATGCTCAGGTGAGGTGCAAGGACCTCTCTCCCAAGTGCTGTAGGCCAGCCAGAGTAGGGCTATTGCACTTGCTGTCATGACCCAGGGGTCAGCTCTCCCAACTGACTCAGGTGGTGAGGGTCAGGGGTTAAAGATCATCCCCCATCCCTGCCCAGGAAACCTCACAGTAGAGGAGTGGGAGGGCCAGCTATTCCTCACTTATGCCTTCAGAGCTGGCTCTACTGTGCAGCTCAGGTGAGGTGCAGGGTTCCTTCTCTTGAGTGCTACATATGGTGAGGGGCAGGGAAAGCTCTCCTGTTCTCATGACCGAGGGGCAAAGTCTCCCTGGAGGCAATGAGGTGGGGGCATCACCTCTGTGCCCGTGCCAACCTAGGGCTGGCAGTCTGCTCTCTCACATTCATGCCCTCAGGTATGGCTCACCTGCACCCCTGCTACCAGGGCCAATTCCACTGTGCTGCCTGAGCAAGGTATAGGGGTGAGGCCAGCTCTCCAGAGCACCATAGCCAGTGAAGGGCAGGAGTAGGCTGCACAGCCCCTGGGCAACCACGTGGTCCCCAGAAGCTGTCCCAACTATGGACATTCTCATTTCTCTGGTTATAATATGAGCTAAGGACACCAACCCTTGCTACTTTCCATATAATGTATGAGCCATGGACCTAGATATGGCTGTCAGGAGCAGCTCAGGCTCGGACCTCACCATGGCCCCAGGTGGCAGGGCCAGCCACTCAAAACAGGCTACTTGCCGGGCGATGGTGGTGCACTCCTTTAATCCCAGTACTCAGGAAGCAGGGGTAGGCAGATCACTGTGAGTTCGAGGCCAGCCTGGTCTACAAAGTGAGTCCAGGACAGCCAAGGATACACAGAGAAACTCTGTCTTGAAAAACCAAAAACCGAAACCAAAATCAAAGCAGACTTCTTCTCTCCATACTTGAGTCCCAGCAGTTCCATCTCTCTTCGTACTGCATTAAGTTAATCCACTTCTCTTTTTTTCCCATCTGACCTCCACATGCCCACACATTGTGGTGCTTTCTGCTGCAGGCTAGCCATGGCAACTGAGTGTCTAAGGCCCACCCTATGCAGAGAGCAGGGGGGCAGGTCTGTGGGTGCCATGGCAGGTCTGCAGGTAGCACTGCTGTGTGGTGGTGGGTGGGCCTGTGTGTCTACGGCCCACCAGTGCAATGGGGTGGAAAGCAGATTTGTGGGCATCTTTCCCCACCCTTACCTTGCGGCATGGCAGGACACAGGTCTCAGTCTGCCCTCTCTCCTCCTGCTCTGTGCTGCTTGGATTCGTTTTGTTTCGATTGGATTTTTTATGTGTCCTAGGCGTAAAACAGCTTTGGACACCAAGCCAGGCGTCAAGCTAGGATGAACAAAGTACTGCCATCTGCTCTGCCCCTGACTGACGTCAGAATACCACCAACAACAAGGGGTCTCTTTACCATTGTCAGAGGGTCAATAATGCAATTTTAAAACTTTTAAAAAAAATTAAAACATGAGCAGCAGCATTTGCTTTTGTGGATCCGAAAGGTTAATAAGATAAACTCCTTGTTCTGTGCATTTATGAACCTTCATAAGTTTTCTTGACTATTCTGACATGACATACTTATTAATGAGCCTTTGAAACTATACATACACATATATATGTATACACACATATATGCATATATAATTGCAGAAAGGCAGTGGACACTTGGGGAGAGTCATAAAGGCAGTTGCTGGTGTCCGCTATTCCAATGTCCATCTCTTGGGATTTCTGACTGCACTGAGTCCTAATTGGTTACAAATGTTGCATTTGGTCTTTGCTTACTCTCTTCTAATTCCTCCTTAGCTCTAAACCAGAACCTTAACAATTTTGAAAAATACCACCTTACAATTTCTTATCATCATGATCCTTTTTTAAAAAAATGTATGTTTCAGGGATTTGAGAATTTATTTTCCAATTTGCACATTCATTTGAGAAGGGCAACTATCACAAACAGGGAAAAATTGGGACAAAATTGTGAAGAAATGTCTTTCTGCTGAGTGAAGTCATGGAAAAATAATGGGACGTGCACCAAAAGCCCTTGGTTTGAATTCTTACTCGCTATCCTGCCACAGCAACAATGCTGTCTGTTGGTTGCTGGAACCTGACAGGCACTTTGTGTGCGTTAGTATTAACTTCTGGGACACTTGGCTTTCACTCTGTAGCCCAGGCTCACCTTAAACTTACTTTGCAGCACAGGCTGCCCCCTCCGATTCATAGCGGTCTCCTGTAAGAGCCTCCCACAGGCTGAAACTATAGGCATAAGCCACCACACCCAGCTTTTTAATATTATTACTCTCCAAATAATGTATGAGGTATATGTGTTTTGTTCTATCCACAGGCATATAATATGAGGTAAATAACTAATAAAGTTAATACCATACACCTCAAATTAAAAAAAAAAACATTGCTGTGAAATTAACTTTTTTAAAAAAGTATAATTCTTTACACTACTAATGGAAGCAATAATAACAGGATTATTAAATTATCATTTTTAAGTTGTGTCCAGCATTCTGTTATGCAAGAGGCATTCTGTGTTATGCAATTGGCATTTGTTATCTCACGTAATCTTTCCCAATCAATAACCATTATAGTCTGATGCTTTCAGTAAAAAATGCAGTCTTTTCAACTCAAGTGCCTTGCTCTAGGTTTCATATATTTATCTTTAACCCGTGTCCCTCTGGCCCTGAGGCTGCCCTACAACCTCTATTCTGGAAGCAACAAGAACAGTGGGTAGAGGGTGGGGGTGGCAGTTGGGTCTTTTTTTTTTTTTAATTCATTTTCTGTTTTCTAATCAGAGGGCATTCATTTCATACAGAGTTGGACATATGTTCCCTGTTAATACATCAAGGCTTCAGGCAGTTTTGACCATTAGTGCTAGGACAAAATACCACCAAACAGCTCTGGAGGGGTGATGGGCACCGTGTCTTCTTAGGCTCTTCCCCACGTAGCCACTCGGTTCTAGAGGTTAAGGGTGGCTATTTCACTCTGTATTTCCATTACCTTCAGGCAGTTTTGACCATTAGTGCTAGGACAAAATACCACCAAACAGCTCTGAAGGTAATGGAAATACAGAGTGAAATAGCCACCCTTAACCTCTAGAACCGAGTGGCTACGTGGGGAAGAGCCTAAGAAGACACGGTGCCCATCACCCCTCCAGAGCTCCGATTAAATCAGTTGTTGGCCACCGAGTGTATGGGTGTCTGAGTCCAGACAAACCTCCAGATGAGGGCATCCCCAGCTGATACCATGGAGCTGAGAGAGCTAGCTCGGTCACTCCACAGAATGTGGAAGATAGGAAGAGGGCACCTTTCATTGTTGAATATCGAGACTGGTTGCCAAGTGGTAGGAGAAACAGCTTTGCTGTCAAAAGTAATCAGGGAGCAGGTTTAGGCTTCTAAGGACAAAGCTTTTCCTATCAAGTAGAATTACTACTTATTGTTAGGCCTAGCAGAATTCCCAGGGGGAGTGGACAGTCCATGCTGCGGATTGGGTGAGAGCTGGGCTCTGATCCCAAGTCTTTATTTATATAGCTCATTTTAAGGACACAGATATTCTACTTGGAGGGTTTAAAAATATATCCTCATCATTGGTTTGTACACGTCTCTGATATTATAAGCCTAAAAAACATATAACTGCTAGATCCCCTGGGTAGAGCCATTTATTTGTTTGCTGCTTGTTTTGCTAAGATTATCTGTTATTGACTTAAAGGATAATTTGGCTGATTTTTTTTCAAGTTAAGTGTTATTATCGTTGAAGAGGGACTTGATGTGTTGCTCAGGATGGTCCCAAACTCTTCACTCAAGTGATCTTTCGCTTTAGCTTACTAAGTGCTAAAACTACAGGTGTGTGTACTGTACTTGGCCAATAAATATTAATTTCTAAATTTTATTTTATTTTATTTTATTTTAATTATTTATTTATTATTATGTATACAGTGCTTTGCTTGCATGTACTCCTGCAAGCCAGAAGAGGGTGCCATATCATATTACAGATGGTTTTGAGCCACCATGTGGTTGCTGGGAATTGAACTCAGGACCTCTGGAAGAGCAGTCAGTGCTATTAACCGCTGAGCCATCTCTCCAGCCCCCCTAAATTTTATTTTATAAGGCTCAAAGACATGCAAAGAATATAGGGGAGAAAAAGAAAGCACATTTGATTTTATCATGGAAGGTTTTTTTAAATCAAATTAGGTGGACAGTGAGTATGTCAGTAACCTTAGAGCCCAGTGGAATCCTAGTGCATGCATATAATCTTAACAATGTCTTGTAAAAGGATAGAAAAAATTATCTCATTTGACTGCTGGACTTAAAAAAAAAATCTGGTGACAGCTGCCACCATTCAAATTACATTTCAAAAGATAAGCAATAACCCAAGTTGATTGTAAAGAAATTACCAACTGAGGGAACCCTGAGCAAAGGTCCAAAATATGTTTAGTGACTGGAAGGTCACCCAGTTGACCAGGCTGTAGAGCAGAGTACGACAGTTACACGAGACAGTGCTGAAAGGCAATGCCAGGACCATAGTCAAGTATTGAAAACCAAATTGAGACCTGTGTGTGAGTCTGAGAACAATAAGGATATGGTGAGTATTTTTAACCATATGGGTTGTATGACCCCAGCCAAGCCTTAGTAGGGTCAATAGGATCTTGGCTTGTAGAAGAGAGTTGGGGAAGGGCAGTTAAAACCAAGACTGGAGCTAGAAACTCCAGGCTGAGCCATAACAAATATTTCTACTTGGATATCGCATGAGTCAAGAACACTCCTTTTTTTTCCCCACTGGATGTTACTCCCACAGCCTCCTGCATCTTACTGAAAGGCACGGCCATCTCCCCATTTCCTCCAGGGACAGGAAGTCATCCTCACCTGTGCTCTCCCTTTCCCCAACTCTGTATCCCATCCATTGAGAAATCTGGACACTATCTCAAAAGGGCATTCCTTATTCCTTAACTGTTTGTCTTCATCTAGCCTACTGAGACTCACCCTAGGGAACCCCAACCTCCCTTGGAAAAGCCATGGCAACTTCCAGAATGGAGGTCTTCTTTTCGTATCTGCCAAATGACAGTCAGAGAGGTATGTTCTAAGCGTAAACTAGAGTCCATGGCTCTCCTGCTTCCACCCCTCCAGGGTGCTCACTGCACTTTGTACAGTGACCTAAAATGGCTTCCACACTGTATCATCCAGCCAGTCCTCAGATGATGCCTCTCATTTTCCTCTAAGCCCGTAGTGCTGCAGCCTTCCATCTATCATTTGAAATAGAGGCTCACTCTTATTTAACTCAAAGCCCTTCTCACTGTTGGCGGCAGCAGCATAGGTCCACTGGCAGAGTGGAATCCAAGGCTGCACCTTTACAGGGTAAGATCTGTATCTTACTCAGTAACCTTAGACACACACAGCCTTTTGATAGCCACATGTAAAGACCTTCAGCTTGAGGCATTCCCAAGTTTCTGTCTTGTGTCACAAGTGATGTCTGTCACTCAAGTCAGACACGCAGAGGACTGCTGGAGTGGAGAGCACGTGGGAATTTCCATTGGAATGCAGAAAGCATAGATAAGCACACAAAAGACTGGAGGGCTGTGCAGGGTGGTGCTTCTATGCTTTGGGCAAAAGCAGGAACAGAAGATCAAATCCTGGCTCGGCCACACACTAGCTACATACCTTAGGGGAGAGAGAGAGACATCCCTTTGTTCCTACAGTGTCCATTTTCACACATAAAACAGACACAACTAAACCTGCTTCATAGTAGACTGTGAGGGCTGGTGATCTGAGCCACACAAAACACTTAACAAGGCATCTAGTGCATTCTAAGGCACAAGAAGGGATATGATGACATACTTCACAGCTGGGCAAAGCATCAGGAATACTGAAGGATTTTGGAGCCATCCTCCTCAGTGTGGGCTAATGCCTATTTTCCACTGTAAGTGTAAAAGCATTTTAAATGCTGTGCAAGATGGAAATAAAGTTGCTGGCAGGCTTGTATTTCTGAAAAAAAATTTTTTTTTTTTTCTTTAAATTTGGTTTTGAACTTAGTAAGCCTATTTAAAAAAACAGTCTCTAGCCTTGATGCTGGGTATCGATTGGATAGAAATGGAGATGTGTATACATTTAAAAGCAGTGTAGATATTTGAGAATGTCAGGGGGCTTTGGAAAATAATATAGTCTGACCTTTAATGTTTAGATGGTGAAATGAAGACCACAGAGGCTAAATGATTCATTGGATGCCACACAGCTGGAGGCACAGCTGTGGCTAAAATCCAAGTCTGATGACACACAAGCAGGCCCTTTTATCTCCAACATGGCAGCCTCCAACAAACCAGTCCAGAAAATGTTCATTGTGCAGATTCTTCAATTTATGCAGTGGACCTGACCCCTCTCCAAAGACTAGTAAGTTAGAGTAGGAGTGAGAGACCAAAGCAAGGGTTCAACATGGTGCATGCATGTGTGTGTGTGCATGCTTGCATGCTTGCATGTGTGTGTGTGTGTGTGTGTGTGTGTGTGTGTGTGTGTGTGTGTGCATTGTATACATACTAAGATTGAAAGGCACTTTGCCAGAATCAATCCTCTCCTTTCACTGTGTAGGTTCCAGGTAGTTCCAGGGACTGGACTCAGGTTTTTAGGTTTGGTGGCAAGCATCCTTACCTGTTGAGCCATCTTAGTGCCCTGATGTCCTGTTTTAGTGTTATAAATCCACTAAAAAATCATTCCACTACAATTGTAAATGATAATGATTAACTAGCACTTTAAAGTTCAGAAATGGGTGTTCTTAGAAAGAGCCTAACTGCTTTCCCACATGGGCATAGATTTCTCTTCTACCCTTGAATATCTTTTTAAGTTTCTTTTGAAGCCTTTGTGATTCTTTTCCCTTACCACAACCAATTAGCTTAGTGCTTTGTCCCATTTTATACACCTTAAAGATACTCTTTTAAGGAAACCTGATTTAATGAGCCAATGGAATGCTGAAAGGGTGGTTATATGGCTTTTTATAATTAAGTAGGGTTTTGAAGATTTTGAAAAAGAGCCAATTATCACAATTGGGCCAAACCGTTTGTGACCCTTACATAAAGCTGTGTGGAATTAACCATGTTGGTTTCCTACTTTGATAGAGGAAAACTAAATCTGTGATTTATTTTTCCATCTCATCTTTTCTGGTTAAGATGGAGGATATTTAGGTGAAGTAAAGCTGGAGGAAAAAGCTGGAGAACATTTGTAAATAACGTTTTCTAATGTGGCTTATAATTTATTATATTAAAAAGTTTGCCAGGTAGGTAGAGCATTCAAGAGAAAATCATCTAACTGAACTGGATTTTACTAGCTGGAAGGCTTGGTATCCATAGCAACAAGAGACACCACTACACTTTCTCTTCCCATCCACAATGAGGGAACTGGCCAAAGAGCTTACTATTACCTGATACCCTATAAATTACTGTCTGTGTTAGATGTCCTAACGAACCCCAATGTTGTTTTATTTTTAAACTAGGACAATGAAAGGAAGAAATAGGAATATCTAACCAAGGCATAGAAAATAAAGAACCAGCTCACAGAGCTGGGTGATGGGACGTGAGAGAGCAGTTGCAATAACACTTGTGAGGAAGAAAGGAATTGTTCTTCAACGTCAATTCATGTTGTCAGCTGATCTCTGAGGTAGAAAAACATGCTCCTGAGCTGCTGTCAAGCTATAGGTCATCTGGTTGACCTCCAAATTGATACTGTTGTTCTGAAAGATTCTGAAAAATGTGAGCCAATCTCTAATAACCCAAAGATAGTCTAAACTGCACATTCAAACAGTTACAATGGTATGCTCCTTGCATATATAATTGATCACTGTTAGTAGATAACAACCTTTTATTTATTCAAAACACATGCTGCATGTATTTATGAGACAGCTACTGGAAAGGTTCTGAGGATGCTGGGTACAAGTGAGACAGTCTTAGCTGCCAGAGATATGAATGTTGCACAGGCTCAAGGTATCAAATTTCCTATTGACAGACAGTAGAGAAAGATCACTAACATTACCTGTGATGGGCACATCATTATTTAATACCCCTAGGATCCGGCACAGCTTCTTGAAAACAACTGTCAAGTAATAAATCTTGACTGAATATAAAAGCACGAGGATGAAATCAACACATTGCATCAGAATTAGCTGTAGTAGGGAACTCCTCAAAGCACAAGGCCTCAAGCTACAGTTAAAGAAGAAAGTGTAATTGAACTCATTTTAAAGTAAGATAAATAGGATTCAAGTTTTCAGAAATAATAAGCAAAGCTGACATGTGAAGGTAGAATATGCAGGCATTGTAGAGACATTTGTGCATAAGCAATCTATTATCTGTCCTCTGAGAGAGCAAACCCAGGCAAGTGGGGGAGACAGATTTCAAAACTCTCTTGATTGCCAGGAAGAAAAGGAAAGAAAAATCAGCCCAAAATGTAAACCAGAAAGCCTTAGAAGGCCTGCAGCTTGAACCCTGCATATGCAGCCAACCACTCATTTACTGCCTCCCTGAGCCAAACCCTCTTCTGGATACTGGGGTTGGAGCAGGTGGGAACACACTGAGTCATTGTTTCATGACTTGTTTTCTTCCTGAGACTAACCCCCTTCAAACACACCTCATGATTTACCTAAGTGTGATGATGTGTTTCCTTTTAACAGAATCTAAAGTCTATAAAGAAAGGAAATTTTGCAGTTTGCTCCCAGTGCAGTGCTTGCAATACTGTACAGGTCCAACAGACATTTGCTGAATAAATGGATTGTGGAGTGTGCATTCTGGTGGGAGACAGATTTTAAAATGAAATTAGGAACATAGGTAAGGTACAATCATACATTTTCTGTGTTTCTTTCTTCTAAATGCAAAGTGATCATTGCTTTATGCAGAGAGAATGAGAGAGACAGAGACAGAGACAGAGAGAGGAAAAAGAAGAGAGAGAAGAGAGAGGGGGGAGGGAGGGTATGAAATTGAGGGGGGGGGGAGAAGCTGGAAGAGGAAAAAGTGTGATCAGAGTATATTGTATGAAATTTTTTCAATAAAAATGAAAGGCTTTATGGCCTCTGGCTTTGAATGTCTATTTCAAAATATTAAAGAGAAAAAATATAAGGGTGTATTTATCATTTTCTGTGTGAATTCAGCACATCGATGGCTGTCATGAGCAACCCAATGGCCATGCTTCCTTCCCTCTGCCACTCAGCAATGCAGAGGCAAGGATCTCAGCAAGTGCCGCTTTATTGCTTTATTGAATACACTTTATTTCTGTATTTCTCCTTTCTCCTTCAATGGCCTCTCTTTTGTTTGCAAACTGCATTCCTGGAGTGTCATAAACCCACCCACCAAGGTCCTGAGCTTAACGGCTTAATTGCCTGCTCCTGGCATTACTGGAAGGTGGCAGAAGTTCCCAGAGGTGCAATCCAGTCGGAAGAAGTAGGTCATTGTGGTGTGGCCTTGGTGGGTGTATCTTGTAACCGTCCTCTCCCTCTGTCCCTCTTTGCTGCCAGAAAGTAAGTATCTTTGATGTCCCACATGGTCCTTGCTCTGAGGGAGGCATGAATCCTTTACCAAACATGGATATCAAGTTCTGTAAATGAACCAGCACAATTCTCTCATGTAAATTCAGGCTACACATCAGTCTTCAGTATAGGCACAAATGTGTGCAACTCTCCAAAGTAAATCTTATGACATTTACATCACATTAAGAAGGAAGTCTGTGGGTGGAGGAAAGCTCATGGGCCTCAAGCCGGAACAAAGAGCTATGGGAAACTAAGAAATGCTGAGAGTGGGAGAAGTAGTCTCTTGGGGGGTGGGGGGGGGGGGGGAGGAAGGGCACACCAACTGCTTTCCAATAACCAATGGCCAGTCTGAAAATGCATATTAAAAAGTACATTATACAGATTAAGCAGGTTATATTTATGTAAAAATACAGACATATTTATGTATGTAACACCAATTAAAGAAAAAATGATCATGAAGTTGAGAGCAAGACAAAGTTCAATTCATCTGTTCTGATTTTTGTCATTCATACCTTTTGATATCATGAATATGAAGATCATAAAATTTACCCCTGTGTTTTCTTCTAGAGGCTCCTCCCATGCTCTTAAATCTTGTACTTATTTCTTTTATTTGTTTTGAGCTGGTTTTTATACATAAGTTGAAATAAGGGTTCAAATTTACATTTTGACATGTGGCTACACAGTTGGATGCCAGCACCATTTGCCAAGAAGACGATTCTATCCTCCATGAGTTGTCAGGGCACACCTGTCACAAGTCAGTTGACAAGAGGCATGTGCATTCAATTTTTTGGTCTCTGAATTTTATACTTTTATACTGACTGCATGTTTATGGAAGTCTCTCTCTCTCTCTCTCTCTCTCTCTCTCTCTCTCTCTCTCTCTCT
>OU015757.1:43120110-43143632 GCA_907169655.1 Acomys percivali
GTGTGTGTGTGTGTGTGTGTGTGTGTGTGTGTGTGGTGTATCAGGGCCATACAGTTTTTATATCCATCACTGCCTGGTAAATTTTAAAGCAGTAAGTGTGAATCTACCTGCTTTATCCTTTGCCAGAATTCCCTGGCCTATTTTTGGTCCCTCAGAACTTTACCTGGTTTTATACAAAGATGTTTTCTGCAACCTTGAGGCTAACAGTGTTGAATCTGTAGATTTGTTTGGGGGACAGTGCCTTTTAACAATGGTGAAGGTCATCTGCTGTACATGCATGGGATAGGTCTCCACCTACGGTTTTTAGAGTAGAAATTCTGCAAGCATTTTGTTCATTTTGTCCCTAAATATTTTATTCTTTTGATACAATCATCAATGGAGTTGTTTTAACTTCATTTTCAGGTTGTTCATTGCATTTGTATAAAAACACATTTGAGGGCTGGTGAGATGGCTCAGACGATGAAGGTTACTTGCTATGCAAGCCAGTGACCTAGGTTTGACCCATGAGTCTTACAGTGGAAGAAGTGGGCCCAGTCCTGAACATTGTCCTCTGATCTTCACAAGCCTACAGTGGCACGAGTGTGTCTGCACTCACATACACATATCAGTATAATACATGAAAACATACATAATAAAAAAAAACTTTAAAATTCAGTTGGTGTTTTGAAAACTGACTTGGCTCTAGTCCTAAGAGTTTTCGATAGATTCTCTAAAAATTTCTGTATATAAAAGCATGCTATTTGTGAATAAAGATATTTTACTTCTTCCTTTCCGAATCTTTTTCTTGCCTAATGTCCCTAGGCAGAGTCCCTAGAACAGTGTCAGGTAGGGGTTATGAGGGTTGGAATTCTTGACACGTACTTGACTGTTCTTTCATCAGCAATGAGGTTAGCTAGCTAGCCCTTGCAGGGAGCCTTTTTCAGGTTAAGAAATCCTTTCTATTCCCATTTGTACATGTTTCTGCTTCATTGAGCTGGCTATGGGAAGGAAAGCAGGCACATCATTTGGATATCATAGATTCTCACATTTCTCACTCAGATTTTATAGATATTCTTAACTGCACATTTCACTTGCTCTTTGCCCTTAGGACCATTACATATATATATATATATATATATATATATATATATTTTTTTTTTTTAACATTCTCTGTAGATAGCCAGAAAAAGTCACACTAGTCCAGGAAGCCAGCACCTCTTTACCTGGTAGGCTTATTCATTGCTGGTGCACAGCAAAAGAACAGTGACATCTACGTCACCTGCTTCATTAATGCTAACTGGGATGGCAGCAATGGTGACATGGGGTAAGAGCCCCAATTAATAGTGGCAGGGTGCTTATAGCAAGCACTGGTGATCCACCCTGGGGAGATCACAGCTCATCAAAGGCCTGGGTTTGCCAGTAATTGGGTAGACACTATTCCAGACAACATCTGATTAAACATCTAAAACTCAACCTGTTGGATGGACTTTGAAGAAGCGGCAAACCAATTAGCGTTTTTCTTTTTTTTTTTTTCCTTTCAGAAGCAGCCCAGCCAATAGATTTTTAATCCAAACTCAGCGCTGTCTGTAAAAAGAGGCACCAATGAAGTAAAACGAGAAACTGTTGATTAAATCTCATCTGAGTTTTAAAAGCATAATGCGTACACAAGCTCTCGTCCTTTGCAGTGATCGCATTTGCATCAAGATGAATCATAAGTTCATCTTGATGAAAATGAGCCGCTGCTGACTGCAGGATGATTGGCAGCTCCTGAAGGCATTTTCCATCGTGCAGCCTTGAGCTAGGTGCTGAGTGACCAGGCAGCAGCTGCGCTCACCCAGTGACTACTAAGAACAGAGTCCATCTGTTACAGTCACTCCAGTCTTTGATGCTAAAATCCAAGAATGACAAGTGAGTTTGAAATAGGGACACCTGCGAAGAATGGATTCGGGGGCTCAAATACATCTTCTTTGGTGGTTGACACTACGGTGTTTTGCTTTTTTTTTTTTTTTTTTTTTTTTTTTTTGCTTGTGTCCTCCCGTGATGATCTTGAGTTTATTTCCATAGTACTTTGGTATCTCCTAAGCAGAAGATACAGGAACAGCAGGGTCTTGACATTTAGCTCATTAGCTGAGAACTAAGATTTCTCCCCCTGGTGCCTATGGCTACCACAAGACACTCTCCCTGGCGAATACCTTCCCCCTCATCTGGAGCCAAAGCAGGTAGGAAATGACATTTACGTAGCCACCTCTATTTTGTAAATTGACTTTTAAATCCTTCCTTAGATCCAGGCATGCATTTGGTTTTTTTTTTTTTTTTTTTTTTTTTTTTTTTCCCCCCCCCCCCGCATACAAATGAAGCGATAATAATATTCATTTATACTTATAAGGCCAACTCCATACCAAGACCTGTTCACGGCCTCATGCCTGCTCCTTCATTATTCACCACAAGAACCTCAGCAGGACCATGACACACAATGGAATCAAGTTGCTGCTCAAGGTAACAGGGCTGATGAGTGGAAATGCTGGAGCCTGAGGCTTGACAATCACTGCAGTGCGCTACGCTACCTCCATACGAAATACTATTCACACTGCTTCTTTGAGCAGCAGAGTAAGTGATCAGTAGAGTGGTCCAACCAATAAGTCAGAATTGCTTCTGATCTTGTCTCTCTATTTACTAGTTAATTCTCTGTGAAGGTCTATATATGCATACAAGTGTAGACAAATTTTGTCACTATGGTAGGCAGATGCAATTAATACTTCAACTGTAAAACACCTGAGTAGATTCTAAGCATTGTAATATGGATTAAGGCTGAAGCAGGAAGACCAATAAATAGCAACTAGATATTCAGATATGTTTCTCTAGAGGATAGGTGAATTTAGGGCTATTCTTATAGTTCCGTTCAAAAGCAACTTTTGTATCATTCACCGGGACAGTCTAAAGCCATTTTACATGTTAACAAGATAAATTTTTGAACCCCGACTCCAGGATGTGCCTAACTGTAACTACCCCTGTTCAAAGGCATCAGTTTCTAGTGCAGAAAAAAAAAAATGGTTAAAATCCATAACCTGTTGAACTAGAGCTAAGATGTAATAAGGAGATTATGCAAATAAATTATCAACCATCTGTCAAGAATTAGTACTTATTAACACACAAAAAAAAATCATGTAATTGGAATTGTAGACCTGGCAGCTATTTTAACCTAAAATCATAACTTATACAAAATTAACAATAAGCTCTTTGAGGTGCAAAGACCTCCTCTTAGAAGCCTTTATATGTCTCTTGGAGTCTGACATACCATAGGCAGTCAAAACATTATGATAACTTGAATGGATTCACTAATTAGCCCCTGTAAAATGTTTGAGAAGTGTGTCCTACATTTGTGATACATGCACATCGAAAATCATGAAGTTGCACAATTGGAGAAAATTGCCTCTCTGCAGCTGTGCTTCGTTGCTAGGAAAATGGAGTTATCCTAGCAAATCTCTAGGGCTTTCGTCCTGTTCAGGAAGCCTCTGTTGAGACTAGCAGTCTCTGTCCCACTAAAGGGGAGATTGGCTATCAAGGCCATTCCCCTGGGTATTTACTCAAGGACCGCTTCAAGTAGATTGTGGTGGGTAAGAGATGGGTAGATTATGACCTAAGTTCTCCACCATTGCAAGCCACATGCTGGTCCATGAAGTGGAATAGACAAACGAAGAATGCAGAACGGAAAATCCCACCTGTGAATCCCTAGCTGTTGTATGGTCTTTGGACTCCAGTTCACAGCCGGGAGGGAAGCTATCATATCCTCCAGCAGAGGGAGCCAGACTTAAGCATTAACCAGGCCACAAGTTAAAAGTCAGCATTTCATGGACTTGTTTGAGGGGTCTAGAAAAAAAAGAAAATACTTTGTAGGTATTTTGATAGGGATTGCATTGAATCTGTAAATTGCTTTTGGTAAGATGGCCATTTTTACTATGTTAATTCTCCCGATCCACAAACAAGGTAGATCCCTCCATCTTCTGATAGCCAGAACATAGAAACAGCCTAAATGTCCCTCAGTAGAAGAATGGATAAAGAAACTGTGGTACATTTACACAACTCAGCTATTAAAAACAAGGAATTTCCAAAATTTGTGAACAAGTGGATTGAACTAGAAATTATCATAATGAGTGCGTTCACCCAGAAGCAAAAAGAGACAAATGGTATATACTCACTTATATCGAGACACTAGCCCAAGGGGCATGTCCATGAAAGTCTTCACGTACCAGGAAAGTGGGTCAGACGGGAGGTCATCCTACTGGGACTTTAGGTGAGAGAAGCATGGGAGAATGGGGAAATAGAAGGATCCAGAAGGTCCTAGAAACCTACAAGAAGAACATTATGATGTGCGGATCTGAGTCCAAGGGTCCTGCTCAAACTATGGCACCAGCCAAGGACAATACGTGCAGTAAACTTCAAACCCCCTACCCAAATCTAGATGATGGACAGGACAGTCTCCACCGTTGAGTGGAGAATGGGTTCTAACTTTCATGCAAACTCTGGTGCCCCATTTTTTGACCATGTCCCCTTGATGGGGAGGCCTGGTGGCACTCAGAGGAAGGATAGCAGGTTACCAAGAAGAGACGTGATACCCTATGAGCATATACAGGGAGAGGAGGTTCCCTTCAGTCACAGTCATAGGGGAGGGGACCAGGGAAAAGCGGGAGGGAGGGAGGAATGGGAGGATACAAGGGATGGGCTCACAATTGAGATGTAATATGAACAAATTAATAAAATATTTTTTAAAAAGAAAATACATATTTTGATACTGAATTCTCCTGTTTGGGGCCTATATAATAAGCAAACACTGCTTACAGGATCAATACCAATTCTCCAAAGGTTAAGTTTTGCCCCTAGTGACAGATGTGCTAAACAACAAAGCAAAGCAACAAATCCCTTGGTATCTACTTCATCAGAAGTGGAAGGATGTTTATAGAAAAGACAGGTGTGTGTTTATGTGTTTTAGCCAAAGGGGAATCTGAGTCTGGAGTCAAAGAAACCATACAGATCTATGGCAGTGAGTAGATAGTGGGTGTATTTGCACATAGGATTGAATGTTTAAGTAGGAAAGATGAGTCACATTGAAATAAGAGACCCTCTAATTCAGCATCACTGAGGTCTTTATGAAGAGCAGAATTTTGGCAAAGACATGTGTAATACTTGTGTAAAGATGGAGACAGAGCTGAGGGTGAGGCCAGAGAGCAACTAGAAGCCAGAGAGGGAGGCTTAGTTTAGACTCTACCATTAGGCCCCAGAGGGAAACAAAGGCACAGACCCCTCCGCCTCCCTTCCCCACACACACATCTTGACCTTTCAGGCTCCAGAAGAGTGGGACAACATTCCTGCTGTTGTTTAAGCATCTCACTATGTAGTACCTAATAAAAGCCTCCAGAAAACTAACACATGGTCTTATTTCATTGTTTGGCAGCATTAAAAACAAATATCTTCTTAAGTGTCACCTACAGTTTCTATTCATTTTAATAACTCAAAAAATGGGGGAGTTGTATTCTAAACAAATATAAACGCAGTGTAAATACTAGGTAGCATGCATAGATAAAAATTTTAAAAACCACTGTTCACACCAACTAGGCCTAACCTCTGCGAAGTATTTCTCTCAGGATATTTTATATAGTTACAAGCATATGTGAATTTTTCCACCAAAAATGTTTATCTTATAAATACCAATTTATTTACTAAAGGATCCACAACTTCCACAAGATAAACTTCTTCTATTTTTCTCATGTTCACTGTATAGCCCAGTGCCTTTGAATGTTACAAAATGCTTCTGGAAATTGTTTGGTCAAAACACTCATCTGGTCTAACTTCCCTCTCCTCCGATGTAGCAGAATTGCCCTTTTTTTTTTTTTTTCTTTTTCTTTTAAATCTCACCAACTTGTTAAATAAGCCGGGCCAACTGTTCTCCAGAATGTCCCTTGTTCTATATTTATATCTGGTTATTTCTATGTGGTATCACTCATGTTTGCTTTTCTATCTTTTGTATCTCCAATAAATTAAAATAGAAGTCACAGCTTATGTGTTCAAGTTAAATATTTAGCTATAACACATCACAGGTGATGGTACAAGTTTCACAGCAAACAGTTTTAAATGTA
Organism: Acomys percivali; assembly: GCA_907169655.1. Classification (NCBI taxonomy): domain Eukaryota; kingdom Metazoa; phylum Chordata; class Mammalia; order Rodentia; family Muridae; genus Acomys; species Acomys percivali. The sequence continues at coordinate 43,126,221 of OU015757.1, forward strand.
ATCTGGTGAAGCCCTCAAAACAGAATGCTTTTGTCTCTCCGATCCCACAGACATTTTGTATTATAGCAATTCCCCCTGTCCAAGGCAGGAAATAGTGAACGATGCCTTCTAAGTACGCCCATTATTCTGGAGGTGGGCCCTTTCTCAATGTAATTATCAATTTCCTTTTCATGCAGGAAGCTGTAAGACATAAACTCTTAAACACACATCCAAATTGTTCCTTCAGTTTTTCTAAAATCGTAAGAAGACTTCCGTAACCTCACCCACCTCTTTAACTTCCTAGTCTACCTCTTGATACATCACTAACTCATCCACCATGTAGTTATGACGTACACCTGCATGAGTGTTAGGAAATGCTCCCACCTCCATGGAACTTCTTATAGCCCAGGATGGATGGAATATGCAAATCTTAAGTTTCAGTAATGGGCTCCTAGCTCATTTTGTCATGTCTTCCCATGCCTTTGCTTGTTAGATTCTCAGAGGGACACCTTGTAGGACCTCCACTCTCCTGGAAACTATACATTCCATAGTAAATCACACTTTTTTTTTTTTTTTTAGGAAAAGCTAGACTCATTCTTTGGCCAAACACTTGAGCAACTCCAGAAGGTCCATCCCCTACACTCCTTTCTCTACACGGCATCATTGCTAATGACTCTCATTGGCTTAGTGTACATTCAGACCTCACTTTCTCTGAACTGAGAACTGCATATCTAACCACAGAAAACTCCCATAGATGAAGATCATTGTTCCGGGCTCCATTCCCATTACACTTAAGTAAAGACATCCAAAACCACGTTTCTGTCTAAACCAGGGAAGAGTGTTTCTTTCAGGTATCTCCACAGGTAGTGTAAAGTCCAATGGAGTGTGTAAATAGCTCTTTCATAACACAGAAAAATATAAAAAGAAGCTGTTGGCATTTCTGGGTTTTGCTAAGTATCAAGACAGTAGCTGTGAAGGAAAATACTCAATGAGATGGATAGTTAGAAGGCAGAATGAGACAATAAAGAAAGCAGACATGGACATGGAAGACATCTTGATGCCTCTCACTTCAGAGAAAGCAGGCAGAGAAAATGACCACAAGCCATTGCCGAGCCATTGCCATGGTGAAGAATCTTGCATGTCTCTGACTTTGGGCTGACCTGAGTTGAAGGCCTGGGTCTGGGAAGGAGGTTTTCTGGGTAGAGTGTAAAGGGTTGTCTGCTGTAAAGTGTTACTGCCAAAAGGACAGAAGGGAGAATATTCATAGGGAAGTAGCAATGATGGATTTTTGGGGTTTTGTTTTTGCTTTTTGGGGGGTTGGTTTGTTTGTTTGTTTGTTTGTTTTAGATAGGGTTTCTCTGTGTAGTCTTGTCTGTCTTGGACTCACTTTGTAGACCAGGCTGGCCTCGAACTTACAGAGATCCACCTGCCTCTGCCTCCTGAGTGCTGGGATTACAGGTGTGCACCACCTCGCCCAGCTCAATCTACACTTTTCACATTGAACAGTAGAAAATGGACTTTAGCTCCTCAGCTTGACATGATATAGACATTAAAAGCGTCTGTGGCACTGTAACTTTTGGGAGAAAAGCTTCCTTTTAAGGTGTGGCAAAGAACATATAAGAAGAACCTGGATTGGCTTGTGGATTCCCGTGATCTGGATGTTCCAATGTATGTTGGATATACCTGGGACAGGATGCTTTTTCATGGAGGGCCTCACTTTCCATTCAGTGTTCTCACCAGTAATGCGCCCATTGGTTTCCTCTGGTCCCCTTCCCATCTAACTAATCATTAGAACTGTTGAACTCTACAGCTCATGAAGTTCTGCATGCTGCTTTCCTTCTGCATGGTTGTCTCTCCCCCGAACTCTTCCAGTAGCATCCTCACCATTGTTCTTTTCCCAATCATTTCCTTCTTGGCCCCTCTCCTCCTCCGTTACTTTTGAGTCACCGCTCTACCTACATCTCTTCCCATGTTGCAAAACAGTCAAAGATCACCACCACCTCTTTCTCTTCTGCATGACACGCATGCCCTTTCATAATCTAACTTCTTCTGACATCTGCTGCCTTAGCCTCCACCTTTTCCTGTCATTCTCCTAAACTATAACACTTCCCAAAGTGGGTCACTCACCTGTGCTACAAAAGAGCTTCTTCCACACTGCATTGGACTTTAAACTACTTATGAGAAAGAGGTATCTGCCAGAAACACTCTATGGTTTCCCAATGTCTTTTCCTTTTAAACTTTATTTACTTATTCACTTTATATATTGGTCATAGCCCCATTCCTCTTCTTCTTCCAGCCCCACACTCCCTTCCTCTTGCCCTCCCCTATTCCTCAGAAAAGGGGAGCCACCCTTCCCATCCACCCCAGCTCAACAAGTCTCATCAGGACTGAGCATGCTTTCTTTCTCCTGTGGCCTGGCCTGGCAGTCCTGCCAGGGGGAAGTGATTTTTAAAAAAAGGTGGTAACAGAATCCATGTCAGAGACAACCCAGGCTACCCTTACTAGAGGACCCACATGAAGCCTGAAATGCCCATTGGATACATCTGGGCATAGGTCCAGTCTATACACTGTCCTTGGTTGGTGCTTCAGTCTCAGAAAGCCCCTCTGGGCCCTGGTTAGCTTGCTCTGTTGGTCTTCTTGTGGGGCTCCTGTCACCTCCAGGTCCTTTTTTTTTCTTTCCCCCCACTTTCCCACAAGACTGCCTATGCATTGCCCAGTGTTTGCTGTGAGTCTCAGCATCTGTTTTGATATGTTGCTGGGTGGATCTTCTCAGAGGACAACTCTGCTAGACTCCTGTATCCAAGCATAACAGTGTCTGGGGTTGGCTTTCTCCGATGCGGTGGGTCTTGGGTTGGGCCAGGCATTAGTTGGACATTTTCTCAATCTCTGCTCTATCATCTTTATCCCTACACATCTTGTAGGCAGAGTAAATTTTGGGTCAAAGTTTTTGTGGGTGAGTTAATCCCCCCTCCCTCTACTAGGAGTCCTGTCCAGTTAGAAGGTGTCCTCTTTAGTCACTCTGGCCCCTGCTACTAGGAGACTCAATCTGGCACTTTCTCAGACAGTTGGCAATAGTTCTACCTTAAGACCCAGCTATACCACTCTTGGGATAAACCCAGAAGATGATCCACCATATAACAAGGAGATGTGTTCAGCTATGTTCATAGCAGCTTTCTTTGTAACAGCCAGAATCTGGAAACAACCTACATGTCCCGCAACTGAAGAATGATAAAGAAACTGTGGTACATTTACAGAATGGAATAGTACTCAGCTATTAAAAACAAATCATGAAATTTGCAGGCAAATGGATGGAATTAGAAAAGATCATCCTGAGTGAGGTAACCCTGATCCAGAAATACACACATGGTATATATTCACTTATAAGTGAATTTTAGCTATATAGTACAGGACAAGCAAACTACAAGGAGGATCCAAGTGGGGGGGGGGTACTCAAATATCACTCAGAAGGGGAAATAGAAAAGACAGAGGTAGTGGCTGAAGAGAGGGAACAAGGTAGGAAAAGGAGTGCAGAGAGATATGAGGGTGGAGATCAGACCTGGGGAAAATGGGGGTAGGGTGGGATGCAGGAGGACAGAAGGCAAAAGAGAAACTGTGGGCAGGGGCTGGGGTTGGGGGGTAATCTCTGTGACAAACTGAAAGCCTAAGTCAGAGTAGGCTTCTGGGAAGATATGAGGAGTACTCTACCAATGTTCTTTTCTTCATCTTGCTTAAACAGAAAAAACACTTTCAGGTTCCTGGGGTGTTTTGTTTGTTTGTTTGGTTGGTTGGTTTTTGTGTGTGCTGCTTTAGAAACATTTTTGCAAAAGCTACTATCTAAATATGCACTTTGTTTCCTTAAACACTGGGCGACTCTTAACTCATAGAAACAACCTTTAATTATTGATATCTTATCAACTGCCATGTGAAATACTATTTGAATTGGACCTATTGTGAGTTTATGTGAATCAACTGCATCTAAAGAACACAATGCTGAAAAAAAACCCTTTTTTTTTGCCATTTATTCCATATCTCTAGGTATTTTCCAATTACAACTTGAATTATATGGGGTGGCTCAAGGTATAGCAATAAATTTAGTTAGATGCATTTTTTTTTATAGTGCCTGAGATTCAGTTGGAAATGTATCCATATTTTTCACATTTCCACTAAAGGAACACTTAATCAAGCACCTATGTGAATTCATCCCATTAAATATTAATGTAAAAATGTCTTATTAAATCCTTACACATAGCAATACAATAAAATAATTAATTGTAATCTATACTTAATTTCACATATGTTAAAACAGCATGAGCCAAGAGGTGGTGGTGCACACCTTTAATCCCAGCATTTGGGAAGCAGAGGCAGGAGGATCTCTGAGTTCAAGGCCAGCCTTGTCTACAGAGTGAGTTCCAGGACAGCCAAGGCTACGCAGATAAACCCTGCCTCGAAAAACCAACAAAACAAAACAAAAAGAAAAGAATGTGTGAGTAGTTTTGAGGTGCTCATATCTGTACTTGGGTTTGTCTTACTTTCTGAAACTCTTCCAGAACTCCAAACCCAGACTTTACTTTCTTCGGGGTGCGTCTCTTTCTTTCAACCCTAGATGTTGGCCCATGTGGTCATCATCCAGGTGAGTCCTCGGGAAGCTTTTGCTGGCTGCCTTTGCAAAATCTGCTTGATCCTTTCTTTCCTGATTCTCCTAAGTTGGCCACCCAATAGAATTCAGAGGAAGCTGGCTTTAGCCATAGGTCAGAACACTCCAGTCTTCTGAGGCTAATCAAAGCAGAGGCCATGAAGCAGAGCATACACTAAGCAGACCTCTGAGAAAAGAGTCTCATACAGAAGAAACAAACTCAAGGAAAGACAATCACACTTGTTCCTCTGAACATTTTGGGTCTGGATGTGAGGCCTGAAACACTTTCAATGATTATATAGCCACTTTGTGGACAGGGGAAAGAGCCCTCCAGAGCCTGGACTGTGTACTCCTTACTCTTGGACTCCTTGTGGCATAAAAATTATAAGTATGCACACTGTTAAACTCGGTAGAAATTTATCTCTGGCAGGAAAAAAATGTATGCAAAGTAATATATTCTATAGTAGTAATTGAGACTGGCATATCCAAAGTTAGCAGGTGGTATAGAGGATTGGAGATCTGGAAGAGTCAATATTGGAGTTCAAGTCCAAAGACCATTTACAGAAGAAATACTTCTTGCTTGCAAATCTGTTATTTGTTCTGTTCGGGCATCTGCTAGCTGGCTGTTCTAGTTTGCTTTCTGATGCGTGATAAAAACAGTGATCAAAAACAAACCTGTGGTGTAAAGGGTTTGTTTCAGCTTATAGAACATATCAAGGGAAGCCAAGGCAGACATTCAGGGCAGGATGCTAGAGGCAGGAACTGAAGCCGAGACTACAAAGGCTCCCCATGACCTTATCAGCTTGCTTTCTTATACAACTATACAACTCAGGTCCACCTGCCCAAAGATGAGAACACCCACAGCAGTTTGGGTGATTTTTGAATCAAGAAAATGCCACTACAAACATGTCTACCGGACAGTCAGATGAAACACCGAGGTTTGCTTTTCCCAGGTGACTCCAGTTTGTGTCAAGTTGACATAAGCCAACCAATACACTAGCTGAACTTTATCTGCATTTTGGAAATCAATATGCTTCTCACAAACCACACAAGTTTAAATATGCCTCATGCTTAAACACCCTCACAGAAACACCTAGAATACTGTTTGACTATACAGGCACCATGGCTTAGTAAATTTGAAATATTAAGATTGCCATCATAACAATTGTATGGTTTCATAACCAATTTCTTGAGATCTTATAACACTCTGGAATGTCCAAAACTTTTGTGTCATTGCATATAAACATTCTCTCATTGATATCATGCAAAAAAAAAAAAAGGAATAAGATCACCATTTTGCATGATTTCATAATAGCTGAAACCAAGACATTGTGTAAAGGGAGCAAAAAAAAGCCAGGCCTAGGAAACTGCTGGAAAATTAGAGATAGAATAAAGAAACCAGAGGTACAGATGCTAGAGAAGGAAGGGTAGTGCAGTGTAACTCGTGTGAGCCCAAGATACAGTACTTCCAGTGCTGTGAGAAATTAAAATTGTCAATACTCAAAAGGCACCTCTGAGACTGAGTCTCTACAAGATCATCTGTTTCTGCATGCAGGTAGGAAACAGCACACCGACTCAAGCTATTTAAGTAGTGCTTAATAGGGGCAGAAGAATAGTGTAAGAAATGTAAGAAAGTAGAGAAATTAGTTAATGCTACCAAGAACCAACAAGATGGGACCCAGAGCATGCATGTTACATGTATTTCCCCTGGATCATAAGAAACACACGGAAAAAAAGAAGATACAATGACATGAAGGCAGAGAACTGATGGACAAGTGAGACTTTCTGCCAAAGGATGCCATCAGCCAGAAAGAACATTGTTGGAGTACACAGTGGGAAGTTGTGTCTTTGTCTATCCTCGCCTACCTAAGGCATTCTCTGGTTGGCTTTAATAGGAAGTTGCTGATAGCCTATAGATGAACAGAGAGATAAATGGAAGGCAGGACTTCCTGGAGGAGAGAGATGGCAATGCTGGGAAGAAGAAGAAAGAGGAAAGCCTTCTTGTGAGGACACATGAGGGAGGCAGACTTGGTATAGCTAGTTTCCTGGTTGGATGGGGCAAAGTAGATGGGTTAACTTAGATGAGCTACTTGAGAGTCTGCCCAGCTAAGGCATAAGCATTAAAATATCAAAAAGGTCTTGACATCTTTATTTTTTTTTTTGGCCTAAGGGCCACCCTGAGTCTTAGGCCTTTTCACCAGGAGATATAAGGCAATGGTCTTCTACAGAACATAGTGGAAAAATTATTTTCAGTCCACTTCCTATGTCACCCATTGGTGCTCCCAATATGTCAAGGGAGCCAGAGTGAGACTGCCAGATAAAAAGATAAGACATCTTGTTGAATATGAATTCAGATAAGTGCATGTATTTATACTATATACATATGAGACATACCTGCATTTAAAAGCTACATTTGCAATTCAAATGTAACTAGGCATCTCTCAGTTTTTACTTGCTGAATTTTTGGCAGTAGAACCCAGAAGATTTTTGAACCAACAGAAGCGCCTCTGAGCATCATCGGGGCCCAGAAGTGACCACTCACAAGTGTATTTGGAGCAATCAGAGTTCTTTTCCTCTTGACTCATGAAACTTGGATGTTTCTCTTCCAACAAAAGTGACCTATTTTTTATTCTTATTCTAGTTAGTGCCCTGGAAACTCTACAAAGGATTCTAGGACAATAGAGATTTTAAAAGTAAAATATGTAGATAGAGGATGCTTTTAAGATTTTATAATTAACTTTTAACTGCAGTGTTCATTAGTATTAACGAACTCCGGAGAAAAACTCTTTTATCTTCTAGAATCCTCAAGTTGAATTATCATTTTTCCCTGTGAATATATCTTTCCACACTGCTGCACAATAAGATTTCAGACTATTTTCCTTCTCTCTTTGAATGTCCTTCCCCCAAATTTATGTTGGAGTTTAAATACTATTGTAATAATATTAAAAGTTGGAATCTTAGCCAGGTGTGGTGGCGCACGCCTTTAATCCCAGCACTCGGGAGGCAGGCGGATCGCTGTGAGTTCGAGGCCAGCCTGGTCTACAAAGCGAGTCCAGGACAGCCAAGGCTACACAGAGAGACCCTGTCTTGAAAAACCAAAAAAAAAAAAAAAAAAAAAAAAGTTGGAATCTTTAAGACAATGCCCTCACAAATGGACTAGTGTCTATGTTAGGTTCATCACAGTGATAGAATAACGTATGAAGAAATCAAAAGAGGCCTTGCTTATTTGGCCTCAGAATTTTAGAGGTTTCCATCCATTGTGGCAGGGATGGCGCAGAGAGAGCAACTCATATTGTGGCAGCAAGCAACAGGATAACATGTGCCCGCTCAAGTGGTTTTTTACATGTCCTCAGCCTATTAGATGACAGGGGCCATATCCACAAAGCTTCCTAGTTCCTTACATAACCCCCACTAAGACCCAGAGGCGTGCTTTACTGACTTCCTAGCACTTCTCAAGCAAATTGGCAATGAAGATTAAGAACCACAAGTCCCTCCCTTGTCAACATGATATCCAAACACATATCTTCAAACCAGTGCTTCTCAACATTTCTAGTGCTGCGACCCTTTAATACAGTTTCTCACGGTGAGGTGACCTCAAGCCATAAAATTCTTTCTTGCTACTTCATAACTTAATTTTAATTTTGCTACTGATATGGCTCATAATGTAAATATCTGTTATGCGGGATATCTAATATGCTACCCCAAAGGGGTTGTGAGCTACAGATTGTGAACCACTGCTTTAAACTGTTCTATCCCCAGTCCTCAAAGACCTCCTGCCTGTCTCATAACCAGCCCATCATTGTCCAAAAGATCCCATAGCTACAATATTGTTCAAAACATTCTAACACTCGAGATGCTGTGGATTTTATTTGAAATGACCCTTCTAGAGGCTCAGGTGTCTTTTCCGTCTACAACTTGTGGTACTACTATGTGGATGCTATGGTGCTTTTCTTTAGGAGTTGTAGCCTGGCTTGCAGGTATCTAGGAGAAAGTCTTTGGGATTGTATCTGAGCCTTAATTTCATTCTTTTGTTCTCTCTCCTGGTATTTATTTATTTATTTATTTATTTATTTATTTATTTATTTTTGGTTTTTTGAGACAAGGTCTCTCTGTGTTAGCCTTGGCTGTCCTGGAGTCACTTTGTAGACCAGGCTGGCCTCGAACTCACAGTGATCCACCTGCCTCTGCCTCCCGAGTGCTGGGATTACAGGTGTGCGCCACCACGCCTGGCTCTTCCCCTGGTATTTATTAGTTTCTTTTCATTTGCTTGATAAAATATGCAACAAAAGTTTGTGGGTTTTTTTTTTTCATTAATTAATTTTTTTTTCACTCTGATTGGAACGCCCTCTCTCTCCTCTCCTCCCAGTCCCTCCCTCCCCTCCCCTTCCCCCTTGCCCTCCCCACTCTTTTTCTTCTCAGAGAAGGGGAGACCGCCCATGGATATCAAGTAGGCTGAGGCACATCATCTTTTATTGAGGCTAGACAAGGGCATCCAGTTAGGGAAAAGGGGTCCAAAAGCAGGCAACAGAGTCAGAGGCAGCCACTGCTTCCGCTGTTAGAGCGCCCTCATGAGGACCAAGCTGCACATCTGTTACAAATGTGTGTGGTGCCAAGGTCAGTCCCATGGATGCTCTCTGGTTGGTGGTTCAGTCTCTGTGAGCCCTTATGGGCCCAGGTTAGCTAATTTTGTAGGTTTCCTTGCTGGTTTTAGCTTATAGTTCCAGAAGGGATATTTCAGGTCTCAAACCTGGGACAAATTGCTAACTGAGGTGCCCATTAACATATGAAAATGGACCTGGCTGTGAGGTTCTCCCCGCATCCATCAGGTTTTATATGTTACGGAGTATAGCTAGCATACTCCATCCTCTTCTCTTAGCTGCACTTCCCTGTATAATCCAGCCATTTGGGCTACCTGGCCTTTTTGGTCTACCCTTTACCTTCTTGGCCAGTTTCTTGGCCCAAGCTGCCCCTCTTGGTCTGCAACCCCTCTCCCTTGTCCCCTCCCCTCCCCCTCTCCTCACAAGGCCCAGCTCAGTCTGAACATATTCATTCTGGACTCTTCCATATGTCCTGCCTCTAGCTATGCTCTCCATTTTATCTACAATAAACTTTCTTCTCCACCATACCTAGCAGTAGTCATATTCTTCCTTTTTTATTTCTTCTTTTTTTTCAGGATACAGTCTATGATGACGAGCAAAGCGTGGTGACAGGGAAGGCACAGTGGAAGGAATAAGAAACTGTCTGATCACATTGTATCCACACTGGAACCAAGTTATAAAACCTCAAAGGCTACCCTCCTCCAGCAAGGCTTCACCTCCTAAAGGTGCCACACCTTCCTAGACAGCACCTGCAACAAGGGACCAAGTGTTCAAATACACGAGCCTATAGGAGACATTTCTCATTCAAATCACCACGTGGCTCATAGCTGTGTGAACAAATTGATGCTCCCCACTCCCACCAGCAAGAACCAAGGCATTCCATTTTGCTTCCCACCATGATGGATTGTAGTCCTCTAAATTCGTAAACCAAAACCAATCTTTGTTTTATAACTTGCTTTGTCAAGTATTTTGTCAAGAACAAAAAGTAACTAATAAAATTGTATTGCCACGATATACATGCAATTGAATGTGTGCTTTTAAGTCTTTAGACTGGTCTATGGGAGGAATTTGGAAAGGTTTGGAGCTGTAGGCTGCTGAAGCTAGAGAGTGCTATCAGCAGAACTCACAAGCCATCCTGCTATGGTTAGAGCCAGAAGACCGGAAGCCTGATAGAATGTGTCCTGCAAAGCCCTTGCTCAGAGAGACTGACTTCCAAAGTAATGAAGTACTTTATTAGGCAAATAAATTTTAAGACCGTATGTTATATTCAGGCTGTGGCATGATTGTTATTCATTGCTTTTAGTCAGATTTACACAGACTTGGTACAAAAAAATGGAACAGAAAAAAGTGAAAAAAAATGTACAGTTTAGGGAGGAAAAGAGAATTCGTGCATTTGATGTTTGCAGACAAGGCGACTGTAATTGTTAGAGGTTAGAGACATTCACTCTTTCACTGGGACAATAGAGAAAGTGTGTTGATGGCAGGACCTCATTCAAAAGACTCAGAATAGAGGAAGGTAAACAGTTTAGAGACTTCCATTCAAAAGGAGAATGCCTGGAAATAGAGTTTATGCAGAGAACTGAAATGGTGCCCTACTGGAAAGGGGCTGCCCTCGGAATTGTTTTCTAAGGTTAAGCCACAAAGGCAATCAGAGGCCATTGCAACCATGGTTCAAGGGGCCTGGATTTCATCACGCCAACTGACAGCAGAATTTGGTGTTGTTCATGTGGTGCTGGTTTACAGACAGGCAGAATGCAAGAGGGAAGCATTGAGGTTCCAGGGGAAAGCTCTGTTTGATCAGGCCATGTGTAGCGGTCAGATTCCCCATGGAGAGCCCATGGTAGAGCAATCCACGAAGCTTTGAGGGTAAAGCCTATGTTGCAATAGGGTGCTGGAGATGGCAGAAAATCTACAAAGGAACTGAAGGCGCTTTCATTGCAGAGTACCTATTTTATTTTTTAATTTAATTTTATTTATTTAATTACTTTGCAGCCTGATCCCAGCCCCCACCCTTCTCCCAGTTCTGTCCTTACATCCTTCTGCCCCTCCCCCATTTCCCTCTCTCCTTCTCAGAGAAGGGAAGACCCCTAAAGGGTATCAACCTACCCTGGCACCTCAAGTCACAGCAGGCTAAGCTCATCTTCTTCCACTGAGGCTAGACAAAGTAGCCCAGCTAGGGAAAAGGGATCCAAAGGCTGGCAACAGAGTCAGCCCCTACTCCCATTGTTAGGAGACTCACATGATGACCAAGCTGCACATCCACTACATATGTTTAGGGGTCTATATCTGGCCCATGCAAGCTCTGTGGTTGGTGGTTCAGTCTCTGAGAGCCCCCATTGGCCCAGATTCATTTACTCTAGGTCTTCTTGTGGTGTCTTTGAACCCTCCAGCTCCCTCAATCCTCCTTCCCACTCTTCCATAAAACTCCCCCGGCTTAGCCTATTGTTTGGCTATGGGTCTCTGCATCTGTTTCCATCAGCTGCTGGATGAAGCTTCTTAGAAGTCAGTTATGTTAGAGTCCTGTCTGAAAGTATAGTAGAATATCATTAATAGTTAGTGTCAGGGGTTGGCTCTCTTCCATGGGGTGGGTCTCAAGCTGGGCCACCCACTGGTTTGCCATTCCCTCAATCTCTGCTCCATCTTTATCCCTACATGTCTTGTAGGCAAGATGAATTTTGGGTCGAAGGTTTTATTGGTGGGTTGGTGTTACCCTGCCTCCACTGGAAGTCCCACCTGGCTACAGGAGGTGGCAACTTCAAGCTCCATGTTCCTTGATGTTAGAGATCCCAGCTAGGGTCGCCACCATAGATGCCCTCCCCACCAATTTCCATTCTCTCCCCAGGTCAGAGTACCAATTTTAATAGTGAACCCTGGGTCATCTACAGAGCTATATATAGAACATGGGTAAGTCAATTTTGTGTCTGTATCCACATCTTATTTTGGTCATTCTGCTTATCAGTTCAGCTAATGTATACTGCTTATTTGTGATAAAGAAGTAATCTGTAAGGATAACTTAAAGAGTTAAAGTTTGGAAGGCCACACATTCATGATGATGAAATTCTGCCTTTTGTTCACAAATTCCTTTCAAGATTATACAACAAAGAAATGACATCACAAGTACAGATGAGATGAGCCGTCAAGCACAGTCTTCTGAAAACTTATGAATAAGTACATCTGTTGCAGGGTTGTCAGTGAGACGCTCTGGAGGCAACCTGTACCACACAGAACATTCATCCCAAGCATGTCATCCAGGTTTTACTTTACATAGATCTCAGCAGCTTGGACGCTTTGGTAAATTCAGGCTTGCTGTACAAGAAGCAAAATTCTCCTTAATGTAATTTTGGCAGCTCCTTCCTTTTGGCAAGATCATTAAATCCTTGAAAGGCTAAGCATGTTAATTAGCCAACTATGTTAAACAAAAGATTCTTGTCCTTTTTTTTTTTGTTTTGCTAATTGCCTGAGCATTCACTCATACCAGTGTATAATTATTTCACATGTTTTTCACTCATTGTCTTGACCTTAAACAGTTTCACTAACAGCTACAGCAAGATCAGTGACCCTGAAGTCACCCCAAAGGGGCCAGATAAGATAAGACAGATAAGAATGAGAAAAGCCTGTCTCTATTCTGACTGAAATATTATATAGAAGGAAGCATGCTTTTGTACAAAGAAGGTTTTGTCATGAGAAATGTGTGACAGAGAGTGCTGTGATGAATGGAAAAATGCAAACCATTCCTCCCTCTAGCTAGTCTCTTTGCAAAGCCAATCCCCACTGACTTGGTCAGTCCAGGACCATCTCTGACAAGAACTCAATAAACTTGGCACAAGCAGATGTCTGAAAACCCCTTAGGTACAGAGGCTTCGCTCCCACTGCTCTTGGGAGCCCTGTGATCATTGCAGTGTCAGCAAGACCTGCCTCTTCCACCACCATGTTACACATGGCCAGGGCACCCTCGACATTGCCAACCTTGATCCAACAGCTTGCTATCAGAATGAGAAGATTCTAGATCCCAACCCAACTAGATAAGACTAGAGAACCCACCTAGTGAACTCACTAAACAGGAAGTACCATTTGTTGTTCTAAAACAGCATGTTTCCAGGTGGTTAGAGAAAGCTAACAAAAACTTACAAATCCTCTTTTTCTGTACAATATATAATACATACATTATGTATGTAGTGCATATTTTATATATAGAGACATATGCATATATACATGCATATTATCTTCTAGAAATGAACACATTTATACCAACTTGTTCAGCATTCTCACTTCTAAAATGAAAGGTGGCAAGCTTTCATTACATGGTGATTATGAGATTTTCAGTGCTCTGTCACAGCAGAAATACTGATAAGTTTATCAGGTCTAAAGTAACTGATAAGGAAATATAGAGGAATATGATGAAAAAATAATGAATATGTCTCTACATCATTTTGTGAGTAACCTTAATATTCCTTTCCTGACTTCCCACATCATCATTATCAGAAATACTGGCATAGGGTACGCATGTACTATCCATTTTTTTTACATATTTACCTTTAAGATCCTCCAGGCTTCTACTTTCAAATTTTCTGTTCTTTGTAGATAAAAATTCAAATGATTAATTCTAAATAAGTCTTGTTGGCTGCTTCTCAACTCACACATTTTTTCAGATTATTTTTTAATCTTTAAATTAATTTTATTTTTAAGTTTTCAGATTATTATTTACTTTTCAAATTGTTCCATTTTTCAAAACTATGTTTCAAAAAGTTTATAATTTAAAATATAAATAACAGGACTGTAGGGATGGCTCAGAGGTTACAAGGACCTGAGTTCACCTCTCAGCACCTTTATTGGGCAAAATCACCCGTAAGTCCAGTTCCAAGGAATATGATGTCCTCTTCTGCCCTCCATGAGCAACTTTATTTATGTACAAAAACTCCCATACATATACATAATATAAAGTGAATCTTAAAAAAAAAAAAAAAAGACAAACAACCCAACTAAAGTATGGGTGAGGGATCCAAAGAATCTTGTGCTAGCTAGTTTTATGTCAACTTGACACAGGGTAGAGTCATCAGAGAGGTGATACCCTCAATTAAGAAATTTTCTATATAAGATTAGGACATAGACAAGCCTATAGGGCATTTTCTTAATCAGTGATTGTGGGTGGGGCCACCCCTGGGCTAGTGGTTCTATAAGAAAGCAGGCTAAGCAAGTTGGGTTAAGCAAGTGATATGGAGATATAAGCCAAATAAACCCTTTTCTCCACAATTTTGCTTTAGCCACAGTGTTTTCACTGCAGCAATAGAAACCCTAACCCAAGTTTCTGAAGAAAACACTTTTTAAAAACAACACGGTGGAAGATGTCCATTATCATGTTATTAAGGAAACACAGACAAAATCCAAATCATAGCCATTAGGATGCTATAATCAAGACAGTTAAAAAACAGTCACCTGATTTTTGACAAAGAAGCCAAATCTATTCAATTGGAAAAAGGACAGCATCTTTAACAAATGGTGCTGGTCTAACTGGATTTTTACATGTAGAAAAATGCAATTAGACCCATATTTGTCACCATGCACAAAACTCAAGTCCAAGTGGAATAAAGATGTCAACATAAAACCAGAGACACTAAACCGGTTAGAAGAAAAAGTAGGGAAGAGCCTGGAACATATTGGCACAGGAGACAGCTTCCTGAACAGAACACCAATAGCCCAGGCCTTAAGGTCAGCAACTAATAAATGGGACCTCATGAGGCTGAGAGGCCTCTGTAAGGCAGGAGACACTGTCAACAGAACAAAGCAACAGCCCCCAGACTGGGAAAAGATCTTCACCAACCCTGCATCTGACAAAGGTCTAATATCCAAACTATATAAAGAACTCAAGAAATTAAACACCACCAAACCAAATAACCCAACTGAGAAATGGGACTCAGAACTAAACAGAGACTTCACAACAGAGGAATATCAAATGGCCGAGAAACACTTAAAGAAATGTTCAATGTCGTTAGTCATCAGGGAAATGCAAATCAAAAAGATTCTGAGATTCCATCTTACACTCATCAGAATGGCTAAGATCCAAAACTCAAGTGACACCACATGCTGGAGAGGATGTAGGGAGAGAGGAACACTCCTTCATTGCTGGTGGGAATGCAAACTAGTACAACCACTTTGGAAATCTATCTGGTGCTATCTCAGAAAACTGGGAATAGGGCTTCCTCAAGACCCAGCTATTCCACTCCTTGGAATATACCCAGAAGAAGCTCCAGCACACAACAGGGACATATGCTCTACAATGTTCATAGCAGCCTTATTCATAAAAAACAACAAATGTAAGGCAGATTCAGACTGGCCAATCAGGAGGCAGTACGGTCCCTTCCTAAAGGAACATTCCTCAGTACTGATCAGCCCTTGAAATAAATCATGTTCAATCCTGATGTGATGAGCCCATTAAATCAATTATCTAAAGAAATCCACATCAGTACAAGCATTTTGTCCTACAGAGCTGGGCTTCAGACTAGTGTGTGGAGCTCATTAGGTCCATTCATCCACTGAGCAGCTGAATCGACTATTGAAGAAGAAGCCATTGTTTGAATATACTGATTTCCTCAACTATTTTAAATGAAGCCTCTCTCATTTCATCCTCCTGCTAGTTCACAGCAAAACTGATTATTAAACTTATCCTTTATAGCTTAGCCGACCTAGGTCTTTTACTCAGGGTATGATGTTTGCCAGCGCAATGGTATGCACAGCTAACAGGTAGAGTTCTAAGATAGGGATGTGAACATTAAAACTTTCTGCCTATGAAAAGGAATTGTCTATCAAATGTTGGCACAGTATGGTGTTCAGATATGTATTTACACCAGAGCTTTTATAGTATTATGTCAGGCATTGGGTGAAGGCTAAGGTCATCTTTATTTCAGGTTGAGCATACTACTGAATATTAGTAATAATTAAACGACTTTGTAATCAGTAGAAGGAAAGTCATCCTAGGCAGGTGTCAGCTAGAGTACCCAACAGATAAAAGAGTTAACACAGTATAGGCACCACTGGTATGTGTTCTTTGAGTTCAACAGAGTTGTTCTTGGATTTTGATAAGTTTTACTTGGAAAGTTAGGATGCCAGAAGACCAATGTTCACCAAACCTACCCCCACAGTAATCCCTAAGTTCAGTTTCTTTCTCAAAAATATTAAGGAATCATTGACAAAAAGCTAGAATAGGGAACAAAGATGCATTAAGGAGTGGCGGTTAGATAAGAATGGGACTGCATATATGAATGCTTGGTTCTCAGCTGGTGGAACTGTTTGGGAAGGTTTAAATACTTTCCTTTGTAAGTTGCCTTGGTCATGTGTTTTATCACAGCAAAAGAAAAGTAATGGCAAGTGAGAATGAACTCCTGAGAGGCAGAGGGGCTCCAAAGGAGGAGTGTTGCTGTGATGCCCTGAACCAGAGTTTTGATGGAACTTATGGCAGTAATTGGATGAAGGCTGAGGTATCCTTATTAGGATTGGTCCTTTGTGAGTGCATCACAGGTTGGGCCCATAAAGGACCTCCATATCTTTCACCTCCCTCTGCAACTGTCCTAACAGAGAGATGACCCAACAGGGGAATGGTCACATGTAACTAGCTCATGATCAACATGAGCCCCACTGGGACTGTATAAAGGAAGCTTAATTCCTGCCTCAATTTTTATTAGTGAATAATATACACATTTATGAATGTCTGAGCATATGTTTGTATACTATATAGACACATGCAATAAAGTGGCAAGAAATGATTATTTGGCTTATCACATTTCTTCTTATCACCTTTCCTTCATACAATTTAATAGCTCACATTTTGTCAATAAAGAATTATGTACAGTGTTCAATTAGCATCACATACTATTTCAGAGGCCAGAAGAAGGTATTGGATCTCCTAGAATCAGAGTCAAGAGAGTTGTGAGCTGCCATGTGGATGTTAGAAATTGAACCCAGGTCTTCTGGAAGAACAGCCAGTTCTCATAACTATAGAGCCATCTTTCCAGCTCATGAATTTATTATTTTTTTAATAAAAATGATATTATAGGACTGGAAATATGCCTCAGAATTTAAGAGCACATTCTGTTCTTACAGAGGATGCAAGTTCAATTCCCAGAACCCACATCAGATGCCTCAGAACTGCCTCTACAAGAACCTACACACACACACACACACACACACACACACACACACACACACACA
>OU015757.1:43156609-43171930 GCA_907169655.1 Acomys percivali
TCTCTCTCTCTCTCTCTCTCTCTCTCTCTCTCTCTCTCTCTCTCTCTCCCTCTCCCTCTCTCTCTCTCTCTCTCCCTGCCACCCCACCCCATAAGTCCTTTTTGTATATCTTATGGCTTTCAGTTTTGTGTTTTTACGTAACTTCTCAGTGTGCAATGAGTGTATATCTGGGTGTATATCTGCTTCTTGTGCCTTTTCTTGGTCTCTTTCTCTTTTTTTTTTGATTTGTGTTTCCCTATTCAATATGTTAATTTCCGTTTTAGCTTATTTTATTTTATCCTTTAGAAGCCTGTTTGTTTTCTAATGAGATACAGGAAAGGAGTGGAGTCAGATGGGAGGGAAAATGGGGAGGAACTGGCAGGAATAGAAGAAGGGAAAACTGTAATCAGGATATACGATATGAGAAAAAAAATCTATTTTAAATAAAAGAAAAAAAGAATTTGGAGGAAATGAGCGGACTAGATAAGTAGGAAGGGAGGGAGAGAGGATTAACACACATGTGCCTAGGGTGCCTGCCTAATGTGCACCTGTGCTAGCTCACCTCCCAAACACCCTGTGAAACCATCCCGTTAGAATTATATATTGGGAAATCTATGCTCCATATTTGGAGTTCTACACTCTGTAGAGGTTAAATCTTAGTAATAATGCAACAGATGAGTGTTCAAAATGAACCTATCTGATGTGAGATGCGGTTCTTGAGCCAATTGTTACAAATATGACTCAATTGTATCCTCTGTAACTGCAGGCCTTGTGGTCATCATTTGAGGATTATTGGCTGAAGCAGCCTCCCCTTCTCTCCTGTCTCCTCCTCCTCCTCCACCTCTTCTTTTTCTCTTCTTCTTCTTTTAAATTATTTTTTAAATATATTCTTATAACATTTCTGTGTTTTTAAAAAAGATTTATTTGTTTATTATGTATACAGTGTTCTACCTACATGCATGCCTGCAGGCTAGAAGATGGCACCAGATCTCATTACAGATGGTTGTAAGCCACCATGTAGCTGCTGGGAATTGAACTCAGGACCTCAAAAAGTGCAGCCAGTACTCTTATCCATAGAGCCATCTCTCCAGCCCCTTAATTTTACTGGTTTATGTATTTTATGTATATGAGTACTTTGCCTGCATGTACATCTGCACACCAAAAGACAGCAGCAGATAGTTGTGAGCTACCATATGGGTGCTGGGAATTGAACTCATGACCTTCGGGAGAGCAGCGAGTACTCTTAACCACTGAATCATCTATCCAGCCCTCTAGTCTTCTTTTTACTCACCAATAAGCCATGTACAGTCTACCAGTAATGCAAATTCTACTATATTTCAGTAAACAAGGGAAGCTGTATAAGCCCTCTGGAGCTATAGAAACAGCAAAAACAACAAAAACAACAACAAAAAAAACCAAAAACCTTGAGACCATAACTGTGTCTAAGAAACATGACTCTTCACTTCTGTCAGAACATGGGAATAAGAGCCTAAACTACTTGCCCATCAAACTATAACACACAATGCCCATGGGTACATAGTCAGTGTACATATATAAACACACTCTGAGGTCTTTCGGGTGTACTATTTACATCCAGAAAGGCCACTATCTCCTTATGAACCATATCTAGAACTGCTTCCAGCAACCGTGCTATGGACCATTGATGGGTAATAGTAACACAGTACATACACTGTGAATGTCCACATGACCCTTCCTCCTACCCCACATCTAACCCTGCCACTGCCTCATTCTCAGATTCCAAAATGCCCACAGATATATAACAAGCACACTTGGGAAATGGCAATTATTCTTTTGTGGGTACATAATGAGTCATGATATTTGTAGCTCTGTTTGCTAGTTTGTGGGTATTTCTTACTCTTTTCTACCCTTCCCCACCCTTACCCCACCCTTCCAACTCCCCAACACTAGGTAGGAAAGTGAGAAGGATAGAGGGGGAAAGAGCATTGTTATTGTTAGACTACTTCCTGTTTATTAGGGGCATTGAGTTCCCTAGGGTAGGATTGATCTTCACTGACAGAATATCCCATTTCTTCTTCTCATCTATTTATACACAATCACTTGACACACTGTAACCAACAGTAACTAGCAACCACCAGCAGCATCAGGAGGAGCAGCTACTGCTGCAGCCACTCTCAGCGCTCTAGCATTCATATACCCTCTCAAGAATCCACAGCATTTCAAACGTCAGAAACTTATCATGCCCCTACTAGAGCTATGGACAATCAAAAGCAGCCCCACATCCCATACGTGGGATCAAAACAAAAACATATCCCCATAACATTTCTGTGTTTTTAAAGAAACAACAAACTCTCACTACACATATTAACAGTACAAAAATAAATTTAAATAGTGGATATGTTCATATGACACATACACACAAACCACCCCCTTTCTACCCCACCCTCAAACACAAAGACACAGTAGGCAACCTGTAACATTACCTAATGAAGTTTCATCTTTAATTTCCCAGGTAAAAGTTTGACAAAACTACATGTATTCTGGACTACACAGCAAGATTTATATTACGTGGCTTTCGTGTACTTTTTCAAAAATTGAAAATATATTTCTGATTTCAATTTCCTCTCCCCCAACTCTTGCTAAATCTTCCCCACATCTCACACACTCAAATCTCTCTCTCCTTCCTGTCCCCTCTCATTATAATAGTCATCTAAAAAATTAATAAGATAAAAAACAGAGAAGAAAAAGAGCCAAAGAAAAAACACAAAAAAAACACATAAAGACACAGAGGCCCTCATTTATACACACAGACATCCCATAAAAAACACAAAACTGGAAAAGATAACATACACACAAAAGCACTGGCAAAGCATTGTGAGACAAAGAGCCTCAAGCAAAAAAAACAAACACCCACTGAGTTTGTTTTGTGTTGGCTGTTTACTTTGGGGCACCGGGCCTGCCCCTCAAGAGTAATTGGTACACCCAATGAGGCTGTTGGAGAAAACTAGTTTTTCACTTGTGTTTGTCAGTTACAGCTCACGGATAATTTGTACACCCAATGAGACTTGGAGAACACTAATTTTTCACTTGTGAGTGGTTGTCAGTTAGAGCTGGGTTCTGGATTAAGTGATGGGGCTTGTATCTACTTCCTCTCTCAGTGCTGGGATTCCATATGTTCCAGACCTATACAGGACCTAGATGTACAATTATTTTTAAATAACCATAATAGGTTACATAACTAGAGGAGGAAATGGAAGAGGAAGAGGAGGAGGAAAAGAAGGGGTATGAGGAAGGTGAAGAGAAGGAGGCCACAGCATTTCAGCAGGTCTATCTTTACTGAAATGAAAGCCATGGCCAGAATAGAAAGACAGAATGGAACAGATAGGATTCAAATATCTTAAAAGAAATGGACCTGGGTGTTAGGTCTTAGGAAATGCATATGCCCAGAAATGAAAGTATAGACACAGCAGCTAGATAAAAGCCAGCATTACTTAGGAACCTGCCTGTCCACCAAAAGGAGTTGTTTCTCTTGTTTCTGGAAGAAGAGACATAGGGCTGTCAGGTGACATATACTTGTGGTTACACATCAAAACCCACGCTGGCCTCCAGGCTTCCTGGTCCCTATTTTCATGTATTTGTTATAATTTTCAAATCCCACACTAGCATTCTGACATTATCATCTTCCAAGGCTTCTCTTCTTCCAGATAGCTGTTCTCTATATAAGGGCAAGATCCCTGCCCTTTGTCCCCTGCCCCCTGCCACCCTCCCTCGCTATCTTGCTATCTCCACTACTCTGTCCTATTATTCTTTCTCCCTTCTCTCTCACAGATAGCCCTGGTGATGGCCAGGCTGGTGCTTTCTCTCTTTGCTCTGGACTATTCCAGGTACCTCTGGATATTTTCTCTCTCACTTTTCAGTGGTTTCCTTACTGTGCCCCTCTCAAACACTGGGGTGCTAGCATAGTCTACAGAAGTGATACTTGCTGGAGAACCCCACCATGTTCCAGACTCACTTTCTGTCCCAGTTCTTGTTCTCATGAGCTATTCTTTCCCTTGTCTCCTTCTGAAAGCCTCTGGTAGGCACCTTCTGCACAGGAATCGGTATACTCAAGCAATTCCAGCCTTCGAGGAACTCCATTTTTGGGAAGGAGCCAAATCGAACAAGAGTCTAAATGCTTTCAAATTTGTCCAAGAATTGCACATGTAAAGGTTATAGGTCAAATGAGTGGCGAAGCCAACTCATGCTAAGGTAACATGGTGAACTCTCCAGCAAGGTAACATAGTCTGCTTTCTTTGTCGGTATTTTATGAGTCATGCACATGTTAACTTCACTGTAAGAGTCCAGTGCAGTCCTGTGTTGTAACCACTGGCAGTTACAATTTAAACTATCTTATTGTTCTACCACAATATAATAGCATAAACATTTGCTATAAAGTGTTGTGAAAAGCAGTACGAAAATCAGCCCTCAGAATCAATCACTTTGGCATCAAAATAGAAGTGAATGAACAAAAGTCCACAGTTAAAGCCCAGCAAATGTTCTGGCATGTTTTGCAGCTATGGTGGAAGCAAGCAAAGAGTGGAATATTAGAAGGCATGCCAAATATGTGAAGAGCAGGGATGACTAAAGACTTGTGCATGCCAAGAGCACAGCTCGAATTCTTTTTTTTTGTTTGTTTGTTTGTTTTGTTTTGTTTTTTGAGACAGGGTTTCTCTGTGTGGCCCTGTCTATCCTGGACTCACTTTGTAGACCAGAGTGGCCTTGAACACACAGCAATCCACCTGCCTCTGCCTCCCTCCCAAGTGCTGGGATTAAAGGCATGCGCCATTATGCTCGGCACAGCTTGCATTCTTTAAAGGTATATTTTGTCTTTCAAATTTTGTGGGTTTTAATGGTCAACTTCATGCAAACTACGGAGTTGCCTGGGAAGACAGATTTTCCCCCAAAGTGAGGAGTTTTGTACACATATGTTAATCACATTCACACCCCCAACTCTTCCTAGATCCCCCCACTTCCCCACTCACCCAATGTTGTGCCATTGTTGTTTCTTTAAAAGCCTTCAAGACCAATTTTTTGTTACTCAAATATCTGGAAATATAGTCTTACTGAAGAATTGTCTAGATCAATTGGTATGTGAGCATGATTGTGGGGTATTATCTTGATTATTGGGATGGGAGAGCCACCTTAAACATGGGCAGCATCATTTTCTACTCTAGGCTCTGAGCTCTATAAAAGTAAGAGAAGCTAGTTGAGCAAAGGCAGCAAGCAGGTAGCATGGGAGCATTTCTTTCCGTCTGCCTCTACTGTATATGTGTGTGGTGGTTTGGATGGAAATGACCCTCATGGGCCCATAAGTTACAATACTTGGTCTCCAGTCAGTGTAACTGTTAGGGAAGGGTTAGAAGGTACACCTTGCTGGAGGAGGTGTGTCTCTGGGAGCAATTTTTGAGGTTTCAAAAGATGCTTGCCATTCCCAGTCTCTGACTCTCCTCCTCCTCCTCCTTTTCTTCTTCCCCTCCCTCCTTTCTCCTCTCTCTGTCCCTGTCTGTCTCTGTCTCTCTGTTCTCTATGTCTCTGTCTCCTCTCTCTCTCTCTCTCTCTCTCTCTCTCTCTCTCTCTCTCCACACACACACACACACACACACACACACACACACACACACACACCAGAATGACGTAAGCTCTCAGCTGCCATGCTCCTGCCTTGACCCTCACACTCTAACCCTCTGAAACTAAGCACCACACCAACTCTGTCTTTGCATGGCATCTTCTCAGAGCATAGAAAAGTAACTAAGACAATGTGATGTGACCAGTTCTTTCAAGCTCCCGCTGTTGTACCCTCCCCTGAGGGATGGGCTACAGCCTGGGCTTGTAGTTAGGATTTGGTCACAGCAACATACATGAGAGTAGAACTCACACCTTCATTTTGTTTAAAGATAGAGACAGATCTTTTGAAAATAAGGGAATAGGTCTGAAATTCATTTTGAAATAATGTGTTCATTTCCTTATGCTTTAAAACAATTTCTTGTATTCATTCATCATGGGTTAGGGTTAGGGTTAGGGTTAGGGTTAGGGTTAGGGTTAGGGTTAGGGTTAGGGTTAGGGTTATGGACGTATATGGAGGTCAGAGGACAACCTTTGTGTGTATGTGCTCTCTACCCACCAGGTAGGGATGAAAACAAAACAAATCAAAAAACAAACAACAACAACAAAACCAACCAAAGCAAAACAAACAAACAAAACAAAAAAATCAAACAAACAAAAAAAAAAAAACCCTGAATCACCAAGACAATCCTGTACAATAAAAGATCTTCTGGAGGTATCTCCGTGCCTGATCTCAGTCTTTACAATAGAGCAACAGTAGTGAAAACGGCATGGTTCTGGCATAGAAACAAACAGGTGGCTCAATGGAGTCGAATCAAAAACCCAGAAATAAGCCCACACACCTTCATTTGACAAAGAAGCCAAAACCACACCATTGAAAAGAGATAGCATCTTCAACAAATGGTGCTGGTCTAACTGGATGTCTACACGCAAATGTAGACCCTTACTTATCACTCTGCACAAAACTAAAATCTAAGTGGATTAAAGACCTCAACATAAAACCAGATACACTAAATCCATTAGAAGAAAAAGTGGGGAAGAGCCTTGAACTCATTGGCACAGGACATAACACCTGAACATAACACCCAACAGCTCAGAGTCTAAGATCAACAATTAATAAATGGAACCTCATGAAACTGAAAAGCTTCTGTAAGACAGAGGAAACAGTCAACAGAACAAAACTACATCCTACAGACTGGGAAAAGATCTGCACCAACCCTACATCTGACAGAGGGCTAATATCCAAAAAAATATAAAGAACTCAAGAAATTAAACACCACCAAACCCAATTAACAATGGGATGGACTATAATTTTTAATTCTAAATTATAGGTTTTGTTTCAGTGGAAAACTCTAAAAAATATAAAGATAAAGAAAATCATCAAAATTTCTCATTCAATGGCCGATTTTGCCAACAATTTTGAGAACTTCACGTTTTTAAGTTCTCTCTAGATTTTCAGATATTTTTCATGAAATATGTGTGTTTATGTTAATTTTTAACCTTCAGTGAAAATTTATTAAGAACTATTTGTGAACAATGTTAAGGCTTCACATGGCCACCTATGGTTATAAAGCATCAATATTACCTCTAATACTATTAGTTATGCATTCTCCAACTTTTGCTATTATAAATAATACACTGACTAGCATATTTGGTAATACTTTTTCTTTATTTTGAATTATTTTTCTTCAAAGAAACTGCTTTCAAGGAGACTTATTGGGTTAAATGGTAACCTAAAATAAGCTGACAAATTTCTTCCCAGGCATGATGAAAGTAGTGTATAAACTCCTAAATAAATCAAACTCACTACTTCATCCCATCTTAGCCTCGCCCTCATTATTTGAAAAAATATTGCTAATTTTATTTTTAAAACTTAAATTAACTCACATTTTTTACTTTTAAATTGTATCTTTTCCCTATATTTATTTGATTAATTGGATTTCCTACCATACAAACCACTTGTATATGTTCTTCGCTCATTTCTGTAGGGTCTCTAACATTTCTCTTGCAATAATTGTTTCAATATGTGTTAAATTTGTCTACCCGTAAGGTATCATAGTTCCTGTTTTTATGTACTGAGCTATTTTCAATAAGAAAAAAGATAGCAAGAATGCTACAATAAGAGTGATATCATAAATTATTTTCTTCTCTAAACTGGTAAAAGTTAAATCAGCTTTACAATTTTTTCAAAACATTGTTATATTTACTTATTCTATTTGTTCTTTTAAATAATACCTATAATCTTAAATTCTGATAGAAGGGGAAATCCATTGAGGTCTTAGTTACAATAAATTTATACATTTTTTAAAAATGTAAAAAAAAAAAGAGAGACTCTTGTCTCTTTTAGTCAGCTCTTGGAACCTTTTGCTTTTGTTTTTAGCAAGCAAAGGGAAGAACCTGACAGCTCCATCCTCCTCCAGAGTGTCTCAGAAGCTGGAGCAACTGGAAGTTGCAGTTACACTCCAGCCTTAACCAAGATGGGTACCCAAGATGGTTTCCTCTGTCTTGAGCCATGCCTTTCAGTGTTTCTCCCCCTGCTCCTCCCTTTAACAGTAGCCTGGTTACTCAGGGCTGCAAAGGATGAAGTAGCTAGCACAAGGCCTTTTCTTTCAGGCTCTGCTGACCAAATCAGTCACCTGCCAGTCCAGACTCTAGAGACAGGGAAATAGTCACCTCTTAATGAGGGAGGAGCAGCTGCAAGTTAAAAAGTCTGTTTTCTTGCATTGACCTTGGAAAATGTCTCTTCAAAAGAGTTTTTCATATTGACTTATTATAATTGTGTGGTTTTCTCCTTTACAATTTACTGACTAGTTAGTGTTGGATGAAGGAAAGCTTTTCCTCATCGTGGGTACTTCTCAGTTTAATATCTTGGTTCTTCTAAGTAGGTAATCATACTATTTGAGAGAATAATAACATTTTCCCTTCTTTTTCAATTGTTAAATATTATCTCATAGCTATTTTTCTGGTCAAGATGCATAAGGTAAAACCAGTAGGAAGCCACTTTTATTTAGGTTCTGTTGTATACATTTCCCTTTCCCTCCCCTCCATCCCTCCCTGTTCTCTCTCTCTCTCTCTCTCTCTCTCTCTCTCTCTCTCTCTCTCTCTCTCTCTCTCTCTCTCTCTCTCCCTTCAACTCTTTGTTCTTGAAGTGAACCCAACACTTTTCAGACTACTCAAGTGCCTTAAAGCAGAGATGTTCCCTTCAGTCCTGTTGTCTATTTGTTAAAATATAAATATATTTAAAGCTATAAACTGGACTTCAAAAAAAATCAATGCTCAATTTCCAGAGCTAAATTAAATCCCATACTTGTGTGTGCTCATCAGATGAAAGTAAATAGAAAGATGGTTTTCATTTGGTGTAAGTTTCATTCAGGGTGGAGGCAATAAACAAGCAAGGGAGAAAGTGATTAATATGTCTTCCATAGTATAATATTTTCTCCATTAAGAAATCCATTAATTTCCAAAATAAATCATAGCTATTAAACATCCTATTGATTCTTGCAAGCAGCAAGTATCTCTTAATAAATCTAAGACATCATAAGTCTCAGCAGTCCCTTCTCTCCAAGACTGACTCATGCACCAGATATGACGAGGCGTGTACACAGGTAAGATGAGAATATGAGTCTTTGTACTTACAGGTGGTGGATAATCATACTGTGGAGCATAATCTTCAGAGTACGTTGTCAAAACACACCTAGGAGGGAGAAGCCAAGATGTCAGAAAGATGCCTGCCAAAGGAAGATACTGACATGCAACAAACACATTTCAGGGAAGATTGGCACTGATAAAATCTTTAAGTCCAGTCATCCCAGGGCCTCTTCACAGTGTGACCTATCACCAGCAACAGTCTTTCATTACTTCTAATTCTTTACAACTCGCCACCAAGACCCATGTCTGCATCTCCAGGTGCTCTGGTTTCTCCAGATTCTCTCCATCACCCGCTTGCCACCTGAAAAAGCCTTTGACCTCGTGTCCCACACACTCTGTTAGGTAAAGAGATTGTAGTCGATACCCAGGTGGCTAAGATCACAGAGTGTCCCCAACCTCCACCAAGTATATAAGCCGCTGTAGTCCAGTTCAAACAGAAGTCCCTAGAGTTCTGGAGATTAAGGTGCATGCTACGGGAACCACAAAAGCTGACATACTAAGCCTACAGGGAAGAATTTTAAGTATAGATAAAGAGCAAGTGAAGTGATTCTAGGTTCACTGTATATACACATTAGGGAGACTGGGGAACCCCAGTTACAAGGCCAGAGAAACTTGCAAGGGTATCTCTGTTTTAGAGCTCTGGGTAAGGAAGAAGTGATTTTCTATAGAAATGAAGCCATAGTTGTGTTCCCAGCAATATTATAGGAATGGATGGTCAAAGAAAATGTCTAGGTTTTTGTTTTGTTTTTCAAAGTAAGAGCATTCAACAAGAATCTCAAAACAACAAAATCCAACTCAGGCATGCTCATGGATACAGATGGTAGATTTAGTCTAATGGTAACCACTGATTCTTGCCAGGTCTCTGTGTTGCTTCTTGAGCAGTGGTAGCACCTAGGGGCCTGAGACTTATGTGAATTCAGCCTTCCCTGGGTTTGGAGGAAGACCCCAGTGGATACCAAACTGTATGTATGCTCAAGACCCTTCTGGGACTTTGTATTTGTGTATAGCACATGTACATCCAACCTACACATTGTATGTCTTCTCTAGATTGCTTATACTACTTAACATAATGTAAATGTTAACTCAGTAGTTCAGACACTACGTAGTTGCTGGAATAATGATTTTTAAAAATCTGTACATGTTCAGCAGAAAATTGTTTTACTTCCAATTACTTTCAGTCCATGATTGGTTGAATCTCATGATGTAAAACCTATGGATATGATTGTAGTTAGGTCCTACCCCAAGTCTACTGAATTAGAATTTCTATGGGCAAGGCTCAGCATTCTGGAGTTTAACAATCTCTCTAGATACTTCTGATACACACTTGCATTTGAGTACTGATGATTAAAAAAAACAAATATAGAAATTCATATGAGGGGAGAAAAGCCTTAAAGGAATAATAGAACATATAATATAATACATAACATATAATATAATATAATATAACATATGTGATATAACAGTCAAGGGGGCCATGTTAATGTTTAAGATTTAAGCAAAGAGGGGGATAAAGTGATGAGGAGGGATTAGGAGTGGGTTAACTAAAACTAAGACTGTATGAAGACATCTCATGAAAACCTACTGCCTTGTAAACTAATTAAAAATACAGTTTAAAAGTTCAAACATAGGTAGCCTGCAAGGGGGAACAATGCTTCTACCATAAGACATGGGATATTAACTAAAAATCTCAGCGTGTGGAAAGTCCCTTACTGAAGTTATTGGTCAGGGAGGTCCCAAAGATCCCCTGAAAAAACCTCAAACTATCGTCACTGCTTTTGGTTGACCACTACAGCTAGATGGTAAGATCATCTTGCCAAAGCCATTTGTTGAAGGACACAGAGGAAATGAAATAACTAACCTGGAATCTCTCCCTGCTAGACAGTTTTCATAGTACTAGTAGATGCTATATATGGTAAGTCACTGGGAGAAAAAAAAAGCCATCAATAGACTTACCAATAGTGGACTCTGCATGTTGTAATATCAGCCTCCTTATACCATAGCAATAGTGGCATGACTGTTATAGTCAATAGCTTTCCAGTTGGATTTGAGGATGGCCCCACAGAAGGAAATTCATGCCTGGTACTGTAAACCTGATAAAACCCCATAGTTGGGGAGGTCAATGGCCCTAGGGAGTAACTTACTACTGTCTTGATAATTAGGCATGTTATTAAACTACCTTGTAAATATTCATGTTTATACTAATAAATTTCCACAGCTCTCAACCTTGGTCAGAGAAGCCTCTTTTTGCAGTGAGTAGTAAGCAATCAATGCAGAGTCTCATAACAGTTCAAAAGTACAGAGAATAAGTGACTGTACTCAGGTCTAAATTGGTTACCTATCAGCATCCCTCCATATACCTCAAGGCTCAGGAGATATACTGGAAGCAAGGGGCAGAAAGAATTTAAGATCTTGAAGATGGGGAAGAGTTCTGTGTCACGGTGTCTTCTAGACACGACATCATCACTGCACTCATGATCTCACAGCAGCTGTGGTCATTAGCATAAGACACGACACATACAAGAATAAGTCAACCAATGTCCTAGCAGGAAAAAAAAAGAAGGTGGAAGGTAGACATACACATGGGATCCAGGGGTAGTGAGGAGGTTGGATGTGCTTAAGATAAATTGTACACATGCATGAAATTGTCAAAGGATAAATACAAATTATAACATAGATCAGATGCCCAACTTTTAAACTTTCAAGTCAGTAAATGAAATCCGAGAGAAAGACCACTTGAAAAAAAGGAAAAGGGAAGGAAGGAAAAAGAGAGGGAGGGAGGGAAGGAAGAAAGAAACTAAAGAAAGAAAAAAGGATTAAAGTAGAAAAAGTAAAGTATTTAATATTGTTTGGCCTTAAATATCTGCATATCACACTATTTCTTATAGACTAATCTATATGCTTTAATACTTAACAAAATTGTTTTCAAAGAAAGCTTGAAAGCAAAATTATGCAAACACACATACAAGTACTAGCCAAGAGATATATTCTTCTGGCAGTAGCATTTGTTAAAGATAAAGAATTTTAAAACCACTAGTTATAGAAATCATTTTAGTATTTTCTGATTCCAGAATTGTAAATAAAAGCCAGACCTTTTATTTGCATCTGTTACAGTTTTGACTTTGACTCTTTAAGCTTCAGTTTGTATGTGGATAGGTTTTAAAAATCCTGTCAATAGAGCTAAATCAAAGCCATAATCCCACCCTGATGTGGGGAGATGCTAAGATAGGAGGATTTGAACCACAGTTTTCAAGCAGGAAGGACCAGAAAAGGCAACTAAGATACCAGAAAAGAACAACCCCGGAGGAGCTGTAACACAGCATCCCAGCATCAGCAGGCCTCCACTTCTTACCCCACCCCTGGTGTCAATTAAACATTGCTTCAACGGTCTAACAGAAGATGGCGCTCTTGAACTAAGACAATGAGCAAACTTCCCATTCTCATTTCCCTCTTTAGGATTACCTGGATGGGATTACCTGTGATTGCCACTAGTCCAGGAAAACTCAACATGGAAAATCCAACATAATTAAAATAAGCAGAGATAAGTAATATTACTATGAGAAAAATTAGAATCAAAATTGAGCTCATGAATATCTTTCCTCCAGAAAGACTCCTAATCAGTGAGTGAGCCCTCTATTAGCATTTTTTATTTAAAGAGCTACTGCAGAGCCTACAAAATGCAACAAAAATGAATGTACTACAATAATTAGAATAGGAATGTAAAATCTTACTTTCCAAAGTTGAAAAAAAAAATTTTTTTAATCCAGGAGAATCCACAAATTATACCAAGCAAATCCCAGCAAGGTTGTCAGTTACAAGGTTATTATACAAAGTAGGTAACCCACCTATTAAGAAACAAAGAATGGCAACAGGTAAGTGGAAAGCTCTCACAATTGTACCACATTCTCTAAGTTTTCTAGAAGAATCCATATAATCAATGCTTTATAATACATCTGAAAAGGAGAAATTGTGGTTCTCCTCTTCCCTGTGGGGCTTGCTAGCCCACCAAAGCAAGAGGAGCAGAAGGAGACATGCAGAGCTTGGAAAATCATGAGCACAGTGGAGATCAAACACTCTGGGTACCACTTCAGGGAGCTAGTTCAACCTTGCTCAGGGAGAACAAAGGCTAATAGTCCTTGAGGAGTAGATGGGGGGGGCTTCCAGGATAGGTGTACATAATTGGTTGAAACTAGGCGCTGTGATGGTGCTTGATTTACTTTTGATAACACACAGCGGGAACATAGTACCTAATTATCCTATAGACACAGGGAGGGAGAGCTGGCAGGGAGCCGTGTCAGGGGTCATATATCAAATGTGGTTATGGGCTTCTATGTCTACAGACACTCTCCAGATGGAGTCAGGCAAAGAGTAGGAGGCCCTGCTGGGGAGGGGTGCTGCACCTAATGCTGAGCTCAGAATGGCTATCTGGACTGAGAGGACAGCAACCTCAAACAGCAGGGTCCTTCTAACAGAACTTATAAAATTTTGATGGGTATAGAATAATTCTTTACTTATGAGTGAGATTATTCATTGATAATGATAATTTTTCCATCTAGCTGATTAAATGTCACAAATCAAAGTACTATGGTATTCCCAAAACTAAGGCACTTCATGGAACTTGATAAAAAAAAAATTATAATAGACATAGAATTCCATAGAATGCCAAATGGAATGATGACAACTTGGAAAAGAACTGGTTAAACTCACTCCCCAAGGTACAAAGAAGTAGTCAAAAGTCACAGTAATTAAGATGGTACTGTGGCTGAAAGACTACAAACAGACCGGCAGGATAGGCTACGGAGCTCAGAAACCAAGCTGCTTACATGGGGCTATGCAGCTATGATGGAAAGGGCTTAATGACAAACATTTAACAAAATGATGTTGCAAGAACTAGCTAGTCTTATGTGTCAAGTAATGCATGGACATTACATATGAGATCTGTAGCTTCTAAGAGGATGAAACAGAGCAGTTTGGCATTTCATATATCTTTACTTCTACTGGACAAAACAGTACCTTACATAGTTACAAGGAAAGTCAAAGAAGATATTTGCATACATTTTACCAAGACAGAATTAGTACCCAGGATTTTTTTAATTTACACACACACACACACACACACACACACACACACATACACACACACACACACACACACACGCCAATAGGAAAATCAACTGAGGCTACACACAGGAAATCATAAAGGGCCATTGCTGTTGGGCAATAAATTCAATCATAAATCCAGTAATTAGTGAAATACAAAGTAAAAAAAAAATGCAGTACCATTTTATTTACATTATGAAATTTATTTACATTATTTACAGTATGAAAGAATGAGTATTCATATGCTCCTGGTACTTACTAGTGTCCAGGAATCCTGTGCTCCTGGGGTTATAGGTAGATCTGCCAAGTCTAGAGTAGAGCCAGAAAACCTAAGAGTCGGCACACTAATCAGACTCAATGGCAGTCTACAGTGAGTTGACGTCATCATTGGGAGCCACTGGGAGCGCCTTTGTGCCCTACCTCTCCCTTCCCTACCTGGAGCTGATAGGCCTAATGTCAGACCCAGGCCCACATTATCAGGGATCTCTTTGGGGACTTCTTTCAGTAGAAACTGATAGAAAAGAGCCAGTCACACTTCTGTGCCAGGAGCCACAGACTGTAAAGTCTCTACTTCACGGAAGAAGCTACAGAGAGAAAATGCTGCGGGACTGGAGACCTAACAGTAGGCTCCCTCACAGACTTTCCAATTGTGCCATCAGGTCTTTTAACACACTTACTCTTTGCCTAAGATGACCTTGTATCTCTGTCACCTATAACTACAAGAGTCCCATTGCAGAGTGTGTGGCCATTAATCATTGTAATCATATAACCAATTCCCCTTGCTCAGAGGCCAAACAATCTGATCATAAGCTGGTTTCCCATATGGTTTCTGCAGAGGGAGAATGCTTCATTAAGCTGACACAACTGTCTGGGGTGCTTGGAATTGTTCTCATTATAAATTAACTAATTAGAAGTGTGTGTGTGTGTCTGTGTGTGTGTGAGAGAGAGAGAGAGACAGAGAGAGAGAGGGGAGAGAGAGAGAGAGAGAGAGAGAGAGAGAGAGAGAGAGAGAGAGAG
>OU015757.1:43171940-43187260 GCA_907169655.1 Acomys percivali
AGAGAGAGAGAGAGAGAGAGAGAGAGAGAGAGAGAGAGAGAGAGAGATAGAGAGAGAGAGAGAGAGAGAGAGAGAGTTTATCGGGTACAAGTCAGTCTACATGAGTCAGATAAATGCTGAAGCACAGATAAAAACAGCCTTTCTGGAAATGAGACCAGATGCTAGTAGATTCATGAGGACAATGCTGTGCTGTCAGGGTATCTGGAAGTTGGACAGCTGGCTTTCATCCAATACCACCCACAATTTGCCACACATACCCTCATTGACCTTTAACAGGTGCAAAGAATAACTAAAGGTGTTTTGTGAGAAGAGCAAGTCTGATATTTATCATCAGGACCGTGGCATTAGTTAAAATATCTACACGTGCACTAACACAGGGCAAAAAATGTAGATGGATGACAGGATGATGCACCCCAACACACAGAGTTCCCCCTAACTTCCAAAAACCTTAAAGCTAAATGGCTTATTTCCTATTTTGTCGGAGACACAGGGAGCTATTTTCTTACCACATGTCCTAGGAACTAGAACATGCATACAGCATACTTATCACATCACGTGGTGCCATCTAAATATGAGTGACTCAAAGAGAAATAATTTCACATTAATCTCTTCCCTGGCAACAATAGAAATACTTATTACTAAGACAAGTCTAGTCACTGACAGCCAAGGGGTGAAAGGAGAAAGTTTATGTATTCTGGGAAATTACACCCCATTGTGATGCATAATTTTATTGTAAACTACATGCTGATCTGGATACAATGGTACAAGTCTGTAATCCAGCATTTGGGAGGTAGAGGCAGGAGGATCAGGAGGCCAAGGGCCATCCTTGACAACATGGCAGGTTGGAGATTGGCCTGAGTTAACGTGAGACACTATCTTCCCCTGCCAATCTTACACTGAGCTGACTAGAATGCGCCTGTCATTTCTTCCTGCGTCTCCCTCCTGACTAAGTCAGATGGAATTCAGTTGCTGTTCTGCAGCATCCAACCACAGGCGGCTTTTAAGAAACTATCTCCTAAGAAGCCAGTGAGTATGTGGTGGAGAACAAAGATGAGTTGCAGGACACTATGGATCTACCAGTAACCCTGACCCAAGGTCAGTCCTTGCTGAAAATCCCTAGCAGCTTTTTAAGTGTTCTCCCTCCTGCTCGGGAACACTAAGATGTAACCCAAATATTCTTGTTTCTGCTTTGTCCTTGAGTCATTCTGGAGCATTCGGAAAGTCACTCAAACACTCTGCATCTTAACACCTCCCATGCGTATTTATTCCATAAATATTTATGAAATAGATAAGCGGATTAATTAGCGGGGAATCAGATTCCTTGTTTCTCTGCCTTAATTTCTTCCCCTACACAGATAAGGTCAACCCCACCCAAGTGACCTTGGATGGAAGTTCTGAAGGACTCCGTGTGTTACTTAGATTTAAGTGTGAAACACAGGGTATTGATTGATGAAACACTCTCATCAGCCAGACCAGATCAAAACAACAATAACAACAACAACAACAAAAGTTCCTACTGATTTCTAGGTCCTTTCCTGATATGCGGAAAGTCACAATATCCCACTGAACCCTATTTGGTGAGAAGTGTTACAGCATATAAAGTATATTCTTTATACTCTTAGAAGAAGAGTGTTAGCCAGGAGGTGGTGGCGCACGCCTTTAATCCCAGCACTTGGGAGGCAGAGGCAAGTGGATCACTGTGAGTTTGAGGCCAGCCTGGTCTACAAAGCCAGTCCAGGAGAGTCAAGGCTACACAGAGAAACCCTGTCTCGAAAAACCAAAACAAAAAACAAAAAACAAAAACAAGAAGAGTGGTCAGCTGTAAGATGGAGAATGAATGAAAGGGACAAAACTGGAGAAAGAAGAACCAGCTCGCATACTGATATCAGCCACCGAGGATGAATCCGTCTTTTCTCCAGTCTCAGACACCTGACCTCTGATGCAGCCTCAGCAAAAGGCCTCATCCTCCTCTGGATACCTAAGCTGGAGGACAAGGATCCAAGCTGAGGTCATCTCAACCCCATAATTAACCAGGAATCCAGGAAATGTCAGTTCTCAGTGCATCAAGAAGCTGTGCCCTTCTCTCCTGCGACACCGCCACTGCTGGAAAGCGGGTTCTTGTCTTGGTACATTCAAGAGCCTCCTGATGGCCGCCTCTGTTATCTACTAGTGTTGTGCTTTCTTAAACACACGTATCTGATTTCTTCTTTCCTGTATTTGAAAACGTTTCACATCGCTGGCACGATCGAACCCAGATTCCTCCCATGGCTTTCAGGGCCTGTTCACTCAGCTTTCATGACCTCAGACTAACCCGGTGATAGGCCCCGGTTGTCCTGCCTCAGAGTGTCCCGTGTCCCCTGATGAAGAGTGTCCTTTTCTTCCATTGATCTGGCAGCTCGGGTGTCACTTCTTCCTGGAAGCCTTCCCAGTCTGAGTCACCTCGCTGCCCTGTATCTTGTGTTCGCCACAAGGGTGCAGCAGTTTTCTGGTTGCTGCATTTACTAATCCAGCCTCCCTTCTCTCATTTTTCTCCACCTAGAAGCTGAAGACAATACTGCAGTCAAGGTGACCCTGCTAGAGTCTGCTCACGAGGTGTGGGATGAAGATCCTGGACAGGGCTTCCTTCCTGCTCTTCACTGTGTCCCTTCTAGAATAGCTCTATGTTTGCAGTGTAGGAACCAACCTAAGACGGTAAAGATGAAAAGTAGCTAACTTAGGTTCCTTAAGATATTGGTTAGCACCATACCAGTCATGGACTCCTTGTGCTTAAAGTTCATGCCAAGTGGCCAAATGGATCCATGACTCAACTCCTAGCTAAGTTTTATGTTTCTTTTAGAGGAGCCTTTCTTGCTCATTCGCCAGTACTGCTGACTTACCCTGCAAATGAGCCTGTCTTTTCTATCTATACTACCAATGTCAAACTTCCTGGCTGGTGCAAAGTAGGCAGTCATCAAATGGGTATGTTGGAAGAATTTCCACAAGTCCAATACTTTTTGGAAGCCATTTGAAAAAATAAAGTATCCATGTTTACATATTACTTTATGTAAATGAAAGCACAGACCCAAATATAGACAGCAGCAAAAGTTTCTGTAATTCTAGAAGGTTCTTATTTTCTTAAACAGTATCTCTACCTCAAAGATGTACTACCCACCGAGGCCAAATGAAGACTTCAAGTGATTGTCTAAATGACAACTGCATAACTTAAAATATTATGGCCGCAGTCTCATCCTAGCTTAAGCCCTACTCTCCCTGAGTGTCTTTTTGCCTCATTGATCTGGCAGCTCAAGGTCACCTCTACCGGAAACTCTGGCCTGGGATATAAGAAAGTGGCAGATGCTTGTGAACTTCCTCATGACCTCACCACTCATCTTGGGCTTTGTTGTGGTTGCTGTTGTAATACAGAGTGCTCATGGTTTTGGTGTGTGGTCAGTGAATTTATTAATACAGCCAAACTCACAGAAATATCTCCTGGCTGCTGCCTTTTATTTTGTAGTTTGAATAGTCATGATGCACTCTCTTAGCAAAATTCAAATGTGTAATCCTAAAGTGTCAACACAACACGTAACTGCATAATAGAGCTCTAAAATGTGGTCATCCTTCAAGATGGGAATTGTGTGTCCTTTGATCAACATTGTTCCACGTACCACACCTTCTAGTTCTTGGTAACTTCCGCTCTATGATCTGATTCTAGAAATTTGGACTTGTACATTTCACTTGTAAATTAGACAGTGCGGTACATTTTTGTGTGTATAGTTCACTTGACATGACGCTCTCTGATTCCACCTATAGTTTTCAAAATAAGACTTCCATGTTTAAGGCTAAATAATACTCCACTGTATACATATACCATGAAGTCTTTCATCAAAGCATTCCTGGTTTGATTCTCTATCTTTGCTTATTGTGGTTTATGCTGCAATAAAATCCAGTGTATAAATCCCTCTGTGAGATATCAGTTCATCTCCTATGGATATATATATATATATATATATATACACAAACATGAGGACACTACACCAAAGCACAGTTCTATTTTTAAAATTCTGAGTTATTTCCACACTATTTTTCATAATAGCCTTCGGACTCTACATGCTCAGCAATATAAAAAGCTCCAGTTTCTCCTTATGCATAGTCAAACTTGGCATTTTTGTCTCTTTGATAATATATATCTATAGTAAGAGGAATGAGGAGGTATTTCACCATGGTCTTGATAATATGTGTATGTATGCTTACGTGTGCATGTGCATATGGAAGCCAGAAGTCAACCACAGGCTTTGCTCCTCAGAAGCTAGCCACCTTGTTTGTTGAGACAGGGCCTCACCCATTAGGCTAGCTAGCTAGTAAATGACTTGCAGAGGTCCTCCTTTCACTGACCAATGACCTCCAGGGATTCTCTCATGACAGTCCTCCGTGGATCCTCCTGTCACTGAACAATGAGCTCCAAATGTCCTTCTATAATAGACCAATGAGCTTCACGAATCCTGTCACTGACCAATGAGCTTCAGGGCCCTTCTGTTCCGCCTCCTCAGCACTGAGATTATGAGCACACGGCACCATACCCAGCTTTCCACATGTGTGCTAGAGATGAAGCCCAGCGTTTTAGTTTGGTTTAAGTTGCTATAAAAATACACCATGACCAAGACAACTCTAATCAAGGAAAACATTTTACTGGGGCTGGCTTATAGTTTCAGAGGTTTAGTCCATTGTCACCATGGCAGGAAGCATGGTGGCATGCAGGCAGACAGGGTGCTGGAGAAGGAGCTGAGAGTTCTACATCTTGATCCACAGGCAGCCAGAAGGAGACTCTGTTCCATACTGGGTGGAGGCTGAGTATAGGAGACCTCTAAGCCCTCCACACAGGGACACACCTACTCTAACAAGGCCACACCTCCTCCAACAGGACAACTCCTAGTAGTGCCACTCCCTTTGGTCAAGTATTCAAACACAGGAACCTATGGGAGCAACGCCTGTTCAAACCACCACATCCAGGTACTTGTGTAAGCACTTTACTGCCTGAATCCTCAGGCCCCTGAATTTGAGTTTTGTTTTCCTGATTAGTCATGT
This sequence comes from Acomys percivali, assembly GCA_907169655.1. NCBI lineage: Eukaryota > Metazoa > Chordata > Mammalia > Rodentia > Muridae > Acomys > Acomys percivali. The sequence continues at coordinate 43,177,002 of OU015757.1, forward strand.
TGAGCACTTTTTGTTCATATACCTACTGCCCATCTCTATGTCTTCTTTAGAAAAATGGCTATTGAAACTCATTGCCCACTCAAGCGATTAAAGCGTTTATTAATTTGTTTATGAGTTCCCAACATTTGATCTGCTAGCATCTCTATTTTGCAATGATAAAACTATACTTATAGGTCTAATATTAGGAGAAATAACCATATAAACATGGTTCTTAGATTTGAAGCTAGTAGCATAAAATAGTCATTTTATTATCTGATCATTTTCTCTGATCGTTTGGCGGGGTGATTGGGCTCAGTGGGGTTTTCTGTTCTACCTGATGTCAGACCACTATGCTATCCAAGATGGCTCACTTCCACCTGGGTGCTTGTTATTATTATGTAAGAACTCGGCTGGAGATGTCAATACAGTACGTTACGTTGTCTCACCTCCGCACGACTGTCTTATGCATTTTAAGCTTCATAGTGTATCCAGGAATCAGAGAGTAGAGGTCGTCAGTGTTCTTAAGGTCTGTACTGGGAAGTTTGGCATCTCACTTCTGCAGCACACTGTCACAGCCATCACAAAGCCAGCCCAGCAGCAGAGGGGAGGGAAATGACCGCCGGCTCTTTCTGACACAGGCACAGAGAAGAAGAACTATGGCAGCCACCTGAAAGGCTGGTACCCACAATAGGTAATCAAGGATGCCTAACTCTAGCATCTTGATTACCTCTTTGAACATGTCTAAAAACCCAAGAAGCCCAACTTTGTGGATGGACCTAGAGAGGCTACTGTAATGGACTCAGGTGTGGAAAATAAATAAGGAACAAAGGGCAGTGTGAATCAACCATTAGTCAGCTGCTACATTAGACCTTGAGATCCAAGAGACACTGCGTCACACGCTTTGACATAAAACTTGTTATCCGATTATTTGAATTGCAATGCAATGATAGCAAACGGAACAAGTTATTACCAGGCGCTAAAACAATCCTTGCCAAGGCACACAACCCAAATTTCATATCAAATCGGGACTTGTACCACTACCCCAAATATCGCTGTAGGGAAAGGCATCCCACTGATCTGGCATCGGTATACATCAGCCAAGCAGTGATACACTACATGCAGGAGTCGTGTGAGGAGAAATGGTACTTAGTTGGCTCTGAAGCCATTCCAGCCAGTATAGCCAACTAGAAAGGCTCTCAGCCCTTCAAACATCCCACTCCAGGGCCAGAAGCATGATCACATGATCCCTGCCTCACAGGGGAAAGTGTCAGGCCAGAGTCTATTCATATCTGAGTAACCAATAGCCCCACTTGATTAAAAATGAAGTGATTTATTTTAACTTTAGGAGCTTGGTACTCACAGTGGTTAATTTTATATTAATTTGACTGGGCCAATAGATACATACAGAGTTAGTCAAACATTATTTCTGTGTATGCTTATAGGGGTGTCTATGAAAGAGACACAATTAGACTTAGTAAGGATGTTCCCCTAGCTCCTACCCCACCACCCATGTGAGAGCACGCCCTCCAGTGCATGAACAGTCCTAACAGAATAAAAAGCAGGACCATATCTATTCTCCTTGTGCTGGGAAGTCATGGCCTCCCACCCTCAGACACCTGAGTTCCTTGATCTCAGGTCTTGGGATTCTGAACTTACACTCTATCCTCATGTTTATTTTTTTTTTAAAAGTGATGTACAGAGAACTAAAGAACATATCAAAATTCTAGTCATTCTACCATTCTTCTGAATAACAAACTTCTCAGATCGCAAGTTTTGGTGTTAATAAAATTTTATTACATTATTTTGTGGGTGTGCTCACACGTGGTGGCTATTTGTGGCCGTCCAAGGACAGCATCTGGGAATTAGTTCTCTTTTTCCATTATGTGTGTCCTGGGGTCATTAGATTTGGTGGCAAGTGCCTTTATTTGCTGGGTCATCTCACCAACATCTAAATGTCTCATCTCAAGTCCTGACTTGTTATTAAGTACTACCTGTGAGAGTAGTAATACTAAAATCTTACTTTAGTCTCTGTGCATATATTTCACTCAACAGAATGCAAATGAATCAATTTAGAGAACTCTTAGGAGAAATGGATTAAGATATATAAAGCCATTGGAATAGTGTTGATTCATAATTAGCAATTTGCTTTAATTAGTTTTACTTGCATACAAGCTATTGGAGCCCAACTCAAACTTGAATAATAAAAGGAAATACTCACATATACAAAAGGATGTCTTCAGATCTCTTGATTTCTAGATCTACTTAACTTGACTTTCTGATAGCAGTTCCCCTATGAACAAGATGTCCTCTGAACTTGAAACTGGGGCAGGAAGAGGCATTGCTCCAAAACTCTATTTATTATTATAGCATGTTCTCATGTCTCAGTCTGGTTCATGTGACCAACACCTGAGTTTGTGGGATGATAATAGGAACAGAATTGACCTGGCCATCACATGGCCTAGCTGGGTTACAATGGACAGAGGCAAAGGCTGCCCAACAGAGCAAACCTAGACAAACAAACGGTTCTATAGGAGATAGAGAGAAGATGTGATAGTGCCTGCACCTTTAATCCCAGCACTCAGGAGGCAGAGGCAGGTGGATCGATGTGAGTTCGAGGACAGCCTGGTCTACAAAGCGAGTCCAGGACAGTCAAGGTTACGCAGAGAAATCAAGTTCAGATCTGTTTGCCTTCCATTCTGTGGTCTTTCCGCCAACCTCACACTCCTTGTCACAGTTTCTTTATTATTATCTACTCCACATTCTCACAGGGACATTTTTTTCCCCAGTGTTTTCCTTCTTGAAATATGTTCAGCAACTAGATGGTATTTCACCAAGAGACTAGCCATCACACAGTAAGTAGAAAAGAAAATAAATGTTTTGCTTCGTACTTTCAGAAGGGAAAAGACAAAGAGAGCAAAAACACTCTCGTGATTTATGTGCAGTCCCTTTTTCCTACAAAGAGTGCCGCAGGGTTTAGAGATGCCAGCCGCCCTGTGAGAGGAACGCACTGCAAGCATAGCAACTGTGGTGGCCCAGCTTGCTACCGCTACTGTGAAGACACCACTTCACTCACATGGCGAGGAACTTCTGCCAACAGTAGACACTAAGCTGCCTCAACTACCCTTTGGTCTCATTTAATTTGCCTATTTAGATACCTTTCCCCTTTCAGCCATCAAATTAGCATAGTAAAAAGGGTTTTTACAGCTCATTTGGTTCAAACCTTTCATGTTCCAGATGGAAGCAAGAGAGGATTATTAACCTAGAGCAAGGTCACCTAGTAGGTTCCCTATTTTCCCACACTGTACTCCTTCTGAGAAGTCATTTAGTGTCAAAAGCAACCCAGTGACTAATGCACTGTTAATTTTTTTTCATCTGTATTCTGGAAACAAGACACTTATTACAAAATTTCAATGACTATGTACCAGTCACTCCCACAGGAGGCAGTGAAATTTGATGACAATGACGGGATGAAGGACTCGGAGCTGACCTTATGCAAAGTCTTCCTTAGGTATTTCCCTAGCCAGCAATGGGTGCTCAGTAGTGGATTCCTCTCAAATAATGCCAGCCTCTGTAGGCATACTTCTCATTCCACAAACACCTTGTGCCACAATGGAATTTTCTCTACCCAAAAAGGAAAAGAAAAAGGAAGGAAGGAGGAAGCCAGGCAGGCAGCAGGTAGGCAGTGCTAACTTCTCCTATGGACTCTTATCACACGACCATACATAGGCACATAGGTGTAGGGGTGTGTGTGTGTGTGTGTGTGTGTGCGCGCGCGCATCTTCTTATAAGTAAGACTTTCGCTAAAATGAGTTTGTACATAATCAAACAGTCAAGGACCTACTTACAAGCAAGTTTCCCACATCTCACAAACATTTCTTCCAAATTAAGCTAAACTTATTTTAGAGGCTTGGAGCATATTCAGTAGACATATGTTCCCATTCTTACCCCTATGTGTTTTAAGGAACTGTGCAGCCACCCTGACTGCAATCGTGGAGTACAATTAACGTATATTCAAGACTGTAATTCAAAGACCAAAAGCAAAAATGCACAGTTGGTATCCAAAAGATATTTGAGCATCCTTGGTTTTCAACCCTCCTATCAGCAGCCATGGTCAATACATTGACCATGGTCAATGCCTTGAGAAACCTACTGGTAAGAAAGAACTCTCTCACAGGAGTGGAAACACTAAATAACTCAGCCACCAAGTCTACAAATGTCATTTCAAGTTTATGTCTTTGATGTCAATTTTAGTCTCCATCTAACGGCTTTCTTTGTTACTCAGGGTCCTCTAAGGGAAGGGAACTGACAGAAAGAATATGTTTATTAAAGGGGGAGCTATTGGATTGTCCTACAGGATGTGATCTGAGTAGTTCAACAACGGCTATCTCACACTGGAGAGGGGAAAATCAGGTAGTTGCTCAGCATATGAGGCTGGATGTCCTAGCAGTCCTGAAATAGAGCTGAAGGATTCCTAGAGAGATGCTGGGGTTTGGTCTGTATTAGAACCCCAAAGAAATTGGTTCTCACACCAGTGAAGGGCAGCCTCTAGCAGGTGCTTCCCACATTTTAGGACGTGTCTCCTGCTTCAAATAATCTAATCAAGAAATGCTCTCACAGGAGTGGCCAACAGTTTGTTTTAGTTGAGTACAGATGCCATCAACTTGGCAAATCAAGACTAGCCATCACATTTCTCTTTGACAATTCTTCCCTTTTTCCTCAGCCCATAGTCTGTGAACAGGACATTGCTTAAGTCTCAGGTTAAAGTAGTGGTATGAAATTCTATGGTTGTTCTGATAGCCAGCATTTCACTGAGGTATCTGCCACCAATTTATGAATAGTGTTTTCTTCATATTTGTGCAAAGCGTTGTAGCAGCCATGGTTTGAGTCATGAGGAAACGAAGCAGACAGACCAACACCATTATAATATAAATGGCATTGTCTAGAAATTAAGGTAACAATGGATCCTAACTAGTGAGGCTTTACCCACATTCTAATTTTGTTCCTTAAGAGATAACATGAAGTTTAAATTTACATTATGAATACAGCTTTTCTTTTATAAGCTGAGGTACCTTATTTTGGTCCATTGAGCAAACTCATTCTTATTCATTGCCTTTTAAACTTGACATTTAACTTCCACAGCTGTACCGCTAGCAAATAGCAAAAGAATTTTTAATATTCAAGAGGGTAGATTTCAAATCACCACAGAATTCTACTCTATGTGGCATCCTGTAGCTAATATACATTTGCTGAAAGGAAGAATTACATATGAAATTAGTTCAAGAGGCTTTAAGTTGCTTACATATTTATTTCTTTGCTCATACTCACAAATCAAATTACACAAACAAGTAATTCTTGCAATTCAAGCTAGTGTTGGTTTCTGGAAGGATGTCTTCTAAAGCATTTACTAAAATAGATTTGAAAATATTTGAATCTACAGGCCCTGAATCCCTAAACCAAATACGAATTTGGCATTCCTCTTCCCTTATAATTTTCTGTGCAACCATAGAAATAAGTAATGTGTTGAAGATGTAGCTGAGCTACAGCTACTGCAAATCAGGTACTCTCCACAGCCCAGAACTCACAGGGGACAGAGCCATGGCACCCTCGCCCTTTGGAGAACAGAACTTAGCAAGAAAGACAGGAATCCAGATTATATAAAAAGATGACCAATGCTTAGACAAGAGGTTCACAGTGCTCTGGGCATGCACAAGGAGGGACCAACGCAGGTTGTGGGAATGGAGGTGACATTGTAAGGTTGTCAGGAGAAGATGATCTATCAGGAGAGACTGCATGGCTTTAGAATTAAACCTGAACATGTGCATTGTCATGCTTCTTCAAAGACACCAAAACTTCAGATTGTATTTATTCATTTAGGAATATATGTACACACACACACACACACACACACACACACACACACACACACACCTATGTAATAGCAATTAATAAAAAAAAAGAGAAAAAGAGGTCATGAATTTGAAAGAAATCCAGGAGGACAGTTTGGGACAATTTGGAGGGACAAAAGAGAAGTGGGAAATATTGTAGTTATAGCCTCAAAAATTAAAAATATACTTTAAAAACTTTATTTTTAGACTCTTGTAGAAGTTAGAGCCCAAAAGAACACAGCAGAAGAGACAGAAGAAACAATCTTTGGGAGCTCAAGAGAAGAGGGATAGTTGGTTAATCCTAAATCGGGAAAAGGAGTTGGGAGGAAATATTAGTTCCAACCCCTCCTTCCCTCCTAGCCCCACCCTTCCTGAGCGGGAGTCACACACAGGAAAGGGTAAAGGAGAAAGTCCTTGGTCAACAACACAATCCATCCAGTGACTCTACAGTGTAGATTTAGTATTGGCATCCCAACAAGATCACCCTTGCCTTCAAGGCCAATGGTCTGTCACCCACCACTGAAAGACTGAGAGCCTCCACTTGGAACCTGCCTGTTGATGCTGCTTTGGAAGGATCATCTGCATAGAAGCCACCAACGAAGCATCAAGTTAGAAAGCTTCAAGATCATAAATAAGCAAAGACTGATTGCCAGCCTAGAAAACTGCGTCCGGGATAGCTAGACAACTCACAAGGGAAAAAAAGAAAAATGTTGGCTCTGTTTCTTAACAATTAAACTTTATTATACAACCCAACTAGCTTACACAAGAAGGAAAAAAGGTTAATGGGACAAAAGAGTGAACCTTCTGGTATCCGTTCCACAGGATGAGTCCTTAGGTGTCTCTCTGGCCCGGGTGATAGTCCAGCCTGTTCGCTTTCTCCACACGCTCTCCCAAACCCCCGGCTGAATCTGTTGTTTTTCTCTTCCCCACCTGCCTGAGTCACATGGGAAGGGCGGTCTCCTTCTCCCGTTGAGGGTCCATTAGGAAAACAATAGCCCAGGTGGGGTTCCCAGGTCTGCTTCCTGAATTTCAGGCCCAGGATGGCTCCACTCAGTCTATCACAAGATATTCATGGGGTACCCCAAGGTTAAAGCCTGCCAAGACTGCTTCCACCTGTGACAAAGCTTAATCTTTCCCACAGAAAAAACTTGGAGAAAAGAGGATATGCATACCAGAAAGAAAAATCAAGAAAAATATTAATATTCCAGATACAGAAGAGAAATTCTTGTGGGTATGAACTCAGATAACAAAAGGATGTCAGAGAGAGAGAGAGAGAGAGAGAGAGAGAGAGAGAGAGAGAGAGAGAACCAAGGAAAAGCCGGGCACAATGGCATATGCCTTAATCCTAGCACTCCAGGAGTCAGAGGCAGGTGGATCTCTGTGAGTTCGAGGCCAGCCTGGTCTACGAGAGTGAGTACAGGACAGCCAAGGCTACACAGAGAAACAACAACAACAACAAAGTCAAGAAAATCAGAGGGTATAGACAAGCAACCCCCAAATAAAAGATTTGCAGGTACATCCAACAGAGTGGTTATAAGGCCAGCATCAGCACTGTGAGTCCCGTAATATACAAACATATACTTCTCATGGTGCTAATAAATTTATTTCTGTGTATTTATACATTAGGAATGGTATGGTGTGTCTTCTTAAGGAGGATGAGTGGGTAAGAATTGTTTATGCAATGACAACCCTCTTTACCCACATGGGTAAAGACATCCACGTCTTGCTGTACAGTGGATTCTCTTTGTTCTCTACCATACTCTAGGACAAGGTCACAAAAACTGAATTAGCAAATACTGAACCATCAAGAGAGCAAAGGAGATGTTAGGTTCCTGAAAGCCTGTCTTTTGGTTTTGGTTTGTTGCTATTTTGTTTGGGTTAGAGACAGAGTCTTACTGTGTAGCCCATATGGCCTCAAACATGCAATCCTCCTGCCTCTGCCTCACAACTGCTAGGATTACAGGTGTGAATGTATCACCTTTAAGCCTCTGTTGCCACTTGATCAGCTGATCATCACACAACTTTATTGTGTGTCTCTGCTTAGAGACACCTTATTTAGAATATATTTGTGGCTCCAGACCATCGACTTTAACCACCACTACTCTATGCCTGAATGAAGCTTCCTTAATGCCTGCATTTCCTTAACTCCAAAAGGCACCCCGGAGCTCCCTTGCACAAGGCATTGCTCCAGCTCTACACTTAGGCATCATATTTAATGGGACTGACAAAAGGCACGGAAGTTAGCAAAGCACAACACTTAGTGATCCGTGAAAAGGGCTTGTGCTCACAGTGTGAGAGCCACAACAGCAACACATCCTTTTTTTTTTTAAACTCAGCTAGAAGTATGTGCACAGGTGACCAGGATTAACTGCTCATGCCCCAGATGATTTCATGAAACAGTGCATGTTTGTTTTGCCTGTTTTGGAGAAAGTTCCCATTATATAACCCAAGCTGGCCTGGAACCCATAACACCATCTCAGTGTCAAAAGTGTTGGCAATACCAGCACATCCATCATTTTAAGATTGCAAATAAACATTAGAGAGGAGGAGAATCCACAAAGAAGCACTGTTGTAGTCATTACGATTGCTATTGTCATTATTGCTAATTGATACTAATGCCTCTTTATGGACAAAAGTCTGTTGTTAAAGGGAAGTGCAAGACATCACATAAAGGGCATTTTGTTGACCTTGGACCACTCCTCTCTCCAGGAAACAAAGCTGTGGAAACAACATTCTGGACAGTCAGCAGCAGTTTAGGGACAACTCACGGCTTTCTCTGATTTGGTGGGGATTCCACATTAACATCCCGAAAGCCTGTAGGAGGTAATTCAGGGTCCCTGTAAAGCAAGACAGAAATATATCAGCCCCCCACATTTCACATTTCCAAGTCATTGAGAACTACTTTAGGGATGATGACTTTAAGGGAAAAAATTTTAAAGTTTGCAATGCTTATATACTTTGAAAGCTAAGATAAACCACTGTGATTTTTTGCCATTATTTTGGCCACATTTTCCAATAGTTACAAAGCAAACTCTCAAGAACTCCCTTCTCTCTCTAGAGAAGTAAAGACCAAAAAAAACAAAAAACAAAAAACAAAAAAAAACCTCCAGTGCCCAGTGAAACAGACTTAAAATACTCACATTGGCAAGAGCAGCTAACTAACCCCGGTTGGTGACAGCTCTCCTAATTGCGACCATCCAGCAGCATTTCTAGGCACATTTGTACTTTATTTCTTCTAAATAATTCCCATTTTGCACACGTGCAAGTGGGATCATAGACGCTAAGTAACTTTCACAAGAAAATCGTAAAAGCGAGGTTTAAACCCAGATAGTAAGAGCCCTGAGCCAGAAAGCTATCTAAATGAAATGCAAGCTTTAGTTGAACACTGAGTAAATTAAACTTTGATTGGTGAATGATTAAGGGTGAAGAATCCGCTTGCATGCGAGGCAGAGAATAAATAGAAAGGGACATTGGTGACTCGGGCTCGGCACACGCCTGGGACTACTTGCATCTTTTCCTGTGAATATAAAACCCTCCCTGGGTAGTTGTGAGGTCTACAAGTAAAAGAGACAATAAAGACCTTTCCAAAATCCCAGGACATGTTGTTTTCTCATTGACCAAGGCCTTTTTCTTCTTTTCCACGAAGTCTTTGTTTAAAAACACCTGGGACATCTGTTCATGTGTTTCTGATATCCACACCTGGAGAAATAGAAGCCACATATAAGAAAAATTAATTAATCACCAACAAGGTCAGCCACAAAAATATTTTCTTACTAAGGCATATTCTGATTCTAAGCACTGACTCTAGGTGACATTTAAGTCATGCTATTTCATCATAGGTATCCGAAAATAACAATTCCTGTGCCTTGTTGAAAAAATGGGAGATGTCATTCAACAAGGTACTGACGCCTCCTAGTTCCTTTTTCAAAAACAATTTCAGAATTGATTTTTTTTTTTAAACTTCCCTAAGAAAACCCAAAAGGTTTTCAAAGTCTTCAAACATCACTGTTGCTATCATCAGTGTTAAATTTGGGGATTATCAAGCAATTATTACTATGAGTGGCCATCTGAAAATTATAAGACATTCTTAGACCATGTGCAGAAGCATTATGGGTAGCCTCTAGGGGACCTTAAGAATGGAAGCTGTTCTTTCTAAGAGCAGGAGACTATGGTGAGCTAAAGATTCAGTATTTTTACCATAGAGTTGTAGATGATCAGGACTCTAGAGGCCCAGAACAGAGAAGTAGAATGTATCACTAAGAAAATGTATTATTTTCCTAGCCCAGAAGACTAGATTTCCCAAGACAGCCAGTGAAATTCCAGAATACATAATATCCCAAAGAATATGGTGTGTGTGTGTGTGTGAGAGAGAGAGAGAGAGAGAGAGAGAGAGAG
>OU015757.1:43189328-43269684 GCA_907169655.1 Acomys percivali
TTTTGATGTGATCACTACCTTCACTCTCTTTTCACATGATTCCTCCACCCTCCAAATAAATACTTTTGGCCAGTTCTTTTCAATTTTACATTGTTTATTTTCAAATACTCTGAGTGAATAAGGGACCAAAATATTAAAATCTAGTAATATATTGCCCAAATGCTTTGTTTATGGTCAATATGAGTAGCATGTCACCTTACATTAAGATAAAGATGAGATGTTGGCTCTTTGGTAACTAACAAGGAATGTCTTAAGCCTGCCAATTGTACTTTTATTCAAAGATGAAGGGTTTTTGCATCATTGCCAAAAAAAGGTCATCATCATTATCAAATAATAGCCATGCATTGTAAAAAGCCTTCTACTCAAAAAGCGCCAGTTCTTTCATTCCACTATCCCCTGACTTCCTTTTCATCCTGCTGTAGCCTCCAGGAGCTTCTCTCCTTCCTTCTCCATTCCCTGGGGACTCTAAAGGCCTCTTATTATGGACCCAAGGTCCCATGAGCTCTTTCTTGATGCCCCTCTCAGTCTTGAGTCCTACTCCATTTCCGTTCCTTTTTGTCACTTAAAAATCTGCAGAAACACTCTCTACCAGGTACCTCACTGCCATCCCATCTGCCTAGGATTCAGAGTGGGCAAGGGCAACCAGAGAACACAACACCCACTCAACAAAGACAAGACCAGATATCTACATCAAGAAACAGCCCAGCCAGGAGTGGTGGTGCACGCCTGTAATCCCAGCACTCAGAGGCAGAGGCAGGGAGATGACTGTGAGTTTGAGGCCAGTGGTCTACAAAGTGAGTCCAGGACAGCCAGCGTAACAAAAAGAAACCCTGTCTCAAAAATCAAAACAACAAACAAACAAACAAACAAAAAGGAAAAAGAACAAAAGAAAGAAAGAACAAAAAAAAAAAAAAAAAAGGAAAGAAACAACCTGATAGGCAGTAATCATATGGTGGGGGAGGAGGTCCACTTCTGTCACAGACACAGGGGAGGGAAATAGGGTGAAAGAGGGATGGAGGGGGGAACAGGAAGATACAAGTGAGGGCATAACAACTGAGATGTAATCTGAAAAAAATTACTTAAATAAAAAAAGAAGAAGAAAAGGAAAGAAACAAAGAAAGAGCCCAAACATCATAACTCCAGATGCTTAAATCCCAGGACAAAAGTACAAATATGAACAACCAAGACAGTATGCCTCTTCAAGAAGACAGCAATCCTATTGCAGCAAGCCAAGAGAAAAGCAATTTAGCTGAAGCACAAGACAAGTACTTTGAAATACCAATTACAAATATATTCAAAGACTTTAAAGAAAATATTAGTAAATGCCTTATTGAAAGATCATGAAAATACAAACTGTTGAATGAAGACATTTCAAGACATGAAATACATTTAATAAAACAGATAGAATCACTAAAGAAAACCCAAAATGAAATAAGGATGGAAATGAAAAACTTAGGATATCAAACAAGAGCCCCAGAGATAAGCCTCATCAACACATTGAGAGAATTTCAAGTTCGGGAGGCAAGGTAGAAGAAATAGATATCTGAGTCAAAGATAATGTTAAATCTAAAATAAAAAATGAAAAAATCCAGTCACTAGTTTACAGTTTCAAAGATTTAATCCATTATCAATGCAGGAAAGAGGTCAGTGTGCTGGAGGAGCTAAGAGTTCTACATATTGATCAGCACACAGCAGGAGGACACTGGCTGGAGCTTGAGCATATATGAGGCCTCAAAGCCTGCCTCCTCAGTGACAGGCTTCCTCCAACAAGGCCACACCTACTCCAACAAGGTCACATCACCTAATAGTGCCACTCCCTCTGTGCCAAGCATTCATACACATGAGTCTATGAGGGCCATACCTATTCAAACTACCACGCTAGAAAAACACCAAAACTACAAATAGTAGGGGTGAAAGAATGAGAAGAAACCCAGGTCAAAGGCACAGAAGATAGTTTGGAAAAGTCATAGAAAAAAAAGTCTCCAATCTAAAGAAAGAAGTGTCTATTAAGATACAAGAAGCCAAGTGAAGACCATGTAGACAGGACCATAAAAAAATATTCACTATAATGCATAATAACCAGAACACCAAGTGTTCAAAACATAGACAGGACATTGTCAAAGAGAAAAAGACCAAGTTACATCTAAAGGCAGGCACATTAGAATAACGCCTGGCTTTTCAATGAAAAGAGAACACCAGAAGGGCCCGGACAGATGCTCAAAAAACTTGAGAGACTGCAGATGCCACTTCAGACTGTGGTATCCATCAAAACCATCAATCACAAATAGGCAAAGAATGAAAAACATTCAACAATAAAAACAAATTAAAGCAGGATCTAGCTACAAATCCATCTCTACAGAAGGCACTAGAAGGAAAACTTTAGTCTGAAGAGGTTAATTGCACCCAAGAGAACACAAGGAATACATAATGCCAGAACAATAAGTCAAAAAAGGAGGGAGAAACCTACCCCATAAGAAGAAAATAGGAATCAATAACTACGGTTCATCGATAACTCAATATTAATGGTCTCAATTTTCCCAACTTAAAAAAAAAACACATACTAACAGATTGTATTGGAAAACAGGATCCATCTTTTTGTTAATCAAAGAAAGACACTTCACCATCAAGGATATGCAAGGTAAAAGAATGGAAAAAGGTATTCCAAGCAAAGGAACCCATGAGGAAAGTAAGTGTCACCATTTTATATCTGATTAGTCTAAACTAATCAGAAGAGATAGGAAATGACACTACATACTCATTTTAAGGATATTACAAATTCAAACATTTATGTTTACAACATAAAGACAGCCAAGTTCAGAAAAGAAACATTTCTGCAGCTAAAATCACATATTGGTCCTCACATAGTGACTGTGGGTGATTTCAATACTCCATTCTCACCAGTAGTCAGGCAATCCAGACAAAAACTAAACAGAGAAATGCTAGAGTTAAACCATGTCTTAAATCAAATGGACCTAACAGATATATACAGAACATTCCAACCAAACACTAAACAATATGCTTTCTTTTCAATAGCTCAAGGAACTTTCTCCAAAATTCCCCACATACATACATACTAGCCAGAAATTGGAAACAGTCTACATACCCATCAACTGATGAATAGATCATGAAGATGTGGTACGTTATGCAAATGGGATATTATTCCGCTATTAAGAAAAATTAATTTATTAAATTTGCAGGCAAATGGATGAAGCTAAAAACAATCACCTTGAATGAGGTGACTCAGATCCCAAAAGACAATAACTGAATATTAATTTGTTAGCTTTCAGTATGTGTGCTACAATCCTAATGACCGCAGAGGTCAGGTAACGAGGAAGGGACCATAGGATCTACCAAGGAACTAGAATACAATGCAACGGAGTGGGAAAGGTGACACTAGAAAAGCAGGATTAAGTAGGGAGGGGGATGGGAGAGGAGAAAATGGAGGAAAAGGTGATCATCAAGCCAGGTAAAACTCTAAGCCCTGCAACTGACTTACCTGTAAGAAATGCTGGTGAAGTAGAGGCACAAATGTTACGGTACTAATCAAGCACTTTTCATTGGATTTAAGGCCCACTCCATGATATGAAACCCATAATGCTGAAGGGACCAAGAACCTGAGATTAGATAGGTCATGGGCCTAAAGGAAAATCTACCACTATTATTTTGCAAAAGAAACCGTAATAAAATGACCCCTAATGATATATTGCCATGCCTCTAGATCAGTGCCTTGTTCAATCCACATCCAAGGAGCTTTTTGCAGTAAGTTAGAATAAACAGAGACCCACAACTGGACAATGTGCAGATAGTGAGAAACTTTGGGTCACTCAGTCATAAATAGAATTTCCTCAACAAATCCCTCCCTTCGAGGCTCAGGGATCAGCGGAGCATGTGCACTGTGTGTCCAGGGGAACTGGCCCAGAGAAAGTGAGATTGAGATGTGTTCAGACTCCAAAAGTCTCATCTTGAAACCAGCAAGAGTAAGGATCACTCTCTCCCTGGTTTGGGTCTGTATGTCTTAACACATGACACAGTAGTCTTGCCACCCCCACCTCTCCCACCCTAGAGGTGTCATGTAGTCACATAGCCTGGTGGCCAGGTTTCAGGGTTCCTCATAAGGATACCTCTGAGCTAGCACCTGGAATTCCTCTCCGTACAAAGGAAGCTTTCCCGGCAATTCTCAGCCCCAGCCAACGATACACAATCTCTCTCTCTCTCTCTCTCTCTCTCTCTCTCTCTCACACACACACACACACACACACACACACACACACCCCTGAAAACCCCTACCCACATCTGCAAGGTTTATTTAGCCCTACTCCCCTGCCCCTCCCCACCTCACACCCTATAAAGCAGAGCTTTATCACTGGAAGAGCTAACTGTATTGGAGAAGGCTTCCCTGCACCCCAGCATTCACCTGTCACCGCTGGACCAAGACCCTGCTAACCCACCCGCTTTGCTAACCTTCATTCCTTCCGGTCCAGCATCTGTAAGCTTCCATGCCTGGAAGCCCCAAGGGGAAGCAGCAAAGGCTCTGGCTAGGGAACAACAGGGAGCCACGAGGAAGAGGAGGCAGGAAGACTGTGAGAGCCAGAGGTCATGGATTAGTCCAAGCAAACAGTGTCTCCAGGAACAAAAAGATTGAACTCGAAGAGACTGTGGCAGCAAGTCCAACACCTGAACAGGTTCAAGCCAGACAGGATCCCAGCACTCGGAGGGGGAAGTGGACAGAGTCCCACCCCTAACCAAGGACCTGTAACAGATACCTGCTGGCAAAGGGCAAACCAGTTTTCTCCAATAGAGCTTCACTAGGTATATTGACTACACTTCAAAGCAGGTCTCAGGCCCATGAGAAGTGGGCCAATGCAAAATAAACACAATGGCATTTTTGTGAACGTCTTCATTTTTCTGTGTTTTGGCATTCTTTTGTCTTACCTGTTTGCGTTGATTTTAGTTTTTCTGTTTTGTGGGGCTTATTTGCTTCAAATTTGTTTTTTCATGTTATTTTTGCTTCTTGTGGTTTTTGTTTTGTTTTGTTTTGTTTTTGTTCACTTGTTTGTTTTTGAGAGTGAGAGAGAGAGAGAGAGAGAGAGAGAGAGAGAGAGAGAGAGAGAGAGAGAGAGAGAGAGAACGTATGTGCATAACGATGGATGGGGAGGGGAACTATGGCCAAAATATATTAGAAATATTTTTAATTAAAATAAGTTAAAAATGAAAAATACAACCCAAGCCACCTGTATAAAAAATGATCTCCGGAAAGGTCATTCTTTGTTGTTGTTGTTTTGTTGGTTTTTCGAGACAGGGTTTCTTTGTGTTATCTTGGATGTCCTGGACTCATTTTGTAGACAAGCCTGGCCTCGAACTCACAGCAATCTGCCTGCCTCTGCCTCCCGAGTGCTGGGATTAAAGGCGTGTGCCACCACACCTGGCTCTGGAAAGGCCTTTCTTGTTTCCCAACAATTGTGCTGTCCTTGGGGACCCTCTACTTCCACAACTAGATTAACTCAGAACCTAATAAACCCCTGAAAGGTCCGCATGAGTAAAATCACCATTGTTGTGAACAAATGGGACTCAGAATACAATCAGAAAAATATTTCATTTTCCCCACGGACCTGTTCAAGCAAGCCTTTAAAAGACTAAAAGAAATAAATTCTAGGAGATCTTTTTTCTTCTCTGATCTTTCTGACATGGAACAATTTCCTGTCACAAAATAGTTTTTGTTATTTAGTTAATAGTAGACAAATAATCACAAAAGTACCTTCTAATTGCTGTTCTGTTGTCTGAAATGGGGAAAGTGGATCAGTTAGGGAAATAGAAAATTAGTCACCTTCCCATCCCCTCTGCAGTCTCTTCTAGACCCAAAAGTGAGCCGTATATTTTGATAGAAGAGAAAATCCTTGGCTTTAAATGAAATTTAACATTCTGATGTGATATTCTAATTATTGGAACACAACCAATAGGCTTTTTATGATTTAAAACTGACCATACACTTGATGGTACTTGTACAAGATTATCTTACATATGTACAGTGGAATTTTATTCAGCCATAAAGAAAAAAGTGAAACTAGCAAGAAAGTGGATGAAATTGAAAGACACTGTAGGCAGCAATGTAACCGAGGCTCAGAAAGACAACTGCCACATGCTCTCTCCTCTGTAGATCCTAGCCTGTAGCTGTTAAATATTTATATCGAGGTGGGAGTAGATACGTAAAGGCCAGGAAACTAGAAAGAAGCCCGTGAAATGATAAAGAAAAAAGATGCTTTAAGGAAAGGTGTAGGGCAGACAATAAAACTGAGTGAACAGGGGAAACGGTGAGACAAAAGGGAACAGTGGAGAAAGGAGATGTGGTGGGGCAGCGACAGAATCAGC
Source organism: Acomys percivali (assembly GCA_907169655.1). Lineage (NCBI taxonomy): Eukaryota > Metazoa > Chordata > Mammalia > Rodentia > Muridae > Acomys > Acomys percivali. The sequence continues at coordinate 43,195,695 of OU015757.1, forward strand.
CAAAATGAAGTATGTATAAAAATGTCATACATAAACCTGTTACATTTTGTCTTAGGTGTTTAAGTGCTTTGCCTACATGCACGTCTGTGTAACATGTGAAAGCCTGGTGTCCATGGAGGTCAGAGGAAGGCAATGGATCCCCTGCAACTGCAGTTACCAGCAGCTGTGAGCCACCATGTGGGCACTGGGAACTGAACCTGTGTCCAGGAAGTGCTCATAACCGCTGAGCCATCACCCCAGCTGTTGCTTTATAAGCTAATTTTAAATAAAATATTTAAATAAAGAAAATAAGTACCAGGGATAAATTATGACCTACTTTGGGTAGACACTGACTTAATGAAAGGAAGTAAGTTGAAAGTGGAGCAAAAAAAAAAAAAAACCAAAAACCAAAAAAACAAACAAAAAAAAACTGATTTTTTTTTTTAACTGAAGGAAGTCTAATTTTTTAAATTAATTTATTCAGATTACATCTAAATTGTTATCCCATCACTTGTATCCTCCTGTTCTTCCCTCCCTCCCGCTTTCTTTCTTTCTTTCTTTCTTTTTTTTAATATAGTTGTATGGTCTTTTAAAAATTAATTTATTCAGATTACAACTCAATTGTTATCCCATCACTTATATCCTCCTGTTCCTCCCTCCCTCCCACCCCTACCCTATTCCCCTCCCCTAGGTCCATGACCGAGGGGGACCTCCTCCCCCACTTTATGGTCACAGGCTATCAAGTCTCATCTTGGTAGCCTGTCTATTCTTCCTTTGAGTACCACCTGGGCTCCCCACCAAGAGGAGGTGGTCAAATATGGGGCACCAGAGTTCATGTCAGAGTTAGTCCCTGCTCTCTACATAACTGTGGGGAATGTCCTGTCCATTGGGTAGATCAGAGTAGGGGTTTGATGTTTACTACTTGTATTATCCTTGGTTAGTGCAATAGTTTGAGCAGACACCCCTGGGCCCTGATCCACCCATTACGATGTTCTTCTTGTAGATTTCTAAGATCCTCTGGATCCTTCTATTTCCCCATCTCCTGCAGATGTGAGGACATCCTACTGAGACTCTGATATTATTTTTAATTTAAAGTTTCATGAAGGCCATATATGAGTAATATATCATCCCTGGTGCTCTCTCTCCGCCCCCCAAGCTCATTCCATGTCACTCCCACCTCTCAAATTCATGACTTTATCTAAGCATAAAGAAAAGATGACAAAGCAGTGTAAACAGATGGTGGAGGCGAAAAACAAAATAAAAAAAAAGTGTGAATGTCCCATCATGTGTGCCTATCCATGACCATACCATTTAAGTTTCATTAATCAAATGTATACCTGCTTAAACAAACTGATATTCATGGGGGGGGGGGGGACTAGTTTATGCAAGTGCTAAACTAAGGCACGGTGACTGATGCAGATATAGAGCAGCAAAGGAGAGTGGTGTGATCTAAATGGTTTGTGTCCTGCTTTCCTTCCTGTCCCAAGCCCTTAGAAATTGCAGAGACAATATTTGGTAGGAGAAATAAACCCACAGATGCAGCAGAAATCAGGCAAGAAACACTCGATGGGCCAAAATGTAAATAGAGCTCTTGAAAGAGAAAAGGCAGATGCAGTCTCGCTGATGCTAGAAAATATGGTCCAGAGGAGTTCCAGAGCAGGATGGACAAGAGGCTGCCAGTAGAAGGATGCAGAGGGAAAAAACAAGAGGAGGCCCTGGCCCAGCACCCCACTGCCCCCAACACCTCCCTTTGATAACAGCACTTCAAGTGATTTTATCTGTAGGACTCTGGTTATGGGTTTCCTTCAGTTACTTAGGCAGAAACACAAGAGGCATCTTTAAGATTGCGCCATCACATTCTCACCTACTTAGTCAAAGACAGCTATCTAAATTGATGGAGCGCATTGTACTTGAACTTCTGGGATGATATAATTATTTCCTCTCATTACCCCATTAAGGTCATTAAATTTAACCCCGTGTTTTCCACCAACACAGTTTACATTTCGGCACATAAACTGTCCTTTCAAAAGTCTTTTCTATTTTTATCAGATAAATACAAATTATATGAATTTATAGCCTGTGATGTTCCAACGTGTTGAATTGTACAATGACCAAACCCGAATAATTGTTATATTCATTACTTCAAATATTTATCATATCTTTAAAGTAAATACATACAAAGCCTTCTCTTTCATCTAATTTAAGACCCCACTGTTATGAACCACAGCCCTGGTGCTGCGCAACAGAACACCAGCACTCACCCCCACCTAATCGGCACTTTGCACTACTTACTCTCTCTGCCCACCCTAACCCTCCCCAAACTCTCCCCTTCAACTTCACTCAGTTCTACAAGCAAGAGTTTTACTTCAAGAGAAGGCACAAAATACTTCTTGAAAAGCAATCCTTTATGTGCTTGGGGAAACACAAAACCAGCCCCAGGACTCTTCTGGTTACCCTTGTACTATATGTTTTCTCTGGCTATTTCTTTCCCAAGAAGAACCAAGCTGGACAGGTAAGATGCTCAGTTGCTATACAAAGGGCACACCTTGTTTAAAGTCAAAGAGTCTTCGCCTGGGGCTTGCTTTGGCCTGATCTACTTCAGTGGGAACAGGGGCTGCAGCTGTCTTCCTGCTGCTGTCTTGGAATTGGTCCCTGCTCTGCAGATCCCTCTTATCTGGGTGGGAATGAGAGGTTGCTGATGGAAGGGTCTCGGGATGTGAGGCAGGAGAGATTCAAGAAGGGCAGGATGCAATCCGTTTCTTGCTTCCTCTGGGGATGTCTATGTTTTACCACCCATTCCTGACATATATTTATGAATATTCAAAGATGACCTTCTTGAAATGCTCTGGTAGCTTTGAGCTCCTCTCCGGAAGAATAAAAGGTAGTTCTCATGACTCTGGCTGGGTTTTAAATTACTGTTCCAAAGGTCATGAATTTGAAGTGGGGAGGAAACAGGAGGAGTTGTCAAGGAAATTATGCCAATACAGTACTCTTGTGTGAAATTCCAAAAAAAAAAAAAAAAGTGTAAATGAAATAACAACCTGCTTCAACCCTTCAAAATCCAGGTGGTCCTCCCCTCAGTCTACATGAGGACAGGCTCGGAAATGACCACATGTCACTTTTCCCTTCCCCATGGCACACACTTGGTTCACAAGAGCCACTTTTTGGCCCAAGGATGTCCTTGTGCCACCCTAGACAGACATGTAGCCAGCTCCTTCCTTCTGTTCTGCTTCTCCCAGTAGATCGCCAGAGCCTTGTGTCTGTAATTCCCTATCGTCCAAGGAGCTTTCCAGATGCAACTTAGAGCACAGCCTTGCCCAAACCCTCAAACTCCTCTTGGAGCATCTTAGATCCAAGCTTCCTATACCATTCATGTGAATGGGGCCTAATGGTACCATCTTCTATGAGAACCTTGCACAAGTAAGTTCATGGTTCACTTCAGCTTGCAAACTTTTATTTTGTTCTTAGCCCTTTAGAGCCTTAGCCGAACTATAGACAGAGTGTATGCTGTTACAAATAAGTGATGCTCACGGTAATCCCTGCAGCCAGGGAATTCAAGCATACAGACTTTTAACCAGCTAAACAGAAATATTATTGGACATAAGAGGTGGCCACTCAGCAGCAATCTTTCAAAAAAGGAAAATGCTAAGAAAGCATTCTGGAGGGGAAACAGATGGGAAAGAGCTAGCCAGCATGTTTGTACACATAAGTCAAGGGAAGGGGACAAAAGATGAAGCTACCCAACATATACAGCGATATATAACATATTATATACATTATTTATAATAATATATTATATATATACAAATATATTATTTCAAGCAAGACCACAGAAGTCAGGATGCAGTTGTATGGGGATCAAAAAGCTATCAGACTCATTGTGAAGCTGTGTGGCAAATCCAAGTGGCAGATGGAAGAGTATTTAAAACATTAGACTTTTGTGCCAACTTGAATATTTGACCTAGCTATTTGACCTTGAACAAGTGCTTTCATAGGATCTCAGTTTCCTTCTCTGTACAATACAGGTCACAGTTTGTACCTGTCTGAGTCATGAAGAAGGTAAAACCAGACACTTTTCATACTGAACTGAAGTATCATCACATTGATAGGGGAAATCACAAAACTATTGTAGCCAGGCTGCCCACGTCTGTCCCCCACACCCAGTGTATTCTCATCTTTAGCTGGATAGAAGGATTAGCCCAGTTTTATAGCTTTTCTGGGCTCTTCATGTGTCCAGAATTATGTAATTCCATTTATAAAAGTCCCCAGTCCAGAGAAATTAGCTCTTCTATTACACCAAGTGCCCCCTTTCTCAGCTCAAGGCTGTAGACCTGGGAGCCTGCAACTTCAAGGATGGAACTTTGGACTCTGCTGCTGCTTCCCTTTGCTGTCTCCCTTCTCTTTTCATGGTTGCCTGCCTTCCGGCTGAGGGGGAGAGATAGGTGGAAAGATGTGATTATATATATATATATATATATATATATATATATATATATATATATATATATTCACAACAAGGTTTCTATATGTAGCCTTAGGTGTCCTGGACTCACTTTGTAGATCAGGCTGGCCTCAAACTCACAGAGAGCTATCTGCCTCTGCCTCCCAAGTGCTGGGGTTAAAGGCATGTGCTACCATTGCCTGGCTGGAAAGATGTGATAATATTAAGTAGCCCTTACTGCCTTGGCTCTGGGTTTGGCTAACGATTGAAATCAACTCCTCTCCCTAGGACATTTTTTAGATTGCTTTCTGGCATTCTTTTGACTAAGCATTGCAGTACACTGGAGACAGCCAGAGCTTCACCCCTCCATTCCCTATCTGACCTACCCATCCCCCCCCCCCCCCTGCCCCAGGCTCAAATAAGGTAGAAGAGCTCCTTCTAGCATGTGTTTTACTTCAAATATTTTTTTTAATGTTAACTCCAAAGGTATGAGGAAAAATACTGACCCAAGTCACCAATGGCCACATTAATTAAAGCAAGCAATTACTTGAAGCAAGCTCTTTTATTTCTGTACACTAGCTGCCTAAGGCAAGGTTCAAGAGATCAGCATTTGATGTGGGGAAGATAAAGGGTAGATAAAGATAGCTCCGGAGTAGGGAGTTTCCAAATTTGGGGGGGGGGGTTGGGCAGGCAAATAGGCAGAGTTACAGAAAGAGAACGTAACAAGGTAGTCATAGCAACAGGTGGTCATAACAAGGCAATCATAACAAGGTAGTCATAACAAGGTGGTTATAACAAGGTAGTCATAACAACAGGTGATCATGATAACCTTTTGAACAAAGGTAGGGTTACAAGATGCTCATAAAAACTTTTGGAAACAAAGACATAGTTGATGCTTCCTGGGACAGGCAGTAGAGAACAATTTGTACTTAAGGTTACAAGGAAACAGGTTTAATCATAAACATAAATGAACCTCCTTTGTCTTTACTATAGATGGCTTTCAAGCTTAAGATAGAGGCAAGCTGGTTCATCATTTATTTTTCTGAAGGGGCAACTCAGTCATTGTCTTGACCAATTATAATTTACTACCCCAGCTTATGATCTGAGTCCTTTCCAGTTTATCTCAAATCCCTTCAGTAGTAGCCCTGGTGTCTACATACTGTGACTAGCCAGGCTGATCCCTAACTCCAGGCAGAAACTATCACATTATAACTGAACATGAACTGCCATCATTCATGCAATAATGATTTCCCCTGTGCCAGTAGGACCTCATGGAACCAGGCCTGAGATCATGGCCAAGAAGACCGCACTTTAACCAAGATGACTGTGTATATTTCTTGGCTTCTCCCTTTTATTCTTCTATATAATCCTGAAGTTCTCATTGGTACCCTGTCGAGGGTTTAGGATGTCTCTCTGCTCCTTCTCAGTGTGGCAACAGCAGATGAATTCTTCCTGCCATCGCCATGTCTCTGACTGGAAGCTGTGTGATCTATTAAAAAGATTCCCTCCCCCTCCACATACACAGAGTCGGTCCTCTAGCCTAGCATTGCAGTAACAGCAATTCCTCTTCTGGGCTTTGGTATTTAGTAGATCTTTTGTGCTGCACTGATGACTCTCTGCCCCAGTTCTACAGTCTTTCTGAGAGGACTCCAGCAGATTTTACCTCATGACTCATCTCAGTGAACACATTCAGAGATACTTGGACATTCTGAGGGCAGCTTCCTCCCTCTGTCCTCTGTTCTGCCACACCAGGCACTGGGCCTAACATTAACGTTCTCAAGCTAAAGTCACATACCAGGGCCCTACATCTTTGAAATGTCAGGACACATGTCTCTCGGAATAGTTTCCATGAAGTCCCTCTCAACTAGGGAAAAGGGAACAAGCAATCCTCATGTACACAAATCCTCTTTCTTTGGACAGCACTTTCTAAAACCATAACAAGCCAGGACCATCTCTCTCTGGTTTAGAGGTCGCAGGTGGTCCTGCCTAGGCAGACTAGCTCCTCAGGTTATGTGATTCCTGAGGACTATCAGGAGTGTTCACAGCTGGCTGTAGTGGCAACACCTGGGAGGTGGGGGAAGAAGGATTAGAAGTTCAAGTTTATTCTCAGCTTGAGGCCAGCCTGGTCTACATGAAGCACTAGCTAAATAAATAAACACACAAACAAATAAACATTTGCAGAGTTGTTCCAGACTTTAGGCTTCTGTAAAAACTTTGGTAAAAATGGGAAAAGGGATTAATTAATTAATTAATTAAGCCAGGAAGCCCTGAACTGGTGTCTACCTCTCCCTGGACACTGGGGACATTGAGTGAGTGATGTTAGGATTGATAAGGGTAGGTTTAGAATGAGAATAATAACAGCTTCCTCAACAACTTTGTAGCTTTGTTTTTAAAAAATGCATAGATTTCTCTATCAGAGAAACTACAGCTTATTAAAATACAAAAATTGTGATTTTTATCAGAAACAGTAGTTTCTTGATCTATTTCCTTTTTATCTAAACCAGACTAGAAACTGGTAGAGGAAGGGCAGGGTTTTTATGATCACCACCAAATGTGTAGGAAAGGCAAACTGTCCTGTTAAATCTAAGCCTTGACCACTACTATACAGAAGCCAAGGAAAGAAATGTCCAAGATCCATACACCTCAATTTCCCCTTATCTCCCACAACCCAGACACCAGTGTACTTCTTGCTTGACTTTCTCTTGTTCTACTCAATCACCTGCTTAAGAAGCCTAGAGTTTGGGAAGAGCATAGCAGGGCTGCTATTGACTGAGTTCAGCATCATATATATAAGCTCCTTCTACATTCTGGTTGACTGCCCATGAGACATTTGGGAGCAAAGAGCAAGGAGCTTGGGTGAAAACAGAAATCTCACATTGCCTATGTGATTTGGGCTGGATCAAGAGAAAAATATGAGAACTAAGAAACAGAGATATCAAAGGAACCCTGTGTGTGTGATTGGGAATGCTGCAGAGGGAAATGCCTTCTCTACCATTTCACTGGCCCCTGAAAGTTGCCTCATTCCACATCAAGGCAGCTGTAACTTTACACTGCATCTCATTTCCCAGGTCATCCTGCTTGGACTCCGCTCATTACAACTAAAAGAAATGGAGGAAACCAAGCTGACACGCTAAGATAATTTATTCCTGCTAATCTAGAGAATATAAAATATTTTAGAATAATTTTAAATCTATGTCTTTTCTTAGGCTTGTCAATTAAAAAAAAAAGTCATCTGAGACGTATTGGCCTTTGGGGGGCAAAATATGAGATATACCCAGTGTTCTCAGTGTGTTCGCTTTCAGATGCTCAAGAATGTCCAGGTTTGTAAGGGGTGTAGCAGTGGTGCCATTGACTGAGCTCAACATCAGACACCTGATCTCTACCCACATGCTAGCTGATAGCCAACAAGACATCCCAAGGTTCAGATGGATTTGTTGTGGTCTTTCTAATTTACTTGTGTGCATATGGTTTTGTATGTGTATGGTGTATGTGTACACATATGTGTAAGTGCTCATGCCTTAGATCTCAGTGCCAACACAGAGGCCAGAAGAGGACATGTGTCACTCTCTATTATTCTTCCCCTATTCTTCTTGGGGTCAGGTTTCTCCCTGACTCTGGAGTTCCCTTGTTTTCTTTGGACGAGGCTGATCTTCCTGTTTTTGTATTTCCTGGAGTTACATGTGAGCAAGAGATGCCCTGCTTGTTTTGTGGGTACTGAGCTCATACCTCTGGTCCTCATGTGTTCGCAGCAAGTGCTCTCAATGATTGAATCATCTCTTCCAGCCCCTAAAATGCACTTTTATGTAGCCCCAAAGCTGCTGCCATTGTTCAGCACAATAGGGAGGAGTTTTTAGACCATTAGGCTCCTTCCTGTCTTCTGTTGACTGGGCACTCAAGTGGACAAGCATTAATCCACTCAGTGTGATTCAAACAGGAACTGCTTAAACAAATCCATATTCTTTCTGTGACTGGATCCAAAAAATGTTGTGACCATATTAATAGGTTTAACTTCTTGTATCTTGAGAAAAGCATTTTTAAAAAAGAAAAAAAAAATCAGAGGCCTGGGTTCAATCTTTATTTTCCCACTCTCAGAAATCTCTCTTCCTGCCTCTATAAAATGGATCTAAACACCTGGTTCACAGGGTTGTTCTGGAAGATAGAGAGGTTCATCCAGCAAGATGCTACTGCTGCATCACAGCATCACAGTCCTTGCAAGGCAGAACTGGGAGGCACCAAGGATCTTTAAGACATAAAAGACTCTCTTTCAGAGGGAGCCTTAGGTCCTTGCGGCTATACTCTCAAAAGAAATTGGGGAGCCCAGTTTTATTGTTCCTTTTGTCTTGTCTCAAAATGTGGCTATTCAGCCTGACATGCATTCCTCCAATGACACGCCACCTTTATCAGACCAAGGAGGTGACCATATTTTGCACTTCGACCTCCAGAACTGTGAGTCAAAAATAAATATCCTTACTTCATCCATAGCACGTGTCAGATATTTTGTTATAGCGTCAGAAAGCTAACTAATACAGTAAGGCAGCAAGCTAAGCACTTTGTGGTGTCTAACTCACCCAATAACCTTAAGAAATAGGTTCATTGTACAGGTTTGCTAAGTGCATTGCAACTCAGTTACATAATTAATCTCACAAACGACTAACACCATTGGAAAGAATACTCCTTGTCTTACTTCTTACTGGTTCAGTATGATGGAGATTTCAGAAAAAGAAATAAACAGCAACTACTTACAGGACACTCAGTTCCAAGTCGCCAATATGTTGAATTACATAGTTTTTTCAATGTTTCGGGACCCTCTATATCATAATCTTTTGGGAATGCTTCTCTGTCACGGTGCCTTCAGGGAAAAAAAAAAATTAAAGTCCCTTAGGAATAACGCTTATTGATCATGTATTGCATTTAGAACTTTAAGTTTACTATATTTCACATTATTATTTTAATCATAAATTTGTACAACTCATGATGAATGATGTATTTCTCACCTCTCTTCAAAGAATGCTGAAACTACTGCTTAAAAACAACCTGGCACATTCAATAAAACTAATACTGTCACAAAAGCACTACTTAACCAACACAGTAATTATCCAGTAGCTCCAGTGAACTGAATCTTATTTAATAATGTAGATTAATTACTGACAATAAATTCTAAAATAAGATACGGGAATAACTTTAAAATGCAACTTGTCACTTTAGAAATTCCCTCTACCATGAATTTTAATTACATTGTTTTTCAAATGAGGGAGGATGCATTGATTGGTAGCCTTGTATCCAAACAGCACCTAAGGAAGCTGATAGCCACAAGCTAAAAACCAACAAAACCCTACTTCTTAAATTGGGAGAGGGAAAAAACAAAAACAAAAACAAAAACAAAACATTCCAGTCATCTTGGCTAAAAAGCGGTTGGAGCTAATTTTATTTTTTAATGTACATTTTATTAAAAGTTATTCACATAACATCCTGATTGTTATCTCCTTGCTTCTGTCTTCCCATTCCCACCCTCCCTCCCTCTCCTGCCCTATTCCTCTCCCCTAGACCTTTGATAGGGGGTGCCCTCCTACCCCACTATCTGGCCACTGCCTATTAGGTTTCATCATGATATCCTGCATCTCCTTCCTCTGTGTGCCTGCAACGCTGTCTTGCCAAAGGGCAGTGACCAAATTGTGGGCACCAGAGTGCATGTCAGAGGTTCAACAGAAGTCCCCTCCGCCCTCCTCTCCCGCATCCCCATGTGGAAAATCAGCTGTCCATCTACTGCATCTGAACAGGGGGTATTGGTTCTCTGCATGCATTGTCGTCAGTTGGTGCATCAGTTTGTACAGGAACCCTTTGGTCAAGGTCTGCAGGCCTTGGTGGTCTCCCAGTGGAGTTCCTGTTCCCTCATGGATCTTCCATCTGCCCCAAACTCTTGCCTACAACTCTCAATGCTCCCCAGAGAGTCCAGCTTTGAGTCCTAGCATCTGTTCCAATTCCCCACTGGGTGGAGTCTTTCAGAGGACATCTGTTTTGGGCTAATATCCACTTACAAGTGAGTCTATAACATGCGTGTCTTTCTAGGTCTGAGTTACCTCACTCAGGATGATCATTTCTATTTCTATCCATTTGCCTGCAAATTTTAAGATTTTCTTGTTTTTAACAGCTGAATAGCATTCCATTGTGTAAATGTACCTCAGTTTCTTTATCCATTCTTCGGTTGAGGGACATCTAGGTTGTTTCCAGATTCTGGCTATTAAAAATAATGCTGCTATGAACATAGTAGAGCAAATATCCTTGTGGTATGATGGAGCATCTTTTGGGTATATGCCCAGGAGTAGTATAGCTGAGTCCTGAGGTAGCACTATTCCCAATTTTCTGAGAAAGCGCCAGATTGATTTCCAAAGTGGTTATATAAGTCTACACTCCCACCAGCAATGGAAGAGTGTTCCCCTTTCTCCATATCCTTGCCAGCATGAGCTGTCACTTGAGCTTTTATCTTAGCCATTCTGATGGGTGTAAGATGAAATCTCATTGTCATTTTGATTTGCATTTCCCTAATGACTAAGGACATTGAGCATTTCTTTAAATGTTTCTCAGCCATTCGATATTACTCTGTTAAGAATTCTGTTTAGCTCTGTACTCCATTTTTAAATTGGATTATTTGGTTTATTGGTGTTTAATTTCTTGAGTCCTTTATATATTTTGGATACTAGCCCTTTGTCAGATGTAGGGTTGGTGAAGATCTTTTCCCAATCTGTAGGCCGTTGCTTTGTTCTGTTGGCAGTGTCCTTCGCCTTCCAGAAGCTTCTCAGTTTCATGATTTATTAATTGTTGAGGCCTGAGTTTGAACAGGTTGTGCCTCCACTGAAGGAGGGAAGAAGAGAAAGAGAGGTTTGGTACAAGAAATGAAAAAGATGTGCTGTGGTTGGCAACAGAAGTAAATTTTCCTATAGCTTTTTTTTTTTTTTAGGTTAAATAAAGGCAGCTGAGACCAAGCATCCTACAAAAGGGACTCAAAGGGATGCAAAGCAAGAGCTGTGCGTGGGATACTCAAAAATTCACTTAACTATCTGTTTATTCAGCTACAATTTGTAAGGCCCAGCTTGGTGAGTTTGAACAGGATATGCCCCCTCTGAAATTCAGGTATACATTTTATTTCCTCTGTGGCAGTTCTGGGGGACAAGGCCAAAAAGAGTTAATTATATCATTAAGAGACACTGGAGCCTTCCCTTACTGGCTTCACTTGGTAATAGTGGGTGAATTCCCCACCTTGAGAGACTGGGTTAGTTACCTAGACAGCAGACTGCTAGGTGAAACCACCCCTTGCCCTGTCTGGCATCTTCTGCTCCGCCAACCTGACCTAGTGTGCTTGGTGAGTGCAATCACCGGGCCTTGAACTTCCAAACTTAAGTGCCATGAGCTTTCTTTTATAAATTACCTAGAATTGTGGTCTGAGTGTGAAACTTCCCCCACAGGCTCATGTTTTTGGTCCCTAGCAGTTTGGAAAGTTATAGAAGATTTTAGGAAGTGGATCCTTGCTGGTGGAAGCGAGTCATTGCAGGTTGGCCTTGAGGTTTGACATCTAGGGTGTTTCCTGTCTGCACTCTGCTTCCTAGCTGAGGATGTCTTATGACCAGTCAGCTCAGGTTCCTATCTCTGTGCCCCCTCAAGTATAATACACAGCGTGTCCTTGAACTGTGGGCCATAATAAACCCTTCCTTCCTTTCCTCCTTCCTTCCTTCCTCTTTCCTTCCTTCCTTCCTTCCTTCCTTCCTCCCTTCCTTCGCCTCTTGTCAGGTCTCTGGCCACAGGAACAAAGAAAATAACAAATACACCCAGCCACCAAGAGTTTTGTCTGAGCAACGGAAAGCAGACTGAGACAATGTTACATTTTATTGGGCTACATTTGCAACAGGTAATAAAAAGCTACTCCCAGCCTCTGCACAGACAGACATTAACTGAGTAATTAGGAGGGAAAACCTTAACTTGGCCACTTTCTTCCAGCTATGAGAGGACTTTTGTGGTATTGTGACAACCAAGATTCCTCTTTGCTGTCACTTCATCTGCAGAAAGATCCCCAGTTTCCTCAGCCTCCCATTATGGATTCATCCATGATACTGAGCACTCATGTATCTGTATGGTTGAGAAAAGTCTGTCCAGGTCCGTTGATATTTAAGTTGCCTTATTTCTTTTTTTGTGATTGAAGTTTTTAGTTCCTTGCATATTTTGGACATGGACCTTCTGCCAGATGAATAGTTGGTTTATATTTTCTCCTCATAGTGTCTCTACTGCTGTAATGAAGCTTTTCAAATGATGTCATTTAGTTAGTCTGGTTTTATTGTTGTTGTTGTTCTGTGATTTTGCTGGGTGGGGGTCTTGAAATAATGGACAGTGCCTCAAAATTGGAAGATGTCCTGGTTCTAAAACCAGCAGCTTTTTAAAAGTCTTGGACATGTTGTTTTTAAGCTCAAATTTAAGAAATAAGAATTTTTGTGGCTTTAGCTCACTAGATTGATACAAAGATTTTATATAAAAATATAAAAACACTCAGAATAGAAAAGCAACAGAGAAAGTTTTAAACATTGAACTATTTTAGAATCCTAAATATAATGCAACATATATCATTAAAAGTCATAGTAAACACAAAAGACTCTGGGCAGCCAAAGCAATTCTCAGCAAAGGACACAGATGTAAACTACAGCTTCAAGCGCTCGATTTTTGACAACAACGGCAAAAATACATATTAGGGGGAAAAAGACAGTATTTTCAATAAACGATGTTTGGAAACTTGGTATCTGCTATGAAAAGGTAATTTGATCCCTATCTCTAACCCTGCACAAAAAAATCAATTACAAATAGATTTTTTTAAAAAATCGTCAATGTAATGCATAGACCTCCGAAACTATTAGAAGAAACCCTTCAGGGGATGGGGTAGGCAAAGGATTTATCAGTAAGACTCCATTCACTCAGGAAATAAGACAAAAGCCTTTTAATTTCATGAAGTCCTATTTTTATTTGTCAATTGGAAATAGTTTACTAAGTGAGTAATACCTCCTACAGGGTAGGAGAATGTCTTTAGCATCTAACAAAGGAGTAATGTTATCTAGCATATGCAAAGAGCTCAAAGATCTAAATAACAGTGTTCACTGTGCCACTTTTCACAATAACTAAGTCATGGAACCAGCTCAGATGTCCACAACAGAGGAATGGACGTTAGCCATAGGGAATGAAGTTTGCAGAAAGATGACAACTGGAGATAATCATATTAAACAAACTAAGCCAACTTTAGATATACAAATATATGTTTTCTCTCACTTTTTATTCCTAGATTCTACATAGATAGATAAAATCACACACACACACACACACACACACACACACACACACACACACGCATGAAACATTAAAATAGAAGCAAAATTGTCTAGAGGGACAAAGAGGATGGATTGACAGAGAGGAAGATACGGGGGAATTGTAGAGAACATGCTTAAAAAGTATTATATGTTTGCATGAACATGTCCCTATGAAACTCAGCATCATGTACAATGAAATTTAATTTAAAAGAATAACCATGCTACAAGGATCTTCCTGGGAAGAGGGAATAGATTAGATTTTGCAGGTGGACTGGAGGTAGGTAGTATTGGGTACTGGGAAAGATGACTGGAATTGGGGGGGCATTTGGGGAACAAGGTAAAAATCTAGTGTAATGGAAACCCCACGGAATTTACAACAGTGGCACTAGCAATGACTCCTACTTATGGGAGAAACAGAGCCTGAACCAGCCATCTTCTATCACCAGGCAAGGCCTCAAGTAGAGGGATTGAGATACCAACCCATCCATAAAGCCTTCCAGTCTACAGTATGTCATGCTTGAATGTTGTGCTAGGACCAGAGCTGACATAATCATCATTCAAAGAGACCAGAGAGATTTCATCCAATAACTGATGGAGGCAGAGTCCCACAGCCAAATATTAGACTGAGCTCAGGGAGTCCTGCTGAGGAAGGTGGAGAGGGTGGAACACTGGAGGAACCAGAGGGGCCTAGGACACCACAAGAACATTGCCCACAGAATCAACTGACCAGGACTCAGGTGAGCTCATAGAGATCAGGGAGCCTGTGAGAGTCTGACCTAGGTCCTCTGCATATATGTTAAGGTTGTATAGCTTGGTGGGTTTGGGGGATCCCTATCAGTGGGTCAGGGGCTATCTCTGACTCTTTTGTCTGCCTTTGGGGACCCTTTTTCTCCTACTGAGTTGCCTTGTCCAGTCTTGATTTGAGAATATGTTCCTGGTCTTATTGTAGCTTGTTATTGTAAATTTGGTTGATGTCCCTGGAAGGCCTTGTGGTGGTTTGAGTAGGTGTGGCCCCATAGACTCATGTGTTTGAATACTTGGCCCACAAGCAGTGGCACTATTAGGAGGTATTGCCTCGTTGGAGATGGCATGGCCTTTTTGGACAAAGTGTGTCACTGTAGGGGTGGGATTTGAAGTTTCTTATGCTCAAGGTACATCTAGTGTGGCACATAGTTTCCTTCTGCTGTCTTTGGATCAAGATATAGAACTCTAAGCTCCTTCTCCTGTACCATGTCTGTCGGCACACTGCCATGCTTCCACCATGATGACAATGGACTAAACCTCTGAAACTGTAAGCTAGCTCCAATGAAACATTTTCCTTTATAAGAGTTGCCTTGGGGAGGTCATCAAATATGGGGCACCAAGTTCATGTCAGAGTTAGTCCTTGCTCTCCACATAACTGTGGGGAATGTCCTGTCCATTGGCTAGATCAGAGTAGAGGTTCGATGTTTACTACTTGTATTGTCCTTGGTTAGTGCAATAGCTTGAGCAGACCACCCTGGGGCCAAAGAAGGAATAAGCAGGCTACCAAGATGAGACATGATAGCCTAGGACCATAATGTAGGGGAGGAGAGCCCCTTAGTCATAGACCTAGGGGAGGGACATAGGGTGAAAGTGGGAGGGAGGGAGGGAGGAATGGAAGGATGCAAGTGATGGGATAACAATTGAGTTATAATCTGAATAAATTAACAAAAATTTTTAAAAAAGAAACATACTTCCCATATAAGTAACAATTAATTTACAAAAAAAAAAGAGTTACTTTGATCACAGCGTCTCTTCATAGCCACAGAACCCAAACTAAGGTAGGCCTGCTCTTTACTAAGGCAGGAAAGTTGGGTAGGGGGGAGAAAGACTGGGAGGGAGGGGAGACTTCATATTTAGTTTGAATGCAATATATAAGAGATACAAAAAAAAATGGGCTTTTTTCAGAAGACCTTGCTCTACCAAGCAAAATATGGCTATTTTTACTATTTTTTCTTTTATTTAAAATAGATTTTTATACAATATATTCTGATTACTGGTTTTCCTCCTAAAACTCCTCCCAAATACTCCCCTCCCATACAAATCCACACTTCCCCTCTCCCTCTGTCCCTCTCCCCCTCTACCTCACCTCTCCTCTCCTTCCTTCCCTTTCTCCCCTCTTCTCTCTCTGCTCTCTCTAAAAACAATAATAAAACAAGATAAAGCAACAAACTATGATAGGATAAAAAAAGCAGAAGAGAGACAAAGAAAAAGCCCAAGAAACACACATAGTTACAGAGACACACATCCATATACAGAGAAATCCCATGAAAACATAAACATGGAAACCTCACTATATACTCTATGACAATTTATAAAAGTTGTGAAGGATAATTTTATGTCAGCTTGATGAAGTCATTTGAGAAGAGGAGACCCCCAACTGAGAAAATGCCTCCATAATATTGGATGGGCTTCCGTTGAGCTTATAGGGCATTTTCTTAATTGGTTATTGATGGGGGAGGACCCAGCCCATTGTAGGTGGTGCCACCCCTAGGATACTAGTCCTGAGATCCATAAGAACACAGGCTAAGCAAGCCATGGGGAGCAAGCCAGTAAGTGGCATCCTCCACTGCTTCTGCATCAGCTCCTGCCTCCAGGTTCCTGCCCTATTTGAGTTCTGTCTTGACTCCTTTCAATGATGAACAGTACCGTGGAAGTATAAGATGAATAAACCTTTTCCTACCCAAGTTTCTTTGATTATGGTGTTTCACCATAGCAATAGTCACCCTGGCTATGACAGAAATCCTATCTGAGGGCTGGAAAGGCGCCTGCTGCCAAACCTGACGATCAGAGTTCAATCCCTAAATCCCACATGGTGAAGGGTGAGAACTGATTCAAATTGTCTCCTCATTTCCATACAAGCCATGGCACACATACCCACACACACACATGCAAGACACATACAAATTAATTTTAATTAATTTTCAAAGCATATCCTATCTGAGCCATCAGTAGATGCAGCATTTTTGGCTCTCCCATTTTATGAGAGAAGCCATGTGGCAAGCTGTGTGACAAGCTGTATGACATCCATCAGAGTTTAGAGGAAGCAACCGGTTCAGACTAGCTTTCTACACAACACTCCAGCAGACCAGACGAAACCAGAATGAAATCACTGTGCCAAATGCTATGCTGAGTCAGTATGATGTCACAAACGTCCTCAATCTTAACGCTCTAAAGAAGCCTTTGAAATGGCCAACATACTTTTTAACGTTTCTGTTTTCTCAACTCTTTCCTGCCCACAGGAGCAAGTTTTTTTTGTTTTTGTTTTTGTTTTTATTGTTGTTGTTGTTGTTGTTGTTTTTTTTTTTTTTTTTTTTTTTTTTTTTTTTTTTTTTTTTTTTTGTGCTAGGGTTAACCAAAAACTGTTTCCTAGACTGAGAATCTGCCTGGTTGTAGAGTTATAGTAAGGGCAACTTGATTCTCACTCCAATTTTGCTGCAATTTTCTATTTTCACACTATAAATAGAATTAGGAATGGAAAAAGGGGCTGGTGAGGCAGATTCCAAATTGCAAGCTATATAAAAGCAGCCTTGAATTCCGACCCTGTTGTCAGCGATAGCGGGCTCAGGGCAAAGACCAGCACAAGGAGGTCCCACACTGGATGATGCCCTGAAGACCCATCTAATTGGAGCAGAGCCTCTAATCACTGACATCACCTGACCCCTCCATCCCTCCATCCTCCTCCTACATCTTGAGCCTGACTCAGTTGCAGTTCACTCTTTGATCAAAAGGATGTGGCTGAGTTGCGACCTGGGGCTCTGTGGGAACATGAATACTCCTGCATGACTGGTATATGATTCTACACCCTATAGATCTGCAAGCCTCTCTTATACAAACCTGCATCATATTCCACAGGAGTTGTAAGGCTCAGCAAACTATTCCAGAGCTTCAGGTGAGGCAGGAAGCCATAGCTCCCCCTTCAAGCTGCCCCACTGCAGAAGAACCCTAATCCCCAATAGTGGAAGACAGGTGAATTTGGGGAGTAGGGTTCTCACAGTCAGGGTACACTCTAGAGTTTCTGTGGTCTCTTGTCTATAAGGAGTGGGGATGGAGGGGGAAGTTTGCAAATACACTTTTTTGTTTTTGTTGTTGTTTTCTCACTGTGCCACACTTCACACTGTTCGATAACAATCCATTAAGCGTCTAGCTCTCCTGAGATGGAGGGCTTTTTAGACACGGAGATTA
This sequence comes from Acomys percivali, assembly GCA_907169655.1. Taxonomy (NCBI): domain Eukaryota; kingdom Metazoa; phylum Chordata; class Mammalia; order Rodentia; family Muridae; genus Acomys; species Acomys percivali. The sequence continues at coordinate 43,213,659 of OU015757.1, forward strand.
TTTTTGATTCATCTCAGTGATCTGGTGACTCACATAGTCTGGCGTGTTGTAAATGATTAGATCTTTCGTGATTGATGGGCAGGTTGAATCTTTCCACATTTTGTTTCTGCCACCCTAATATAAATGCTGAAAGCAAAGGCTTTCAAACATGTCCATAAAGATAAAAGAGTATCCTGGCTTAGTCTTCAAAAGCACCAGTCAAGAAAGCGTGATCATGCATAGAGGCAAGCTAGCTCTCTGCAACACCAGCTTGTCCCTGGAGGAATTGTAAATCTACCTGCTAAATGGGAACACTCTCACTATACATATGCATCACATGGATTGCAAAAGGCTTTGAATATGAGATGTACCTGACACGGGAACAATGAAAACCTGAGCTGAGTTCCAGCTTCTGGTTACTTGACAAGAGACACATTTTCTTTGCAGATTTCAAAGATGTTAAAAATGTTTAGTTAAGACTCCAGATGGCAGAATACATTAACTTTAAGCTTTAGAATTATTAATGTAGTTTGCAGCTATGCTGTCAGCTATTGTATTTTCTGATGTAAATGTGGTGCAAATAAGAAGAGAGAACATTTCTGTTACGTTTCACAATCCTCAACAGCCTAACAGAGAGATACCCTGGAGAGTCAGCTAGATTCCCTGACACATTAGAAACTTAAACTCAATAGAAGCAAGAACTGCAGAGAGAGATTTGATGGTCTTTTTAAAAATTCCATAGGCAAAAAGATTAACACACCACGCTAGTGTTATTTAGTGGTTTATACATTAAACCAACAAAGACATTTAGATATATTTGTGACATTGTAAAGGAAATGTTATGTTCTCGGGAGGAATTCTGTCATTTTAGAATAGTGAACAGGGACTTTAACAGTGTATCCTATGTTGTGTGTGTTTGCATATCTGCACCATGATCCCAAAATTTGCAGGCCAAACTGTGCCTCTAGAGAAAATTACCTGATGAAGATGGATATGCCATATTTTCTTCATTCAACATATATTGAGTGGCAAATAAAGAATTATCACTATAATAAATTTTCTACATGGAAAAATCTTCCAGAACAAGAAATCCCATAGAGAATATTGTGAGGAGCAGGGGGTGGGGGTGAGGGGAATGAGTACAGCAGCTGGAGGCATAAACAGTTAAGGAAATGTCAGTGTGATTGACTGCCAGACATATAACTTACAGATAGCTGAAGAAACACATACCAGGATGGTGACAGTACAACTGATTACACCACCTGGGACACTTTTCCTGATATAATAGTCAATGGAAGTAATGACAACCATCCTGCTCAGTCAAACGAAAGAGCCTGGACCTCAATTAGTTTCACATTCTAGTATACTTCTCAGAGTTTCTGTGACCTTCACCTCCAAAAACTAAAGACGCTCTTGGGCCTGGTATGGTAGTTCAGGCCTATAATCTCAACATGTGAAAGGCAGAAACAGAAGGGTCGTGAATTCAAGGCCGGCTGTGGCTGCATAGTGAGAGACCATGACTTTAAAGAAAAATTGGTATTCTTAAAAATTGATATTCTGGGTGGTAGAAAAGGGGGCTCAAGACAAAGAGAAAAGTCTTCAAACATGAATTATACAGTCATTAAAGTTTACTATAGTGCAAAAACAAAAAAACCTAGAGCAATGTAGGCATAAGGTTATTACATAGTTTAACTTCTGATTTTTTGTAAACTCTGCTCCCCAATTGTCCCCCGGATATATCAATAAAGTAGTTTACAGCCAATCAAGGAGCAGGGTAGAGAACAGGGCTGGACTTTCTGCCAGACAGAGGAGGAAGCAGGAGACTCAGCCTGGGAGTGGAGGGAAGTCCAAGGAAGATCAGGAGGGAGGAGGGGGAGCCCATAGAGCTGCAGAGTGCCAGTATCACAGCGATGTTTGCTGGGAGCGAGACAAAACAACATAGAGAATTAAGAATAGGCAGAAACTGCTCAAGATTGTGTTGTGAAGCTTATTTTTAAACAAATATTAAAGAGTCTCAGTTATTTGTGTGTTGGCCGGGTTAAGGAATAAGCTAAGAGAAACAAACACTATTTTATAAAAATAATTTCGAAGCCGGGCGTGGTGGCGCACGCCTTTAATCCCAGCACTCGGGAGGCAGAGGCAGGCGGATCGCTGTGAGTTCGAGGCCAGCCTGGTCTACAGAGTGAGTCCAGGACAGTCAAGGCTACACAGAGAAACCTTGTCTCGAAAAACCAAAAAAAAATAATTTCAACAGAGCAGCAGTTCTTAAGCTGTGGGTCACAAGCCCTTTAGAGGCTGACCAAGCCTTTCATAGGGGCGTCAGATATTTACATTACAACTCCTAACAGTAGCAAAATTACAGCTATGAAATAGCAACAGAAATAATTTTATGGTTGAGGGGTCACCACAGCATGAGGATCTGTATCAAAGGGTCGCAGTGTTAGGAAGGTTGAGAACCACTGCTCTGGAGAATATTAGCTGGCATGGAAGTAAGCTGCCCTTCATGTGTAAAGGCGCAAACAGCATCTGCTTCCCCTCTCTCTACCCTTGCTATCATTCTAGAAAATATCATATGGCCATATTAAGAGAGCCTAATGTTATTTTCATGTGTATTCTTGTGCTCCTTAGTACCATACACATTGAATAGATAATACAAGGTTATTTGGTTTCAGAGCAATTCATTTCATCTTATTTCTAATCCTCTGCTATCTAAGACTTAAAAACAAAACAAAACAAAAAACAAAAACAAAAACTACTGGGGAGAGTCAGCTAGATTCTCTGACACATTAGAAACTTAAAACAAAAACAAATGGGATTTTCTTTGTAACTAGATCTAGAGTTAAATGTTGCATTATAAATATAGCTAAAGAATGCCTATTTTCCATTTTCGTATGAGAAATCATTCAAAAGCAGAAAAAAAGGAGAGGTAGTTAAAAGCGAAGCTAAAATCTTGGCAGAACCAGAACTATATGGCCCAGATTATACCAAGTATATGAGCTACTGAAAAGGAACCAGGGCCGAGTGAAAATGAGTGGGAGACGGGCAGAGGAGATGCTGTGGAAAGCGGTCTGTACAGTCTAGCTTTATGTCAATTTGACATAAGCCATAATCATCTGAGAGGAGGGAACCTTAACTGAGAAACTATCTGCATAAGATCAGGCTATAGGCAAGCCGGGGGTGATTGATAGGGGTTAGGGGAATCCAAATGTGGGTGGGGCCATCCCTGAGCTGGTGGTTCTGGGTTCTCTATAAGAGAGCAGGTCATGCGAGCTATAGAGAACAAGCCGGCAGGCAGTATCCCCTGTGGCTTCTGCATCAGCTCCTGCCTCCAGGATCCTGCCCTGTTTGAGTTCCTGTCTTGACTTCCTTCAATAATGGATAACAATGTGGAAGTATAAGCCAAACAAACCCTTTCCTCCAGAACCCTTTTGGTTTTTTGTCATAGTGTTTCATCATAGTGATAGTAACCCTGACCTAGACAAGGTCTCAGTGATGATGTGAGGACTAATAGATGGGAAGCCGCAGAGTAGTGACTGGACCAGACCACACTTCCTATGGTTGTGCCCATGGACTCTTGTGATGTGAACATTGAAAAATGCTAGGTAGAAGACACTTAAATTTTGTCTCACATACTACTAATTCTGAAGAGCTGAACATCCAGGTCAATTTTTAAACGAGAGCCTGTGGGAAGCTCAGAATAGCCTTTGAGTCAACCCTGCCCTCAGTGTTTTCCAATACTACTCTTCAGCATGGGTGACAGGGCCAGTATCTTACAGACATCAGTGTTAACGGATACAAGCCTATCCCAGAGTCTGCTTATGGGACACTTACAAAATAGTCTTCTACATGTGACATACACTGTGCTCACTAGTACAATTTCTCTTTCATTCCTGGGACTACAGAAGATCAGAATCCCAGGGCCTTTGGTGGGGACTGCAGAGACATTTAACTGGTTACAGCATGAAACTCAGAGACCGCTGAATGCACGACCATGGAAGGGATTGCTATGTCACCCACTCCAAGGCTCAGATTGTATCATGAAGATGGGGTGGAAAAGATGTAAGAGCCAAACAAAGGAGTGGAGTGAGCAAGACCTTGTCTTTGGGATGTAGCATCACTGTTGCCCTCTTGAGGTCACAACAGCTGTGATACAGGAATAAGATCTGTGTAAGAGGGACCTGTCAACATCCTTCATGGCAGAGGAAAAAGGGCCTTGAGCTCCCCACTCCCAGGACCTATACCAAGATCATGGTAATGGAGCAGGGCCGGGGAGAGGGGTGCCCAAGAGGCTCCACCCCTCCCTGAGCACCAATGGGCACTTAAAGCTACTGTAAATAATCTTTCAACCAGGACCCTGTAGGCAATGCTAATCAAACTCACTGGGTCAGCAAAATAAGCAATAAAGACATGGAAGTAGAAGAGGGACTGGGTGGGAAAAGGAAGAGGAAAAGAATCAACAGGAGTGAGGGTGGGATAGGATAGTGTGGTGAGGGAAGATACGGCAGAAATACATGGCATGCATCTATGGAAATGCCACAGTAAAACCTGTTATTATGCATAATCTGTATACATAATAAAAAGAAATTAACTAAAATGATGCCCAAGCCCCTGCACCAGACCAGATCTGGCCAATAACTATGAGCAGGAATTACATGGTTGAAGGGCTAAGCTGAAAGTGGAGGATTTCTTGTTATGACACAAGATGAGGTTGGCATCACAGGGGTGGGGGTGGGGGTAGGGCGGGCGGGGAGGCTGAAAAGGAGAGGGAGGAGGGAAATGCCTGCCTTACAACTGGAGCCACTGTCAAGATAATAGCATCAATCCATTCAAGCAGGGGCCTTGAATGACCCATTTTCAATTAGCATCTCAATAGCACTTAAATTTCAACATGCATTTTGGAGGAGACATTTAAACCCGGTAAGGAACTGGCCTCAGAGGGAGCAGTGGTTCACTGCCCCTCCCAGCAAACACAAAGGCTATTATGACATCAGGAAATAAATGTTCATAAGCCACTGTGGTGGGGGAGGTGTTTGTTACCACATATTTACTCAGACTTATAGAAATCTGAAGCAGAAGTGGGGAGAAACAGTGTCACAAAAATCTAAAGCAGAAAGCACTGACATAAGCCGCACAAGATGAGAAACTAGGATGTTCAAGTTATTTGTTAGTCACAGGAAGAAGAAAGTCAGACCACGTGCCCGTGAGGCCAGAAAAGGGAGCAGAAAGGTAGGTGGTTTATAAATTACAGCCAACCATTTCTGCCATTTTCAAAAGAGAATGAGTTGAATATAGAAAGTCACCAGGCTGCCTAACAGAGGGGGGAAAGAGAAATGACATACCACAGTAGTTGAAGTCTTCAGATATTTGTTCTCTGGGTTTAGAACCAACCACCCTCCAGAGCTGGAAGCAGGAGAGAAAGTAGTGCATAACGATTGCATTGGAGACTGTAGCCTATGATTAGAATGCGGGTTCCTTTCTTGGTCAAGTGTAAGCTTGCACCGCACATGGGCAGAAACTGAAAGCACTCTCTGATGACCTCCCTAAAGAGCTTCAATTCAAGTACATTTCCTAACATTGAAGAAGCCATATTTGAAACTATGTTATGTTTTCTAGCTACCGAACAACAGGTGGTGAAACTAGAATTAATTAATAGCTCAAAAGATCTGGAGATAAGCAGCTTATCAACTTAAGTCAAAGATCATTACAACCTTAAATTGTCAATGCAGACAGTAAAAACACCACTCTTTGCTAAGTACCCATAATTCAAGCACTTGACAGGAAGGTCAGAAACTCAAGATCAACCTTGTCTACATAGTGAGTTCAAGGACAGTTTAAGTTACATGAGACCTTATTAAACAAAACAACAAAAGCCACTTACACAAATACATGTGATTTACCCAGAGAAAATGTCAAAGCTTTACATATGTAAGTACTAGCATCACTAACTATGAAGGGGGAAATTTTTAAATAAAACATCAAATAACAACAGAACCAAGAAGTAAATTAGTTTCTCAGAGGACTTCGGGACAGATATGGGACTTGCAGCCAGACCCTGGGCCGAGCGCTGATACACCAACCAAGGACAATGCAGGCAGAGTACTTAGACCTCCTGTTCAGATGTAGCTGATGCTCCATGTGTGTGGGGAGGAGGGAGAGGGAGGACTGCCTCTGACATGAACTCTGGTGCCTGTGATTTGATCACTGCCCTTGGCAGGGCAATCTTGCAGGCATACAGAGGAAGGGGATGCAGACTACCTTGTTGAGACCTGATAGACTGTGATCAGATGATGGGGGAGGAGCCTCCCCGGCCCCACCCCCACCCCTTTCCGGCCTGACTAGGGGAGGGGAATAAGATGGAAGAGGAGTGAGGGTGGGAATTGGAGGAATGAGGAAGGGATAACAATCGAGATGTAATATGAATAAATTATAATAAATAAATACATTAAAAACAGGGAAAAAAAAAGAAATAAATTACTAAGTAAAACACAAAAGTCACTATTTGTTGAGTCAAGGAAAAGCAGGGAGTTTGGATTCATACAGTATCCATACTATAGAATGGTAGCAAACAGAAAAAAGAAACAAGCCTTGGAAACAGTATACTAAGTCACAAAAAATCCAGTTTTGTCACATGTATCAGTTCTGCAGCTCCCTTTCTATGAAGTGAAAGGCAACTGTATAAAGACAGAAAATAGCTTAGTGCTTGCTGGGGCTTGGGTGTGAGGGCTGGGGCATGTTTGGAAGGAAAGTCTGAGGGGCGAAGAGGTTAAATGGGGGAGAGCATTAGTTATTTTTCTCTTGCTGCAGTTAAGCACCATGACCAATTTCTTGTCTCTGATAGGCATGTACTCTGATCCTTTTGGAGCCACACGCCACAATAAATTCTCCTATCTGTAAGTTGTCTTGGTCATGGTGGCAGACATGCAACCGTGAATACAGTAAACTCAATGAATTTTGTATTCTAAAGGATTAATCTGTGTAAAATGAGACTTATAACAATATATCATTTCAGGAGATGGGATACAGCTCAGATGGTAAAGTGCTTGTTTGCCTGATATGCACAAGGCTTTGAGTTCAATCCACACACTGCATAAAACTGTATGTGGGATGTATGTCTATAATCCCAGTGCTTAGGAGATGGAGGCAAGAGGATCAGACGTGCAAGATCATCCTCAGCTATGCAAGGAGTTTAAGGCCAGTCCATATATATGTACATGTATGTATGTATATGTGTGTGAAATGTATGTATGCATGCATACATGTATGTATATGTGTGTATGTGTGCATAGAAATAGACATCTTAAAGCCTACATTTCCAAAATTCTGTGCATATATATTTAAAACTAAGTGCCATACAGAACTTGCAAAGAAAAAAATTATCAAAATTTCTCCTAGTGTAAACAAAAAGCCACAATAGATGATTACTAAGGCCAAAACAGAGAAAGTTTTCAAGTAGCAAATACTTATCCTTCAGAACATTATCAGTCCCAGATGGTTTCATAGGGGGAAGACACTTCAAATCTGTGCCTGACACATGACAGGACATTTGACATGCTGTGTCCAGTCTATTTGTGGAACAGCACTGGCAAGTGCAGAAGCAGTGAGGGTGGGTGTCTTCAGTAGAGTTTCTATTGCACCGATGAAACCACAGTCAAACATATCAGGAGGAAAGTTTATATTTTTAAGATGTATTTATATATTATTTATACAGTATTCTGCCTGCATGTCTGCCTACACACCAGAAGAGGGCATCAGATCTCATAGATGATTATGAGCCACCATTTGGTTGCTGGGAATTGAACTCAAGACCATTGGAAGAGCAGCCAGTGCTCTTAACCTCTGAGCCTTCTCTCCAGCCTGCATCCTGCTTTCTTACAGAACCACCACCTCACATGTGTCACATGTGGCGACATCAACAATGGGCTGGGCCCTCCCCATCCATCACTAATTAAATGCCCCCCAATAGCCAGATCTTATGGAGGCATTTTCTCAATGGAGGTTTCCTCCTTTCAGATAACTCTAGTGATGTCTAGGTGACATAAAACTACCCAGCACAATGGGCCAGTTAATGAACCTGAATTCACCATCTTGACTTTGACATTAGTATATCTCAACAAAACGTAGCTCCCAGAACACTTCTGTTTCTTAAAGGAGTGCTTAATATACAAAGAAAAATGCCAATTTCAAGAGTGGAGTTACCAGTATAGACTAATATTTTTTGGATTCAGCTGGCTATGTAGCAGAGAATAACCTTGAACTTTTGACCCTCCTTCCCTCACCTCCCAAGTTCTGGCATGTGACACTACACCAAATTTTATTTCTTGTTGAATATCAAATCCAGAGCTTTGTGCATGCTAGGCAAGCATTCTATCAACTAAGCTACACCCCAGACTATCTTTTTTTCTTTTTAATGTTTAGTGTGTGAGTGTGCCTGTGTGCACATTCATATGTGACCCATGCTTGAGTTGTGCACATGTGCACAGAGGCTAGAAAAGATCATCAGCTGTCTTCTTTTGTTATCTTTCATCTTTTCCTTTGAGATGAAGCCTTTCCCTAAAGGCAATACTACTGCTTTCTCAGCTAAGCTGGAAACCTGCAATCCCCAGAGATCCTCCAGTCTCCATCCCAGTCAAAGATGAGTTCACAGCTTGCATAGGATGCTTAGCTTTCTGTATGAGTACTGGGATCCAAACTCTGCATCTCACAGTTATGCAGCAAGCACTCATAACCACTGAGCCATCTCTTCAGTTCCTAATTAATTATGCTTTTGTTTATTTTACTTATTGTATGCATACATATGTGCATGGACAACCTTGAGGAATCAGTTGTCACACTCCATCCAGTACATAGGTTCCTGGGATTGAGTTTAGGTCGTCAGGCTTGGCAAAAAAAAGCACTACTTTCTCAGCCACCCAGTAGGTCCCCGAAATTTTAGACTAATTCACTTAACAGCTTTCTTGAGAGCTTGTTGAAAGGCCATGATATCTTACCTTCTAGGAGAAACCCTGCAATGGCCCATCGGCTGTTTTATGACATGCATCCCTACCCTACAAGGAGACCAGGGGCCATGGAGATGTAAAAGATTTTTCTACAACAAGGAGAGGGGAACCGCATAGTCATGACTGAATAAATTACTGGATTGATTAACAATGCCATTCTTCTCTCTTCTCACTGCGAATGGCCACAAGCAACCTAGTTAGCCTCGATGTGAAAAACATAGATACGCACTAGCGATCCTGCCTCCACCCATTGGGCTGTAGGTCCAGGCACATGAGGCGTCACATAGATGGATAACATTAAGATGCCATAGCCATCCCTAGGACCAAGAGTCCTGAGTCTTACAAAATCAGGTACAGCTCAAGATGCTTTCTGTTTCCACTAAGAGAAATTTTACACCTATTTCTGAATATTGGAGAAGTAACCCTGGCCTATGTTGGGAGCTAGCATTCCATACGTTACTTCTTCTCTAGATGGTAGGGCCAAGATGATGCTCTCTGAGAAACTTTACCTTGTCTACCAGCCCTAAGACACATGCTTCTCCTCAGTGCTCCCAATGGGGCAGGAGAGGAGGCCTATGGAGAGAGAGGTAGTGAGACTAATATGTGAAAAAAAAGTCAACTGGCGTAGATAGAAAGCCTTCCCTCCTGGGCTGTAAAATTGCAGATTACGGAGTAGAGAAGCCCTCCCCCACACACACACACACACACAAACAGAAGGCAGGCGCTATGAAAATGACTTATAAAGCACCAAAACTCACGAGGCCCTGGACCCTTGAGCATCTGTCTTCCCAGCTTCCACCCTCAAGAGAACCGTTTCCCTTTCTCAATAAACCATTTCTATTGTTATCTGTGTGTCTCTGTTCCAATTCATTGTTCTGAGTCACAGAACCTAGGAATCTCAGTGGGTGGGGTCTGGGCTTTGATCCATGCCTCATAACCAGGATACCCTGCTTATTTTAGTCTTAACTGTAGGAAAGGCCATCGGTTCTGCAATCAGTCACTTAGCCCTCCCCACTGCTGTCTCACTTCCCCCTAAAGGGTCTGCCTTGCCAGGCCACCATGGAATAGGATGCACTCAGTCCTGATGTGATTTGATGTCCCAAGGAGGGGTAGGTGTGGGGGGGGGAGGGGCTCCCTTTTCCTGAGGGGTAGGGGAGGAGGGAAAGGGGGAGTAAGGAGGAAGGTGGGCCTGGGAGGAGAGGAAGGAGGGGCCACAATTGGGATGTAAAGTTAATTAATTAAAACAAGAAAAATAAAATAAAACTGAAAAAAGTGACACCCACAAAAAGCCCTTCATCTGAGGGGACCATAGTTGAGGAAAAGTTTGAATTTTCGAGTTCATATAACACTTCTTGCTTCTGGGTGAGCAATTTGAAGTTTTCCTAAATGTTTAAAAGTTGTTTCAATTTGCTTGGTTTTGGTGTTGGTCTTTCACTTTGTTATGTTGGGGGAGGTGAAAGAGTGTTATATTTTAGGGTAGGGGATTGTGTCCCTCCCTCCCTCCCTCCCTCCCTCCCTCTCTCCTTTCCTTCTTTCCAATCTTCTTTCAGATAAGGCCTTGCTGTGTAGCCCAGGCTGGCCCTGACCTCTCAGGACTTTTGATTCAGAGTGCTAGGATCCCTGCTTGCACCACTACATCTGAGAAAATTGTGACAAGTTATTCATGCTTACATTTTAATCTCAAAATAATCTTACCAATAACTTCTATGTAAATAGACTAAATTATTTGTGCTAAAATTTAGAGAGCAGTAAATAGTGTTATATTAATTCTTCCATTTTATTGAAGGTTTAACAATCTGGTTAGAGATTTAACATCTTACCAAAGAAGCATATTGCATTCCTGCCAATTAATTATCTTTGTTAATGCACAAACTATTAAATCACAAAAGAAAATATAAAGCATGACTAATAACAATTAAAACATAATCGTATTTCAAAATGAAATGAAAGAAACCGAGCAAAGGAAGATTAATGCCTATCAAAGACAATATAACAATATTTAATTTTTTTCAAAGCATCAGAAAAATGTTCCTACCTAATCTATGTACACGATTTCTTTTTCTGCTCACTACGTCTAACTTAATTTTTTGTTTTGTTTTAACCAATACTTAGGAGGTGCAGTTTTAGCAGGAGAGGAGAATTTTAAAGTAAAATAAACTGAGCCGGGCGTGGTGGCGCACGCCTGTAATCCCAGCACTCGGGAGGCAGAGGCAGGTGGATCGCTGTGAGTTCGAGGCCAGCCTGGTCTACAAAGTGAGTCCAGGACAGCCAAGGCTAACACAGAAAGACCTTGTCTCAAAAAACCAAAAAATAAAAAATAAAAAAAAAAATAAACTAAAAAATGTGTGTGTGTGTGTGTGTGTGTGTGTGTGTGTGTGTGTGTGTGTGGAAATCTCAGAATATTAATGTGTTTTGTTCTAAACATTTGCTATAAAGCTGAATGCATGGAATATGGGATCTTTCTCCAGGACAATAGCTGTCTCTGGGATCTCAAGTCCATCACATTTTCTTTCTCCTATGTACATGTCTCAATGGCAACTGGAGAGGTACCAAGTTTCAATTTGATGACCCCAAACAGACATTTGGCCTGGGGGCGTACAACTGACTTGGGATTTTACAATTGGAGGTGAAAATACCTTAAAGCCAGACTTTCTATTTGAGACAGAAATGTAACTTATCCATTTCTACAGCGACAGTCATGTTTCCCCTACTCTTCCATGAGAAGATGAAGAGCAGGTGCCGAGAGTAGAGGAATGAGTGAGGAACCAGTGCCCCTTGCCCCATTGTTCCTAAGATCCAGTAGCCAACCCTACTGGATGCCATGTGTTACTCCATTTGCCTTGCTTAAGCTAGTAAAAGCTATCTGCCATTTATAACCAAAAGGGATCTGATTGATGAACATGAGAAATGGTGTCAAGGATGGGGGACTTGCAGAGATATTTGCTTAACTACCTCCAGTGCTGTTTAAAGAACACATGAAGATCTGGGCCTGGAGTAGTAGTATATGCCTTTAGTCTCAGCACTTTGGAGACAGAGATAGGCAGATCTCTATGGTCAAATCCAGCCTTGTCTGCAGAGTGAGTTTCAAGACAGCCAGAGCTCCACAGTGAGAATATGTCTCAAAAGTCTGAGCCTGGACTTGTGTGTGTGTGTGTGTGTGTGTGTGTGTGTGTGTGTGTGTGTGTGTGTGTGTGTGTCCACAGCCTAAACCTCGGTATCAAACTATCACTAAGCTCCACTTTCTTCTCGCCCCTTCCTCTCCCCTAATACCTTCCTCTAGAACAGTGGTTCTCAACCTTCCTAATGCTGTGACCCTTTAATACGGTCCCTCATGCTGTGGTGACCCCCCCCAAGCATAAAATTATTCCACTGCTACTTCATAATTGTGATTTTGCTACTGGTATGAATTGCAATGTAAGTATCTGAGATGCAACCCTGGTGAAAGGGTCACTTGACCCCAAAGGGATCATGACCCACAGATTGAGAACCACTGGTCTAGGAGCTCACCAGGGTAAGAAGCAGCAAAGTCTAATGAAGTCAGACTCAAGATTCTGAAAGATTACATCCCCATGGTGATGAGGATCCCTCGTCATCTCAACTAGGACAACGTAAGGATGGGGAGTTGTCTGGAGGCAGAGGTCTCTCTACATAACAATATCTTTCTAATTTCAAGCTTGCCATTTGGAAAATGGCAAAATGCCTGTACTCTGCCTCTCAAGGGCCTGAGATTTTTTTACCCCCTTACGACACAATCTTTGACAAGAACAACTCAAGTAGGAGGGAGCACGTGTTCTGCTCACAGTTTCAGAGGCTCCAGTCTGTGGTTGCTTGACCCAAGTGCTGAGGCAAGACACTCTGACAGGAAAAGGCCCTGGGTGAGGGGGCTTCTTCACCTCATTGCAGACAGGAAACAAAGGAGGAGACAGGAGAGGACAGGAACAAGATATCCCCCAAGGCCAGCCATCAGGGACCTACTTCCCCCAGGTAAGTCTCACTTGGAATGCCAGAAACTTCCCCCAAAAGCACCGGGTGCTACGGATCAAGTGTTTAAGCCAAGATCCTGAAGGCTGGTGCAGACAATTTCACACTCAAACCATAGCACTCTTTCCTGCAAAACTGTTATCTTTACAAATGCCAGCTAAACAAAAAAGACTTCCATGCAGGTGGTACCATGAAAACGCCATAAGCATTAGGTTTTTCAAGATAGCATTTGACTAGAATTCCATCAAAGAGAACAGCACTGGTGAGGGGCGATAGGAGCCCCAGGGTGAAGAAGGCAAAGCCTCTTGAATTTCATTTTAAAAAGAAAAAAGAAAGCGCTTCATTCCCCCAAAAACTACTTCATTCAAAAAGCAATAGGAGGCAGCAGCGTGAGTATATTGAGGAATGAAAACATGGACTAGATTTAAAATAACTGTGGCGTAGGAGCTACTGTCACAGCACACAGACACGAATGGAAGGGTGGCTAAACCAAATGAATGTGCATCATGATTCCTACCCAGCAAAAAAACCCAGCAATTAAAAAGATATTTTTAAAGATTCGTAATAAGCCATTTAGAGTGAGTCGGATTCTGAAAAAGGGAAAGTATTATGAATACATTCTGATCACTTAGAGAATGAGTGCTTCACAGGAAAAGCTCTGGAGAATGCTGTCAATTGTTAACGGGACGTTGACTCTATTCTCACTGTAAAATCAATCCATATCCTGTATGGAAGATGTAGACGTAGCAAAGGAAAAAAGAGGAGGCTAGTCTGCAACGCTAATTTTGTTGTGGTACATACCAATGTCCTCCTGATGAAGAGTCCTATGCATTTTAAATAACAAGGCTCTAAAGCATGCTTGTTTTGTTTAATTAGTATACATGTGTTATAAAAGATAGTAGATTTTTATCATGACATTTCCATCCACGGATGTCACGTACTTTAGTCATATTGTACCCCATCTTTCTCTGGACATTCCTTCCCTTCCCACTGACCTCCTTCCTGTTTCCAAATTATCTCCCCTTTCTGCTTTCAAATTCTTTATTATTATTATTATTATTATTATTATTATTATTATTATTATTATTATTATTATTAAGACCATTCCAGAAATTTGAGAAAAATGTAAAATGTTTTTTGAGTCTAGCTTATTTCACATGACATCATGACATCTCCAGTTCTACCCAAATGTTAAAATTTTAAAACTTTCTTAGAATGACTTGGTATTGCCAGGCACTAGTCCTCATACATTGCTGGGTTCCTTTTAGAATAACTTCCACTCTAATAAACCGGAGGCCTCCACATCTGTCCTGGGATGGGTTAGGAGGCCTCCGCATCTGCCTTGGGATGGGTTATGGTTGTTTCCACAGAAATATGACAAACAAGCATTGCTACTGAGAAAATAAATGAAGCTTTTTGGTCCTGAGTATGATGCTTAAAAGCCAGCATTGTTGAGAAATAAGAACTAATTTTTTAAAAACTTTATAATTTGCCTTCCAAAGACAAACACTCCAGAAACTGAATGAGATGTAGGCCAAGAGGAGGGAGCTATCCTGGGTGTTACAACTTTTAAAAGAACAGTCTCCCACAGTCTTGTATTTTTTGTCCAGGTAGTCCCTAGCTGCTGGAGAAGTTGTAGGAACTTTAGGTGAGGCAGAGGTGGAGGAAGTAGATCATTGTATGTGTGGTGGGAGTGGGCTTCATCAAATGTGCCCAAACCGTGTCTCAAGCTCAAGTCTGCAGCCACCATCTCCATCATGGCAAACTGTACACTATGAACCATGGACCAAAATAAACTCTCCTTTCTTCAATTTACTTCTGACGCACATTTAGTGACCATGATGATAAATGCTAACAGAACAGAGCATATGCAGTCCACTTAGGTGGAACCTGGGTTGTCAGTGAGCTGCAGACCACCGTGCTGAGGAATGATGTAGCCCACGTGTGGCTATGGAGTGATACGTCTAATCCAGGGCTGGAAAGAATGAGCCTGGCTCAGGTAGCTGCTGCAGAACCAACTGGAGCCAAGTTGGGAATAAGTCTGCAAGCACACATACCACGTCTTCAAAAAAGGATAAGTTCACCAGCAGCAGGCAGAGGAGTGGGAGGAGAATGAGGAGAGCGGGGGACAAGGAAGTTGCCACGCTTCTGGAAGGCAAACCCACCTCCACTACTGGCTGCCACACAGCCCTGTTTCCTTGATACATACAAGAGGAACTGGAGGAAGGAGAATGTGGAGGAAGGAAACCTGGAAAGAGTGGGTTCTGTTCCGAAGTTGACGGTTTTAATCTAAAACAAGTCGTTTAAAGTTAGAGAGGGGGAGATAAGCTTTAATTGGCCTGTTGAGATTCATCTGAAGTAGGCAACAGTTAAAAAGTCATGAGGATCAGTTGTAGGAAATAAATTTTATTATATGCATATGGATCGTATGCAAATTTTTACTCTTTTTTTTTTTTTTTTAAACACAGTCATCTCTATATGTAGCCCAGAGAAACTGTGAACTCAAAGCAATCTCCCTGCCTCAGAATGCCAGGTGCTAGGACTGCAGGCGTGGGCCACCAAACCCACCAGTATGCAAATGTTGGATTTCGCTTCCCACTAGATAGTAAATATATTTCCATGTCCTCAGTCTACTTTACAATATAATAAATGCACGTGTGACATTATAATTTGAACATTTGTCACACACATTATATTTATTTCTACTCTAATATGCGGTACTGTACCCATACAATTCAGGCAGGATACAAGGTTTACCTTCAGTACTTTGAAAGTGCTAGTTCAGGATGTTTAGGATAAATAAGCTATACAAATTAATTGTTAGTTGATCAAATCATGGCCATGTTAATTACTAGTCTATTTCTATCACAAGAATATAGGTTTAACAAATAAATAAGATTCTACGGATATATAAGGTAAAATAGTTAGATAAGGTCTTCAAAAACCTCAGAGACTTACAGAATATGGCATTTAAAGATATTTTTATTAGTTTAAAGATTCGTTGACAATAAGACAAGTTAACTCCTGGCAATACCCAGCCTACCTCAAAGAAGATGATGAGCATCAATGAACCTCCTTATGGAGATGGCTTCAAATGTGGCAAACAAGCCACCATAGAAAATATCCTCATTTCTGCCACTGACAGAATTCTGTCTAAATATGGGCAAGCTTGGATACAGGAAGAGTCTCAGGCCAAACTCTACTGAGACAGGGTAAGCAAGTCTTCAATAGTTCCTGCCTCACAAATATGTCTGTCAGATATATTGGGCCAGAAGGCTGAAGATGATGTTCCAACATTATAGAGAGTTATGGATGACTGTTCAGGCAGCAAACTGTCTCTGTCGTTCTTATCACTTTGGAAGCTGCTAACCTGCACTTCCTGTCTTCTCAGGTAACTAATTTTATTCCTTCTCAAGTTTCTGATGGAGTTGAAGACTAGATAGTTTAGTTTTACAATTAGGCTTAGTTGTTTATGGGTTAAGATGTTTTTAGGTCTAGCTAGATGTTTTAAGTTGATAGAAATGAGATATGATAGATATTTATTTACATTCAGAATTTTAGACTCACCAAGATAGGAAAAGTGTTTTCTTCAACATTGCCAAATACAAACAGCCAAAACCACTAGGATTGTAACATTTATATAATTCCTGATTGTTTCACGGTTCTTCCTGCTTATGCAGTTTAATATATATATTAATAATACATATATATTATATATTATTATATAATATATATATTAATAATATATATATATAATTAAGCCATAAAAAATATTTTGAGCATTTGTAAGAAATAAAAATAGTTCCTTGCAGTTTAAGTGCCTGTCCCGACCTTAACTCGAAAATCCCCTTAGCATCCACCAGTCCCTGATGACGTGTCATGTATTGCAACTGAGATTTGCACAAGTCCATCCCCCACTTGTTAATTTTCCTCCATTGCATTACTTACTGTTCTATGTGACCAAAGACTTGACAAAAAAGCAACTTAAAGCAGGAAGCATTTATTTTAGCATCTTCCATGAAGCGATACAGTTCAGCGTGGTGGAGAAGGCATGGCCACAAGAGCTGAGACACTTAGTCATACATCACCAACCAAAAGACAGCTAAAGGATGCCAGCTTTTCACTCACTCCAGTACCCCAGCCCATGGAATGGTGTGGCTCAGAGTCAGGGTCTGTCCTCCCCACTTAGCTAAGCTTCTCTGGAAAAGCCATCACAGACTTGCTTAGTCTAAAACATTCTTTGTAGCTGATCCTAGATCTAATTGTGATTAAATGATTAATCGTCATGGAAGTCTGGTGTGTTATGTTCTTCCAGATTCATGCACACAGGAAGCGACCAACATTTCAATCTTATCCTGCTGAACTGGGTTAGCTATGAAAATCAACTCTAGTTCTGTTAAGGATTCATGATATATTATACATCTTACCTCGGGTTCTTATGAAAATGTATGATTCCAGAGTCAATATTAAAATAATAAACAGGACATATTTATTGAAAATATCTCTTGAGGTTCTGCATCTACGTTAAAGTTGAAGGCATGATGGAAGAGGAAGCCTTTGTGAACTTCAGTGACATACAAGCTAGAGCACATGGTTAAGAAGTGCTTTTTATCTTAGTGTGGGCTAAGAAGGGCTTTTTATCTTAGTGTGAGATGCAGGGGGACACTATCGGTCAGCAGAGCTTTATCTAACTCTAGTTTGGCCCTCAGTGATGTGAAGATTCTAAATACTTAGAGGGTCATCACCCACAAAAATCACTGATTAAACACAAAAAGGGTGACACATCAAATTAATCTAGGCACTCTGTTTTCTATGCAAGCATACAAAGATAGCCCAGTCCTTGGAATAGGGTGAGCCTTAAATGTGCATGCCTTCCCTGCTAAGATAACAGCAATGCAAATGTCTCAGAGTCTCACAGAAATAAGAATTTCCCCTTTACCTGTAGTTATTATCCATGCCCAAATTAGCTTTTGTAAAAATCTTTTTTTTAAAAAAAAAAATGAAGTTCCCTGCCCTCAGTGTCTGCATTTAACTTCTCTTTTCCCTTTTATTTTTTGTGTTATTATGGGATAGGGGAGTGGCATGGGGAAAGTATAAAACTCAAAGTCTTTAATCTGTGGCTTAGGCGAGAAAGAAAAAAGATTAAAACTACAAATTTGTAAAAATTAATCTGAGTCCTTAAAATTAGATATTGCCATGGAGACCAGAGCAGGATCTGTCTCCATGGAGATCTGGATGATTTTTTTTTCTTTATTATCATTTTTTACCAGATGCCAGCTTGGCCAAGGAACAAATGAAAATGAATGAATGATGAATGAATGAATGAATGAATGAAGTCAATGAGTAAACAAATTCTTCTCACATGAGAAAATTTATTAAAGTAAGTATAATTTGTTCTGTTCCTTATTATTCCAATGAGTGGGAAGATATCCCAGGAGATAATTTTCTCTTACCTTATTCAAAATTTCTAATTGAAACATCTTATAATATAGTTCCATAAATGCTACAGAAAGGAGTGAACAAAGATGACTTTGAGAAAAGGTATTTCTGATGCAAAAGGAGCAGGTCATGATGAGAGAGATAGGCTCTATTTCGTTACCACTCTAGCTTTGAGGCAGAGATAGGTCTTAGACGATGTCATAGATTAATGGAGCAGCGATACCCCTTACCTTCCATCCTTTATCATGTCTACCATGCATATCTCTATTTCAATAATGTGCAGTGAGGTCAAACAGACTTCTATTACATGCCAGACAGAGAGGAGGAAAACCACAATGAAGAGTAAACTAGGATTTCTCCTAGCTACACACTGCATTTGTACCTGCAAGCATATAAGGTCCCAAGATGAAATACTCAGTTGGAGCGGTCACCAAAATAGTAAGCATAGTAAGCATAGGACCTTAGATATTTGCCAATAGAATTGGAAAATCACCAATAGATATAACTTAAGAAAAGTGTAACTGTGTCACAAAATAAGGCAATCAAAAGCTAACAATCATGGGCTGGCTGGCACTGCTCATAGTGTACACATTCAACTGTATGCTGCCTTGTTCGCATAGATATTGACTGGTTGATTTTGTGAAAAGGCAGCAAGGAATCGCCAGCTTCCAGCAATGCTACTGTTTCTAAATGTGTACAGCAGATTGTCATTAGTGCATGTTCTACAGAGCTATCACAGACACTCATGAACACTAAAGCGATCTCTCCCAGGGGAAACAGGCTTAGGTTCCTGTGACCCCTGGCCACATTGTCATGAATCAATCAATGTGCTTCTGTTTGTTTGTTTATTTATTTATTTATTTATTTATGCCATTAAGGATGGAAGCTAGGCCCTCCCACTCACCAGACAAGCAGTCCCCTACTGCACTACACCCCCAGCCCACATGTGCTCCTGTCTAAAGACATCTTATTTGATATATGTGGGTATTTCATCAACACTGGACACTGACAACACTAGACCTCACACCTCAACAAAATCTGTCTAATGCATGTTTCCCTCATAAGATGTATCTATACAACCTTCTCACGCTGAGAGACATCAGGCAATACTTCCTCATGGTGCCTGTGGGCATGCGAACAATAGCAGTAACAAAGAGCACAGAAATGCAAAAGAGAAAATATAGCATGAAGCAGACCACAAAAATGATATCTACGAGAGGAAGAAGAAAAAGAAGGCAGCGTTTTGCCTTATTAGATAGACCATGCACATTGGGGAAAAAACACTAAACCCTTTGTCCCCTCTCTGCACATCTGTATGTGCTGGGGGAAATGTCTCAAGAACTGATTCTGGTTTGTAAGTAGTCATCACCAAGTAGGTGACTTTACACAAGAAATCCATAACAAGAGTCAACTGTGTATTTACCACTTGATGTGAACTTTTTCTAATTCTTGTGTTGTTAATATCCTGTTCTCGTTTGCCTGTCTTCAGAGTTCCTATTCTTTCTTCAAAACCCTACTCAGAAAACACACACACACACACACACCTACCCTACTGTAGGCATAATGTTATCATGTAATTAAAATGCTGATTTCTGTACTCCTCATATCTGGTTGCTGCCTTTGTTTTGAGAATCTCCTGTCTCAGTGTTGTGTAAACACTGCTCTCCAATTGCCCCAATATGCCAATAAAGCAGCTTACAGCCAATAGCTGAGCAGGAGAGAGAATAGGGTTGGACTTCCTGCTGGCCAGGGGAGGAGGAGCTAGAGAAAGAAGTAGGGGATTCGGCCATGGGAGAGTTCTAGGTGGTATCAGGAGAGGAGCTGGAAACAGGGAAAGCTACAAAGTACATCTCTGGGGTGTGTGCTGGGAGCAAGCTAAGTTAGCTTAGAGGGTAAAGGATAGAGTAATAACTGCCCAGTTCTTGTGCTGTGAAGCTTCTTAAAGTAATATAATAGAGTCTCAATTGTTTTTGTAATAGCTGGCTTAAGTGAGAAACAAAAAGGTTTATAAAAGTATCTCTAATGCTGCATAATATCAGGCTGTACAGAAGCAGATAGGACATTTTCTTAATTTGTGCTTGATAGGGGAGGGCGCAGCCCATTGTGGCTGGTGTCATCCCTGGGCTGGGGTCATCCCTGGGCTGGGGTCATCCCTGGGTTGGTGGTCATGGGTTCTACAGGAAAGCAGGCTGAGAAAGCTGTGAGGAACAATCCAGTAAGAGCACTTTCCATGGCTTCTGCATCAGTTCCAGCAATCCAGGCTCCTTTTCTTTTTTGAGATCCTGTCCTGTCTTCCCAAAATGATGGAGATGCTGAATGTGGAAATATAATCCAAATAAACCTTTTCCATCCCAAGTTGCTTTGGTCACAACTTTCATCCAACAATAGAAACTTTAACTAGGACAATGTACTTTACCAAAATCTCAATGATTTTTTTTTCCAATTTCTCCAACCCTAATATGTAGCAAAGCGTATGGCATATAAATACTTGTTGTGTAGAACTTAATTTTTCTTCTCCCTTGTGAACAGAGGGAAAGCCCTGTACATGTTCAAGAGTGGCTGAAGTGACTTACAGCCCTCCACTGCCCTTCTTTCTTGCCAGGACCCACACCATTCACACGTCTGCTCTGCTATTGATATCCACACTGCTTACAAGTTAACTTCAAAGCAACAGTGATGCAGAAGAGAATAGAGGTGCTGTCTCTTCGAAAACCCTTTCTCATTAATAACTTACAGAGGTGATATCTATTATGTCCCAAATCCTTCCAGCATAACAGGTCTGCAGAAGAGGTAAGTGCTTTTGCTTAAGGGCCATGGGAGGGGGCGGGAGGAAAGACCTGCATGTATGAAGCCAAAACAGGGTGCTTAGGGCTCCACCCCTGCCCAGCAAGTATATCATCAATGTGAAGAAGTCTGTTTCCATAATAAACTTTATTGTTGAAAAGGAGTCTGTTGCCCTGTGTAGCTTTGGATTTGGTGCCAATATAATCTCTCACACCTAGTTTAGGGTAGGCAGAGGATATACCTTGGGATTAGAAACGAAAGCAGAAGGTGTAGACTTTGGAAATGTAGCGAGTGAACAGGCATTTAAAAGCCTGCAGAGCAGAAATGGCAGGCATCACAAACAGCCCAGGAATGGTGAGGTCCGAACAGACCCAAAGTCAAAATCATTCATCTGTCTTCAAAGGCAAGAGCAGCATAAAGTAGCCGAGACTTGTGACTTCATTTCTGTCTTCCCACTTCCTCCCGATATTACAAATATCTAGAAAGTAATTCTTGTAAGAAACCTGACCTCCACCCACCCACCCCGACACGCACATCTCCTAAAAGTGTCCACTTTTCTCCGGCGTTAACATTGCAGCTTTTGACGACTTTAACACTTAAGGGAAAGAGCTCGAAGTGAATTCAAGGCGCAATTCCCAAAGCACGAAAGCTCCATCTTCAGAAAAAGATGGACTCCAGGCCTTTCAATTTTGCAAGAGAACAGACAGCCCTGGGTTTTTGTGTGAACTTTGCAATTAAGTAATTAAAATGAAGAAACACAAGCAGAGTACATGTCAAACAAATGCACTAGCCTTACCCAAAGAGAGGCTAAATGTTGCTATGTCTGGCTGGAAGGGTCTTTGTGAAGGATGGCCTGCAGGATGCAGAGGGACTGCTTTCAAGTGCCGCACCCCTCAACCCCTAAGCATTGGCAGCTCGGTTCCTTTGCCTCTTGCCAGTGGGCGTGGCTTTCTAAGTACTTCCAAGTAAGCACTGCCTTTAGGAGATGATTTTCAAGCCTTTTAAGTGATTCCCACTCCTTTCTCCTGTGTGGATGAGCTTAAGTTTCCGTGGCCAAAGCACTGGCAGGGGCAGGTCTTGGTGTGTGTTCTCCTTGCTTACTTTGATAAGGCCACTGCTCTGTGGAAGATACCCCCTCATTCCCACCCCACCCACCAACCTCCCTAACCCCTCAACCCCCACCCCACCCCCAGCTCCCAGCAATCCTTTCCTGTACCATTTCTCTCTTGTTCTTTTTACTTCTTTACTCTCCTTTTCTTTGATTCCCTCCCTCCTTTGCCGTCTTTCCACTATTATTTACACTGTTACTCTTTCCTCGCCTCCTGCGTCTCCTTCCCTAGGACCCAAGAACTGTGAGTGTTTAGCTCACCAGGAATACACCAACACTGGCTTCGAGTATTTCTTGTGATGAGAGCGGAGAGTTAGGGAGCCTTTGCGCTCCAGCAAATCCGTGGGTCCAATCTCATACCAGTTCTCTTTACTGCCGAAACAGTCCAGACCTGTGCTACTAAAGGTCCCCATGTCTGGGAAACAGCTGCGAACAGCCCAGACTGGACTTCCCTCGGCACCAGTCTGGCACTGCGTAACAACAGCCAACATTCTGCGTCTCTTGTCTCCTAAGCAACCTAGGAAGGATCAACAGAGAGAGCCGCCAAGTCAGTGGAAGGCGGGGTTTTCCCCCCTTTACTGTCCTGACTGCCTACCTTCTGATTAATGATTAAACTACATTTCCCATAATGCAGTGAGAGTGACTCAGAGGCTTCTGAAGGAAGACTGCATGCTAGGATTTATACTTGCACTGGCTAGCCAGCCTAAGCAAGGGGAAAAATACTGGCAGGTGGTGCAGAGTCAGTTAAGGAGAAAAAGCACAGCTCCAAGCCTCCAGATTGGAGCTGAACCTGTATCAGTTGTTTTAACTGCCCATCTTCACTCACAGTTAGGTTTAACTAAAAGAGAGCAAAAGAAAACCCCAGTCCTAGAATATGACCTCTTTATATGATTTTATTGCCTATCAAATGGTAGAGCTATTCAGCAAATGAGCTGAACTGTTTGAGCAGTCAAAAGTTTCGTTCCAGATCCAAATGTTGCTCTCAACCTTGCTAAGCACTGCCTCCTCCCCCCCGGACAGACAGACCAGGGTAAGAACTGTAGAGTGTTGCGGAGGGGAGGAGGAGAGCAGGGAGTTCTCTTTCAATTCTGGAGGCCAAACTACCTCTAGAATACCGGGCAATCAACTCCCAGAAAAGATCTCTTCATTCTTCATTATAACATGTGACATTTTGTGACAAGACGAATTCTTTTTATTGTTTTGTTGTGTGTAGCCAGTACATGTGTCTCCGGTGTCAAATGCACAAATGGATATGATATTGACTTCCTTTTATTCATATTTCCACAGGCCCCAGAGAGTACTGAATGATCCCTGTCTGGTGAGGCAGGACAAGTCATCCCTAGCACTCAGGAGGCTGAGGTGGGAAGACTAAGTTTGAGACTAACCTGAGATACATAGTGAGCTCTGACTAATAACTATTTAAAACAAGGCTTAAAGTTCATGTTAGCCAATTAGGGTAGGAAAACGTATTTGGTTCCTGATTCAAATATACAATATAGAAAAAATTAAAATGAGTCAATTAAAAAAAAAAGAAATCACACAAAGATTCATACTGAAGAAAATATAAAGAAATAATTCACATTACAAATAGATGCACTTTTTAAAGATTATTGTATTGAGACTTTATGTCAAGGAGTGCTGGATCTCTTGACAAACTTGATTACACACACCTTCCAAGTGCTTCTCTGTGGCCTTTGATCATAGTATGGGCACTGGGTAGGCTACCATCCTTATTTTACTGGCAGCCATGGCAATCCACACTACCTGAAATCAAATGCATAGTCTCCATTTATCAGCTAAGTGCCAGCATAGTGCCAACTGCTGCTGTTTCAGCCTTTCCCTTTTGATACTGAAGTGAGTTGTAAAAGGGCTAAGGACAGCCACACATTCAAGTCTATCCAATCCAAGCATGCAGCTTGAAGTAACACCCTCTGTTTACATGTCCCTCTTCAGCCCTCTGTTCATGCCTCCCGGTCAAGCACTCTACCACTGAGCTACACTCCAGCCCTAAATTTCTTAGTTTTATCAGACCTCTGAAAAGTCTACCAGGAAGAATTGAGTAGGACAGCAAACTTAAACCAAGTAAAAACCAATTAGATGTCTTAGTTTCGTTTCC
This sequence comes from Acomys percivali, assembly GCA_907169655.1. NCBI lineage: Eukaryota > Metazoa > Chordata > Mammalia > Rodentia > Muridae > Acomys > Acomys percivali. The sequence goes on from OU015757.1 coordinate 43,238,062, forward strand.
TGATGTTATGAGAAAACACTCTGACTGAAGCATCTTAGTTTATGTCTGCTCACAGCTCCAGGTTACAGTCACTGTAACAGGGAAGTCACAGCAACAGAAATGTGAGGAAGCTGCTCACGTCACATCTGTAATCCCAGAAAGCAAAGAATGCATGTATGAGGTCTACCCTCTGCGTGTTATACAGTCCAGGACAGCGCGCGCGCGCGCGCACACACACACACACACACACACACACACACACACACACACACACTGATCCCATCTACAGTTAAGACTGGTTTTTCCACATCAGTTAATGATGTACCTGGAAAAAGGGGCCACCTCTCACTTCCTCCTTTCCTATCCTAGTTAATAGCCAGGAGCTTGTGCTCAGTTCCCGGGAGAGCCCTATTTATGACCTTCCCAATCAACAGCAGCATGAACTCCCACAGCATTAAAACTACTTTTCTTTACCAAATATTTTCTTTCTATTTTTTTTTGAGAAGTGCATACATTTTTTAATGATTTATTTTTATTTCATGTGCATTGGTGTTTTGCCTGTACATGTGTCTATGTGAGGATAGCGTATCCCCTGGAATAGGAGTTATAGACAGTTGACAGTTGCCATGTCATGGGACTGACATGCCATGCTAGGGACTGAACCCAGGTCCTCTGGAAGAGCAACCAATGCTCTTAACTGCTGAGCCATCTCTCTAGCACCTACCAAATATCTTTCTATTAAGCTAAGAGACAAAAATTTAGCATGGCTGAAAATTCATTTGTATTATCTTTATGTCAGTTGAATTTAAATAGATTTAAAACTGTACTTAAATTATATCATACTTAAAATAGAAGAACTAAGCATTAATCAAGGATTGCATGGCTATTGTTCTTTGTTATTTTAAAAGAAAGAAATTTCCAAACATTTGATTTTACCAATGAAGATACAGGAGCCAGATGCTGGGGTGAAAACCTGCTAGCTCAGAAAGGCAGAGAAAGCACCCAGCTGACCTTCCTACTCAGCTCATGTCCCAGAAAGAAAAAGCCAAAAAACAAAGTCTCAAAATTAAAAACTCCAAAAGCCAAAAGCCCAAGACCAATTTGTTAGGTCACCTGACAGCCCAGGAGTAAAAACCCAAAAGCCAAAAAAGCTCTTTCTTTTTCTCCACACTGTCTCAAATTCCCTTCTCTCAAAGTCTCTCCTTTCTACTTAATCCCTGTCAGCTGGCTTCTTGCTCCACCCCTTCATCTAGGATTAACTTTATTAAATCTTGTGTAAAGAAATATCTTGGATTAAAAGTACATGCTAGTGCTGAGACACCCCGTAATCAACTGTTTACAGTAAACAGAAAATGCTTGGATTAAAGGTGTGTGCTAGGGTTGAACATGCCCCACAACAAACAGGTTTTCACAGTTCATAATCCTTGGATTCACATTAGGATCAAATATCTGGCAACAGTTCTCCACAAACTAGTATCTCCCACCATGACCCACATACTCATGTGTGGGTGCTTCATCAGACATAAAAATGGTGGAGCCCACCAAGAAGAGACTTGATACCCTATGAGCATATACAGGGGAGGAGGTCCCCCTCAGTCACAGTCATGGGGAGGGGAGTAACGGGAAATGGGAGGGAGGGAGGAATGGGAGGATACAAGGGATGGGCTAACAATTGAGATGTAATATGAATAAATTAATAAAACATATTAAAAATGTTGGAGCCTACCTGTTGTATCAAAATAGTATAGTATGTTCTTATTCATTCTGATCCTCTCTGTCTCTTCAACCCCTCTTTTTCCCCCTCTCCCTCATCCTTTCTTGACTTTTTCTCCTTTTGTTTTTTTGTTTTTTTGGTTTTTTTTTTGCTTTTCAATGTCCTGTTCCTTATTTTCTTCATCTCTTCATTTGTTTTCCCCTCTGATTTCTCTCTTTATCTCTCTCTGCTCCCCTCCCCCTTCCTGTTAGAGATAGTACGGTTTGGGGAATCAGAATCATTTCTCAACATGAGGAGTAGGTGGAGGAGGAAGAGGAGATGGGAGGGAGGAACCAGCATGGTCCAAAGTTGTATGAAAATGTGACTTTTCAGCCCGCTCCCCCTCCCCCCGAGCGCCGCTCCGGTTGCACCGCGCTGGCTCCGCGCTGTCAGGCTAGCGCCGCTGTCCCCAGCCGCCACCATGATCATCTACCGGGACCTCATCAGCCATGACGAGCTGTTCTCCAACATCTGCAAGATCCGGGAGATCGCGGACGGGCTGTGCCTGGAGGTGGAGGGCAAGATGGTCAGTAGAACAGAGGGTAACATCGATGACGCGCTCATTGGTGGAAACGCTTCCCCTGAAGGCCCGGAGGGCGAAGGTACCGAAAGCACAGTAGTCACCGGTGTTGATATTGTCATGAACCATCACTTACAAGAAACCAGCTTCACAAAAGAGGCCTACAAAAAGTACATCAAAGATTACATGAAATCACTCAAAGGTAAACTTGAAGAACAGAAACCAGAAATAGTAAAGCCTTTCATGACTGGGGCTGCAGAGCAAATTAAGCACATCCTTGCTAATTTCAATAACTACCAGTTTTTTATTGGTGAGAACATGAGCCCAGATGGTATGGTTGCTCTCCTGGACTACCATGAAGATGGTGTGACTCCCTTCACGATTTTCTTTAAGGATGGCTTAGAGATGGAAAAATGTTAACAAACTGGACCCGTCACCATGACTGGCTGCTGCTTACCATCCGTACCATACCAGGACTGAGACAAATGGGACTGATGGCATCTTGAGCTTTTATTTTGACCGTGATTTATTCGGAGTGGAGGCATTGTTTTTATAAGGAAAAAAAAAAACATGTCTTGTAGGTTGTCTAAAAATAAAGTGCATTTAAATTGAAAAAAAAAAAAAAAGAAAGAAAGAAAATGTGAAATAAAGACAGCTGGACCTATAAACAAAGTCCTATAAGCTAGAGCCAAATTTTATGAATCAGGAAGGAAGTGACTCTGAAAAAGGCATCTTTTCTTCCAACTTCTAGAAAACTACCAATAGTTCAACTCCAACTGCCAATTTTAGAACAATCTTAATTTGAGTGTGATTCTCCTGTGCTTCCAATTTGGACTGTAAACCACTTAGGCATCTACTTGCCCTCAGGCCATTGTGGTTAAGTGTCGTTAAGTATTGATTAAGTGTTAGAATGCAACAGGCATTCTTTCAGAAACTTCCACTAGCAACACGGGATTGATTTGTTAAATATTCAACATCAAGTATTCCATAATTTATCATTTCCCTTATTTTAATATCTAATCTAGCCAATAAGTAAAATTCCTTGGCAGAAATGTCCATAACTATCATGATAAAAATTTAATTTTGTAGAATAGTAATGACATGCTCTAATGTAAGTGAAGATTAGAGCCTTCCTTAATATCCTACAAATGGTGTAACCTTAATTATTTAAAGACTAAATATCCACCATCACCAGTGGTCTAAGGAACCTTTCATTTCTCCTTTTTTTTTTTTCTCCCAGTGCAGCTTTGATTTCTGGAAGCTTCTGCATTTGCCGGTAGCAAGGATGAAACAGTTTAACTATGTTAAACAGCTCTTAGGAAGAGAGAGGTCCAAGAAATTCAGGTCAACATTGCTGAGGCTTGGTTGTCCTTCGTGCACTTCAGTCTGGTCAAAGGACTCATTGGAGAAGACGCTCAAAAGGAGGGGAAGCATTGGGTGCCTTTTTGCTACTGTGAAAGTGGAATTGTTTTCTTTTCCCAATAAGCCCACCTAAAGATGCTCAGAGGAACAATGGGTAAGAGACTGACAGAGGATCAGGTAAGTCCAGGAGATTCCTAGCTGTTAAGCAAGACAAGTGAGCACTTAAGCCTGAGACTGCCTTGTTATTGACCTTGGGGTTACAGCTAGGAAGCTGGGGACCTTGGAGCTGGCCCAGAGTAAGAATGGGGTTGAAGTGTATCCAAACCTGGAAAAATCTCACCCTGATGTTGACAGGAGTAGGATCACTAGACCCCCCCCCACCCTCATCATGCCCCCCACCTCCACCCCACCTCTCACCCTTGCCTGCATGTCCTGGTGCACTGTAACCTTGTGCACCTCCCTCCAGGGAAGTCACATAGCCTGGTAGCAAGGTTAAACTTCTTCTCCCCTTATAAGGTCATGTCCAGCAGCACTTGGAATTCTTCCTCGTGCAAATGAGGCATCCCCAACATCCTAGCCTGGGGCCAATGATGTACACACCCGCAAAACTCCTACCCACCCCAAAAAGGTTTAAGTAACCTTTGTTCCCCCATTAAAGGAGCTGTCACACTGAAGCCTGTCTGCTCCCCTTGGTTCACTGCTGCCTGAGGTCTCCTCTGCTCCCAGTCTTTTTTCCCTACCTCCCCTGTCAGGGTCTGCCGGATCTCAGGCAGGGAAGCGAAGCCTGAAAAGCAAAGCTGGAAAGCTTCCTGACCCTGGTTGAGAAAGAAAAAAGCCCCAACAGAAATCAGATTCTCCCTGAAATTGCTTTAATGTTAGGTCTAGGAATTCTCCAAGAAACACCGATGACCTCTAGGTAAAGCTTCACTGAGGGCAATGACTGAGCAAGTGCATTCTTGATAACAAAGGACATAGCGCTGAGTCAACCAAACTCCTTAGGTCAAACAGAGGTATTCCTGGCCTCTCCAGCTCAGTATGCAATGCAGAATTCCAGGAATACCGCAGATTCAAACACATGAGAATCCCAGGCCTGGTGCGTTTGGGCCAATTCTGTACTTGAGCCTCTGATTGATGAAGCAGAGAGGATCCTAAACATTGGCAGAGCCATTCCTAGATTTACCCAAGGGAATATGAAGATGCGATGTTGATCTTGTGGTTAGCTCACCTCACACATAAAAAAGAAGTTTTTTTTCCTGATTAAAAGCACTGACTACTTGACTTTGAGTTGATCAAAAGTGATTACACAGTAGCCCTGCTCTTGTCATAGGACAGTTTTCCTTGCTGTGGTGGAAGAAAACGTTGGAGGAGTTTGAGGAGCAGGTGTCAGCACTGAAGATGAAAGGGTTATGCCAAATTTGAAGGAAGGATCGAGAAGGCTAAGAATAGAGGAGAGCTGGCCACCAGTGGGAGAATGAAGACGTCTGTCCTACAACGGCAGAGAACTGATTGCTACCACCACATGCCATTCCCTCCCACAGCAGCCAGATTAGAAGATGATTCAACTGACTCCTTGATTTGAGATTTATAAGAAGAACCAGAAAAAACCCAACCACGGCTGGCAGGACTTCTGTCTTACAAAACTTTAAGTTAATATGTGTTTGTATAAAGTTCATTGCATCTATGGTAATATGTCTTGCAGCAAAAGAAAATTAAAAGAAATGAAATTCTAGAAAGTATCATTTAAGAAAAGCAATCCCTGAAGGCAATGAACTGTATCTTCCTGTGCAGAAATCACACTGGACATAGAGGAGCATGTTATCAGACAAGCTTCTTGTGACTGACAAAGCAGAAGAGGGCTAGAAGAACCTGCTATTATACTCTCCCCTGACTGTGTGAAAGAGTCTCTTTATCCTCTTTGACAGGAGAAAATTTGATTTTAAATTCTATCCTTTGCTCGATTCTAATTCTTTCGACCCTGAATTTTCTCATTTTACATTAATATTGTGATATCTGCTCTGATTTGGGGAGTATCTTTTAAGGTGGGTGTTCATTGGCTTGTTGGTTCTTTGAGACAGGGGCATGCCCTGTAGCCCAGGCTGGTCTCTAGTTCTCAGTCCTCCTGCCTAAGTCTCCCTAAGGCTAAGATTGCAGGCACACATCACCATGCCAAGCTTTTGGCTTACCTTTTTAGACTTAGACTTCTAAATTCATTTAGAAGGAGGTTCATTCACAAGAACCATGTAGTGAAATTCTTCTTTTTTGAAAATTAAACTGTTTATTTTTATTATTACAATTTATATTTTGTATAATGAGACCATTTTCCTCCTCTTACAATATTTCCTTGCCGTGTTCTTGTTTCAGCCTAGTCTACGGGACATGCTCATCCCACACTATACTTTTTAATCAATAAAAATACATATCATACCTTTGTTTTCTTAGTAGCTCTTGTGAAGTTTTTTAGTATTATCTTTAGCCTGCAGTTCCCTATTTATTTAGATCAAGAGTGAAATGTTATCCTTGACATTATGGAAGATGACAGGGCTAAGATGAAGGCACAGCATCAATAGACACTTATCTGATTAGACTGAGCTAAAACTAGTTTGTCTTCAATCCCATCTGAAATCATTTGAGACATGGAATTCATATAATATCTCAAGCATCCCAGAGAGAAAAGAAATGGCTTTAAGTAATGCACGCAGAGGTGTTCCACCTGATAGGAAGACAGGACTGCCAAAGTTTCCTTACTTACTTATTATTCAAGAGAAAGTTGCTGAGAGCCATTGACGTGGGGTGATTTCAAACTGTGTGTGAAAATCAGTTCAGTATTGACAATCTTCTCTCTTCCTCTTCTAATAAACCCCAAAGGAGAATGACTGGTTCCTTTTCTTTCAAGGGACTTGACATCTTTCAGCTAAACTACTATACCCAGAATGCAACCGCACCTCCACAATTCCTAGAATTACCTCTGAGCTGTGCACATGAGGTCCCATCTGGATGAATTGGCTGTAGGAAAATTTCCTCAAGCCCTTCAGCAAGTTTCCCACCTCATCACTGAAACACCATTAATAGCTTTATTTGGAAGAGTCAATCCTAAGCCTGAACACAGTGAGAACAGTCTCAAAGATTAAGGTTTCCAGATAAAATGTGAGGATCATGAAAGTGGTTTGGGAGAAATAACAGTAGCCAACTTTTTGCTTTGAGTTTCTGCTCATTCTATTTCTCTAATTGCAGAAAACTTTCCATCAGACCTATGGTTTTTGGTCATACGAATCTCAGAGGCTTTAAGGAAACACTATTCTGCCTTTACAGGGCTAAGTTTAAGAATACATTTGGACTAGGATGTAGCAATCTGGAAGATCATGGGCAACAAGTGGGACTGCCCAGGCCTTGGTATACAGTACCCTTGCAACCATGTTGCTGTATTGAGACACTGGGTAGACAACTGAGCAGTGGTCAGACCACGTATAACAGTAGAACTCTGGACCACGGTCTATAACTGTTCAGGGAATCTACCAGCCTGGAAAAAGCAACCCGTTATAAGTAAGACTTGTAGGAAGCTGCATACTACCTGTAGTGACAGTCTCGCTGTCACGGGAAGGATATGCCTGTTGCAAGTCTCTTCAGGAAACACAGAGGGCTTGAACAAGAAGCCTCATAGAAAAAACTCTTGTGACAATGAGGAAAGTAAACATGATCTCTTAAAATTTTCATTGAGGAAAAACTCAGTATATCGTGACAGATGACCCCTGGGAAAAGCAAGCCAGTGCTCTGTGACACCTTTGGGGTACCACAATTCTACCTAGACCTTTTCCTTGCTACTGACAACATGGCTTGAAAGGTTCTCCAAAGGCCTGTGTGCCACTGGTGTAGTAATGTTGACAAGTATTGGAATCTTTAAGAGATGGAACCAAATCCAAGAAACAAAAATGCCAATCTCATAGAGTGATTAATTCCTGTAAAAATGTGCTATATAATAGAACAAGCCTGGTCTCAAAATCATTCTGGCTTCCTATCTTACCAGATGACTCTCCTTTTAATAGGAATCTACCATGTTGTAGTTTAACCTGACATATCTTCACCAGAGCTGAGCAGAGATGTAAGCATCATGTTCTTGAACCTCCAGAATTCTGAGCTAAATAAATATCTATTTATAAAGTAGCCAGTTTTTGGCATTTTGTTATAGCAACAACAATAAAAAAACAAAAACAAAAACAGGAATTAATAAAGTTCCTAAACTCCATAGTTTATATGTTTATGTATATTTACTTTTCAGCTGGGTAGTGGTGGCGCACGCCTTTAATCCCAGCACTCGGGAGACAGAGGCAGGCAGATCGCTGTGAGTTCGAGGTCAGCCTGGTCTACAAAGTTAGTCCAAAGTTACACAGAGAAACCCTGTCTTGAAAAATCAAATCAAAAACAAAAACAAACCAAGTTGAAGACTTACTCTTTTTCACTGATGCACTGCATCCCGCCCCCTCCTCCTCTGAGAACACCCATCACAGTAATGACACAAAGTATCTCCCTGAAAAAGGTTACACAGCAGCTGCCAGGCTCATGAGTTTCCTCGAAGGCCACACCCAGAACAGGCCGGTTAACAGATTCACAGAATGTTAGTTACTTGCCTGAGCCAAACCTTTATTATCAATAGAATAAAGAAGACTGCAGTTCAACGAGAAGTGTCACACACAAACAAAAACCAAACAAACAAAAAACTTCCTTAAAATAATAGTATTTATTAGACTTTTACTGGAAAGTTTACCATTTGTTTGATTTATATATGGACTCTTCCTATAGTAAGAATTCTGATTATACATCATGTATTCTCAAGTCTTTCCATTATTTTATTTGTTAGTATTTTGGACTTTATTAACATGATCGGTAGATAAATATACCTTTGCTTCTTGGACCATGATCTTCTATCAATATTTTTATGTTTTAGATTTTGGAGGCATGTTTTGAAAGGCCCTGTCATCCTTTGAGATCAGTTATAAATATCCACTAACTTTCCCAAAGAATCCCAAGCCCAATGTTAGGTAAACATAAGATTTCTGTATGTGTATACTTAAACAGTTAAGTACTGAAAATCTTCACATACCCAAAAGAAACTTACTTGGTGCCCTACAGTGCTTTGCCCTGTTGGTGAGCTCTCTTTCACCTGGGTTTGCTCCACCTATGATGCCGTTGTCACTCATCACTCACAACTATCACAGTTGTTCCCAATGCCTCTGCCTCAAGCTTGTGCCTCAAGAAGTAAGCTCTCAGCTATGACTGCAGCTCCATGCCTGCCTGCTTGCCTGCCTGCTGCCGTACTCCCCACCATAATAGCCGTGAATTCTACTGCCTTCTGGAACTGTGAGCCCCAATGTAAATGCTTTCTTTTACACGTTGCCTTGGACATGGTGCTGTCACAGCAGTAGAAGAGCAAATAAAAGACAATTCATAGAAAAACTATCTTTGATTAAAAATCGAAAACCTGTAAAACATATTAACAATAAAGAATCAGTTGGTCTCAGTTTTTCAAAATGAATCAATGGTAACAAATTCAATATTCTTACACAGTACTTTTTTTTTTTTTTAAGAAACTGATTTAGCAGTGAGACAATTAAGGATGCAGGTGTTGGGTTTGCTTTGTTTTGAACAAACAATGCACTAAAATGTTTCGCTTAGGGTTTTCCAGGTGTTCTGCAAGGGAAAAAAAAATGGACATGTTAGAAAAGTGAAACTAAAGGCAGGATAAATGGCTTAGTGGTTAAGAGCACTGTCCACAGCAAACCTGGGTCCACGGGGCCCTACAGAGTCGGATGCACCAAGCAAGGACCATGCATGGAGAGGACCTAGACCCGCTCCTTCCCCTCTGCAGATGTAGTCGATACATAGCACAGTCTCCATGTGAGCCCAATAATATGGGGAGTAGAGGCTGCCTCTTACATGGACCCTGCTGCCCACTTATTGATCAATTTTCCCTGGTGGGACAGCCCACAGGGGAAGAGGAAGCAGGCAGTTCTGATGGGGCTTGATAGTTTGGGGTCAGATGGTAGGGAGGGATCCCCCCTTTCTGAGGACTAGGGGGAAGGGGAGGAGGGGGAAAGAGAGAGGGTGGTGGGACTGGAAGGAGACAATTAAAAATAAACAAACTTTAAAAAAATAACAAAAAGCACTGGCCTCTCTCCCAGAGGACGGAGGCTCAAGTCCCAGGCCCTTCTTGGCAGCTCACAACTGTAACTCCAGTTCCAGGTAATCCAACACCCTCACACAGACGTACATGTAGGCAAAATGCCAATTCACATAAAAATTTTTTAATTAAATTATTTTTTAAAAAACAGAATATAAAAGTGAAACCATCTTGACCAAGGACACACAGCTGGAAAAGGGCAGAACTAGGACTGGAAATAAAGCTTTCGGATGCTAAATTTGATATTTCTTCTGTTTATTTTTTATACTGAGGATAAATAGCCATCTGGCTGCAAATGGTTTGGTAACTATAGACCACCCAGAAGATAAGACTGTGATGAGGAAAATCACAGGTCATATCCGCCCCTCTCATCAGGCTTTGAGACAAAAAAGGGAAGAGAGGCTGCGAAACATGACTGATGCGTGACACCCAGAACATAGAAAAATCTCTCCTGGATGATAAACAAAAAGAAGAGCCCGTCATTTCCGTACCGGAAGGCATGCCCTGGTTTCAGAGTCCAATGGAAGACAGCAGGCTCTCTTACAGACTCAAGTCCCATCCCAGACAACCGATTGTACCACGAGAGCCTAAGCTACTTCCGAAGCCTTGAGTCCCTCTTCTAGAGAATAAGAAAAATAAAGGAAATAAAGCGACCACCATTCAGCATTGCTAAGGATGAACTTGAGTGGTGTGGGGGAAGCACTCGGTGCTGCGCTGGACACGTGCTAAACAGAAGAATCTTTCACTGTGAAGAGCAGTAGCGCGCGCCAGTACCAAGAGGCACCTCTATACCCCTCAGTTCCAGAAACTAGGGGTCTCTTCCTCGCGTGTCCTTGCTCTTGTATCAGAGAGTACATCTTGATGTTTATCTCTGATGACCACAGAATTTAGAGACAAAGGAAGTCAGACTTTAATTTGCTGTATAATTTCCTACCAGCAATTTAATCTTTTTAGACTCATTCCCTATCTCCAAATTGAACATATCAATAAGATCTCAGGGTTGTTTTGTGGGCTATATAAAATAGGCGTGTACAAGACAGCATTTTGCATGAAAAAAATAAAAACAATCCCTCCTCCCAAACCCCTCTACAGACTTTAAAGTGTCACAGGATCAAGATGTAATTACATATTCTACTTACAAAGGTGTGGCCTGTCAACAGAGCCTACTCTTATTTTGACTGAAATAGGTAATGGATCTAAGCCTTTGCTCATTGTACTTAATTACCCAGGGTTCTGAATCATGGTGACTCCTGCTCAGAACAGGAGTTTACTTAGAACACTTCAGCTGCTGAACTGCGGGAATCTGTCTGAAATCTGTGACATCTCTAAGGTTATAACACCTATTCCTCCTTGCATTCTTCACAGTGTTCCACAGGTACCTACAATAAGAAGTGACTCTGAAAACTAGCTCAGATTGTTCTATGAAAGCTCCTTTGTCAAGAACAGATTTTTTAAAAAGTCAGTGATATATAGCAACTGAAAGTTTTTAAGTGTAGAGTTGACACTGTCATTTTTTATGTATATATTAGAAAAATCACTTCAGAAATTTATAGACATTAAAAGGAATCTAAGCCTGGAGGTACAATATACATAATCAGTATTATCAAGAAATGAAAAAATAAGATAAGAACTGCACCTATTAAAGATGACAAGTATAAAATAGTCCATTAAATAAGGTTAAACTGTACAATTATTGAAAAATGAAAAGACATAGAGAAACATATGTAGAGGAAAAGGGGGATGGGAGGAAAGAAAAGTTAGATGTGAAAATAAATAAAAGATTTGAAAGAATTGGGAAGGAGGGGTGAAGGTCAGAACTATTTACATAAGAAAGAGCTTTCATGGGGTTTGCACCAGTTACTTCCTGTGTTAATGGAGTAAAATGCCCTTACAAAAGCAACTTAAAGGGGAAAGAGTTTATTTTGATTTACAGTTCAAGAGTGTGCTTCACCATGGTCGGGAAATCCTGGTAGCAGGATCTCAAGACAGCTGGGTTTATTGCGTCCAGAGTCAGGAAACGAGGAGCAATGAAAGCTCACACTCACCAGCATCCCCCTCTTATACAGTCCAAGGCCAGAGAGAATGGTGCTACCCTCCTGTGGGCTGAGTCTTCCCATCTCACATAGTCTAATCGAGAAAATCCTTCACAGCCACACTAAGAAATAGTCTAAAGAAGCTAAGTAATACATCACAGATGTGCCTGGAGGCTTGTCGGCAGGTAATCCAAGATCCTGTAAAGTATTAACCATCACGGGGTTTAAAACTACAGTCTAAAATCAAACCCTTCAGAAGAACCAGAAGGGCAGCTGTGAGGAATGGGCCTGGGGCTGGGAATAGAATATGGAAGTGGCAGAGTTTCCACTTAAAGACACACTTTGAGGTGCTGAAGAGAAGGCTTGTTGGTTAAGAGCACTTGCTGCCCTTGGAGAGGACTGGAGTTTGGTTCTCAGCATTCACAGCTATTCACAGCTGCCAGTAATCCCAGTTCCTAGGGATCTGGCACCCTCTTGTGGCTTCTGAAGGAGCCATACCTACATGTGCCCATACACACTTGTACAATAACAAGGTTTTTAAAAGACAGAGCTATATATCACATACCATACAATTTACACTCTTGGAAAGTGAGTCAATGACTCACTTACTCACAGTTGTTTATCATAGTGAATTTAGAATGTTCACTTCATCTCAAAAAGAAGTCCCACCCACTCTCCCTTAGCCTTTGCCCCCCGACTTCCCTCATTCCCCCCAACTCTAATGTCTAATCAACTTTTTGTTTAAATGTATTTATATGTTCTGGCTGCTTGACATAGAAAGAATCATGATACGTGAGTCTTTCTAACTATCCTTTTATTTAGTAAAATATTTTCAAAGCTCATCCATGCTGTAGCTTTACTTTAAATTTTTCTATGCCAATGTGCTTGATTGTGTATATGTGACATTGTTATTTATTACTTTTGAAATATATTTTTAAAAATGTCTGTCTGCTCCTCCCCATTCCAGAGATAGCTGCATCATCCCATGTGGTGCCAGCCTCGTCCCTGAGACATGATGTTGAAGGTCAGAGTGAATGGGTTTGGCCATAGTGGTGACCTGGTTACCAGGGCTGCCTGTATGTCTGACAAAATGGATATTGTTGCCATGAATGAACTCTTCATTGACCTCAACCACATGGTCTACATGTTCGGTATGACTCTACCCATGGCAAGTTCCAAGGCACAATCAGGGCTGAGAAAGGGAAATTTGTCATCAATTGGAGCAAGATCCTCCAACCTCAAATGAGGTGATGCTGGTGCCAGTTATTCTGTGGAGTCTACTGGTATTTTCACTAGCATAGAGCAGGCTGGGGCCCACTCGAAGGGTGGAGCTAAAAGAGTCACCATCTCTGCCCCTTCTGCTGATGCCCCATGTTTGTGATGGGTGTGAACCATGAGATGAGACGTATGAGAGCTCACTTAAGATTGTCAGCAGTGCTCCTCCACCACCAACTACTTAGCCCTCTTGGCCAAGGTCATTCATGACAAATTTGACATCATGGAAGAACTTAAGACCACAGTCCATGCCATCACTGCCACCCAGAAAACTGTGGATGGAACCTCTGGAAAGCTGCAGCATGATGGCCATGGGGCTGCACAGAACATCGTTCCTGTGTCTCCTGATGCTGCCCAGGCTGTGGGCAAGGTCATCCCAGAGCTGAACAGGAAGCTCACCAACATGACATGGCCTTCCATGTTCCTACCCCACAATGTGTCCATCATGGATCTGGCATGCTGTTTGGAGAAAGCTGCCAAGTATGAGGACACCAGAAAGGTGGTGAAGCAGGCATCTGGGGGCCTCCCAAGGGCATTCTGGCCTATGACAAGGCCAGGCTGTCTCCTGTGATTCTTCCAGCTCTGATGCCGGAGCTGGCCGTACTCTCAATGACAACTTTGCAAACATCATTTCCTGGTATGACAATGAGTACAGTCACAGCTGTAGCCTCTGGGTGGTGGAGTTCATTGCCTACATGGCCTTCAAGGACTAAGAATCCCTGTACCCGACACCCCACAAAGAACATGAGAGGAAGAGAGAGACTCTCTTGCCTGCTAAGGAGTCCCAACTCTGCCCTCCAAACTGAGCATCTCCCTTCACAGTTTCTATCTCAGACGCCCAGAAGAAAGAGAGGCGCTTAGGGAACCCTATTCTCTCAAATGTCGTCAATAAAGTTCAATGCACTCCCCCAAAATATAAAAAAGTTAAAGTGAAAAATGTCTTATTAATATTAATAAATATCAAAGGGATATGCTTTTTGTAATTTTTTTTTACTTCAAGTTATGTGACAAATAATTAGCACGTATTAAGCCAAGCATTGTTGGAAGCATTTCTAGGATTATCTTAGTTAATAAGAACAACAAAGTCTTGAAATATTGCACTTGTTTTGCACAGAAAGAAATTGAGGCAGTTTTTAGAAGAGATTACAGAGTTGCAGAGACTGGATTTAAAGCCAAGACATCTGCTTCTAGAGCTTTCCCTCTTTAGGACAGCAAACACAGCCGCCTCCATAAGACCTTAAGGATTCAAACCTCAACCAGTAGCTTAGTAATGCAGAGTACCTCATCTTTGCATATTGTGAATAATTAAAAAAACAAAGTCTGCTACACACACACACACACACACACACACACACACACACACACACACACACACGGTGGGGGGGGGGGAGGCCAGGAGGGAGGGAGAGAGACAGAGAGACAGAAAGACAGACAGAGACAGAGATTCCAGACTACAAAAGAATTCATTACAAAGTTGTCTCAGCTGTCTCCTGAGACACACAGTTCAGTATGATGGCTGAGCGACATGTCACCTGGCTTTACCTAAGGCTGTGATCTAAAGCAAGATATCTTTTCATTAGTACGGCTGCTACTTTGCAAACTGCAACACATTAAAAAATTAAGTCCCCTTTCCTGGCCACAGAGAGTCATCCCTTCACTAGTTAGGAATATTTACAGATACAAAAAGCTCTCCCATTTCCACAATTTGAAGCCAAGACTATAAGTCAAAATATTTAGCTGTTCTGTGTTTGTATTTGTTACTAGTACATGTTGCTTCTGTTAAGACTTCCTTTTCTGAAGGACCAGTCCAGACTGAAGAGTGAGCTCCCTCGTGACTCCACATGGCAAAAGGCATCGTGTTCAGGGGTAAAAATGATGCCATCTGTGGTCATTCTTGTTTCTTTCTTATAAACTGATGTTTTCTTTTCTCTTTCTTTTGTCCTTTTCGTTTTTCTTCTTAGGATTGAGCCTCAGGCCTTGTGTGTTGCAGGGAAGCGCTGAGCTGTATCTTCAGTCCTAAGTTTGTCCTTTTAATGGTAAAGAATTAAAACATCTGAACATATTTCCTCTTCCACGCATATCTTCATTAGAACTAATTATATGTGACCTACAAAGGTTGTTCATTTTCTATGTACTTATTTAACTTTTTGATGGATTTTTCATGACTACACAGCTGCTTCTTCTTCAAACGCAAAATGAAGTGATAGTAAATAATAATTTCAGTGGTTCTGTGTTGTGGAAGTTTTGGTTTATATGTAACCATGTTTTTGTATTAATCCCAGGTGTGGGCTATGGGGGCTGCTCCAGTTTGTCCACAGCTGGTAACTGCCTCCTGAGAGGGCACGTGATCTTTGTCAGCTGAGAACAACCTCGTGCGGAGGCGTGGTCTTTCCCAGTGGCATTAAATGCCAGACCTGAAGAGAATCTGGGAGCTCTGAGAAAGAAGGCTGCTGGTGCTTCCCCCCTGCTGCTGCTCCGGGTTGCTGTTAATGCAGTTTGACAAGAAGAAATTAGAGATATCCTGAAATGGAGATTGGACTTGCCCCAAGGAACCTGATGACCCTAAACAGCAAGAAGTACCTATGGAAAACTACGCCCCTTCTCCCACTAACTTTCTTTATCTTCTACCTGGTGTTGGGATGTTGGAATGGATTGGAGTGGGAAAGGCAGAAAGAGATATAAGGAACCCAAAATAAAATTAGATTTTAAAAGTACACGAACAAGTCTGTATCTATTTCTTTTCATGGAAAAGCTGAGACTCTCCTTGTAGGCTTCAACATGATTTTTCTTCCAATTGATTTCTGTTAAGATCTGGAAATGAACAATGAAAGGCTGAATTATTAATTCCTGGTTCATTACCAGTGTGGTGAAATTGTCACTGCTGAGCAATACTCAAAGGACATAATTTAAACGTAAACTGACATTTGGAGGACTAAGGCAAAATAGACAATCACCTAGATTACACATTTTTAAAGCTGGGGAGATGGCTCAGTCAGTAAAATGCTTAATGTACAAGCATGAAGACCTGACTTCAAACCCCCAATACTCATGAAAAGGCAGAAGTGGCAGCATGCGTCTCTAATCCTGGTACTGGAGAGGCAGGAATATGAGGATCCTTGGTGCTTGCTGGCCAGTTAATCTAGCCAATTATTGAGCTTTAAGTTCAGTGGAAGACCCACTCAGAAAGTAAGGTGAAGGGATTAGAGAGATGACTCACTGGTTAAGAGTGTGTCCTGCTCTTTCAGAGGACCCAAGTTTGGTTCCTAGCATCCATTTGGTGGCTCATAGCCATCTTTAGCTGCAGATCCAAGGGATTTAATACCCTCTTCTGGCCTCTGATGGTACCTGTACATATATGGTGCATGTATAGACAAGGAGGCATCCATGTACACAAAATAAAAAACAAATACAAATTTAAAAATCAGGCAGGACACAATCAAGGAAGTCACTTAACATCAACCTCTTACTTCCACATGCACACACATGTGCTTGTGTGCACACACAAACATACACACACACATATGCATACTTGCTCAGTCATGTGTGCACATAAACACACATAAGCATGTATACATACATAAATTCTCACACACAAAAATTTTAACTGCATATTAAGTGAATGAGTGACTGGATTAACCAATGAAGTAGAACTAAGTTTCCTCAATATACGTCCCGAGTTCTCCTTGTTCTTGAGAAAATATGTTTCCTTTTCACTTTAGCAGCCTACAGAAGGAAGAAAGATTTTTTTCCAGCTATACTTCCAATAAAGGACTAATATCCAAAATATATAAAGAACTAAAAAAAAAAACCAGCTAGGTATCAATAAACCAAATAACTCAATTTAAAATGGGGTAAATACCTAAATAGAGAATTCTCAAAAGAGAAAACTCAGGTGGTCAAGAAAAACTTAAATGTTCAACATCCTAAGCCATTAGGGAAATGCAAATGAAAACTACTTTGAGATTTCATCTCATGCCTGTCAGAATGGCTAAGATCAATAAAACAGGTGACAGCTCATGCTGGGCAGAATGTGCAGTGAGGAGAATGAACATGCATCCATAGATCTGGGGACTACAAACTTGTACAGCCTATATGGAAATCAATATGGTATTATCACTAAGATGCAAATCAATGTATCCCATGATCTAGCCATGCTTCTCTTGGGCACATACCCAAAAGACATTTCATGCTACCACAGAGACATTTTCTTGACCATGCTTATTGCTGCTCTATTCATAATAACCAGAAATTAGGGCACTAAAGAGATGCCCTGGCGGTTAAGAGCACTGGTTGCTCTTCCATAGGAGCTGGATTTGATTCCTAGCACCCACATGGCAACTGACAACTGTCTGTGGCTCCAGCTCCTGTGGGAAGGATCCGACACCCTCACACAGACATGCATGCAGGCACGCACCAGTACACATAAAATAAAAAAATAAATAGTAACCAGAAATTTGGAAACAACCTAGATGTCCCTCAACTGAAAAATGGATAAAGAAAGTGTGGTACATTTATACAACTGAATATTATTCAGCCATTAAAACATAAAAATTTCAGGTTAATAAATGGAAAAAAAAAATCATGAATAAGGTAACCCAAACCCAGAAAGACAAGTATGGTGTGTATTTGCTTATATATGGATATTAGCCATTAAGTTAGTAATACCCAAGCTACAGTCCATTTAACCACAGAGGTTAGATATGGAGTAAGAGACTGTGAGGACAGATAGATCTCCCTAAGAAAGAGAACTAGAATAGTTATGGATGGATGGGGGAGGCACACTGGTATGGGAGGAGCAAGGAAGGAAAGAAAGGGACAAGGAGGATGAGGGAGGAAATATAGGGAGCGACAGCTAAAATCAAGGGCCACTTGAGGGGCGGTATGGTACCTAATACAGTAAGAGTTTCATAAAATATATACATGAAGGCAAACTAACTGAAATTGTCAAATAATGCAGGGGGAGGGGAGGCAGAGTTCCAACTGGACAATTCTTGTCACCAAATGAAGCTTCTAGCACCAAGATTGGCTTATATCTGAGTTGTTGGTTGGCCAAAAGGGTTTCCCCCAAATAACAAAGGCTGATGCTAAGACTATAGGTTTGTCTCCACAAACTGATGGCAAGGTCCCATTACTGAAGTCAACACCTAAACAACTTATTGAACTTGGAGGAAATGAGCTGGTGCCTTCATAGAGCCCTCATCCCAACATTCTAGCATCTTTGGTACAGGAAGGTACTCTGCTTGCTACCAAGAGAGAAACATAAACACCAAGCCACCAACCCGTTATCTACAATGGTGTCCTGCCTGCCAGATATGCTGGGGAAATGGTGGCCCAAAGCTTGTATAACCAATCAGTATATAATTTGACTTAAAGCCTTCTCCAGGAGATGAGACCCATACTTAGTGTTGCTTGAGTGACCAAGAACCAGACACTAGATATTCCAGGGACATAGGATAAAACCAAATGCTACTTTTTTAAAAAAGTAGCAATAAAATGACTCTGAATGACACTCCACTGTATTCATAGGTCAGCGAATTGAGCCATCATCAAAGAAGCTTCCTCCTGCAGCACATGGAAATGAATACAGAGACCCATAGCCAGACATTATATAGAGAATGAAAGACCTTGGAACACTCAGTCCTAAATGGGATGTCTCTTTCAAATCCCTTCCCTCAGAGTTCAGGTAACCCCATTAAAGAGGAAGCAGAAAGAGTGTAAGAGCCAAAGGAGATGGAGGACACCAA
This sequence comes from Acomys percivali, assembly GCA_907169655.1. Classification (NCBI taxonomy): domain Eukaryota; kingdom Metazoa; phylum Chordata; class Mammalia; order Rodentia; family Muridae; genus Acomys; species Acomys percivali. Next base: position 43,256,900 of record OU015757.1, read on the forward strand.
GAAAACAAGGCATCTAAATCGACATAATCGAAGCTCATATGAACTCACAGAGACTGAGGCAGCACAGGACCTGCTTGGGTCTGCATCAGTTCTCTGTGTGTTTTATGGCTTCCAGTTTTGTGTTTTTATAAGATTCCTGAATGTGCAAACAAGTGAGTCTTGTGCCTTCCCTTGGCCTTTTTTCCTTCTGATGTTTGTCTTGTCCAACTCCAATGTGTTTGGTTTTGTTTTATTTTATTTTTTATTATTATCTCTTAGATAGGAAGGGATTTATGGAGGAACTGGGAGCAGTAGAGGGAGAGGGAAGGGGGAGAGAAGAGAAGAGGGGAGGGGAGGGAAAAACAGGAAAGGGAAAGGGGAGGGTAAGGGGAGAGAAGATAAGATAAGACAAGACAAAGACAAGACAAAAGGAAAGAAGTGAAAAGGGCTGACATAAGAATGTCTAAGAGGGCTGGAGAGATGGCTCAGAGGTTAAGAGCACTGGCTCTTCTTCCAAAGGTTCTGAGTTCAATTCCCAGCAACCACATGGTGGCTCACAATGATCTATAATGAGATCTGGTGCCCTCTTCTGGCATGCAGGGTACATGTAGGCAAAGCACTGTATACATAATAAATAAATAAATCTTAAAAAAAAAAAAAAGAATGGCTAAGATTGATGACAGAAAAAGACCATAGAGCCAAGAAGCTCAGCAAACCCCAAATAACACACACACACACACACACACACACACACACACACACACACGCTCATGCATGTGCACACACAGTATTTTCTTTTTTTATTAATTAAATATTTACACACAGTATTTTCCATTCAAACCATAGAAAATAAGAAACAGAGCATCTTAAAGTGTGTGGAGTGCCTTCCTTGTATGAGGTGAGGGCATAAAAAGTGTGTAACACTGCAGAAGTGTGTCACACTGTTCTTCAGAAGTTATGATACAAACAGTCAAGATAGTTAATGTTGATACAATTAAAAACTCCTGGCCTGGACCTCAGTACCAATGAAATGATCCTTTAGAAATAGAAACGCCCTCAGACAAGTGAAAATTGGGGCAAATTGGCCATTTTGAAAGTTCTTCAGAGGGCAGTAAAGCTACACAGACTGAGAGCTTGGGTTTGTGCAAAGGAAGGATGGATCTTAGAGAAAAAACCCACAAATTTTAAATGAATAATTTTCTTATACTTATCCGAAAGAAAAGTCTATTCAAAACAGTAATGCCAATATTGTACTTGATAATTATCTTTCATAGATAAGAAAAACAAATGGTACCAATGTTCCAAGACTCTGGAAGGAGCAGCCTTTAACTGTCCATTGGGAGTGACCTTTGCTTAGCTGAGGATGGAGATCTTCACATTCTGGGGTGGTAACCAGCACAGTTTAAAAGAGGACAGTTGCTATGCAGTGTGGTTTGGGTTATACCCATCCACACACACACGTTTCTTATGTTAAAGCCCTAGCTCTCAGTAAATCAGAATTTTGCTGCCTTGGTGATAGGATGTTTAAAGAGGCCAGTAAGTTAAAATGATGGTACTGCATGAGCTCTAGTCCAACTTGGCTGACACTTTCATGTGAAGAAAAAAATCCAGACACATGGATACTAAGGATGTGTGTGTACGGAAAGAAAACTTCAACTGAGGGCACAGTAAGTAGGCCACTGCCTACAAGCAAAATAGGCTTTACTCAAAGCTTCTAGAAATGTGAGAAATAAATGTATGTTGCTATACCATATATCATACTGAGTTTTCAGTTTAAAAATTATAAGGCATGGTAAAAGGAAAAAATGCCAAATATAAAAAACAAACAAACAAACAAAACCTATCTAAAGAAACATGGTAAACACCAGAGCCACATGTAGTGTGGTTGGGGAAGTTGTCAAACTATTCTGGAATTGGGTGGTGATCATTATATAGCCCACCTCATAACTACACTAGAAAACACTAAGTTATATACTTTAAAGGGGTAAAAATGTTGGTTGTGATTATCTCAAGATTATTTTAAAGACATATGATTATTGACAGTTCTTTCCAGTATAGTTCCTAGACTTTATACAGTCTTCAGACTGGTAAAAATAACAACAAATAATGAATTACCATGAACTTACATATTTATAATAAATTAATGGTAGATTTTTATAATTATGGTTCTCTTCTTATTATCTTTGCCATCTATAACACTAACAATAAAAAGAATAATTATGTTTGTTTTTTCAATAATGATACGCTTACTATTCTCCTCATATAAGAAACTGCACTACTTTCTGTGATGCAAAAGTGAATTTGACAACCCCTTCTAACTTCATAAAAATGGTGATTTGCATATATCAGTAACTGTAAAATATGACACGTGAAAAGTGCCAAAGTTTACTGAATTCAGTAAGTTCAAGGCTCAAAGTTCAGGAGAACATTTCCAACCAGGTTGATCCCAGAAGGTTTCAAGCTAAAGGTGGCAGTTTTTAAGGTGGCATTTTAATTGAGCCTTTATTTGTTTATTTAACAAAAAGTGAAGTGTTTGCTACATCCAAGTTCTGTGCCAGATGCTGGAGAGAAAAACTCAGATCAAATGTTCTCTCGTCTCACTGTCTGATAAAGCTTGGGAGTGTGAAGATAGATGTATATGTGCATCTTTGTGCACATTATGAATGTATACATTCATATGCGTATACATTATGAATGTATACATGCACACATGTATGGCCAACTTAAAGCATAAAGTGATGAAAACAACCTTGGAGAATGAGCAGGTGTCAACAAAATATATAAAACTGTTCAATGTCTACTGACAACTTTTTAGAAAAAAATTTAACTGACAAAATGTGGACCTTGGTGCCCTGTGGCCAGGCTCCTGGCCAAGTTCCTAGGAGACTTCCTCCATGTTTCCTTATATACGTACAGTTCATATCAGTTGTCTTATGCTTACTGTTTTTTCCTCATCACTTATTCCACCAAATCATGCCTCTATTGAAGTATTAATTGAAAAAGTATACTACACGCAGGTCAAGGAATAGGGAACGTACCACTGCACAGTCTACTGGGGGTTTCAGTTTTTGTGTTAACATTCTCTAGTGCAAAGATTATAGTCCAGTATAAACAACTACACAATTCTATTTATTATATGTACAAATGCTTATGTGTGTGTAATGAGGGCATTTGGTCCTTCATTCCATTAAGGGGTTTGGTTTTGTGTACAGGAAATAGCAAGTACTCTTGCCTTGCCACCTAAGTCTCAGAGAATGAAGAGGAAACATTGAGGGTCTCACCAGTTTAGTGGTGTTCCAAGGCACACCCCAGTATTTCTACTGAGGCTTTGTTTTATGGGTTCTGTCACTGAGGCACGTGTAGCATGTGCTCATTGAGTTTTTCGAGTCACTTATTGAGTAACGCATAGTTCTGAATGGCTTCCCGAGCAGTTGGTTCTGAAGCCGACATAAGCCTCCATGCAGTCTGATCTGGACCACATGACTCATCACGCCAAATGGTACTTGAAATAGCAGATCAGAATGCTTACACAGTAGCAAATAAAAATGTCATGGCAATACCCTCAGGAGTTTGAAGAAACCAATCTTCTGTTGATAAGTGTTATTTTTGGGGGGAGAGGAGGGAGGGGAGTTCTGGCCTTGCTCTTGAGCCATTGGGATTGAAGACCTGAGACACCAAGAGATCATGTGATCTAAGGTGTTACCTGGCTTACAGGGCCACTGTGTTGTAAGCAGGACATAAAATATCAGTTCAAGCTATTTCTAAAGACAAAAGGGGCATGAGTAAGTGACTCAGTCATCTATATCACCTACATCTGCTGCAGTGACATGCCTTTCCCTGTCATATTCTTTATAGAATTATGGAGAATTCCCCAAGATGTGTGACTGAACATGTCTAGTTTCCTAATAGTTCTTCATACTCTGTTGGTGCTGTGTTTTAACATTTTAGCCTACTTGTGGCCTTAAAGAACCCAGTAAAAAGGAGACTCTCCAGGTGAACATTAGACTGCGTGTCTAGATGTCCACTCATATTGGAAGAAAGCACGACCAGAAGACTGAGCTGCACTTCTCTGGAGATAGCAGCAAATAGTTTGGCTAGAAATGGGCTTTGGTACATGTATGAACAAATTATAAAGGTATTAGTAAAAATCAGTAATTGATAATGTATGGGAAATAAAGATGACATGGTTTGAAGGATAATGGTTCCCATAGGCTCGTACTTTTGAATACTTGGTCCCCAGTTGGTAAAATTGTTTGAGAAGGATTAGCAGATATGACCTTGTGGGAGGTGGTTTTTCACTGAGGTGGGCTTTGAACTTTCAGAAAATGCTTGCCACAATGCCCTGCTCTCTCCTTCTCCCTTTCCCTCCCTCTCTCCCTCTCTGTCTTGTGGTTATGGATCTGTTAAGGAGTCCATGTTTTTCCTCCTGGCCCCAAGCTCCCAGACTAATGACTCATGAGACTCAAAATATATTTACAAAATCCATTGCCATATATCTAGGCTCTTCTCTGACTAGCTCATAACTTTAACCCATTTATACCTTCTGCCATGTAGCTGGCTACCTCTGCTCAGGTACCATGCTTCTGTCCTCCTCACATCTTCCCAGATGAGTATCCCACACCTGGCTCTATCCCAGAATCCTTTCTGCCTGCTGGATGTCCCACTTCATGGATTAAAATATAAGCTTTCAGTTACTGCTCCAGCAATATACTGCCTGCCTGCTACCATGCTTCCTGTCAGGATACTCTGAGACCATAATCCCCAGATAAACTCTTTTCTTCTATAAGTTGCCTGGGTCATGCTGTCTTATCACTGCATTAGTAAAGTAGCTAATTCTAAAGATAATGGAAAATATCTTTGCACAGGTACAGATCCTGGTGGCTAGTCTATATGAATGCTCACCAAAGGGTATCCACTACAGGAAAAAAGTGTCAATAGTCAGGTTAGGTACATCCAAGATGGACATTGATTATACAATCTACTCATGAAGAAAGTGGACAAAAAGATTAGACTTATCTTCAATAACAGGTTTTTCCCGCCCCAGGGTGCTCTAGTTAGTTACTCAAGCTTTTGGCAGCAGCCAGCTAAGGATGCCAGCATATTACTAGACATGGGTTGTCTATGGTGCATCTTCTAACAAAGGGGCAACAGCTGGGCCTTTCTTCACTCCAGTTTCTTCTCACAGTGAGATGTCTTACCTCTTGTGCCATGCTATTAGCGTTTGTAGGAGATCTTCTTATCTACTGATCAGCAGAATTATACCTTACATCCAGCATTTATTTCTACAGTATGATCTTCACACCCTTCAGTGGGACTTTCTCCATTCCCTCAGATCTTGGCAACTGCTAAAAGTGTTGTGCTGCCACTATTTTAACATTGTGAAACTGAGGCCATTTTTTAAAAAACTGGCCTGAGATTCCACTTCCTTGCTCTTGGGAGCCAATTCCCATGTATGGTTTCCTGAGGTCACCATGTTTCCACTCTGCTTCCAGAAGAGTCCTAGCACAGGAATTCTTCAACTTTTTTTCTATTCATAACCCCCTTTTGTTTGAGAAATGTTTATGTGACTATAAGTAGATAGAAAAATAAAACATTTGGAACCGGAGGTGTAGCCCATGGGTTAAGTAAGAGTCTTTACTTTGTGATACTAACCGGATTCCAGCATTTATATAAAAACCAAGATATTCTCACAAATGCCTGAAATCCTAGCTTCAAGAAGAGCTAAGACTAGAGAATCATTGAGGCTTGCTAGACTTCAGTTTGCCCAAGATGTGAGCCCAATGTTCACTGGCTGTCTTAGTTTGGGTTTTATTGCTGTGAAGAGACACCGTGACCAACACAACTGTTATAAAGGCAAATATGTCATTGGGGCTGGTTTACAGGTTCAGAGGGCTAGTCCATTATCATCATGGCAGGAAGCATGGCAGCATGCAGGCAGACATGGTGCTGGAGGAGCCAAGAGCTCTACATCTTGATCCAAATACAGCTAGGAGACTATCTTTTGTAGGCAGCCAGGAGGAGACTATTCCACACTGGGCAGAACTTGAGCACTAGGAGACTTCAAAGCCCACCCCTGTGGTGACACACTTCCTCCAACAAAGCTACACCTACTCTAAAAAGACCACACCTATTTCAACAAGACTACACTTCCCTATGGGCCAAACATTCACACACATGAGACCCCCTATGGGGGTCATTCCTTTTTAAACCAACACACATGCCCTACAAATAATAATAAATAAAAATTTTTAAATCTTTGCTAAATATTGATATGGAAAGAGTAGAACATCTTCAATGTTTTTCAGAATTGATCAGTATTTTGATCTTAGGGTCATCAATGCTGAGAACCTGGCTTTGCGGAAATTCATAGGATAAAATAGTAGGAGTACATTTACAGACATTTCAGAAAATTTTGAGAATTCTAACCTAATCACAAGCCAATTTTCACTTGCCAGTTTATTTTAATGAAACTCAAGTCAGCAATTCCAACATCGATTTTCAGAATCAAAGATTCTTGCATAATATAGTGCAAAGACAGACTAAGTTGATATGTGTTGAAGAATAACGGTGGGAAAAAACACTAAAAGCCTTTGCTTTCCTCAGTGCAATTGTTACACTTCCGTAAGAGCAGGAAAGTGTATTTGTATAGTACAAACACCACAATTCATGACATCCACTAGTCTGGAATCTGATTTGAGGCATTTCAGACACTGTTGTTGCATGGTGGGATGGCAAGTGTGCTGCAGAATATACGTGTTACACGTGTGTTCAGAAACAAGGCTAGAGTGACGCCTCACAGTACAGCCTGGGCAAGCCCCACCAGAAGCACCGTGGGTTCATGACACATTCGATTTTGAATTAATTTTTGCATGTTGTATGTTCAGAAACCTTCCATTGTCAACAAAGTTTTCACAGTCCCTACATTCAGTTTTGTGCCTCTATGTGAAATTGTGACTCCCTGTTTAAGAAGTTGGGCTCACACAGAGAACACCAAGGCACAGGAGAGAGGAAAGCATCAATCTTGGACGTCCAGGCTAGCTGAGCCTTCAGCTGATGGCAGCCGTGACCTGTCCGCAATTGCGGAACCTCAACTCTTCCCCACCCCAGTTTGTCTCGGCAAGTAAGACTTGTGGGAAATAATAATCATAAAGTTGAGGTTATTTTGTTACAAAGCAACAGACAATATGACCTATAATTTTGGATTAAAGCTCTCATTTACAACAACAGTCGCAAGAGAATAGGCTTCACATCTGTCGGGTTCACTGATGACAATATCTCCTTGTCATTTGCAGTCAATTGCTTAATGAAACAGTGAACCTACTGTGGACTCAAAGACTGTGTGATGGGACAGCACACCATGGCTTCTGGTGCTACACTCCATGATAGACAGATAATCCAAGGCACCATCCAATGCACAGTGCTGTTTTTCTATAACCAGATTCCAGATATCTAAGGACCAAGATATAGCCACTACTTCTAATCGATAATCCACTTTTTTTTTCTCATCAAAGTAAGAAAGCTGATCTGTTCTGGAATTTCTATTGCCAACCTGGGACCTTTATCATATCGTCAGCACCACTGGCCATTAAAAAAAAAAAAATCTCCTTTGTAAAACAGTTGGGCCTGTTAGCAACAGCAAAAGCATTCTGCAAACAATGAAAACAGTGTCAAAGATGACATGATGACTTAGGAGGCTGTAAGTAGAGAACTGTCATCATAGCATAATAAAGAACACAAAGGACACAGAAAGGAAGAGAGGGTTGGAGCGAGGCGGGTATGCGCTTGTTGGTGGTAGTCAGGTGTCAGTCATCCTCAATCTGAAGTCACTTTATGGATGCTCTAAGATTGCAGGGACGTAGTTTAGCTTCTTTCAATTCTTGAGGCATGTTCAGTAATCTTCCGTTATCCCCCTGCTTCACGCAGTCTTCGTACCACTCCTGACTGCCTTCCCCTGTTTCTCACAGGCCAGGTCCTCTCTCTCTTCAGGCTTCAGTTATCACCAAGCACACTTTTCTGACAACACTGCCTAAAGCTATACACTTACTCACACTAGCATCATATATAACTTGCTTTTGCCTTTGTGTCATTTTTATTTTAAATTTATGAACTTGTTTGCTTCTTGACTGAATCTATCTCTTCGTGAGAATGTAAGGTCCACAAGAGGTGCTGACCACCTGTTTCTCTCACCATCTGGAGAGCCAGCAGAGCAGCTACCACAATGCTTTAGATTCAAGAACACACTTGGGACTAACTAAGCAAAATTGCTTTTAACCGTGTCACCTCAGGGATGGTTTTTAGTGCTTTCTACCTATAGCCTCATATATCATCTTTGTGACTGTTTTTGCTGTTGTGTTGTTTTGTCTTTGTCCTCTCATCCTGATGACTTGGAAGATGGGACCATCGGAAGTATAACGCTTACAATCAGAAGACTTCACGTAGGGAGTTAGTCTCTGACAATCCTTCCTAAATCTCAGACTAGACATCTCTATAAAGGTTACAGTGCAAGAGCACAGTTCAACATTTCACAGGGAAAATTCAGCATTCTTACAGGTAACTTTGGCTTAATATTAATGTTGATGGGTCTCAGAGGTGGTTTTAAACGCAGAAGTAGGATAAAACTGTGAAATAAGGCCGGGCAGTGTGGTGCACGCCTTTAATCCCAGCACTCGGGAGGCAGAGGCAGGCGGATGGCCATGAGTTCGAGGCCAGCCTGGTCTACAAAGTGAGTCCAGGACAGCCAACGCTACACAGAGAAACCCTGTCTCAAAACAACAACAACAACCAAAAACAAAACTGTGAAATAAGTACATTTTTATTAAAGTACTTCCTTATTCTTTTAGCCAGATACCAAAGACTCTAGTGATTTGAATAAGAAATATCCCCTTAGTCTTGGGTCTTTGTGGTGGTTCTTGGGGAGGTTTAGATGGTGCAGCCTTGGGGGTGAGCTTTAAGAGGAAAAGTCTTAAGCCACTTCTAATTCACCTTCTCTTCTTCCCTCTTCTAGTTCGAGACGTGAGCCCTCAGCCCCTGGCCCTGCTCCTGCCACTGTACCCACCCCTTGTTACCACGCCCTCCTTCTTCCATCATGAACTCTCACCCCTCTGGAACCATAAACCAGAATAAATTCTCTTTTCCCTAAGTTCCCTTTGGTCCCGGTGTTTTATCACAGCAACAGAAAAGTAACTAAGAGAGATCCTGAACCTCTTCCACAGTAAAATTAAACTCCTACTTATCTTTACAATTTCAGTTAGGACTTATGGTTTTCATCTGTCAGTTCAGTTAAAAAAATTATTTAGCCATCCATCTAAAAGGCACAGTACTCAGAAAAGTCCTATGACAACTTGGAACCTTTCACACATGGGGAGAATTTATTGCTCTGCATTAAGAGAGGAAGCGTTCTCTCTAGCTGTTTCTATGTGCTGGTCCTGGATTGGCTTTCTCTCTAGATATTTTTCCCTATTCTTTCCTAATGATTACATCAGGAGTCCCCTGGGCCTCTGTAGTAAAGAGGAACAAAGAAAGGAAAGTGATGATTTGGAACCACCAGATGCCAAGGAAAAGAGTCAGCTCTTAGCAACAGAACCATGGGCGTTACTAGTATCTCCATGGATTCTAACATCAGCGTACATTGGTCTTTTAAAGTCATTATTATTCTCCCCTTGGTGGCATTTACCTTCCTTTCCAGGTTAAAGGCAGTTTGTGCTCTATGAGATTGTTTGCACTGCAGTGCAATACCCTTTGCATGTGTTAAGCCGATTTCATAGTATTTCCCTTAGTCTTCTTTTACTATCATTCTTTTTAATACTGATTGGCAAAGAATACTGCCTCCCTCATTCACAGGCATAAGGAATCATCTAGATGGCGTCTCTCGGCTTAAAGATGCTAACACATCTACCATATTTTTATTCTAACAATTGGACTAATGAAGTGCTAGATGTATCAACTAAAGATAACAAATGATGGCATTAGCATTCTCAGGCAATTTTATAAGTAGTCCTTATATGTGAAGTCTTGTGTTAGAGGAAATAAGCCAACATACTCAAACCAAGGATATCTACCAACCACCTCTACATTTAGTGCATGTGTTTTTAAAATGTATTTATTTCTCTTCCTTTTCTCAAAGTCTAGTAAAGCTTTTGAAGACAGTCACTGCTCCTGCTGCCTTGTCTTGTATAAAAGGAAACAGATCATTGATATTGTACCTTGTTTACTGATATTTTGTTGTTCTGTTTCTTTGCTGATAAGTTCTTAGGCTTTAGACAATAGTGATGGTGTAGAGCGCTGAGGTTGGACTCATACAATACAAACACATGACAGTATTGTATGTCACAATCAAGTATTTAAAATGGACATCTATTTTTGGGTGTGGGGGGGGGGCAATGCTAAAATGTAAACCTGTGGCCTCACACATGTTAGGCAAGCACTGTGTCAATGGGTGATAATTTAAGCCAACACGTATTTATTTAATTCTTAGACAAGTCTCACTGTGTAGCCAAAGGTAAACTGGAGCTTACTATGTGGTGAATTCTAGGCTTGAACTCACAATCCTGCAGCCCTTCCTCTTTGGAGGGTGGGGATAAGAAGAAGAGCATACCACCACACCGGGGTCAACTTGCTAAGGTGATGAAAGAAGCTTCCTATGTCAGGAAAAATATCTAGCAAGGTTGTAAGAGCATATTTAGTACTATATGAACCTTGTATAATGTTATCACAAGGTACAATTCAAATAAAAATTGGTGGGATGCATAAACAAACTATCAGAGTAATGTAAGTAGAATAACACAGAATAAAGACATGGCCAGAATCCAAAGTCATCTTCTCTTCACAAAAGTACCCATCCCTGTTCCTTCTAGGGCTCAACATATACATTAGGATTTTCACTTTATAGTGTTGGGGGTATTTAGTAAGGCTTACAGGATGCATGCATATGTATGTTTCTTTTCACATGTGCGGCATACATGTGTGATGTGCTGTGTGTGTGTTCGTGGGTGCTTGTTTAAGTGTACATGTGGAGGTCCCTGATTGATATTGGGCATATTCTTCAAATGCTCTTCTGTTGTATTCTTTGAGGCAGAGTCTCTCACTCAAACCCAGAGCTTGCTAATTTGCATAGTTTAGTTAGCCAGCTTGCTTTAAGAATCTTCTGTCTCCGTCATGCAGAACTGAAATTATGGACAGAATACCATGCCCACATGTCATTCACATAGTGTAAAGAAGCCCAGTTCTTGGAACATGTATGTATAAATCTCAATTATCTCCATTAATTCTATCAAACAGAGATAATCATTTGTAGCCTTTTTACTTTATATTCTAGCCTGTTTTAAACAAAATGAATCTGTACAAGCTTATTGCAGATGTACTGTTTTTTTTTCCCCTAAATAATATTATTTATTTTGGATTCAGTCAACCATGTGTGGAACCTGCAGATACAGAGCACTCACTGCAAAGTCCTTCAGGTGTATTGTGAATTTTCCCCCTCTTCTATTTGATTCAGGGACAGAACTCAGGTCTTCAAGCTTGCATCACTAGCATTTTTACCTGCTGAGCCATTCCCCTGGCTCCTCATCATAATTCGATCAATCTTCTATCGTCGGGCATTTGAACTATTTGCTATGTATTTCATTACTACGTATTTGTAGGCCCCTAAATATAAATCTGGTCTTTATACAAAATCCTCTTAAATTTAACTACACACTATTCATATACCATTAGTAAGGGCTCATGAATTTCAAGTCTAACCTCTTATGATTTTAGCCCTTATTTATAAAATTGAGTTGAATCAGCATTCTAATACATCCCAGATGTAAATATTTGCATTCTACACTTAGTAGATCTGTAATAACTGGGTGAGGTCATTTTTACACTTAGAACCATGAGTTATATAATTCACAGCTTTCATATGAGTACAGAGTGAAGGAAGGGCCAATACAGAATCGTATAGAGATATTTGTTGGGTCTGAGGGACACACAGATGAAAAGATGAGAACCTCGGAAATCTAGGTACGCGGCTTTTATTCGGTGCGGACTGGGTGGGGGTGGGGTGGGGGGCGAAGGCGGGACTTCTAGAAAGCCAGGACTGCAAAGGCTCAGAATCTGCTGCCACCCTGAAGGGAGGGAATAAATATCTTTTCAAACCACAACTAGGCGTTCAGGGGAGGACTATGAGGATTAAGTAAGCATTCAATCATTCTTTGAGTAAACATTCAGTCATTCTTTGAAGTAACGGGCCCCTCCCCTAGTAAAGGGCATCTTCTGAGGTATGGTGGTTTTGTGATAGTGGAGATGTTTACATAAATAAGCTCTAGGTGAAGAAGCGGGGCTATCTCTTCCCATTGCCTGAGGAAGGCCACTTGGTCTTTCCTGCAATTAGGGAAAATCTAAAGACGGGTAAGCAGGAATCTGCGGTAAAAGGCATTCAGAAAAATGGGTTACATATCTGAGATTGGGGCTCTCTCTGACCCTTTGATGCTACCTCTCTGGTATATCAGTTTCATTTCGAGATTTGAGGATCAAGCTCGGATTTTTCTCGCTAAATGCGAGTATATTGGACAAATTACAAAAAAGAAATTCAAGTTTTAAGATTAAAAAGAAAAGCTTTGGAAAAAATTTCTATTTCTTAGTGTGTTCCTCCATCTTTGTTCTCAGAAGTCATTGCTACCAAAGGAAGGATAAAAGGTTCTGATGAGACTTGCCAGTTACCTGAAACCATTGGAAAACTGTACCATATTATTAACAACAACAACAAAAAGCTAAAGTAGGTGTGTGTGTGTGTGTGTGTGTGTGTGTGTGTGTGTGTGTGTGTGTGT
>OU015757.1:43277656-43325760 GCA_907169655.1 Acomys percivali
TCTTCTTCTTCTTCTTCTTCTTCTTCTTCTTCTTCTTCTTCTTCTTCCTCTTCTTCTTCTTCTTTCTTCATCTCTTCCTCCTCCTCCTTCTCCTTCTTCATTTTTCAAGACAGTGTTTCTCTGTATAACTACTCTGGCTGTCCTTGAACTCTCTGTAGTCCAGGATGGAGATCCACCTGCCTCTGCCTCCCAAGTGCTGGGATTAAAGGCATGCACCACCACCGCCTGGCCTTTCATCGTCTTCTTTTTGATTTATTAGAAACTAAATATGCAGTATATTCTGTGCAGGGTTTTCATACAGTGATAGTACTGTTGTAGTGCTTGTGTATCAAAGCGACCTTTGAATCTGCTGAGCATATTGTAGGTCCCAAATCTTCTGGAGAATTTGGCTACTTTGGAAGAAACGTTAGCATCTTTGTTTATTGACAGATCCCTGTGTCACTCAGCAAGTGCTCAGTAGAAAATAAGTAGCTTCTGAACTAGCTAGCTCAAGGTTTTCTCTGGTCGGGTTTATTTTAGGTCTGTGCTTCCTTCTGACTCGTGGTGGTGACTTAACAAAAGAGGAGTATTCTTATAATCTGTAATTAAACATGTTTGTCCCTTTTAAAAAATATATCTATCAGACTGCTGTCTTCTTGGCAGAATCCCAGGGACTTAAAAGGCCAGGTCACACATAAGTCCTGAAGATTAAGTTTTTGTTTATTTTTAAACTTTATTTTGGTGGGGGAAGGGGGACAACATCTTCCAGTTGTACAACTTCTGCCTTTTTTTTTTTTTTTTTTTGAGACAGGATTTCTCTGTCCTAGAACTCACTCTGTAGACCAAGCTAGCCTCCAACTCACAGAGATCTGCCTGCCTCTGCCTCCCAAGTGCTGCAATTAAAGGCGTGCACCACCACCACCCAGCAACATTCTTTAAAAAGTTGAAATAATTCCATAAAACAAAATTCTTTCTCATTACCTTTCTCAAAAAAATATCTCCATATCTTTCCAAGGAAAAATGATATTTAATTATATATACATACACAAATGTACATATATATATATATATATATATATATATTTAGTTACATGAAAGGCTTTTTCATTGTGTACAGTTTGCTTTCTCCACATATTCTTGGCAGGTATAGCAGTTATGTAGACTTACTTCTTTATTTAACAGATATCATATTGATGAGCTATACTTCCTTTACTGGTGGTATGTTGTTAAACAATTGGATTGTTTCTATCTTGCTGCAGTGTTGTATTGGGGGCGGGGCGTGATTGCAAGATCAGAGTATATGCTTTGAAATTCCGAAAGATGTTTTCAGATTACCATCTAAGGGTAGGCTGAATCTTCACTTCTGCCAGCAGGTAGGGTTGCAATGGGCTGTTTCCCCTGTACTCCAGCTGTTATCAACAGACTACAAGCTGCATTTTAAAACGTTATTTGTTTGATACAACCCCAGTAAATGAGCTTAGTTAAATTCTTAGGAGAATTAAATATATGAGGTTTCTAAAATGCTTTGAAAATTAAAAGTCGATAATGTCTCTAACTTCTTTTTGTGTCTTACATATTCAGAGATGAAATTGGCCTGATCCCATGCCCTGAAGCGAGATATAACCGGAGCCCCATAGTCCTGGTTGAGAACAAACTTGGTGTGGAGAGCTGGTGTGTCAAGTTCTTATTACCATACGTCCACAACAAGCTCCTTTTGTACAGAACAAGAAAGCAATGGCTAAACAAAGACGGTGAGTATGAGCCGCTTATCTTCCCAGGGAGGAGCCTGAGCTGGGGGCGGGGTTTGGCATTCCTGGACTCCAGCGTTGGCTCTCCTGTCTGCACTGCCTAAGCAGGTGCGTCGCCTCTCTGTCAAATGAGTTTGGATTTGGTGGTTAGTATTCCTGTTTGTAACCACAGTGACTATAATGGAAGTGTCTCAGGCAGGAGTAAGCCACCTGCTGCAGCGACAGCAAGGATAGTATCCTTTAATGAAAACCAAAAAACAGACGATGTTTGAGCATCACCAAAGAGTTTTCTAGTTCATAAGAGCACCTGAATTCTGATCCCTTAGCATTTTTTTTTGGTAGAGAACTTGTTTCCATAGCAGTTCAAAGGAGACAGGCAAGGTGCTCTCCTTGTTACAGCGTGACCCCATCTGTGATTGCGACTGTGCTGTTCTCTTGGGTCCCAGTTGAGATCAGGCCTTCTGGCTCATGTTGAAATGAGAAAGTGAAAAACAAGAAAAGAGAGAAACGTTGGCTTTTACTTCTTCCATGGTTCTGGGGGACACTCTTTGCAACACTGATAATCCTTAACTGGTCTCTTTTTCCAGCGTTTTCCTCAGAACCAAGGCACTGAGTGCACAAATTCTCCATGTCCTCGGAGGCTCCCCTCAGGTCTCACTTCTGGGGAGTGTTCATCTACGACCGTGTCCTTTCTCCTTTTGTAAAGCCCTTCCTCTTCCCTCATATAGCATTTGCAGAAGTGCCCATGGTGCCTGGAGTAAGAACTTGTTTTGGAAACAGTATTAATTATCAGTTCAGTAGACATTACCAGGGGCTGCTCTTACCAGAAGCTGCTCTGAGGACTGAGGGCATAAAAGATGAATAATACATCTTTCCTCTAAGAAGTTTCAAGTTGAGTACCAGGAAGCCTCTTTAGGGGAAAAGTGGTTGCAGATGTATCACATCTGATATCCCTGAGTTTTTCTCAGTACTGTCCGTGAAGGACTGTCAAAGTACGTTAATAGCACTTTTTCCTGTGTGGCCCATTTGATTGGTCCTCTGATTCTTGTTTCTACTTTGCAAGTGCTGCCTAAACCTGGTGTGATGTTAATGGCATGACCTGTGTTTAGGGCACATACTTCAAACAAATGTACAGGTATTTGGCTTTTTTTTATTTCTGCGCTTCCCTCTGTATTCTGTTACCATGGCATAGGGGTCAAAGAGCCATAGGACTCCACCAAGTTACCCTTTATCTGGTGTAACTGAGCCAGTGTACTTCAGTGGGGAAGAATAACTGTCTCAGAGAGAAGAAGTAGTAGGAGTTTTTGAAGATCCAGTCTAAGTTGCCTCCGAGCGTTAGGCTGTGCCTGTTCTTGTGTCTGAGCTTTACGCACCTTTGTCCCCTGTGGCCATCCGAATCCTTGTTTGCCTTTCAGCTTCTTATCTTGTCAGTGTGTACTGCAGACTTTGCCGTCTTCTTCTCAGTAGGACACTATCAGGAGCACAGCGGAGGCGGCTTCTTATCTTACCCTGGTCTGGATAAGAGCTGACCTTTGATGGTCTAAGGCTTAGGTAGGAGGGGAGCATAGTTGGGTGTGATGCCATAGGCTACTCAGGTCATGCATATGCTGTGTTGCCAGGAAAAGAAGTAAATCTCTGCTTTGATGTCTGAAAATGCTAGTGCAAAAATATTGTGCCAGGTTGATGAATTAAAACATTTAGAATGGCTGAATCTTGCTAAAGAAAGATAAATTCAAATTTTTGGAAAATGCTATTTCTTTGAAAATTCTTGTTGTTGGTGATGTTGTGTTTATTTTTGGTTTGGGATGTGTGTGTGTGTGTGTGTGTTTTTAAGATTTATTTATTTATTACGTATACAGTGTTCTGTATACATGTGTCCCTGCGTGCCAGAAGAGGCCACCAGATCTCATTATAGATGGTTTTAAGCCACCATGTGGTTTCTGGGAATTGAACTCAGGACATCTGGAAGAGCAGCCAGTAGAAGGGCTATTTTTGTTTTTTGTTTTGTTTTTTTTTTTAATTTTTAAAATTTTTTTTCACATACACATTTATATTATTACACACATATAAAATAAACTACATACAACAAGAAGAACCACAAAACAATCAGGACTTATGTTAATGTTACATTCATAGTGTTTTGGCTATTTGTATTTGGTAACCTTGACGAAAACATCTTTCCTATCTTAGTGAGTCTAAAATTCTGATTGTAAGTCAATATCCATCATATCTCATCTCTATCAACTTAAAACATCTATCTAGACCTAAAAACGTCTTAGCCTCTAAACAACTTAACCGCTGAGCCATCTCTCCAGGCCTCAGCTTGCTTTCTTCTACATCCTGGGACCACCTGCCCGGAGGTGGCACTGCCTACAGTGAGCAGGGTCCTCCTACATCAATTACTACTGATTAGCAAAGTTTGCCACAGACTTTCCCATGGGCAAATTATGGAAGCAGTTTTTCCAAGTGAGATTTCTTCTTCCCAAATGACTCTAGCTTGTGTTAAACGGACATAAAATTAGCCAGCATGGCAGTATTAAAAGTCCCAAATGGAGCTGGGTGTAGGTAACACATGTCTTTAATCCCAGCACTTGGGAGGCAGAGGCAGGCGGATCACTGTGAGTTCGAGGCCAGCCTGGTCTACAAAGCGAGTCCAGGACAGCTAAGGCTACCCAGAGAAACCCTGTCTTGTTGATGACTGCAGATGTAGTTGAAAATGAGGGACATGGAAGGCTTCTTTGACAGCCCCTGCCCCCACTCCAAACTCCATCCCTCTTTCCTCCCACCCCCAAAGAAGCAGCCTAAACAGGAAACCATCAAAGAGAACTTTTAACAAGTGTGATATGGAAGCCAGAGTAGCTCTCCACAATTGATGACTCCTGGCAGGACATGGGAAGGAAGGACTCAGATCTATTGAAGGCAGGCTGCTGAACATGGTGGCTACACAGAGAAACCCTGTCTCTGAAACAACAACAACAACAATTAAAAAAAAAAAAAAAAGCAGGCCACTGACACCTTGACCATGCACCAGTAAGTATATAGATAACACAAATTGGACTCTTTATTTCTTTCATCCTTACTTTCTTCTTTCCTTCCTTTTTTTTTTTTTAATTTTTATTTTCTTTTCATGGTGAGCTGTAAAATTGGATTAATAAGGCAACAGTTTTTTCCTTAACCCGGTTAGCTCCCAAAAGAATTGACACAGAAAGACTGTTTTATTTTATAAGCCTAAAACACAAACTGGGCAGATACCAACCCTCTAAGCTATTTTTTTAAATTAATTTATTTATTCACTTTACATCCTGATCCTAGCCCCCTCCCTCCCTGCTTCCCAGTCCCCCATCTCTTCCCCAGCCTCCTCTCTCATATTCCTAAGAAAAGGGGAGCCACCCCCCTCCCCTCTGCACCCCAGCTCATCAAGTTGCATCAGGACTGAGCTCGTCCTCGTCCTTTGTAGCCTGACAAGGCAGTCCTGTCAGGGGGGAAGCGATCAAAAAGCAGGCAACAGAGTCCATGTCAGAGACAGCCCCCACTCCCCTTATTAGAGGGTCCACATGAAGACTAAGCTGCCCATCGGCTACAATCTATGTAGAGGACCTAGGTCCAGACCATGCATGCTCCTTGGTTGGTGCTTCAGACTTCACAAGCCCCTCTGGGCCCTGGTTAGTTGGCTCTGTTGGTCTTCATGTGGAGCTCAGTATATCCCAATATCCTTAGCACTAGAGCATCTTCTTCAGCCTCTGGCCCAGTATATCTGGAAGACATACTTGTGAGGCAGGAACTGCAAAGGACTTGCTTACCCTGTCTTGGCAGAGCTTAGCAGTCGACTTGCCCACCTCTTAAGTTTGCCCATTTTGGACAGCATTCTGTCTGCAGGGGGATTCGGGCATTTCTTTGCCCAGTGGCTGGCTTGCCACATTTGAAGCCATCTCCTATTGGAGGTTCTTCGATGCCAGTCATATTTTTTGAGGTAGGCGGGGGTGATGCCAGGAGCTGACATGTCTCATTGTCAAAAAGTCCTTAAAATAATAAAAACATCCTTAAATGCCATATTCTGTAGGTCTCAGAGGTTTTTGAAGATCAATTTATACATATAATCACTATCTATATTATATCTGAATAGGAAAAAATATTGCTTGTTTCTAGCTATCTATTCAACCTAGGAAACACATTTCTGTGATAAACTAGATTAGTATCTGACATGATCACGAGTTTCATTGACTATTAACTTGCATTACTTATCTGTCCTAAACAGTTTGTAATAGTAGCTTTTAAAAGGACTGGGAGTAAATCTGGTATTTTTAAATGAGTTGCAAAAGTCCAATACCCAATACAAGGGTAGAATCATCTATACATATGTGTATCAAAAATAACTTAAAATTTGTATCAGTATATAAAATTCTATACCAGTGTATCAAAAATATTTGAGAATGAGTTCTACTGTTGAAGAGCAGATTCAATAATCTACCCTTTTATTTCTATTCCTATATCATTCCTATATATGTCTATATTTCCCTTTTTTTCTCAACTCTTTTCCCCTTACCTAAGAAAGAAAGATAGAGAAAAGAGATGGGAAGAGAGAAATCTCTGAGTCTAAGTTCCTATACCTTGTTTTGTCTCTGATTGAGACCATTAATAACTTGTAACCAACCCCGTTTAACGACAAGCACCCATCACTCAATAGAACAACCAAAACCTACCCACCCCACCTTAAGGGAATGGGACATTGCTATCTTATATTGCTTCCTGCTGATTTGGGGGGCATAGGATACCTTTTTTGAGGGCCCAAAGGAAATTGGGAAAAATGGTTGAATAAGCTAACAGTAACATTTGTTGCTGAGTCTCTAAATGCTGAGAAAATGCAGTCTTAAATAAAGTCCTGTTTGGAATGGGCTGTTACTTAGGATGATTTGAGCTAGCTGCTTTGAAGTTGTCCTGGAAGCAAGTTTTGATAAAACATCAACTGGAGCAGTGTGAGGCTGCATTATGCAAGGTGCTGAAATGAGTGTGTCTCAGCATTCTTCTGGATGAATCTTGTCAGATCTGATATAATTTCTGATGTTTAGTCCTTCCCCCTCACCCCCCCCATAAACATATAAGTTCTTACTAGTAATATTCAGTTCTACAGTTAACATATGCATGGCATATACTCCGTGCATGGATCAATTAAAGATGATTTTCTTCTCTTTGTATGAACAAGTAAAAGACCTGTCTTTCTTTAAGCCAGTCTAGACTGTATACTAAATTGCAATACCAATTTTTATGTATGTCATTTAAAAGGATGGCATGATAAGTCCTAAGAATTTTATAGCCATCAAGATTTATTGGTTATGCATAGACATTTATGTCTCAGCCAGTCTAAGAGGCACCTTAGAGGCACCAGCGTATACATTACCTGCTTTGGTTTTGATTTGTTTCTTCTTTTTTTAAAAAGATATTTATTTATTTATTTATTATGTATATGAGTATGCTGTCTTCACGTACACCAGAAGAGGGCATCTGATCATAATACATAGGGTTGTGAGCCACCATGTGGGTGCTGGGAATTGAACTCAGGATCCCTGGAAGAGCAGCCAGTACTCTTAACCACTGAGCCATCTCTCCAGCCCCGATTTGTTTCTTCTTGTGTGTAGCCAAGATCTTTAGGAGGTCTGCTCTATCAAATCTGATTTCCAGCCTTTTGGATGGAAGACACAGGTGTTTTTGTTGTTGTTGTTGCATTGTTTTGTTTTTTGTTTTTTCTATGAAAAGAAATGCAAAACATCCTCCCCAATGCACTTTTTTTCCTTTCTTATCATGTGTATGCTGATCTGCTTCACCAGTCCTCTCTAAGTTCCAGTGCTTTTTAACAGCTGCATTACCTGTTTCATTGACTTTTAAGAAATTAAAAGTCAACAAAGCACCATTTAATCTATCCCTGGATGACCCCTATCTCCCTTCTGTTCTGTGAGCACCTCTTCTAAATTCCTATTAGATCTTTCCATAATCGTTTGACCTGCAGGATTCTAAGTTATATCTATAACACCTTCCATGCCAAAGTGTCCAAAAAACCATTATATTTCAATGGATAGATATGTTGAAGTACCGTCATACCCAACCTGCAAAAGCATCTTCAAGACAGTCACCATCTCTAATACATGTGGGACCTCAAAATCATCCTTTTCAGAATTCAAGGCAGACACCTCTTGGAATTCTGAACATACTTCAATAGTGTGATGCAGGGGACAAGCATGGAAGGACCGGGAAATGAGCGTAATCAGGGTGCATGACGTGAAATTCCCAAAGAATCAATAAAAATGTTGTTTTGTTTTGTTATTTTTAAAGAATTGGTTATAGCCCTTTTGGAAGGCCCCAAATGTGCTTTGTTTGCCTTTTTCAGCAAGAAGATAACATTATGAAGGGTAAGGTTGAGTTCTATTGGAATTACACTCATCCTTTGAGTCTTACTAGAATTATACCCATTCTTTGAGTCCTGGGCCTGTTAACCTTTGCTCAATGTTCATACCTAGAATATTTGTGGAATTAAGTGAATATTGATAAAGAACATTATATTAGCTTCCTTGACAAACGTTAAATCAGTGCAAAAAACTATTAAAAATGAAAGAAAAAGGAGATGAATTAGATTGTTCTTTGTGTGCCCAGCATACTTGCGTATAGGAACGTGGAGTGGGGAAATGTGGGTCACAAGTCAGTGTGCATAGTTCCAGCTTCTCAATCTTTGAGTGTTCAGTGTGATCAGTAGTAGTAGAATCATATTTGCTGAACAATTGGTAATATTTTCAGTAAGATTTTGTGAGAACAGAATAATTAATAGTTAACTGGATCATTTTTTCAGTGATTCCATGAGGTACTTACGTGTGTGCTCTTATGTTTGAAGTTTACCTTGTATGAAGCACTGAAAACATCTCAGTTATCTTTTAAAGACAAGCATTTCAATTACAGTATCAGCAATATTCCAAAAGTCCCAAGGTTAACCTTGTCACAAACTAATTGATTAAAACTCTAACTCTCAGAGCTGGAGAGATAGATGCCTTAGTGATTAAGAGCACTGGATGCTGTAACGTAAGACCCATTTTGATTTCCTGCACCCACGTAGTGGCTCACAACTGTCTGTAACTCCAGTTCCAGGGCATCCAATGCCCTCTTCTGGCCTCTGCTGGCACTAGGCACATAAGAGGGGCACAGACATAATATAGACAAAGTATTCATATACATAAAATAAGATAATCTTTGAGAGCTTTCAGTTTTGTTTTTCATCTGTAAAGTTGAACAGAAAGGCTTGGATCATGACTGAGAATGTAGTGAACTAATTTGAGTAAAATGTAGATTGTGCTGCTCCCAGCAGTGCCGCATCACGTGGATCAGAGACTTCTGTTATTTACACGTGGCACTTAGTACAACTGGTGCTGTTCCCTACTTTAGCATTATGTCTTTAGATTGATAATGCGATTCTAAAGTGATCTTCAATTTTAGTAACAACAAAATGTCCAGAATTGGCCAATTTAGTTCTTTTAAAAAGCAGGCTTAGGAGTCTCTTTGTATCTGTGGACATTTTTGTAAGACCGTGGAGAATATCTTGTGACTATGAGTAGGATATCATCAGTGGACGAAAGTAGTAAACGATAGTGAAAACTGATCATATGACCGGAGATAAAGAGAAAACATGTGGAGTGTTTTTCTTTTAAACCATCACATTGACGTTTTAAAATACAATTATAATAGGTTAGAATTGGGGCATAAGTAGTCACCTTACTCTCTGGCAGTATAAAGCAGTCACAGTCCATTTAAAGGATAATCTGTAACACAATAGGGGTCACATTGATGTTTATATTATTTTGCCAAAAGTCTTTTAAAAAACAGGTTACTGTACTTTTATCATTGTTATCACTATGTAAAATGTATAGAAGGATTTTTTTTTTTTGCCACAGAATGTAAATTGAGCTATGGGTAATTTTCTCTCCTCTCTTTGAAAATTTCCATATAGTTAGTGCTTGAGACATTAGTAGAATTAAATGAATGGTGGTTTCAAAATAGTTTCTTAGTGCAAATTAATTACTGCAAGATCTTCTAAAATAATCAATGATGAATTATTCTTTATGGGCATATTGTAAAGTTGTTAACTTTTAAAATAACTATACAAATCACAGATAGAAGAAAATCTTGAGGATAACAGCCATACCACTGACATCTTACAAAAATATGTCTGTCGTTAAAATTAATATAACGTGATATAGGTTGATATAAAAGAAAGTGGAAGCAGGCTTTGATAGGCAGACTGTGTTTAATATGGCTCTCTTTACTTTAGAACTGATAGATGTCACCTGCACGCTGCTGCTTCTCAACCCAGACTTCACCACCGCATGGAACGTGAGGTATGACATTTTCTTCAGTGCTAAAATGAAGTTTGTCCAGATTTCTGGGGACATATAACCCTGTGAGTTTGTTAGCTACTCAAAAAGTGAGATATTTGTCTGTGGCATCTTGTGTTTACTTCTTATGCAACCTCTTCATAATATCTCCGTGACAGCTCTAAAGCATGCTCTTGTAACTATGTCCCATCAGCATTTCCCCCCTAAAGTAGACTGTCCTGCTGAGTTACAAGGTAGTGTTGGGTGCCTGCTTGTGTTTCTTCCCTGGTTTGGGGATCACAGGCACTTTGACTGAGTAATTGGATCACTAGGCATTGCTTGGCAGTTTAGCTGCCTTTGGCCTTCAGTTAGCCATAATCACTGTGATGCTGCAAGACTGGCACTTGAAATGGCTGGCATTCGGGGGTTGGAAAAGGGATCACATTTGATTAATTTAGAGAAAAAAAACAAAAACAGCAGCAACATTTTTATTGAAGGTTTTTTGTTTGTTTGTTTTTGTTTTACAGCTAAATGACCCAAATGTGTATTTGGGCTTAAATCAACTGGTATTTCATCAGACTAAAAGTAGATTATGAGTGATAAGTAAAACTGAAGTCTGTTGAATGTTCTGAATTCTTTTACGTTTTCTCACAGGAACAAGCCATAAAAATCATAATCCTTTGTCATTGGGGATTACTTAAATCATATTTTATTTAAGTTTCTGTGTATTTTAAACAAGATCACATTACAATACTGTATTTGTAATTGATTTTTAAGACTTTAGGTAACATGTATCATGGAATTTTCCGAGGTGTCTTTGAATAGTAGTGCTGGGTTCAACCAGTTCTAATGGACTAAAAACAGTTTCACATAATTCAAGTAACTATCCTGATTTTACGAATGTGAAAACTGAAGTGTGGAGGGGCTTAGCAACTCGCTCCAATTGGCAGAACCAGCACTCAGGTTTCTAGTAAAAGGGAACTGGGTCTACTAGAGAAATGACTTCTTCAAAGACCAAGGCAGGAAGTATTGCAAAATGGGCCTGGGGCATCTTAGAGCCAGAATGTAAAGAAAGCACTATTAAAAATAAAGTAGAACACAGTGGGAGCTGTTAAAGGGGCATAGGACCAGCTGAGAGAACTTGTGGACGCAAAAGCTACAATGATTTTAGCAGAAAAATACAGGCAGTGTAGTCTCTTTTTATCCTGAGAAGATGTGTTCTGAGGCCCCTGTGCTGTCAAATCTACTGAGTTGATTGCTGGCTTTATTTAACAGAACATACTGGGCAATGAATTTGCATTCTGAGTTGTGCAGCACGAGATTTCATCAGATGTTCAGGGCCACCTGTTATTTAAAACTTAGGGATTATTTCTGAAATTTTTCCATTTAAAATGTTCAAACCATGCTTGATTATTGTCTTGGTTAGGTCATTGTTGCTATGATAAAACCCCATGAGCCCACTCAGCTCCGGGAGGAAAGGATTTATTTCAGGTTAGAGGTCTCAGGTCACACACAATCTGTCACCGAGGGAAATCAGGGCAAAAGCTTAAGGAAGGAACCTGGAGGCAGGAACTGAAGCAGAAGAAGTGGTAGGACTCTGCTTCCCATTGCTCAGCCCGCTTTCTTATGTAACTCAGGACCAAGGGCAGCGCAGCCCACAGTAGGCTGGGCCCTCCTACATCAATCATTAATCAAGACAAATGCCCCCAAAGACTTGCCCGTGTGACAGTTTTATGCTGGCATTCTCCTCAGTTGAGATCTCTCTCTTCCCAAATGATCCTAGCTTTTGCAAGATGACAAAAAACTAACCAATATGATAATAAACTCTGAAGCAATAGTCTTTATACTTTAATATGGTTCACACAGTTTCTGGTTTAGTGTCTTTGGGATAAGACCTGGGGACTTGCATATTTATTAGATTATTGATTCCTCGGCCTCACTTTTTGATGCCCATTCTTTAGTAATTCTTGGTGAGTCCCCATGAGATTTTATTAAAAGCAATAAAGAATGCTTGGGTAGAAAAGTAACGCTTTTTTCTTTGTGTTACAGGAAGGAGCTCATCCTCTCTGGCACTTTAAGTCCAATTAAGGACCTACATTTGGGAAAATTGGCCTTAACTAAGTTTCCTAAGAGTCCAGAGACATGGATTCACAGGTGTGGTTGACAGTGCTGTATTCCTGTTCAGTATTCCAGGTCACAGCTTATGTTTGTTCAGAATGTAAATTCTAAAGTCAAATTTGATTCTAAGAACTATCACTTGCTCCCTGAGTGTCCATACCAGCAAGTCCTTCCAAGTCTGAGTTTTCACATTCATAAAACATCAGCCATAATATTTGTTTGTCTCAGTATTTGCACTTCAGTGCTCCTGAGATCGGGTGGACAGACACCACTGTAGTGTCTGGCACACAGTAATTGTTCAATAGTGCTGGCTGCTCTCACCCATTTGTGCCAGTTTTGGAGACGGAGTTTAGATATTTAACTATAATGCACAGACTTTGAGTTCCTGGCAAATATGGTGGTCTGTCTGGTGGTTGTGATGATGAAACTAAGGGTAACTGAGGTGGTTGCTGTTTGGACTAAGCAAAAAGCTATTAAACCCATAAATGCAAGGAACAGTTTTAGGGTGGGCGTCTGAGACAGCCAGAGTACAAGTACGGACCCTGAAAATTCTGCTGTTGTAAAATATGCTTTTCTGGGGGTCCCATGTAACTCTTCTTTACTTGGCTAAAGTGTGGTGGTGTAGCTTGCTGGTTGGTGCCTCAGAGGAGAATTTCCTCTCAGGAGTTTGTCCTCCTTATACCTCTGGCATGTCTCAGTCACGGACACCATTGGGATCTTCCTAGCATGTCTCAGTCATGAATGCTGTTGGGATCTTAGGTTTGAGGAACCACGGCTGTAACCTTGCTCTTACCAAACCAGTTAGTTGTATTTTCTTCCTTTCTAGAAGTTGTCATGATATGCCCAGAGAGCCATGTGCTAGTGTCAGTGGTTGGGGTCTGTAATTTAAAAACAGGACAGTGCTTCATTGTGAGACTTTATTGTTTAACAGTGGGATGAATCTTCTTATTCATTTTTTTCTGTGCCTGTGGGTTGGAACTTTTTTAGTCTGAAAGTATGCTGCCATAAAAATATGAACTGGTTAGAAACCTTTTCTGTTGCTTTTGACTGAAATGTGTGCTGATGCAAATTATACATAGACAAAAGGAAAATCTCTGATTAAAGACATGTTAAGCTTTGGTGCTTCAATGTATTTTGGTTTTCCCACATTTCATGCTGTAATATAGAAATTATGCCTAATGAAAGCTATCAAAATGGAGCATGCAGGTGAGGCGTGCACATGAAACTGAAGATGTGGGTCTGCTGCCTCTTCTCATCGTCCACAGCCACTGACTAATACCCCACGTCCAGCCCACCGCACACAAGCATGTAGACTGGCTCCCTTTGTGTTTCCTGGCCAAGTAGAGTTTGGAAGTTGTCATCCTGGAACTGACAGCCTTCTCTTTTTGACAGATTTTGACAGTTTTAGAAAAGTTTTCCTTTCCTTTTTGTGATTCTCATGTACTCCTTCTGGCTCGTATTGCTAGGTGGAATAGGGTCCCAGCACACAGTGGCAGCAGCCCCCTGACGTCCCCATGTCTGAGCTTATAGATAATTACTGTTTTGCATTATCTGCACATGGAAACTTAAGAGCAAGACAGACTGATTGTTTCCCCCTCTCACTTGTGTTTGCCTCTCCTGTTGTGTTAACAGGCGCTGGGTGCTGCAGCAGCTATGTCAGGAAACTTCCCTGCCTTCCTCTGTGGCCAAAGGAAGCTTAGGAACAGTTCCTGCAGAGAGGACACAGCGGATAATACAGGAAGAGATGGAAGTCTGTGGTGAGGCAGCAGGGAGGTATCCCAGCAACTATAATGCCTGGTCCCATCGCATCTGGGTCTTACAGAACGTGGCCAAGCTGGATCTCAAGGTAGGACTGACTATTCCTCCTCCATGGCCAATGTAGTCCGTCCACCTTTTAAATCTCTGTAGTAATTTACCCCTGAAATAATGTTCCAGCAGCCCCGGAGGAGCAAGGCAATTGTGGTTTCCAGAGAAATCCTCATAGTTACTGAAGGGTTTGTGTTCTCAGCTGGCGCAGCTTGGCGCACTGGTAGAGGAAATATAGTGCTAGGCCAAGGGCATCTAGAACCAAATGAGAAGAGTCAGCACAGCTCATTAAGATTATTAAACTACCTAGAATTGAAATTAGTTCATGGATTTCTCTGGACACATGTCAATGAGCCAAATTAACAGGCATTCTT
Organism: Acomys percivali; assembly: GCA_907169655.1. Lineage (NCBI taxonomy): Eukaryota > Metazoa > Chordata > Mammalia > Rodentia > Muridae > Acomys > Acomys percivali. The sequence continues at coordinate 43,292,030 of OU015757.1, forward strand.
TGTATCCTTCGCTCTCAGAAAGAAAGGAGAGAGTGAGAACAGACTCGGAAAAGAGCCTGTAAATCACCTTGGGATACCCAAGGCCCTCCGTAGGCCTGTGTTGTATCAGGCCTGTGACATCTGCACACAAGCTTTTTTTCCCCTGTAAGTTCTGTCACAGCCTTTTTCCCCCCTTTAGAAATGGGGAGATGGAGGCTTGCAGGGTATTTGGAGGCTATGACTTAGCCACAGTTGGACCAGTTGCAACAGTTGGCACTCTGCAGTCAGAATGAGAGCCTGATAACCCCTGTGTTCCCTTTTCTGTTGTAAAGCATCTATACTTTCCCTTTGCTTATGGTGTTAGAATTTCATAACAATATATGGTGCCTTTCTAAAAGCTTCCCAGGGTTGGGGAAATTAAAAGGTGAAAGTGAAGGTCAGCCTGCTCTAAGTAGTAGTGGAAATTCACAGAGAGCCTCCCTGTAGTTGTGGTTCACCAGCCATGTCCTCTCCCTTCCCAGTTCCTGTTCCTCTTTGTTTCCTAGTTGGGGATCTTTCAGTTGTCACTTACAAGGGAATTTAAGTCAACAGTCAGAGATGAGTAGACTTTCCTGTTTCTGTTCCTGTCTGTGAGTTTCAGGAGCAGCTAGATGCTCTGGCCCCCACGTGGAAAATCATCCTTTGAGATTTTATTATTTTTTAAATTATTTATTTATGTATTCTGTGCTTTGCCTGCATGTACACCTGCAGGCCAGAAGAGGGCATCAGATCACATCACAGATGGTTGTGAGCCACCATGTGGTTGCTGGGAATTGAACTCATGACCTCAGGAAGAGCAGTCAGTGGTCTTAACTGCTGAGCCATCTCTCCAGCCCCTGAGATTTTATTTTTAAATAAAGAACTCTACTCTCTATCCTGAAGTTAGTCTGAGGGCTGCTGAGCACTGGGTTTCTTCCACACAGGTGTCTTTCCCTGATTTCCTGCTAATAAAACGGTTAGGATGCTAGCATGCTTGGTTGGCTTAGGGCAGCATATTCATGGGAAATACTTCAGTGCTATTTTTCCTAGCTGCTGTGCTGGGCACCAGGCTAGCAGTAAAGATCTTGCTGTCTCCAGCTGCAACTCTAGTTGAGAGAGCCAACTAACAGGAAGTAGCACAACCCTTGGAGGGCCTGGGCAGCTCTGAGTCCAGTTGGAGGCACTGGAAATGGTTCATTAGAAACAACTGCTGAGTGTAGAGATGGGCAGGTCATGTAGGGTACTGTTGGGGATATGGAGTCTTACTGCTCCTCACTATAGCCGCCCTTGGGGGAGAATTGGCACCGAAAGGCCAGTGAGATGAAATGTTATTAGAAACTTCCCTGCTAGTCCTGGCCCCTTCACAACATCAGAGGCAATGGGCCAATATGACATTCTTGGTTATTTGAGACCATCTTATCTTTAAATATAGAGCTTATTGATGAGGTTTTGACTCATCTCCTTGGATCTACTTCTGAGCTAAGATCTTGTCGCCCCTTCCTTGAACTGCCTTCAAGAGGATTTGTTGTACACCACTCTGCTAACAATTCTTGCTCTTTTGTGGTTTTGGGTTTCTTTTTAAAATTTGTTTGTTTTGTTTCAGTTAAATGTATTGAATGTTTTTTAAGCCTCTTTCTGTTGTTAATAAAACTTTGAGCCCAGCTGGAACATGCTCTGCTCTGTGCTTTGTCTCTGAGAGGAAGTAGTTAACAAAAGAACCAGTCATCTAGAGCAGCTTAGAAGTGTATGTCAGTCTCGGTGTTAGAGATGCACACGTGTAATGGCAGCTACTCAGATGCATAGGCAGGGGTGGAATGCAACCTGGACTACCTAGTGAGTTCAGAGAGGATGTGGATGGGCAACTTAGTGAATTCTCATCTCAAAATAGAAGTGAGTAGATTAGAGAAGACATAGAAAATGGTGCAGCATTAGATTCAAGCACTAGTACTGAAAAAAAAATAAATATAAAAAAAGACATTGAAAAAGTGAAGTGCATTGAAAGGCGCTAGCATTCTCTCAAGCATAGAAAGTGGAAAAGAGTGTCTTGGAGAGCTCTATGTCCAGTACTGGTAAGAGGCGGCACTGAGCTCTGTAAAAGTTGTTGCTGCCTTAATAAAAGGCAACAGGATCACATTTCGATTTTAAAGTAGGCCCAGCCATAGCGTTCTTGTCTCATGGAATTCATCTGACTTAAAGAATCGATGGCAGAGACAGTATGTATGGCATAATAATTAAAGGTGCCAGTCTGTGGTCATCTAAACTTAGTTTGCATCCTAGCTGTTCTACGAGTTTGCTGTGTGGCCTCAAGGAAGCTACCCAGCCTCTGTAATCCTCATTTGCCTGCCTATGAAAAGAGTATGTGGTAATTCCTCAACAGCTTCCTGTGGGACAGTGATTGCCAGTGTTCTTCCTTAGTGCTCAATAAATGCTGGCTATTAAATACAAAGGCTTGATATATAAAAGTAGCATTAGTAATTGTGAAAAATTAGAAAGGCTTGCCCTCTGAAGTGAGGCATTCATAAACATTTCTAGTCCACCACAAACTGGGGTGTTTTAGTCTACTAAAGATATACTTTATTAGATGTTTTGAAGCAAAATGTTTATGGTAGGTTATTGAAATAAAGCTAAATATAGTATAGACTTTACACAGTTTTAGTACATTGGTATTTAATGAAACAAAAGATACTTTTGAGTGGTTGGGCAGTGGCTAGGGTATTGTAAATGCTTAGCACGTGTTTATGTGTACGCATAGTGCTGTTATGGTTAGGGTTTTTATATGCTTGTTTTTAGTAGTAGACATAATAGTGTTTTAGTCATGAAGAAGGGTTAGGAACAACATGGCATTCTATTTTATGTTTTTATGCTTAAATAAACATGTGCTTTTGTAAAATTTAAAGATTATTTTAAGGGTGAACAGATGATAAAGATGAGCAAAATTTATTGTGACTAGCTAATTAATGATTGATTATCATGTCATTTGAAAAAATAGAAATGTACAAATGTTCAATAAAGACATTTGGCATCATTAACAAAGGAGAGAAATGCAAATCATAACCACAGTGACTGAGACACTATTTCATTCCAGTTGGAGTGGCAACAGTAATGGCGGGCAGTAATGGCGAAGTGTCACTGAGGATTCAGAGAAGGGGCCCTTAACATGGCTGGCAGGAAGTAATCTGGTGCCACCCCTATAGAAATAACTTAACATTCTCTTTAAAGAGAGAGAGAAACGTAGATTGACTGTATATGAGAGGGACCAGGTAGAGTTAAATCCAGTAGAGTATATTCTTGGAAGAAAAAGGATGGTTATTGATGCTCTGTTCTGGAGAACTGGAGGCATGTCCATACTGAATCCTGTGTGAGTGAGAATGCTCATAGCCCCAAACCAATACAGCGCAAATGTGTACCATACAAGAAAAGGAATACAAAAGGTGACATTTCAGTAAAATGGACTGTTGACCATAATAAAGGAATGCATATGGAACGTTGTGATTTAAATAATCTGAAAACATGATTAAAAATAACCAGATTCAAAACCATATTATATGATCCATTTATCTGGTAAGTTCAGAAGGTCAGTGTTTATTGAGTACCTGAAACTAGTCAGGGAATAGGAGGTAAGTCTCCATGGTAATGGAGGACTTTTTTGTTAAGTGGGTATGTGTAAAAACATTTGAAATCAGCTATAATGACTACACAGTTCTGAATACACAAAAGTATAGGTTTGCCTACCAGTTTCAAAACTTGAAGTTGATTAGAGAAGAAAAGTTTACAAAACAGCTAAGAAATTAAACAGACACTATGCTATTAGATATTTAGCTCCACTGAGTAATTGAAAATAGAACTTTTTCAAAATAGACTAGTTAATGATAAAAACTTATAAACTCCAGAAATAAATCTTAGTACATATAACTATGTGTAGACTCTATTAACAGTGAATATGGCATGCTACATAGAGAAAACAATCTTTGCTTGGTTTGTGATAACTAGTAAAACTTGGGTTGTTTGTTTTGTTTGTTTGTTTTTTGTGGTAAAACTCTGTGCACTTTTAATCAAGCATGAGTCAAAGCAATGCCACAAACCTTACTAGTGGACAGTCTATTCTTCATTGACATACCCTTGCAACAAACAAAGTCATGACATAAGTAAAATATAAATAAAGCATTAGTTTTTTTTAACAAAGAATATGTTCAGCAGGGTGCGGTGGCACACACCTTTAATCCCAACACTCACGAGCAGAGTTTGATTGAGGCAACCTTGGGTTCCTTAGTGAATTTCAGGTCAGCTAAGTCTACAAGGTGAAATCCTGTGTCAAAAACTATGCATAGATAGATAGATAGATAGATAGATAGATAGATAGATAGATAGATATCCATAGAATTTTGCCAGACATGGTAGCACGTGCCTGTAAACCCAGCACTTAGGAGGCTAAGCAAGAAATATTGGGTTGACTTTTTAAAAAATAATTTACTTTCTTTCTTATGTATAAACAGAACTAAAATAGATTTTTTAAATCTGAAAAGAAAATAGAGACCTGGAGGATGATATGTTAGGTAAAATAAGCCATGTAAACACTGTATGATCTCACTTTTATGTGGAACCTAAAAAAGTTGGAATTCATTGGAAGCAAAGTAGAATGATGGTTGGAAAAGGTAAGAAAGAGATCGAGAGAGTTGCTGGTCACAGGGTCCAAAATTACAGTTAGTTAGAATGAGTAAGCCGTCAAGATGTCATGCAGCTTAGTGACTGTAGTTATCATATACAGGGGCTAAAGCACTCACTACGTGGTTAAGAGCACACGCTTCTTTAACAGAGGCCTGGAGTTTGGTTCCCAGCTCTATGGTGGCTCACAACTGCCTGAAGCACCAGTTCCTAGGGATCTGACACCCTCTTCTGACCTCCACAGGCACAAGGTACATACATCGTGCTCATACAGACATGCAAACAAAACACTCAACACACACACAAAAAATCAGTACATTTAAAAAAAGAATAGTATCTTATGTACATAGCTAAAATTTGCTGCAAGGATATCTTAAATAGTCTTACAATGAAAAATGATAACTCTGTGAGGTAATTACTTTGTTTTTTTTTTTTTTAATCTCACAATGTACACACGTCTGTGATTACATTGTATATCACAAATGCATATACATTTTTATCAGTTACTCCTCAGTAAACCTGGAAAAAGAGAAAAATCAATTGTAATAGTATATACTGAGAAAATGCATCATAAAAGTATGTATCATAAAAGTAGAGATTTAATATCTCCTTAATGTATAAATATCTCTAAAAGCCCGTAAGAAGAATAAATGCCTTTACTGATAGTAAATTGAGCGATTCATAAATGAAGAGAACAAGACAACTTTGTTATTCATAAACAAATAACAAAAGAAAAGCAAGCATATAAAACCTCTTAGCTTTCCTTATAATTAAACACTACCATTTTACATATTATTAATAAATTAGTAGTGGTTAATATTTTCATAAAAAGTTTAGGAAATGGGTATTAATAATGTGCCTCCAATAGGAAAATACATTGTGTAGCCTTTCTAGGAGCACTTTATGATATATGTCATCCATCTTATAAAGTTGTTCTCTTTGTCCTAATAAGTAAACTAAACATTTCTCTAAATAAGATTAGATATGCATGTGGTTTTCTGTGTAAGAATGTCACGCATGTGAGTAGAGACAAGGGAATAGTCTAATGCTCGTCTTGAGGATGAAATGCTGTGCAGTAGAGAAAGGTGTCCTTGCAGAATGCTCATTGCCATAGCAGTGTCCTACATTAGCTACGTTGCTTGTTGCTGTGACCGAATACCTGACAAGTAGGAACATGTGGAGGAGGGTTTTACCTGACTTACAGTTTTGAGGGGACATGGTCCATCATGGCGGAGAAAGCATGGCAGCAGGCGCATGAGGTAGCTGGCCACATTGCGTCCTCAGTCAGAAAGCAGAGCGACGTGAATGCTGCTGCTCACACACTTTCTTCCCAGGGCTGGGGCTGAGCCCATGGGATGGTTCTGATTACGTTCAGGGTGGGTGTGCCCTTAGTTAGATCATGGTGGAAATACCCACAGAGACATAGAGAAGTGCATTTCCACATTGATTGTAAATCCAGCTAGGTTGACGATAAAGACCAACCATCACTTATGTGCTTATAGGTTAAGCAGAATAGAATCAGTTCAAAAGTTAGCTCCCAGTGTGTTAATGTGTGGTGTGGTTTATTTTATTTTTATTTTTATTTTTTATTCTTCCATATTATTACTGTTTCTAGAATGATCATTTTTACCTGGTTAGGCTTAGTTTTATTTCATCTCATAACTGTCAGTATAGCTCTCAGGCCATACTCTATCACCAAGTGAAGTCAGGGCAGGAACACAGGCAGGAACTGCAGCAGGGGCCATGGAGGAACACTGCTCACTGGTTTGTTCCTCATGGTTTACTCAGCCTGTTTTCTTTTCTTTCTTACTTTTTTCCCTCATTTTTATTATGTTTCTTTTTAAAACATATATATTTATATTATTATACATAAATAAAATAAACTACATACAGCAGGAAGAACCATGAAATAATCAGGAATTATATTAATGTTACATTCATAGTGATTTGGCTATTTGTATTTGGCAAACTTGAAGTAAACATCTTTCTTGTTGAGTCTAAAATTCTGAATGAAAATCAATATCTATCATATCTCATCTCTATTAACTTAAAACATCTATCTAGATCTAAAAACATCTTAACCCCAACCAACTAAGCTTAATTGTAAGACTAAACTGTCTGATCTTCAACCTCATCAGAGACTTGAGAAGGAATAAAATTAATTACGTGAGTCAACCGGAAGTGTAGGTTAGCAGCTTCCAAAATGAAAAAAATGACAGAGACAGTTTGCTGCCTGAACAGTCACCCAAAACTCTCTATAGTGTTGGAGCATTATCTTCAGCCTTTTAGCCCAATATATCTAACAGACATATTTGCGAGACAGGAACTATTGAGGACTTGCTTACCCTGTCCTGGCAGAGTTTGGCCATTGATTCTTCCTGTATCCAAGCTTGCCCACTTTTAGGCAGATTTCTGTCTGTGGCAGAAACAGGGACATTTTGCCCGGTGGCTGGTTTGCTGCATTTGAAACCAACTCCATAAGGAGGTTCTTTGATGCTCAACATCTTCTTGAAGGTAGGCTGGGTGTTACCAGGAGTTAACTTGTCTTGTCAAAGAATCTTTAGAATAATAAAAACATCTTTAAATGCCATATTCTGTAGGTCTCTGAGGCTTTTGAAGACCTTATGTAACTATTATACCTTATATCTATAGAATCATATCTATCTGTTGGACCTAGGATGCATATTCTTGTGATAAAAATAGACTAGTATTTACATGACCATGATTTGTTCAACTAACAATTAGCTTGTATTACTTAATTATTTTAAATAGCCTGCAGCACCACTTTCAAGGTATTGGAAGTAAACCTTGTATTATAATTGAACTGGATGGGTATAATACCTCATATTAGAGTAGAAATAAATATATATATGTGTGTGTATGTATTTATACATATATACATATATGTAATGTGTGAAGAATAATCTTAAATTTGAATTCTATACCAATGTATCAAAATTATACTTATTTTGCATTAGTGTACAAAATTCTGTACCAATGAATTAAAAATAACCTTATTTGTGAGTAACAATTAAAGCCTAGAGCTGAGGAGTAGATTCAATAATCTACCTTTTAAAGTTGTGTCATCCCTCTATTTTTCATACCCTCCTTTCTTTCTTTTCAGCTCCTATCTCCTTACCTACCAAAGAAACATAAAGGAAAGAGATACATCCCTGAGTCCAACCTAGTTTTCTCTCTGTATAAGACCAATAAACACTTACAACAAAATCCCAATGAAAATAAGCACGTGTAGCCCAAGAGAGTCAACAGAAACCTACCCAACCTCTCTTAGAGGAAATGAGACATCGTTCTCTTAAGGTTTCTTCAGGCTGATTTGGGGCAAATAATATGTTTGAAAGGGCCTAAATAAAGTTGAGGGAAATGGTTAAGCAAGCCAGGGATAGCATTTGTGGTCTGTTTTCTAAATGTTGAGAATTCCCGGCTTAATCAACCTGTTTTCTTAAGCCATACAGGACCACTGCCTCCCATGGGATGGGCCCTCCCTCATCAGTCAGCAGTCAGCACCCCACTTGTCTACAGGCCGGTCTTACAGAGGAATTTTCTCAATTAAGATTCATTCTTCTTAAATGACTCTAGCTTGTATCACGTTGACAAAAACCTAACCAGAATATAGTCACTTCTATAAAAAGGGGGGGCAAGTCACTAGAAATGTGTATGACTGCTGGCATGGGTGTCTTCAGTATTTTGTTTTAAGCCAGTCAACCCCTCTGTTCTATAGCCCTGTTACTGTGTTTACTTAATCATCTTTTTATATGCAAGTTGGAAATGAATAGGTACACTTAAGGTATATTCCAAAAAAGTACTCATTTTTGTCAGTACCTGACATTTAAGCCATTCCTTTGTGTTTTTAAAATCACTTAAAAGTAATTGCTCTTTGTTTTTAAGTCATTGCCTATGTGCCATTTTATTCTAATTAAAAAAAAAAAAACTAATAAAAAAATGCTCTGAAATCCCTGGTTTCTTTTATGACTCGATACGAACCCTTATACACAAAGAAAAGTGCAGAGTAGGGATTTTTCCTTAAGAAGTCTTCAGCTGGGAAAACGCATGCATATGAGTGCATGTAGAGGCCAAAGGTTGATTTGGGGTCTTCCGGTTGCTTTCAACTGCCCCCCTCAATTCTCCATTGCCTCTCTCCGCCTCCCTCTCCCCAGTCCCCGCGTCCTCGGTCTCTCTCTCTCCTTGTTGTGTACATATGAGTAGTGGGATATGCATGCCTGTGTGCACCAGAGCAAGCAGGCAGATTTCTTCTTCTTTTGCTCCTTTTCTTGATTGCCTTGCTGCAGGATCTCTCACTGGACCAGAACATCACCATTCTGCCTAGAGGCCAGCCAGTGAGTCCTTGGCATCTACCTGTTTTCTGTTGCTCGGTGCTGGGGTTACAGGCATGTGCAGCCATACCTGGCTTTCTCCATGGGCACTGGGTATCTGAACTCGGGTCCTCGTGCTCATGGAACAAATGCTTTTCCATTGAGACAACTGCCCAGCACCCTCTTGAGATAAAGTTTCTTCCCTGATCTGGAGCTTACTAAAGTGGCTAGACTAACCTGTCAACAAAGCTCTGAGATCCTCCCATCTCCCTGACACAGGGATTGCAGATGCGTGCCCTTATGCCTAGCTTTTTTCTGTGGGTGCTGTCTGTACTCAGATCTTACACACGCTTTGTGTGTAAGGGTGTAAGGGTGAAGCAAGGGCTTCACCAACTGAGCCATTGCCCCAGCCCCTTTAAGAGCTTTTTAATAATAATTAAGTTGGTTTTATTGAAAAATTTCATCTATGTGTTGCTTTGCCTCAAAGTTAAATAATAAATAAGACATTTTTAATAGAGAAATATATAGTCAGAAATAATCTAAAAGTGTTTCATGTTGTTATATACACTCAGATTAGATAGCTGTGGTATTATCGGTCCATATTGAGAAGCCACACTAAAAGCAAAAAGCTTCTGCCTATAGGCCATGGGCCGAGTCTTAAAAATTATACTACTAGTAGCCTTAATATGATATTTCTCAGACAGAGGGTCAAGTGGAAATGGCTGGAGGTTTGCCAGATGTTTTTCTTGGAGACTTGTCAGCTGTAGCTTTGTAAATAGATCTAGTGTAGTGGTTGAGCCATCAGGACATAAGGACCCAGCCCTCAGAGGCTGAGGCGGAGAGAAGTCACGTTGTAGGACAGCCTGAACTACACACACACCACACTGCTCCAGTGTCAGCAAAAGTCAAATTTAAAAGAAGAACTTAAGGAAGATGTGAAAAAACACTTAAATGATACACTTTGCCCATACAGGCTGGCAATTTTAGTCCTTTATGATTGTCATTGCGTTCATTAAATTTCTCATTCATAAAGTATTGTCATATCTACTATGATGCTAGTGAGCAGAGGAGAATGGAAATATCAACTTGGACTGGATAAATTCCCTGTGCAAATTTGTTGTTATAGTAAAAGTAAAACATCCTTACAATTTAGTGACAATGAAAACACATACAACTGTTCTTCATATGAAACGTACAAGTACTGTGGAAGTTCAGAAGGGAGCAATTTCTTCTGAAAAAGGAAAGATATGTGAGACATGGGGAAGGTATCTCAGTACAGGAAAACCATTTTTGCTGGAACCTTTGAAACAGGTGAGAGTCATCTGTTATTGCATTGTCTACATTGTTCTCTGCTCACAGTTGTGTGGTTTTCTCCTTAGCTTGTCCGAAAACCCTCTAATGAAAGCCAAGTACGGTGGCTCTCACCTGTCATCCTACCACTTATGAGGCTGAGGCAGGAGCATCATCGCTGGTCTGAGGCCAGTCTGGGCTTCATAGCAAGTCCCAGGAAGTCTAAGCTACAGAGTGAGACACTGTCTCAAAACAAAACAGAAACAAAAAACCCAAATCGGAACATGTCAGGCCTGTGATGACACTTTTTATATGATCAAGTACCAGTCCAAACTAGTACCAAACAACACTTCTTCACAAATGTTATATTAAAACCTTTAGCATCTAATATGAAGTTCATTAATTTGTAATACAATGTTCTAAACACTTTAGAACTGAATTGTATCTCATTCATTTACTACTGTCATCACTAATAGGAATTTGAGACAAATAGTGACAATTGTGATTCCCTAGGAAATTCTGTTGTTTGTACATCAGAGTTTCTACTTAGCTTTTAGAATTAAGAAGTGGGACAAAGCTGACACAGTCTCTGCCTGTATGGCATTTATTGTGAAAAGCTGCTACTTTGATTCTCTTACTGAAAGTGCAGTGCATATTCATATGCTTTAAATGTAGAAAGTACTAAATATAGTAAGAATCAAAACCACCCTGAATTTATCTTGTGTGTTTTCCCTTTTACAATAATATTAAAAACTGGGCAAGGTGGCACACGCCTTTAATCCCAGCACTCGGGAGGCAGAGGCAGGCAGATCTCCGTGAGTTTGAGGCCAGCCTGATCTACAAAGTAAGTCCAGGACAGCCAGCTCTGCACAGAGAAACTGTGTCTCGAAAAAAAAACCTAAACAATAACAAACAAACAAATAATTATATTACTTGTAAATAAATACACTAAAAATTCACTAATTTGAAATTTGGGGCTTTTAGGAGTGGTGGTGGTGGTCATTCACAGTGTGGTAAGGTTAAGGGAAAGAATGACAAGTTCATAAACTTTGTGCCTTAAAAAAATTCCTTTTTGCTTTATAAGGGAAGCTAGTGTACATTCGGCGTCCAAGAGAGCATCATGCAGGACATTATATTACAAGACACTGGCGACAGTGAGTCAGAGAAAGCGCACAGATGTTGATGGAAGAAGCAAGGCCTTTGTGAACACTCTCTCACTTCTCTTTTTCTTCCTACAAGATCCTTCTTGACGAGCTGTCTTCTACTAAACACTGGGCGTCCATGCATGTGTCGGACCACAGTGGGTTTCACTATCGCCAGTTTTTGCTGAAGTCTTTGATTAGCCAGACTGCGGTGGACAGTTCTGTACTGCAGCACAACTCTCTGAAAAGTGAGCCGAAAGATGAAGAAGCAGTCGCCCCAGCAGAGGATCCGCGGGTGAATCTTTCCCAGCTCCTAGAAGAAGAAGTGGAATTCTGCACAGATCTTATCGATTCCTATCCAGGGCACGAAACCCTTTGGTGTCATAGGTAAGAAAAGAGAAAACCCATTTCCTGTGTCCTTAGAGACTTGTAGGACCTGTTGCATCCAGCCTGTGTCAGTGTATGCAAATGTGGCCATCTGACTGCAGAGCTCGCCTGGCTTAGTGAGAAAGGGCCATTGTTCATCATACCACTGTCACTGTCGTGGTTAATATGAAATTTCTCACACATACATGTTTGCCTGTGGTTTAGGTTCATCCTTAACTGCGCAATAGAATGACTTGTGTTACTTTGAAAATAGTAAAAGCAAACAGAAAAATGTTCCATGACTCTTTGATCCTGACAATTAGTATATTGGGGATGGGGTGCTACCATGTGTTTTTAAGAAAAGTAAAACCTTCCAGATCATTTTGATGCAGTCAGGATTGAAACTAATGATTATCAGATCATGGGATATAAGGTAAGCGTTATCTCTTCCCCACTCCACCGGTCTACAGATTAACTATCTTAAGTGTAGTAACAGACAGAAAGTCCAGCAACTTTATTAACCTGGGTTTTGAGTACATTTAATACTCCAAAGCTCATGTTGGAATGAAGTCCAGGTAAGTTAACACTTAGCTTCGTTTATCTTAGCTCTTCATCTGTTTGGAAGGGTCTCCATGTTTACAAGTCCAAATTCTGCTTCAGGTCATAGGAATCTGTTTGTGAACAAAAGACACGTCTTTGCCAGGCAAGGATAAGGACTGTAAAAACTGTATTTCCTAAGTCACTGAGTCCCCATCCCTCTCTCCAGCCTGCTCTTTCTCATGGCCTGCTTAGGCAGGCTGTTAGCTGCTAATCCATGCTAAGCACATTCAGAAGGCAGAAGTTTTCTTTTTTACAGAAGCTTCACGAATAGACAGTGGTCCTTTCTCTTCGCAGCAACCAAGGCCTGTGATTGCACAGTTTTAGGGAAGAGAGGATGTGAGGCGGTTGTTTAGAGACTTCGCTGTATGATGCATCTCCTCATCACAATAGCAAGGCCTTAGAGACTTAACACGTTGATATTAAAGCATTAGCACTTGAATCAGTGATGAGATCTAACAAGTTAGGACCTGTCCTATGGAATGGCATAGCTTGTATAGCAGATGTGTGCCGGGAAAGCTGTTTGTAGATTACGCAGAGCAGTTTTCATCTTCGTAAACAATTCCAGGTAATAGCTGCTCCTAGGCTGAAGATGGAATGGCATCTTTTGTGTGCTTTGCTCAGAGCCCAGCTCTCCTCTCCTGAATACCGAGATGGAAGACTAAAGTGGAGGTTTAGGAGAAATCATAAATGGCCCAGTAAATAAAGGTGCTTGCCAACTAGTCTGATAGCATGAGTTCTATCCTTGGAACTTAGAACATAGAGCATGATAGAAAGAGAGAATTGACTTCTGTACCCACGTATCACACACACACACACACACACACACACAATCAATGAGATAGATGATAGACAGATAGATAGATAGATAGATAGATAGATAGATAGATAGATAAGATAGACAGACAGACAGACGCCATAAAAATATCTTCAGAAAGAACTAGATAGAGATTATGAACTACACATGTCTATTCTGGAGAAACTGTTTCATGTACCTTGTTTCTGAGTTGCTTCAAAGATTCTAAATGAAGTTGGTATTTTGCTTTATATAATAACTTATGGCAAATAATTTTGAGCATTCACTATTTCTAACTCATGTTAGTATTAGGTCTGTAAACTCATCATGATCCAAGTAAATGTTTATTAAAAAGCCCTCAGAGCAATCCTGTGTTCTAACAAACCAACCGGCAGCGAGGGTGGATGCTCTGAGATGTCAGTCATCTTTCTCCTTCTCTCAGACAGCTGCGGATTATGAAATAGGTGTGGGCTGATACTGTATATTTTTAAGTTATCGGCTTCTTTTGCCTGCAAATCTTGAGTTTTGTTATGATTTTTTTTTTCTTCTACCCCCCCGGCTCCATCACAGGCGGCATGTTTTCTACCTTCAACATCACTTACATGGCAGGTTTCCTCCAAGCTTGACTCACCTGTCCCCTGCAGACTACTCTGGGGGAACTTTGAATAATGACTTGCACCTGATCCCAGCAAGCCCTCAACCATCTCAGGCAATGGAAGTGGACGGACTGAGTGACTCTAGCAAGCAAGGCTATTCCCAGGAAACCAAGCGCCTGAAGCGGACCCCAGCTCCAGACTCTCTAGGCCTAGAGATGGAGCACAGGTTTATTGATCAAGTATTGTCCAGTTGTCGGAATGTAGAACAAGCCAGGTATGCCAATGCATACAGGAAGTGGCTGGTGACTTTGAGTCAGTGAAAAGGGTAGATTCATCCTAAGAAATTCCCTTTAGTGCAATATTGCTTTTTTTCTCAATGCCATAGTTGCATGAACTGACTAGCTAACTATGTATTCTTCATCTATAGCTTAAAAGTCTATAAGAAACCCTTTGTTTTATTTATTTTATTAAGAGCCGGCATTCCTTTGGGTATAAAATAATTGTATAGTTCCTTCCTGCTAAACAATGTCTTAATTCTCTCTCATTTTTTTTTTCTTTTTGATTCCATGCCCTTTATATTTCGATATTTGGGCTTCTCATTTGAATCTTGGGATTGGTTCACATAACTTTACTCACCTCAGTTCAGTTGCTGCATAGGCACTTTCTTTAAACATTGAAAATTTATGTTGCAGTTCAGCTTAAGAATACTAATACATGTGCAGAAGGACTTGATCTAATTGCAATTTTGAGAATAAAATGGCTAGATGGATGGATGTGAAAAGGTAAGCCACTTCTTTCTCAAGTGTGTTCTCCAGGTATCCATGAAGAGAACCAAAGCCAGGAGTGTTGGAATTTATATAGAAGAAAAAATAATGCTTCCAATGTAATATATTTTTAAATGATTATTTAAAAGAAACTAAACTAATTTAAGAGTTTATGTAATTGTAGTACTGAAAAATTATTTTTATTACTAGTTTTGATAGATTGTTTTTACCTCATATTTGGTATATGCCAAAACATCAAGTCAGCCCTTATAAAATAAATTCTTTAAAAAAAAAAAAAAAAACACAAATGCCATTTTTAGTTAATACTACTTTTTTCCTTCTAAAGTCATTCATGAAAAATGGGAGAAATCTACATAGGAATTAAGTCTATAAAGCTTTCTTTTAAAAAATGTAAATTACTGAGGTTATACTGGATAAACTGCAAAGTTTTTGTCAAGTGGCTAGTCAGGGTTTACTGGCAAAATCTAGGGAGGAAGACCAATTTTAAGCATTAGTTCAATTTTTACTTTTAAAATGAAACAAAACACTTTGATACTAAATACATCAGGGATAAGAACCAAAGTCCACATTATAGCTCAATAGTCTCAATAGTCTCAATAGTCTCAATAGTCTCAATAACAAGGGCTGTGTTTTTCAGGTTGTGAAGCGGAGTGGGGGTGGGTCAGACACTGGCTCTGGCTCCTTTCTTATTAGATCCGCCCCTTTGGATGAGCTATGATTCCTCTGCGTGCACACCTTCTCTTTATCTCGCCAGCCCATTCCATACTCTCCATCACTCAGTTGTCCGTACTTTTTCTCTTGTGCGTCTTTTTTCAGGGATGCCCACTGAAGCTATTATCGCTCTTATAACAGCTTAATACCTATCTATAAACACAGGAAGTATGAATAAGAGGTGCCCCTCTCAAAGTCCCTTCTAATGGTTGTTTTCGTTGGGTTTCTATTGCTGTGATGAAACACCGTGACCAAACCTGGAGAGAAAAGGGTTATGTCTTCCGGGCAACACCCATCACTGAGGGAAGCAGGGCAGGAGCCTATAGGTAGGAGGTGATGTTGAGGCTATGGAGAAGTGCTGCTTACTGACCTGCTCTCCATGGCTTGCTCATTTGGCTTTCTTATTGGCAGCCAGGACCACCAGCCCAAGGGGTGGCACCACTTACAGTGATGGGCCCTCTCCTGTCAGTCACTAATGAAGAAAATCCTCTATAACCTTGTTTACAGCCAGATCTTATGGAAGCATTTTCTCAACTGAGGTTCTCTCTCCTCATGTGACTCTAGCTAGGGTCAAACTGACATAAAGCTAGCCAGCACCATGATAGAAGCTGTCTCTTGTCCTGTGTGTATGCGCAAAATGCAAGTGATGATTACAGAAATAAGCCATCATGGTTTGCATGTTCTCCTTTGCACACTTGTATAGTGTATACAGGTTGATTGATGTATAGTGTAGGTTGAGGGACAGAGGGGAAGGCAAACCTCCCCTGTCTTGCTCTAGTAGACACTTACACTTGCACTAGGCATCCTGCACTAAGAGAAAAGAAACACATTCTTTCTTGGGCATTGTGTATAGCAGACTGCTGAGCTGGGTGATGCTTAGAAAACCAGAAAAAAATTTTTTTTTTACTGGCCTCAGTAGATAGATCTTGCTCTCCTAGGTCAAAGTTATTTTTTACTATTCTGTAGTACCTAGATAATAAAGTACTTGCCATTATGAACATGATTCCACAGCCTTCTATATACAAAGGATATTCTGAAGCATCAAATACCTCAGGTTCTACGTGGACCTCTATAGGGAAAACCATTACATGATATTAGCTCCTCTGAGATTGAGTAGAAACAACACAGCAGTTCCTGCTGTCGAATCCCGTCTTTACTCAGTGTTACCTTTCTTCTCAACATCTTTTTAGCTTCCCAAGTAATAGGGCTTATATTCATTCGATGTATCGTGTGTCAGGACATGCGCGTAAGCTATGCTTTATGAATGTCAGCTAAAGTGTGAGTGTTGCTTGTCTTCTAAGGCTCAGCCTGTGCCTTCCTGAAGCTGTGGAGTCCTCTAATAATACTATTTTTTTGACTTCCTAATAAAGTTGGAAGTACGTAGTAAAAATGAAGATATGTAAAAGATCCTGTTTCTGTGTGGGTCTTTGCTACATTATTGCTGAAATTAGCATTTTCAAGTGCTCATTCACAGGACTTAGGATTTCCCTGTATGGTTTCCGTAAGTGTTTGGCATTTACCATCACTAGCAAGCTACTGTGTTTTTGACCAAATGAATTCATGCAGTAGAAAAAAATATGTGTAATCTAGGGGCTTGTTTAGTCATAGTCTTCTGCACATATGTTGCTGTTAAAAGGAAGAGATGGTTTGGGTTGGCATATTGCGTCTGATTTTCACTCCTGTGGATCAAGAAACTTGCTGACGCCAGGTTTACAGGAAGAAACACAGGACCCACTTTTATGAAGCAGCCTTTGTATTTTGTGAAGAACAAATGATAAAATCATATCTAAAGAGAAAAAAAAAAAAAGAGAAACTTGCTGACGTGCAAAAGGCAGTAAAATCTGTGATTTTCACCACAACCCCAACCTACTTTTTTCTTTTTAAGACTGTCTAGTTTGGTAATTGCATTTCCAGATTATGTCATATGCCCTGCACATTATAAGGACTTAATAACTGCTAGGTTAAGAACTAATTAGCTCTTTAAGGGAAAGGTTGGTCATGAATGATGGAATAATGATCAGGAAATTAAGAAGTTGTGAGTGATGTGGGCTAGCTCTGGAACTCTCAAGGACACTCCCACATGTAAACTTAGTGAGACTTAGACTTGGTGTCTTCATGACAGTGTCTGGATTTGCTAACTCTTTGCTATGAGACGGGACTCTAGAATTCTCTTAGCTGTTCTTTGTCTACATTGGAACCTCTCGGTCAGTTAGACCCATTTAGTAAGAATGCTGTTTTCTTTCACTACACAATGTTGGGGAGCAGCCCTCGCATACAGAGCCAGAGGCACACTTGAGTAGCTGGAATAATTCTTGGAATTTAGAGACTTGTTGATCTGTGTTTGCACGTGAGTCATCCTAATCCCCAACTTGAACTTTGGCCCTTTTAGGTACTCCTGGAGCCTAAGAATTTCATACCTTTAGAAGCTCTGGGCCAAGAATTTCATCACATTTCTTATGGCACAGTTCTAACTTAAGCTAAATGCTTCATTAATTATTTTCTCTTTGTTTTGCCAGTGTTGAGGCTCAAGTTCAGATTAGCAATCAGTCATAGAATTAAATGTATATAGATTATCACCAAAAGCCACTTATACTTTCAAATAAGGGCTATGTAACATATGATATAGAAGCAAGCTTTTGCGTTTATATGCCGTGGTCTGTAGAAAGCATGTGTGGTAGACGTTATCACTTAGAGAGTGTTGAGATCCTCTTAGTTCATGCTGTGTGTGTGTGTGTGTGTGTGTGTGTGTGTATGTGTGTGTGTGTAGAATTGCTATAAATGGAAAGTCGTGCAGTTTTTTCTTATCCAGCACAAGGTAGTGTCTGATGTGGGCCAAATACACCTTTGGAGTGGAATGACCAGCATACAAGCGTCTCACTTGGCTCCCTAAGTCAGGGAAGACTCAGCTGTAAGATGAATAGCGAATACCTTTCCCCCACAAACTTTTCTTTTCCTAAAACGCTTTATGGGTTTACTGCTATTTTTCTACCAGAAAATTGTACCTAAATTTTAAAATGCTTTATTCTGAAGTTTGTAAACATTTTAAAAACCATATCTTTGTCTTAAATAAAGCTGAAAACCCTAGCAATATGTCTCCCCTGCCCCACCCCGACACATAGTCTGTAATGAGCTCCTGCTTATTAGAGAAGCCTGCTGGGGTACCAGGAAATTTTAGCAAACTCAGTTTCATAGAACCAGTAAGCAAGAGAGAGCCACCCCAAGAATAAGTCCACATACTGTCACACAGTGTCTTCTTTAAAATAACTGTGCAATGTGTTAACTTGAGTGCCTTTCCAACTTCAGTGTGTGGTACAGGATTATGTTATACCAAACGCTTGTATTTAAGCAGTAAAAATGTAGAACTTTTATTAGCTTCTTATGACACAGTAAAATGCTGACTGGAGAAGATAGGACCTTTTGATTTATATGTCATTAGTGGGCATTTTTTAAGTGCACTACCAAGAATACCAAGACTTAGAATTAATTCTTTGGCAACTAACGCTTTGGGTTTTGGAGGCATCATAAATACAGGGCAGTGTACGCACAATCAAAGTCACAGAAGTTATGCAGCCTGTGCTTGAAGGGAAGCAGGCATGCCGGCCAGCGGCACTGCAGAGAGCAGGTGCTTGTCCCAGGTGACCCTTTGCCTTATTCTGAGGTCCTGCCTTTCCTCCTGAACTCAGACATGGGGTAGGATAGTTAAAAAAAAGGGGGGGGGGGAAATAGGGCTGGCTAATACCAAAAGGAAAGTAGTAAATACTAAAATGAAATTTCAAATTATAAGTATTTATGTGTGGAAGGGGAAAGTTGGACTGTCACAAATCATGATAGCAAATAGTTTGTCATTGTGATTCCTATGGTTAAGATTCCAAAGTGCTTTGCAGAGAATTCTTGATTAATATATCTCTGTTTGCATAGTGTTCATAATTGACACAGAAACCAATGTATCCCGTGTGGATTTAGGGTTAGAGGGGGAATTCTCATGCCACCCCCATTACCATGGAACAGCCCAAGACCGGTCGCTTAAAAATAAATGGCAGTTCAGTTGATCTGCTGATGAAACGGTGTGCTTCAAAGGATATGAGCTGTTGTAGTTTGTGCTTTCTGAACAAACGCATGAGGCACAAAGCTGACCCTGACATTTAGTAGTCTGTTATTATTCCTCAGGGTATAGAAGACTTACTCAGTGTAGAACATTTTATATTCTGTGGCCAAAAAGAAAAGGCAAAATATACTAAATGCGTTGCTAGTTAGTATTGTGCAAGAGCTAATGTATACCATCTCGCTGCTTGCCCTGTACTTGTGCTATGAATGTTACCATGAATGTTGCCCGTGAAGAGGACTTCTGTGTTATATTTCTACTTTGGGGAGGTGGAGGAGATTATATTTTGCTTCAGTTGACTTTTTCAGCCTTTAAAAACCATATTAAGGAAAACAATTACTGTTGTTGTGTAAGCTGACAGCTCTTTTTCTTCCTAAGACTTTTTTTTTCTCTGCAAGTATGAGGTGCAAAACCCAGACAGGTTCAGAACATCACATAATAAGTCAGAACTTATAAATGTTAGAGAAAGAATATTATTAGCATATTTCTATTTTACCATTGTCGACATTGTTAGTTTTTGGGTGAGCTATACTATTTTGTATGAAATATGCATTATCATGTTTAAATATACAAGGCAAGATACACAATTGTATAACATCACAACCAAAGTTGTGGTTCTTCTTAAGTATCTAAATGTGTGTGTGTGTGTGTATGTCTGTGTGTGTGTGTGTGTGTGTGTGTGTCAGTGTATGTCTGTGTGTGAGTACATGCATGCTTACGCACAGACATCTAAAGAGATCTGGAGCTTAGGCTGACATGAATTTTTTACAAAAGATTTTATCCTTTGAATTTTTATTTTCATATTTGCTCAAAGTGTTTTTATTTAAGGCAGAAAAACTCCTCCAGAAAAGTTAGAAACTGACATGTGTCCATTCACCCTACTTATATATTTGTGAAATCTGTTTGATTAGGTATTTGGTGGTTTATAAACCATGTTATTCTGTTTTCTTCCATATCGTTAAGGAATCGGTGTTTATTTCATGCCTAGCAATCACTTTCCTAAAAGCACTGTACAGTGTACAACAGATGATCTGATCATGTTTCTAAAGTGATGACATCACATGAGCCATGGAGATGTATAGGAATGTTAACCCTGTGACACTTCCCGGGAAATATCCATTTATCCCCACATCCAGTGTTGTGCATTTGAGGCGAGCTGGTGGTTTTGTTGGTTAAAGTGGTGTAGATGGGGTGCAGATATGAGCAGCTGCTCAATAAGTGGGCAGCCAGCTATTGCTCTCACATCAGACTAGCCTAGCTCTCACCAAGGAGACCGTTGCCATCTCTTCACCAAGGAATATGTTGGACAATGAAAAATGTTACTGTATGACATTAATTATTATGCTTGTTTGTTTAGGCTCAAGTTAGAAACATAATACAGACATTTAATAAAACCATGGTATGGAGGGAGACAGGAGGTGGAGGAAGTTTAAGCAATATCTTCCTGGACAAGGCGCATTTAATAAATGGCTAAGTACCGGCGGCTAAACTCTTATGAGAGCTATGCAGTCTTCTGCAGCCCGTTTATTGGCAGGTCCAGTACTTTCTAGTAGCGGCTCATTTTATTTCTCCCTACTTCTCAGTTGCTTTCCATTGTCTTAAAAATGATGATAAAATAGGAAGTTACACTGAGTAACTTCATATGCTTTTCTCAGAATATGTTTGGCACGAGGAAGAAAGTTTTACCAGTAGTAGTGTATTCTGGGTGCCTATTCTGAGTTGACCTGACCCAAAAGATTACACAGTTTTGAAACAAACATTCCCACCTGAACTGTGAGGGACCAAGTGTATAGTGCAAGTGTAGTTAGGGTTTGTCTTCTGGTGAGCTTGCTGCTACATGGTCGTGTCAGTGGCTGGAGTCAGCTCTGTCGTTTTGGTGTGTTTTGTTCTAGGAGAGTAATGGAGTATGTACACTGGGCTAGATTACATACTGTTTCTGGGCCGGAAACGATAAAAGATGAGGTGTTATAAGTTTGCCAAATATTTGTATACTGTTATAAAAAACTTAAAGGAAGACTTCTTAAAAGCACAACAACTACTTTTTCTAAACTCCGGGTTTCTGTATGCTAGTTAATTGCTTAGCTTAGCGTAAAACTGGGGGGCTCTCATGACGAGAACGATCTCACATACTGTATTCTACTATCAGAACTCACCATCCGTGTTGTTTACATTGCTTGTAGGCTGTCCGAAAAGAGCATTTAGTAGGCTGCAGTTAACGCTGGACATGTTAGTGTGATCATGGTGTGCTGTCAGATCCCGGGCATTAAGCTTTAGTTTGGCTCACTTGTGCACTGGGGACAGCTTCTTTCCGGATGATAGGTAGATAGCACTTCCCCAGGGATGACACTCTGCGCTGGGGCTCCTTTCGCTCTTACGGACAGCAGCCCACAGTTTTCAAAGGATCAAATCCCTTGTGAATTCTTTACAGTTAAAATGTATACCCTGGAGGGGAATAAGAAAAATTTTGCAAAAAGATATGTGCAAAGTACACTTGTGGTGTATTTTGGGGTTTGGTTTACCGAGCTGATTACATTATGCTAATTTCTATGGTTATCACTTGGACTTTTGGCTAAAATTAAATGTAAATTCTAAGGTTAACATAATTATGCATTGTTTATATGGTATTCAATGAAAATGTAATGTGAGCCACAAAGAAATTACAATTTTCTACTAGCAATGTGTAAAAGAAGTGTAATTAACTTTAATAATGCATCTTATTTAACTTTTAAAATAACCATTTCAACATATAACTAATGTAACAAAAATAATGAGCTCTCTTATCTTCTCCTTTTCCTTTATATTAGTCTTCAAAACTCAGCGTGTGGTCCACACTCATGCTGCCCCTCCACTCTGATCATGTCCTCATATGGCTAGGTGCTGCTGCATCAGCAATGCAGGTTCATAGGGTACAAAGTACGAACTTGTTTAAATTTTGAGGTCACAAGTAGACAAGAAATTTCAGTCCTTTAAGAATTGTTTAGAAAGAAATCTAATGAAGTTTTCCTTCATTTTAACTTAAATTCTATCTAGAAATTGGGTCAGCCTGATCCAGTTTGCCAAGCATTGTGTGAAGAAGAAATCCTGTGCCATGTAAAATACCACACCTAACTGTTGAAAGGTACTGATGGTGCAGTAACAACAGAATTTTTAGTTTTCACTAAAGTCTATCCTGTTTCTTCAAAATATTAGCTTAAGTTGCATGCTTGCTGTATATCTGTACCTATTTGTTTTTATTATTCTTGTTGTATAATGATATATATTAACCAGAAGCCCTAAGATTCTAATCTATGCAGCCGTCTTCCAGAACATAATGATGTACCTATTAAATTATGATAGGGCCAGGCATGGTGGCACACGCCTTTAATCCCAGCACTCGGGAGGCAGAGGCAGGCGGATCGCTGTGAGTTTGAGGCCAACTTGGTCTACAGAGGGAGTCTAGGACAACCAAGGCTAACACAGAAGGACCCTATCTTGAAAAAATAAATAAATAAAATAAAATAAACTATGATAAAAGGCAGAGAAATAGGATGAACCATTTATTTTCCCATTAGATTTGTTTTCTACATGGGGTCATATACCAAACCAGCTGTAAATTACTATATTTCTGTAGAATGGAATCGGTGTTGTCTTTGCTGATGTCTAAGTAAACATTACGTCTCCTAAAACAAGGGCTATGTGTGATTTATCTCTATGCGTATTAAACTTGGCTACGTCCATCTGCCGAGACGTCTAGCTGAGTGCTTTGATTGTGGTAGGTAGAAGTATTGTCTGAACAAAGTCAGTAACTGATTATCATATACATAGAAAAAATAGAACATTAAAAAAAAAATCAAACTCTGAGAAGTTGCATAGTTGTCCTTAAAACATATCACCAGTAATACGTTGACTTAGGAAAGTCATTGTGTCCAGATATACTCTATTTTTATGTATTTAAATGAAGGTCTAAAGTGAGATGTTAGTGGTGTTACACCTGTCTTGTTGCTGTGCTGTAAGCCAGAACTCACAGCTACTTACACGTGGTGAAGACACCTAAAGATGGACCCAGAAAAGTAGCCTCTGAACTAAATATTATTTTCACTCAGATTTTAATACTCCAAGCAGCTGTTTGCGGAGAAGGGCTTTCTTAAAGCCGTGGTTATGTTAGCAATGATGTGCTGTTATCTATGCATGTTTTATAGGAAACGGATTGTGCGGTTCATTTTGCATCATTCCAAAGAGTTATAAAATACTTCAAATTGCAGGGTTTTTGTTTGTTTTAATATGGTAGGGAAAGTAGCTTATTAAAGACAGTCTTAATTTGGACTAATAGGTAGATGGCACAAATATGACAAAATTAGTATTAGAAAAGTGCTTCTCTGGAAAATCATACTGTTTGTTTACCAGCATGCTTCCCCAAATGCAAGGTTAGCACTAGTAGCATGTGCCTGGCACACCAGCCAGCTACGTTACCATGAGGACCTTTCGCTGTTGGTCGCACTTAGCAGACACACCATTTTCCTTGTGCTATGATCTCAGAGTTTTACTTTTAGCATTGCATTATTTTAAACAAGTACATGTTTAAAAAGACATGAACAGCGTAGCGCCTGTCCTTCCACAGAAAGATCCTTGAGTGATATTAGCTCCTAGGATAGACAGAATTTAACGCTTTAAAATCTGTGTGTTTCGTAGCGAAGCACTGGGAGTCGCCAAAGGCTTGTGTTAGACGCTGTCTAATCCTCTTGGAGTAACTACACATAGTGGAAGGTCTATTCCTTGCCTTGGGAGCTAGTGGGATGTTGTGTTTTGGTGTTTTTAAGTTGCTAGTGATCTCAACAGACAGAATTTTGAAAGATTATTAGATCATTAAATGGGGTGGGTAAAGCATTAGTCACCCATTTGTTTCGTTTTTAAATAAATTTTGTAATTTTGCTCTCTACTTAGTCTCTTGGTGGGGGCGGGGGAAAGTCTCCAGTTCTCTGAAGATTTTCTTTCTCAGAGGATTTATATACATTCTGTGATATAAAAGTCATCATTAATTCAGTGATGCCATAGGGGAAACAATGGAAGCATTCTGTGTAGCAGTTACTGCAGTAGGAAATCACAAAGACTGACGCCAGTTTGAGTGAACTGCTCTTTTTCCAAATACGCTTAAAAAAAGAAGAATGCAGAACTGCATGGAAAATAGTCCACAATTTAACTTTTGGAATAAGGTATAAAGTTATATCTAAAGTAAGAGCCTTTTTTAAAAAAACAAGGTTTAAAATCTTATTTTCAGTCATTGCAGAATTAACTTACTGAACAATAGTAAAATTATTGGAGGAAAAAAAATTGTTTTTCTAAAGCAGAGTAAGCAGGAAATCCTACTTAAACCAGAACACTGATGGAAAGGGTCTTGAATGAAGCTTAAGAAAAAGGATTAAACAAAAAGCCCCTTTTGAACAACAGCATTGAAATTATCAATGTGCTTTAGATAATGGAAGTGACGATCTAGGTTTATAAGTAAAAATTGAGATAACTATAAGTAAATACACACATGTACACATGCCTGTGTGTGCACACATGTTCACACTCCATGCACACAGTTCTACACACATAGAGCCTTAAAATTGGATGCTGACATCTTCAAAGAGGGCAAGGAGAAGGGAGCAGCTGGAGAGGAGGCTCAGCAGCTGAGAGCTCACAAACTTGATTGCTAGTCCCAGAGTAGAGCGGATCACAGCCATCTGCGCCTCCAGCCCCACATGATCCAAAACCCTTGTAAGCTCTTTGTGCACATGCACCCACATGCACATAGCCTACAGACTTACAGGCGTACATGAAATTAGCAATAAAATTTTTAAGTCTGGAAGACAGTGGGACCCTGACCAAGACTGGAAGAAGATGAGAAATGCAGAAGTTGCTGGCTGGGTTCTGTTTCTTACCTGTGCAGTGAGAACATCTTCACATACACATTGGTACTTTTCTTATTATTAAGTGAGAGAAAACATCAAAGAAATCAGGGTCCCATATTCATGATTAGACAATATAGAGGCAATTTTTCCATTGTTGATCTGTAGATTCAATACTGTGTCAACTCCAATGGATTTTTTTCCACAGACATTGGCAGGTTATATGGAAATATGGATATGTTCACTATCTTGATTATGGTATTGGTTTCACAAGTATATAAATTTGTAAAGGCCTATTAACTGTGTATTGTGAATATGTTTGGTTCCATTATATGTCAATTGTACTGCAAAGCTGGTTAAAAATAATATATTCTACTGATCTACTGATAATAGTTTGTGTAAATTCGGTACTAAATAAACAATGATGTTTACAAAAGTATATAGCAATAAAAAGGATTTAGTATAGTTATTACAACCTTTTAAGATTTATTTATTTATTCTTTATATGCGTGAGTATTTGGCCTGTATGTATACATGTGTACTGTATGTGTACAGTGCCCCATGAACCCTCAGATTTTGGGAACTGGAATTATAGATGGTTGCAAGCCACCATGTGGGTTCTGGAAACTGAACCCAGGTCTCTGGAAGAGCTTTGAGTACTCTTGGCCACCAACCCATCTCTCCGTCCCCTAACAATCTTGCTATAAAGCCACAAGAATTAAATTATGGTGACACAAGACTACTAGATAAACAGACTGATGGAACAAGAGTCCAGAAGTAGGCCTGTTGCCATTCTGTTAGTTTTGTCCAGGCCAAAGAACCATGCCATTTCAGTGGGCAAGTTAAATGATAACTAATGCTGTGTCTATACGGAAGGGAGAACTTTAATGACTACCTCACATAAAGACAACTTTAGTGAACCATGATGAGGAACAAACAGCTAAGTCCATAAAACTACAGGGAAATAAGAGAACAGATTGATAATGAGGAAGCACTAGTAAGGACACATTTCAAAGCCCAGGTTATGTGTGCCTTTGATTACACACACACATTCAGAGAAGACCTGAGAACAAGGGTGCTCTTACTCACAAGCAAGATGGAAAAGCTCAGGCAGAGCTGGGAGCTACCTGGATGAGTGCAGTTTATCCCATTATGCAAAGCGGGGACTTATCAGTTCAGAAAGTCTCTGCCCTAATCATTAGCTGGCCTCTATGCTATTGAAAAAGACTTCCCTGGACACAAAATGAAGAATATAAGAGTATATTTCCAGAAAGATGCCAAACAACAATTTTACAGCAAACTCAAAACTAGTGGAGAAACAAGGCTGGCACATTTTTCAAAATACCCTCCTTTCAACCAAAGTCTTACAAAGCACAGAAAGGAACATTATAGACTATTCCCAGGCTTAAAAGGAAAATAGGTCCCAGGCCCGGATTCAGAGAACAGCCAGACAGTAGGCTCAGCAAGACTTGAAAGCAGCTATTTTTAATCTGTGCTAAAATGACCAAACTTAAATGAAGAAAACAGGACAACTATGAACAAAGAGATGTTTTACAGTTCTGGCAGTTTATACTGAAGAATTTTACCATAATCATCATCATCTACTGAAGTGGCTGAATTTTTTAAGCTTTTTTTTTTTTTTTAAATAAATTATGTGTATTTAGGAGGAGGAGTAAGTGCAGGTTTCTGCAGAGGCCAGAGGAGGGCTTTGGATTCCCAGGAGCTGGAGTTCACAGGTGGTTGTGAGCATCCTGGTGTGAGTGCTCTGAGGGAGCTGTGGATACTGTGAACTGCCGGACTGTCTCTTCAGCAACTCATCCCTGTGAGTAGTAGAGTAAGGAGGAAGAGTAGTCAGTAAACTTGAAGAAAGGTCAATTCCCAATAACCAAGTGGAAGAGCAGGAGAAGGAAATGGAAAACAAGGGATTGCTGGAACCTCACCACTCTCGCTGATATGGGGTTCATGGATAATAAAAGAGGGAGCAAGGCAAAAGGAATATTGAATTTAGGCTGGCTGCAAACATCCCCAATTAGATGAAAGACACTGATCTTTATCTTTCCATCATAAAATGCCTGCGAAAGTTAGGAAGGTAAAAGATTTATTCTGGCTGACAGTTTAAGTCTGAGACAATAGTTGACTAGACCCATGGCTTTTAGGCTTTATGGGGTTCCAAATGGCAGTGCTGGGAAACACTTAATGGAGAAAACACCTTATTTTCTTATTTTTCTTATTTATAAGAAAGCAAAACAAGCCCTACACCCTTTTGGGGGTACCCTGGCAGTTACCCAAGAATTGCTATCCAGGGTATCTATCTCCTAAAGGTTCCACCCCCTCCCATAGTGCTGTCCGGGGGCCCAAAATTTTCACACATGGGCTTTTAGGGCACATTCACAATATAAAGCATAACAGACACTAGTTTGTAAGTCTATAAGCAACAAATGATGATATACTCAAAAAGAAAAAGAAAAAACTCACAGAAAAGCAAAAGCAGCCAGGTTTTGTGTTGAATGGCAAATGCCCCTCCCCTAATCTTGGCCATTTGAACACTCTGTTCCCAGTTGGTGGCGCTCTTCCTGAAGGTTTAGTAGGCACTGGGCTTGCTAGAGTGTGCCTGAATGATAAAAAGCCTTCAGCTATTCCAGTTCACTTTTTCTGTCTCACTTGTGGTTCAAGATGTGAGCTGTCAGCTTCCTGCTCTAACCAGCATACTGCCTGCCGCCTCCACCCTGTCATTATGAACTCTGAGTCGCTGGACCTAAGTTAAAATACACTCTTCCACAAGTTGCCTTGGCTGTGGTGTCCTATCACAGCAATGGTAGGTTGTGATGTACTGTATACTTGTCATGCACAGTAGCTCTTAGATTCACATCTAGTGTCTTCTGATCCCTGTGAGCCTGAAGGTAGGCAGAAATCTTAGTCACCATTTCTGTTAACTCCAAAGAAATGGTGCTGAGGCTGCTGAAAGCTCAAGTGAGCCAAATCAAACACTTAACAAAGTAATTGGTTTGGGAAAAGACAATACTCACGCATCTGATTTCCCTGAAAGTCGTGGTTATGTGGCAGTGGGTCATGTTGGGCTAGATGGTAACCATCTAAGGTTATCTAGATTCTGAGACAGGACTGATCTTCTTTCAGTTGGAGGTGAGTGATTTTTATATTTCCACTTGATAGTCTTATATGTGCATATTTATATGCAATGACCGATACAAATGGGCTGAAAGTAAAATGGAAACAGAATTATGCAAACAGTAGAAAAAAAGCTAAAAGAGATAAAGTGTTATAAAGAAAAAAATCTCAAACATCCCATTTTACCAATGAAGACTCAGCAGCGAGATGCTGGGGTGAAAGCCTATAGCTTAGAGAGGCAGAGAAAGCACCCTGCTGACCCTCCTACACAGTGACATCCCAGAAGGAAAAAGCCCTTCCTACTCAGCTCATGTCCCAGAAGGAAAAAGCCCTTTTTCCTCCATGCTGTCTTAAATACCCTTCAACTTAATGTCCCACCTTTCTACTTCCTGTGCATCTCTATCAGTCCTCAGGGCTTCCTCCCTCTATGGTTTTTCTCCTATGTTGACTTCCTGTCAATCTGGTTGCTTGCTCTGCCTCTTGACCTAGGGTGAACTATTTAATCCTGTTTACAGAAAGCTTTTGGGTTAAAGGTGTGTGTTAGGGCTAAGCCATACCACAACTAGAAGCAGGTGTTTGCAGTTCACAATCTTCGAATTCACAATGGGGTCAAATATCCTGCAACAATAAAGTAAGACTTCAAGACAAAGGCTGTTTTCAGAGATACATCTTGCTGGTAATAATTCATCAAGGTGACAGCAATTCAACCCCACATGCTGTCAGAATTGAAAGCAAAGACAATTTGATAGTACTAGTTAGAGGTCCAGAGAAATAGCTCAGCAGGTAAAGATGCTTGCCTCAAAAGACTGACAGCCAAGCTAAATTGCCAGGGCTCACACAGTTGGGAAAGAAGAGACTGAACAAAATTGTCCTCTAACTTCAGTATTCACACACCCACTCCAGTGCATAAACACGTACAATATACTTAGTTTTACAGAACAGTAAGCTGGAAATTGTGTGTGTGTGGGGGGGGTTGGGTTTTTTTGTTTGTGTGTTTGTTTATTTGTTTGTTTGAGATGAGGTTTCTCTGTTTAGCCTTGGCTGTCCTGGACTTGCTTTATAGAAGAGGCTATCCTTGAACTCACAGAAATATACCTATCTCTGCCTCCCTGAGTTCTGGGATTATAGGTGTGAGCCACTAGACCCAGTTAAATTGGAAATCTTAACACCCAACTGTCAAAAGTAGTTAGAACAACTATCCAGAAAATAGAAGTTTAACTTAGAATAACACCAGAAATGTGAAAATATAGAAGTCATGGTGAAAAGAAGTAAACAGTATTCTTGATATAGATAGGTAGATAGATAGATATAGATGTATATCTCAAGATAGTATAATGGTGGTTTGTAAGTCACATGTGTGTAGGAAAAACTATTAAAAGCTATAATGGCTATTAAAATTTGTCAATGGATACACCATTCAAAAATATGTAAATTGTTACATCAAAAACATAAATGGGGGGAGGTAAAAGTGCTTTTTTAAATCAAAGTTAATGCATTAGCAGTTTAAGATACCAAAGTAAGCTCATGCTTTTATTTCCGGATGGTTCACAACAAAGGTACCAAGACACACCCCTGGGGAGGATGCCCTCTTTAATAAGTTGTGCTGAGAAAGTGGGTGTCCATTCATCTGAAGAAAACAAAGGGCATCAAAGCTTTATCTGATGCCACACACCCAGAGACACTTGTAGGGATATAGCAACATGTGTACAAAGCAGCCACTCACTGATATATATTTATTTTAAACAGTTCCCTGGTGTACACAGTTTTTCCATTTATTGACGATGAAAGCAAATATGTTTCTTAATGAATTGGGACTTGTTTGCTTTTCATCAACAATTAGATCTTGGCTGAATATGTGATACCGTGGGTTAAAGAGCATCTTCAGTGTTTTTCAGAGTTAACTGATATTTTTATTTTATAACCATCAATGCTGAGAAATCTACATAAATGTGAAGTACAAAATAGTAGAAGTAGTTTTATGGCCATTTCATAAATGGTTGGAAGTCTCAATTCAAAGCCAAATTTCATTTTTTGTAGGTTTTGGTTTTTGTTTTGTTTTATTTTTTGGATATGGTTGACATGAACTCCCTTTGTAGACCAGACTGGCTTTAAATTCACAGAGCCCAGCCGCCCCTGCCCACAAATGCTAAGATTAAGGTGTATGACATCATGCCCAGTGTTCATTTAGGATTTTTAAAAAACGAAACTTAAGTCAGCAATTTCAATAATAAAGTATTTTTGATTAAATGTTTTGACACAATACAACCCAAGGATGTACTAATTCCAAACTTGCATGCTAGAGAATAAGAAAGTATTAAATGCATTGTTTTCTGTAAATGAACTTGTTTCTAAAGAGCAGAAAACTGTGTTACAGTGAGAAGCACAGTGGTCTCCATTTGACCTGTGGTGCTTGAGGCAACGCTAGTCGGCTCTGTGTGATGTGATGATCTCTGCAGTGCAAAGCTGTGATTCAGATCCAAATCTGGTGGAGATGTTTGATGAAACCCAGCCAAACTTCGCCAGGAACACGTTATTCATTACTTTCTTAATTTAGGTTTGGTTGTTGTGCATTCTGAACCCTGTCACTGTTGTGACTCCCATATTCAGTTTAGTAAGCCCAGAAGGGATTGACATCCATAGTGTAAGAAATGGGATCATATACAAAGATAAGCCCAAACATTTTAGGGATTTAAGTGAATCTCCTGGACACTAGTAATGGAAAAACCAGGTCAGAGATCTATAGCATTTTTTTTTTTTTCAAATAGAACCCTGAAATCACAGAAAGCAAAAGTAAAACCAGGCCAATGGGCTTACATAAATAAAGTGCTTGTAAGCAAAGGAACCAGTTGACGCAAAATGGAAATGTCATGGAAATGTAACCAACAGGATGATGGTATTATGACGTATGGCCTTCAGGAGGTAATTCTCACAAGTGCTCTACAGTTTCCCTGCCATCATCAGGAGAGTGCTAGTAAGAACAACCTTGACAGAACCTAGTTGTTTTATTTTTATTTTTATTTTATATATTCACTTTACATCCCCATCATAGCACCTTCCCTACTCTCCTCCAGATCCCTCTCTCCAACCTTTTTCCTCCTATCCTCCCTCTCCTCCTCAGAAAATGGGAGCCCCACCCCCACCTCAGCACATCAAGTCACATCAAGACTGAGCTCATCCTCATCCACTGAGGCAAGGCAGCCCTGTTAGGGGAAAGTGATTGAAACAGGCAACAGAGTCTATGCCATACACAGTTCCTGCTCAACTTACTAAGGGACCCACATGAAGATCAAACTGCCCATCAGGTACACCTGTGTAGGGGCTCTAGGTCCAGTCCATGAATGCTCTTTGGTTGGTGCTTCCGTCTCTGTATGCCTCCATGGGTTCTAGGTTAGTTGACTGTTGTTGTTCTTGTGGTGTTCTTGTCCCGTCCAGGTCCTTCTGTCCTTCCCCCCAACTCTTCCACAGGACTCCCTGAGCACCGCCTAATGCTTAGCTGTGAATCTCAACATCTGATTCAATCAGCTGCTGGGTGGGGCCTCTGAGAAGATGGCTAGGCTAGGCTCCTGTCTGTACGCATAGCATAATGTTATTAAGCTGGGGACATGGAGACTGAGGAGGCCACTTTCTAGCCAGGCAGAACTTATAGTGGTAGGAGGAGAACACGAATCCACCTACAAAACCTTCAACCCAAAATTTACCCTGACTACAAGGTGTGTAGAGATAAAGGTAGAGACTGAGGGAATGTACAACTAATGCCTGCCCCAACCTGAGACCCACCCCGTGGGAGAGAGCCAATTCTTGGTTGGTTTTATATCACATGAGAACACAGAAAAAAAAGGTACCCTCTTTGAAGCAGAAAGTGACCCTTTTCCACAGAATATGTCGGTGCTCCCAAAATTATGAGCAGTATATTTGTATTATTTATAAATTGCCCAATCTGAGATATTTTAAGACAGAAAATATTTGTAGGCCATGCAGCTGATAATAAGGGAGACGTTTGTCAATGGACATAAAATGTCAATTTGGAAGAATGAGTTCAAGAGAAATGCCGAGGAAAAGCCAAACTGAAATGAAATGCTAAGCTAAGTAAGGCAAATGAAGAACCTCAGTGACAAGCCTCGCCAACAGAAAATGCAGGGTCAGGCCTGGAAGGCAAAACAGAATTGCATTGTGAGTAAAGCTCAATGAGAAATGTAAAATAATATATGCAAACCTGAAAGAGCTTTGGAACACCATGAAAATATGGAACCTTTGAGTTCTGAGCACAAAAGAACACGACAGCAAAGACATACAGAATGTTTTTTTCAATGAAATCATAGAAGAAACACTTCCCAAACCTAGAGAAAGAGATGGGATCCAAGCCCCAGAGGCTTACAGAACACCTAACACACAGGACCAGAAAAGAACACTTAAATCAGACACATGGCAAGGATGCCCACTCTCTCAACCCCAGGTTAATACTGTGCTTGAACTCTTAGCTGGAACAGTAAGACATGAGACGTTGTCAAAGGATATACAAATATGAAAGGAAGAAGTCAAGGTGTATCCAGGTAAAATGATTGTACATGTAAAGGACCCTAAAGACTCACCCAGTGAACAGCTACATGTGACAAACACATTCAGCAAAGTAGCAGGATACAAAACACACAAAACTCAGTAGCCTTCCTACACACTGCCAACAAACACATGAGGAAAGAAACCAGGGCAGGGAACACATTCACAGTAGCCTCGAAATATATATCGTGGGGTACATCACACTAAGGTAATAAAACCTTGCACAATGAGCCTGGCATGGTGGTGGCGCAAGCTTTTAATCCCAGCAATCAGGGAGGCAGAGTCAGGCAGATCACTGTGAGTTTGAGGCCAGCATGGTCTAGAAAGTTAGTCCAGGACAGCCAAAGCTACACAGAGAAACCCTGTCCTGAAAAACAAACTTGCACAATACACTGCACAAAGAAATACACTGTACAAAGAAATCGAGGGAGATATCAGAACACTGGAAGATGTCCCATGATCATAAATTGATAGGATTAATATTATGAAAACAGCTATCCTACCAAAAGCCACCTATATATTCCATGCAATGTCCATCAAAATCTCAACATATATATTACCAGGAATTGAAAAAGTAATCTTAAAATTCATATGTAAACACAAAAAACCAAGACAGCAAGAAAAAAAAACCCTGAATAATAAAAACACTGCCAAAGGTATCACCATCCCCAATTTCAAGTTATACTACCAAGCTATAGTAATAAAAATAGCATGACTCTAACAAACACATTAACCAATGGAATAGAACTGAGGGGACACACACACACACACACACACACACACACACACACACACACACACACACACAC
>OU015757.1:43337339-43380941 GCA_907169655.1 Acomys percivali
TGTGTGTGTGTGTGTGTGTGTGTGTGTGTGTGTGTGTGTGTGTGTGTAATCGCAGAGGGGATGGAGGTGGCAGATCCTAGGTGTAGGGGGATGACATTTCCAGGAATCCCCGCTAGGATCCCTCTTCTCTGGCTGACTGATGTTGGAAACCATGAGGTGGGCAGGATGCACTTGGTGTGTGAAGTGTGGAGGGAGGCAATAGGGTAAGGCCGGGTTTGTAAAATCCCGTGTAAGAGTGTGTAGCGTGCAATTGAATCCACGCTCCAAAAACTGCGTCCCACATCCAGCGATCTGCGTCTCCTGACTTGATGCCACCAGCTAACACTGTGGGACAGAATTGGTTATTTTGAACCCTGCAAGTCTGAGAACAGTTTCTGTTCTGCTTCTGTCTTGGGTGGCTGGTTGTAAGTAAGGCTTCTCACTTCTCCTTTTCCTGACCTCGGAACACCGGGATGTGGAAGTGAGCTTTTTGCTTTGAGGCGCATGGCAGGGAATTAGGCTAATGATTATACCTTTTGAGACCATTGGTGCCCCTGGTTCTGAAGTGAGCTTCCCTGACACTTCCCAGCCTCTCCTGACCGCCTGACTCTGCAATTTCTATTGTTTATCTCTTGTCTAACCCAAAGAGAAGGCTGTTTAATGGTCACCTGCCTCTCCTCTTCCCACAACTTTTATCACCAGACTCTCTTCCACATTTAAGTACTGAAAACCTTCTGGCTGAAGTACGGTAGTCTTTGTGTTGCGTCTTTTAGAATAAACTCTGGAGGTGTGTAAAGAAGGTGGGGGAGGGGGTTAAAAAACGAAAGAGAGATTTGGAGGGAGGTGAAAAAAAAAGGAAAAAAGACCATGCCAGGAAATGTTGGGTGTTTTTCCATGGGAAGTGGTCTACTTTATTTCTGCTGGTAACATCCACTCTCCCAGCTTTCACAATGGTTAGAAGGTCCATTTAGGAACGGAAATCTCCTGAGACCCATGGTGATAAGATCTCAGGTCGGTTGTGAAGTCCTCCCCTTTCCTCCCCAGTGCAGCTCACTCGTAGGATATTTGGCAAATGTCCGGCTCTCCAGTGATGTCTAGGAACCAGGACAGAGGAAAGCACTCAGAGACTATAGATGCTTAAATTTCTCTGCGTAATAAAGCTAGGGTTGGGTAGACAGAGAGCAATTGAGATGGCATATTCTATGAGTGTCCACTGCAGCTTGGTTCCCTGGAGTCTGTATTTCTCCTGCAGTATCCATAAGAGTGAATGTGCCTTTATGCTGATAGCTCAGTACTTTATTGAAACCGTATGAGTGGATTAGCCTACTTGGGACATATTTTAGTGACAATTACCTTAAATTCTACTGAACTGCTGGCAGAACCAAAATGGGCTGCCCTGGGTCTCTTTGAGAAGCCTCTCATAATTCAAGGCTATACAAATACATGAACAACATATTAATACCAAAGATTTCTTTCTTTTTCTTTAATTGAAAATTTTTTGTTTTGGGGACAAAGATTGCATTATCCCATTGATACATTGAAAATTATAAAACTAAGCCTATCCATATATGATTGTTCCTTCTCATTTGTTTTTAAAAATTAATAATGATATATGGACCAGGTGCTTGGGAAGCTGTCAAAGTAAAGTAAATTTTCCCATGTCCTTCAAGTCAAGCCTTCTAAAGAATTAATGTGAGGTTGTTGGATCTCACCCAAGATTTAAAGGAGGATTTATAAAAATGAATTTTGAATCTTAGTTCTTTACTCTCTTACTGCTTCAGCCATGTCTCTTTCTGATGGATGTAAATCATCTAAGAGGCTTTGGCTTCTTTACTTGAAAAAAAGTTATCATCTCAGTATTTGCAAGTAAAACCGTATATATGAATTTCTTATTTAAAAAAAAAAAGCTCAAGATTATTAGAAATTACTAACAATTAGCCTGATTAGAGAATTGCATGGCAGCACAATCGATGACTTGGGAATTTCTGGTTTCCTTTCTCATGTAAATGAGAAAAATTTTCAAATGCCAAGCCCTGCTTTTATAACATTTGGCCTGGTGAGGTTAAAGGTACAGCTCGGATCTGTAATTCGGTTTGGTAAATGGCTGTGCCGTTCTGTGTAGCCTGCAGCAAGCCATTTGTTTTGCGTGAATGCCTTTTCTTCACTTAAAGTAGCTTTAATGCTTTTTAATGCTGTTTTCCCCCCTTCTATTATGAGCCTCTTTTTAAAAGTTTGTTCTTTCAGTAGAGTTGGAAGTAAAAGACATTTGAAAACTGACCTGCAGGGCCAAAAGGGATAAACCATGGTGCCATGGGGGAAATTGGGTGTTTATGGTACAAGGAAGAAGAGACAGAGAGAACAGCAAGCAGGGAAAACAGACCTGTACTTTAATAAGTTGGGTGCTGAAGGAGAGGGCAATACATCAAAGCAACGGCACAGCAGGGGGGAGGAAGCCTGCTTCATAAGCCTGGGTGTGAATCCATTAAGAGGAAGGGGGATGGGAGGGGGATGGGAGGGAGATGGGAGGGGGATGGGAGGGGGATGGGAGGGGGGATGGACGCAGGAAGCTAAGATGAAAAAGCTTTCAAGATGGTGGGCCATACTGGGTGGGGATGGAAACAGGATTTTTTTTTTTTTTTTCTGGAGGTGGAAACAGGAATTCTGAGATGGACGGAAAGGAATATGGTTACAATATCTTAGAAAAGATACAGGCACATTGAGACCAGCAGCACAGTAACAAACACTTGTGGCAATGTGGAAAGTTGGTGTGAGTGAATGACCATGGCTCAGCAAGGAGGGCCTCTGTGTTTGAATTTATGGAGGAAGCAGCAGGCTTTGTCACTTACGTCAAATTATCATCAATAAGTTGTCATTTATGCTTTGACAGCTACTTAGTTTTTGCAATAGTAAGCACTCAATATTGTTAAATTCAGTGGAATTTCTGTCCCTTATTCTCCATGGAAAGAATGCTTCCTTTTAATTTGCCTGAACTGTCTAAAACTCCATTTGAAGGCTTTCCCATGAGAACTTTCTCTTGGGGACTTTTGAGTTCAATGAATAATACTTGTAATAAAACAATAGAGAAAAACAAGGCTTTTTAAAAGATAAACTTTTCTGATATATTACAGTAAGATATGGCTTATACAGTGAAGTGTAAAGTTGGCTTTTTTTGTTTTTTGTTTTTTGAGACAGGGTTTTTCTGTGTAGCCTTAGCGGTCCTAGACTTGCTTTGTAGAGCAGTCTGGCCTCGAATTCACAGAGATCCACCTGCCTCAGCTTCTCTAGTGCTGGGATTAAAGGCATGAGCCACCAATGCCCGGCTCAAAGATGATTTTCAAAATGCAAATAAAACACCTTACCCATCATAAGCATCCTATATATTTTTGCCACATGAATTCATGAATAAATTAATCTCTTTCAATAAATTACATATAGCTTCTGAGATCTGAAATTTCAGAATTTATTTATACAATGGATATTCGGTGACTTGTATTCTGCAACCTGTACAAGGTTATGGCAATATAAACGTGTTTATGTATTCATACTGGCTACATACACTAATCTTGAAGAAAAAAAAAGGGCGTTGTTTTCCACAAAATAACAATGTATGCTTGAGACCCTTGGGTATGATGATTCCATTTGAGATTATGAAATTTTATCTGTAGCTAATGATAATTTGAGGTTCTAATGATGAAGTCTGTTTGTACTTTTAACAAATATTTATCAAACACCCTCTCTGGGCCAGGCTAGCTGCGAGGATAGAGTGGGATATGGGAGTTGGAAGAGCCCCTAACGGAACAAAGCTTTTAGCGGAAGTGGACTACAAGGGGATAAATAGGTGGCATTGTACGTCAGGTGTGGATAAGAATGGAATGGTGGGGAGGGGGACAAGGTAGAAGGCTCAGTCATGAAAGTGCTTGCTGTGCAAGCAGGAGGACCAGAGTCTGGATTTCCGGAGCCTACATAAATGCCTGGTGTCTGTGGTGGTAACAGACAGGGTCCCCCGAGCATCCACAGAGATGAGCCGTATCACCAACCTTGATTAAGAGGGCTTGCCTCAAAAATAATAAGGTAGAAAAGCCCATGAGGACTATTCTAGCGTCCATCTAGAGCCTCTTCATGCATGCACATGCAAACATGCATACATGTATATACATACATACCACATACACAAATACAAGAAAAGAAGGAAGGGGGGGGGGAAGAGAATAAAATATAGTGGGATGACGGAGGGGATGGTATCATATAGGGTAAGCAGAGAGCACTGTAAAGGTTTTAAAACCAGAGGGAGTAAGCCACGGAAACATTTGAGAGAAGGTGGGAACACACTTTGCAAGATTAAGGGACATCAGCGAAACAGCTTTGGGTTCTGTGGATTACCTGGAAATAAGGAGTCCTGCTTGATTGAGGGAGCAGCCACGCAGAGACATCTGCTTTGTCTTTCAGTATTAAATCTGCCACCCACAAGGCTGTTGTTGTTACCTTGTACCAAATTGCACTAACCTGAGAGGCGATGCTGGTTTCTGAAACGGTACGTGTTCTCAGCCAAACATATTAAAGTTAGAAAGCCTGGGGAGTGACTGTAGGTAGTGATGAGCTGCTGGTCTGCCAGAGCAGTCCCCTTCTGAGGTCTGGATCCTCTTTTAAATGTGGTAGTCTCATCTCCCCCTCTGGACACATACACGCTTCAAGTCCTCCAGGCTAGAACTCCATTTTGTTCGAATAGCTAGACCCGCTAACACATCAGACAACTCTTTGTATTAATAGGAGGTCTTTAAGTACCCATTGTCAGCCATCAGATCAGACACTTCCAGTGACTTTCACAACCATGTATAAGAGATGAGGGCGTAACACTCTTTTTAGTTCGCTTTCTGCAGTCAGCTTTCCAAAGGAGGACAGCATATCACCATATGACACTGAGCTTGTTTATGCATTTAGACCCTGGAGCAAAGACTTGAATCCAGATAGTTTCTTTGGAAGACAAGACCAAGAAATACAAATTGAGAGTGAAGAACCCAAGACTATAAAGAGAAAAAGCAAGCCAATAAGAGATGAGCTAATAAGCAGGTCACTGCTTTGAGCAACTGACCTGTGCACCACAACTTACAATTACTCATCAGAGGATGGGGGAGCCCAGAGGCATTTTCCCACCATTTCCCCTGCAGAGGTAAGCTGTCTGCACTTCCAGGCTGCTGGTATAAGCCCAAGCACTGCTCAGAAGTGCTGAGAAAAGCCTGCAGCAGAAAAGCAGACAGAATGAACTAGCTGGAATGCCAACCGGTGTGTTGGGCACAGTCGATCAAAGTTGTAGATAGACTCAGAAGTGGCCTGAGGAGGCCCGGAGCTCTGTTCCATATGGCACAGAGACACCATAAGAAAAAAAAATTTTAATGGATTAAGAGTTGGTAGCAGGGTGCAATAGCACATGCCTATGATCCCAGTACTTGGGAGGCAGAGGCAGATGGAGCCCTGTAAGTTCAAGGCCAGCCTGGTCTACAAAGTGAGTCCAGGACAGCCAAGGCCACACAGAGAAACCCTGTTTCAAAAAAAAATATATTGGTTTGACAGCAATTATTGGAATTTTAGTATAGGGATTTAAATTACTGTAACAGCTGCCCATATTCCATTTGCTTAGGAGTCAGCCATTGACAGCACTCAGCAGTGGAGATGCGCACCATTCTCAGTTCTCATGTGTAAAGCACTCTTGATTATAAGGTGGCCCCAAATTTTCCAAAAAAAAAGAAGGTTTTGAAAACGGTTTCATGGCTTTTTGAATATATACTTTCTAGTAATATATGTAGATAGTGAAAGCGTCTGCTTATACCTAACGTGTTAATTAACTTGGATATGTTTAAAGTTGATTATGTAAAATTAATAATTTGGAAATAGTACATCTACTCTCCTGCATTATGGAATCATTTATTCTCATAAGCCTCTAACTTCTGTGCTCACTAGTTTTGTCAACTTGTTAACATAAACTAGAGTCACCTAGGTATAGGGAACCATCTGATTGGCCTATGGGCATATCTATGTGGCATTTCTCCAATAATGATTGATAAGAGAGGGCCCAGCCTACTGTGGGCAGTGTCACCCCTGGGCAAGTGTCTGGTCTGTATAAGAAAGCAAGCTGAGCAAGCCACGGAGAGCAAGCTAGAAGTAGTGTTCCTTCACGGCCTCTGTTCCTGCCCTGCCCCCCTTCAGTGACAGACCGTGACATGAATGTGTAAGCCAAATAAACCCTTTCTTCTCTGAAGTTGGTCTGGTCAGTGTTTTATCTGAGTATCCCAAAACAAACTAGGGCAGCGTCGCACTGTATTATCACGAGACCACTTTGTGTATACCCATTTCCTTCCTTGTTGGGATATGGCACCACTTGCCTTTCTGTAAAATGCCGCCACTCTGAGCTCAGCTCTTAGTTCTTCCGACAGGAGTATCATGATGTCCCAACCCATGCTTCCCTGTGGCCAGAGCAGGACATCCAAAAGAGGAAGTTACACAGCTCCTCCCAGGAATTTCTACTTCAATTCCCATTAGCTCTTGCTCTCCTTTCCTCATGGACACAGTCGTTTATGGCGTGTCAATCACACGGCCTTCATAAGCAGCCTCTGTCTTGTACTGTTCGGGCTCTTCTCTCTCCGTGGTTGTCAGGCAGCCCATGGAACACTGTTGCTTTTTATGCAGCCTGCAGGCTTACAGCTTATCCACTGTAGACATGGCCTCTATCTTTAAAGTCAGTTGCTGTCACCCCTACATTAATGACTTGCTTGAGTTTCAATCCCAGTTGTCTCACAGGTAATAATAGGCTTTTGCATTTCTGACAATCAGGAGAAAGTAACTAAGAGAATGTGCTTCAAAATGGGGGAAGCTTTGTAGGCACTCAAAAATAAAGCAGGTTTTTTTTTCCTGTCCTAAACTTTAATTTTTGTGTGTTTGCTTGTTTGTTTTTTCTTTTTACTCTTTTGGGATGGCAGTTTCATTTTATGTTGGGGTCTGTGAAGTGACCATGAGAAGTTGTCAAGATATGATTGTGGCAAAGCCAACTCTGCCTGCCAGCTTTCTCTGGAAGCTTCCTCTTGCATTCTATGGTGTACTCATTAGTGTACAATTACTGTGAAAAATAACACTGGTTTGCTTTGTAAAGGAGTGATTGTTCATCTTCCAAATTAGGTAAGGATCTGTGTGCCTGACTTTTGATGATTCTGCATCTCTTGATCGGATTTTTAAATTTATTACTAGTTAATTATTAATAGAAACATTTATTTATTGAGATTTACATATATTTATTACATAGTATATTATATATATGAATAGTTACATATAATTTAAAGACGTATACTTGACAAGGGATACCTAAGTATCCTCTCTCTATACATAGTAGCACTATTTTGCAGACAGTATCTTATGATGTTGCCCTAGCTGCCCTTGAACTAGCCACTCTCCTGCCTCAGTCTCCCTTAGTTGCTAGGATTGCAGGCATGCCAGTCCAGTCCAAGTCTTAGCATATTTTAATGCAATGAGAAGTCTTGTCATGTCAAGAAATGCCATTTAACAAGAGTAATTACCGCCTAACTTCTCTATGTAAGAGACTAGGATGATTCTACTAGACTGTACTGCAGTGATTCGCATTCGGTTGTAATGATGGTTGCCTGCTTTGGACCATCATTCTTAGCAAGAATACAACTTACCACAGCACTATTAGATGCATTTGTGTGAGTATACTCACGCATAAACAGCACAGAGACAAGCATGTGCAACCATATCAGTCTTCTGCTAAATGTGATGCACAGTTTTCTGCCCTGTTCTGCTTCTATTTTTTTTTTATTATTTGCCAACATGCTAAACTGATGTCAGCAGTAACAGGTCTTGACACGCAGTGTGAAACACACTGCTCCATTATATTAAACCTGTCAGAAAAATACTTATTTCCTTACAATATGAAATAATTTATATCTGAAGGGCTTTTCTGTTTGTTTCAAATCATTAACATATTTGGGTATTTGGTGTAGATGTCACAACACTCAGAAAGGGAAAATTTGTGTGTGTTATTTTTTTAGTATATATTTTATTTCCAAAAGAAGAAGTTATGCAAAGTATTGAAAGGTGTGTAAAATGGAATGGAGGGTGGATTGGGCCGATTCCTAGCTAGGTCTGGTAGCTTCCTGGGAGTGTGACTCTGGAGAAAAGTGTGGCTTCCTCAGGGATGGGCTCCTCCCTCCCCAGAGCTCTTTCCCGACCTCTTCCCCCCACCCCGAGCTTGCTTCCATGTAGTCTCTGGATGTTCAAGTCAGATACTGAATTCTAATTTTAGTTTACTGTATTTTTCCTAGTTGTGGAAATAGTTTTTATATTCACTTTTCTTTCAAATGACTTGGGAATACAAGAATCAGTTTATCTGAGCTGACACCTGGGGAAGCTTTGTTCTGAAAGAGCTAGAACTTGGTCTGTAGATGAAGGTTTCCATAGTGATGGGAGGAACAAAAGCTTGAATCTCCTGTGTGTTGCTGAGGATTGAACCCAGGGCCTTGTACATGCTAGGCAAGCATCCTACCGATGAGCTGCATCCCCGGCTCAAATCTGCATTCAGGAACGACTGCACAATTTATGGCTGTCTAGTTGGGTAGCAGACATACATATGAAACCCTTCTCTACAATCTCAGAGTGTCCTCAGTATAATGACTAGAAGCAGATGAACATGAAGGAGTGCCAGGTGTTGTGATATTATACAGCATCCACATCCCCAAATCCTACTAATTTTACAACTTCCAAAACTACATTAGCAGAAGAATTATAGCTGGGATGGAACTTTGAGACCCACAGTGGTTTTCTCAGAAGCTACAGAACAAGGCAAAGGAAAATATCCTGAGGTCCATAGGTAGGTATGGGGCTAGATTGCTCCTGGTCCCCAAGCCTCTTCTGTCTTTCTGGCCTCAAAACAACTTCTCACTTTATCTGCTCAAGCTAGACACTCATTTATGATGACCTCATTTGTGTGTGTGTGTGTGTGCGCGTGTATGATTGACAGTGTGTGAGAGAGTATGTGTATGTAACTGAGTATGAGAGAGTGTGTGTGTGATAGAGTGTGTGTGTATGGGAGTATGTGTATGAGTGAGACTGTATGTGAAAGTATGTCTGTGTGAGTGAGAATGTGTGTGTGTGTGTGTGTGAGTGTTGTATGTATGAGTGATGGTGTGTGAGTGAAAGTGTGTCTGTGAATGAGAGTGTAAGTGATAGTGTATGAGTAAAAGTGTGTGTGTGTGTGTGTGTGTGTGTGTGTGTGTGTTGCATGGATTTCACTGGGAAAGACTCAAGATGAATCAGAATACGGTGCCACCATAAGCCACCAGCAGTGCACAGGGCTGCGCCTCACCTCAGCTTTCCCACTTGCCAAAGGGCAATAATGAAACATGGGCTTCCCACTGCTTCCCATAGTGCATCGGGAAAGCTAAGCGAGACCTGAGAGGCTAAAGTAAGGTAGACACACCTCCTCCTTCATAATAGCACTAAGCAAAATGGTTCCTAGTCCTTAGCGCTGCTTTCCTCTACTCCATTTGTGGGCAGGCTT
Source organism: Acomys percivali (assembly GCA_907169655.1). NCBI lineage: Eukaryota > Metazoa > Chordata > Mammalia > Rodentia > Muridae > Acomys > Acomys percivali. The sequence goes on from OU015757.1 coordinate 43,346,881, forward strand.
TTCTGTCAGAGTTTCTCAGCTCTGCAGCTGGAGCAGGGAAACAGCCCTTGACAGCTGTGAAGGCCAGCGAGCATAGCTGTGCTCTGACAGGCATATTCGAGGACGCTGGGCTTTGATGTGATTTCCACATGTCAGAAATTTTTAACTGCTCTTTTTTTTTTTTTCAGCTATTTAAAATTTAGGTCTGTTTCAGTTCCGAAGCAGTACAGTGCCAGAAAATCGGGTAGGTTTGTCTCGTGAACCCCAGTTTGCTGGCTCATGGCCTGGGTTTTCATAGAGCTTTGCTTCACCCTAGCACAGTGCACCTGTGCACACTCACACACTTCCTGCGTAGTGAGTAACTATTCACACACAGTAAGAGTCAGGAGAACCTTGCTTCTCTGTGCATCCTATTTTTCTATATATGAAAGAAATTCTGCCTTGATTCTAACAAACCCTTGGGAGTGACTGGGTTAACATTCTATGATTAAATTTAGGGGCTCTAAGATTCCTGCCTTAAGGTTTTACCCCCTCTGCTATCTACCATAAAAGGAAAAGAATGTCAGGGAAGGAAAGAAGAAAAAACAAACAGACAAAACAAAGCCAGCATTTCAGCAGAAAAGGGGCTTGCTGGAGAGTAACTGCCAGGGCCAGTGCTTCCGCCCTGAGGTTTCTGTCCCTCCAGGCTTTCTGTCCCTCCAGGCTGCCACTTCTGGGCTTTGCTGGTCAACAGCTCTGCTTATGAGTGTGATTTCTCTTAAAGCACTTTAAGAATAATCTCAACTTCTAGCTTAGAAGTTGAACTATTTGGAAGTATATAAATTGTAACTCATCTTCTCAAATGAGGTGTGCAAACACTGGGTGATTGAGTTGTAGTCGCATGTGTTTTCAGTATCCTGTGGTAAGAACAGATGCTCCCAACTTATGATGAGGCTATATCCCGATAAACCTATTAGAAAAAAAAATAAGTAGGAGATGCACTCAGTACTCCTAACCTACTGAGTACTCTGGCCTAGTGGCATACTTCACTGTAGAGAACAGCTGATTGCTCTTGTAATCTCGTCTGGTTGGGAGCTTCAGCTGTGTGTCCCTTCCCAGCGTTCTGAGAGTATGCCATCCACGTGTCAGCCCAAGGAAAGATCTATATTCCCAGTTTGAAAAGTGCACTTTCTACCAAACGGATATAAATTTTGCATTATCACAAAGAGAGAAATCATACCTCTAACTATTCTAACTCAGAGACTCCCCTAGGGTTTCTGTTGCTGCAATGAAACACCATGACCAAAAAACAACTTGGGGACAAAGGGGTTTATTTGGCTTACACTTCTATATTGCTGTTGAAGGAAGTCAGGACTGGAACTCAAACAGGGAAGGATCCTGGAGGTAGGAGCTGATGCAGAGGCCATGGAGGGGTGCTGCTTACTGGCTTGGGGACATGGCTTGTTCAGCCTGATTTCTTATAGAACCCAAGACCACCAGCCCAGGGATGGAACCACCCACCGTGGGCTGGGCCCTCCCCCACTGAACACTAATTGAGAAATGTCTTACAGCTGGATCTCATGGAGGCATTTCCTCAACTGAGGCTCCTTCCTCTCTGACGACTCTTGCTTGTGTCAAGTTGACACTCAAAACCATCCTGTGCAGATACCATCTGCATATAACTATAATAAGGCGTGTGTGTGTGTGTGTGTGTGTGTGTGTGTATGTGTGTGTGTGTGTGTGTGTGTGTGTGTGTGTGTGTGTGTTGCATGCATGTATATAAGGGATTGGAAGAAAGGACTATACTAGATAATTGAGATCAAAATCATTAATAGCATAAATTCCTCATTAAAATTTATCCAAGGAAAAGAACAATCATGTCAGTTTTCAGGTAGATCCTTTATCTTAGCCTGCCAGAACACTGATTTGCTATAACTTATAAAAATACATGGTATGTGTAAAATAGGTTGTAAAGTGTGCTTTTGACTTGGCGTGCACTATGATTGCCTCGTCTTAAAGACAGAATGTTAAGCAAATGTTAAAAAGTATGTGTGTTCCATGTAAGTGATGGGAGATCGCTAAAGCCTGCTGGGGAAGAGCAGACAGAGGACGAGGGACTCAGGATTCTGTTCCTATTATGTCTAAGCTGCTCCACATGAGACACAACATAGTGCTTACCAGCTGTGCAAAGACTGTTTGCAAAATTACTCTCAGTGAATGAATGCGGAGGGGCGGGGCATTCAGGGAGGGCAGGCTTAGAAATCACTGGGGGGTGGTGGGCAGCTAATTATCCATCTGTTGCCAGTGTCTCCTGTGGAAAAAAAGCTCCCCTCGTAGAAATGGAGAATGTGCTTATGAAGGTGAGTGGTTTGAGCTTCATTTACCGTGTTATCTGTGCCTCACTGACTGACCTTGGCTTTTCTTAATTGATGCTTCACTTCCCTCCTGTGCTCCACGCCTTCCTCCTCCCACTTGTGAAATGGCAGTGGGTTTATTTGGCTCTCATTTTTTACTTTGATGGCTCTCTTTACTTACTTACTTACTTACTTAATGTTTATGATTGCTTTGTATGTATACTTGCATTTCAGAAGAGGGCATCAGATCACACTATAGCTGGTTTTGAGCCACCATGTGGTTTTTGGGAACTGAACTCAGACCCTCTGGAAAGGCCTCTTGACCGCTGAGCCAGACAATTTATAGTAGCTGCTGAGGTCTGGGTGTTGCCGGTCAGATTCTGTCGAAGCAGACACAGAGAAGGGAGTTTGTGCACCTCTGGGCTGCTTTATTAAGGAGAGAGCTCTGTCAGGGCAACTGGGAGGGGAAAAGAAGTCAGGCCAGGGTGTGAGCTCAAAGTGCCTTGTAGGGTGACCTCACTCTGGAGTTTGGGGGAGGGAGGTGGGGGCAGGGCAGGACATAGAGGTTTCTGGTTCCTTCTGTACGCCTGTCAGACACTGTTGAAGAGATCCAATGTGTCATGAGAAAGAACACCTGCTGGCTTCAGGTGACAAGTGTGTTGCTCAGAGCAGAGGCCCAGAGAGCACTACTGAATTTGTCCAATGGATCCTGTTTCCAGAATGTTCTCCATGTCATTCTTTGATAGGCTTGTAAACACTAAATTCTACAGTGTACCATTCCAAAGAAATGTCCTGAAATCTCTGCTTTGTGAATCTTCTCTCATATTCTCATTGTAGACTTATATCAGATCTAGATCTTATACTCGTTGAAGTAGGTTCTTGAGGGGGAAAGATAAATTAATTTAGTCTATTTGCCATCTTCAACCAGGGACCACACCAAACAAAAGCAAAAAGGGGACTTTACAACTTCATTAGAAAACTAGATTGCTTGCATGCTTAAATTTTGTATTCCTGGGGCTGGAGTCATACACCTATAATTAATTTAAAATAAGATTAAAAAATCTTTGAAAAATTATATTCTTGTAATTTCACAAAAAGGTGCCCAGTAATTGCTAATTAGCTGATCTAAACTTTTACCCAGGAGAGCAATGTATTGGTCAAACCAAATAGCTATATGCTATGATCATTAGGTGAGTGTGTGTGGTAGTGGTGGGGACATGGCTATTGTGAGATCTTTGGTCTAATAGAGGTTTTTTTTCTATGTTATACAAAGTTTTGCATATCATCATCAGATATAGGCCTTCTAGTGTCAGCTGGAACTCTGCCTGCCATGTTGTCACACCACAGTTAATCTGTGGCATTGAATCATGAGCAGGACACTAAGCAGTCACTTTGGCAGGGTAACTGGGTGACTGGATCGCTGGAGTGCACACAGCGGCGTCACCAGCTCTCCCCAGCTCCTCTGCACCATGTCCTAGGCCTGACTTCTCTTTGTTGTAATAGAGTCTTGAGGAAGTCCCTTGGGTTTCCGTGTTCTTAAGTAGCACAGAATCAAATCCAGACTCTCACTCATGGACTACAATCTAGTGTAACAATAGAAATTAAAACCTCCTATCTAATATTAACTAAATATTACAGAATGCTTTAAACATAATAGAGAGTAGAAATACCAGACGCCTAGTTTGTTTTACTTTTGTATATCTAAAACCTGTATGATTAGCACTCGGATCATTACCTAGAACAGAGCCCCAGAGGACACTTAAAGTCGTTTTCCAGTCATAGTTACTCTACGCCAAAGACTTGCCCTATCCTGACTTCTGTCACCAAAGAGTTTTCCAATAAGTGGACTCATAAATAGTGCATAACATCTTTGTCTAATATTACTTTAAATGCCCAGCTGTTCTGTGTATCAACTGTTTCTTCTTTTTGTTGTCTGGTCTATGTATACTGAGTTTACCCATTCTTCTCTTAAAGGACACTGATGTTGCTCCTGTGTAAACACTTACACACATTTATTTTGGTGCACATACATACATACTGAGTTTTGTAGGATGTATGCTGAAGAGTGGGACTGTGGGTCATGATACAAGTATGTATTTAGCTTAAGAGATTTTGCTGAATAGTTTTCCAAAGAGGTTAAACCAGCCAGTTTACATCCCCAGCAGCACTTCATTGTTACATGTCTGCATGTACCTGGTACCCTACCAGGAATTTAGCACTGGAAAGTCTAGTCAGGGTGTAATAGTGTTCAACTTGTCAAAATTTAAACCAGCTCTTCCAGCTCAGGCAGGCTACTCCTACGGGGTTCACACCATGGCCACAGAGAACATACACCCTGTTCCCTTGCCATTAGAAGGGCCTCCAGTTCCAGCATAGTCCCTACTCTGTCCTTTCCCAGATAGGTCTGACTAGCCTTTGTTTTTACGATAGCAAGAATAAGAAGCCAACGCCATGAGGCCTGCAATGACCCCCTGGAGTTTGTCTCAGAGGTTTCTTTTCCTGATGTTTTAGTCTCCTGAGGGTGCTGTAACAAAACACCTTAGACGGGCAACATAGGAAATCACTTAACGTTCTCGCAGCCTCATGGCTACCAGTCCAAGTCTTAAGTTGGTGGATCCAGACTCTCTGGAAGCTTCCTCCTTGGCTTGCATATGGCCATCTTCTTGCTGTATCCTCACGTGGTCTTTCCTGCCTACTATCCCTGGCTGCTCTTCCTCACAAGTCGCACCACCCTTATTCCTCCACTTGCCTTAATTGCCTCCACCAGGCCGTCTTCTACTAGAAGCATGTTAGGTGTTCGGCTTCAAAGAATGATCTTTGTGGGCTTCACGGTTCAGCCTGTAATGCTTGGCTTTGTGTGTTTGTGGGTAGAGCACTCTGCCAGCTCTCCGGTAACATATGGAATAAGCAAAGGGAAATTAGTTTTGTGAAGTTCACGTACAGTTAATCATAATTTAAATTACTACTTGGGTGCGTTTTTCTAATGGAAGTAAAACACACACATACATAGATTGTTGATGAATCTTGCACATGTATAAATCAGTGTAATCATTCCTCAAATCAAGAGATATAATAGAGCCGGGCATGGTGGCGCACACCTTTAATCCCAGCAGTCGGGAGGCAGAGGCAGGTGGATCGCTGTGAGTTTGAGGCCAACTTGGTCTACAGAGGGAGTCCAGGACAGCCAAGGCTACACAGAGAAACCCTGTCTCAAAACCAAAATAAAACAAAACCAAAGAGGGGGTGGGTGGGTGGAGGGGGAAAATAGAACATTGTTCACATCCCCCAAGAGTTTCTCTTGCTCCTTCCTAGTCTGTACCTGCTTCCTTCTTCTTGGGTTAATAGTTCTCTGACTTACTAACCATTCCTAATGATTCTTAAACTTCACATAAACACAGTCACTGTGTTAGTAAACTTTTCATCACTATAGCAAAATACCTGAGATAATCATCTTGTAAAGAAGAAAAGCTTATTTGATCTCATGAGTTTGGAGGTTTCTGTCCCTGTTCAATTGATGGTGTTGCTTTGAGCCTGTGGCCAAGTGCTGTCACGGCAGAAGCAGGTGTGTGAGCAAATGCTCATGTCAAGGCCAGGAAAACTAAAACAGAGAGCATGAGGGATCTGAGTCCTAGAATTCTTTTTGAGAGCATACCCCCCTAATTACCTAAAGGTCTCCTTAGATCTCCCTTAAACATTTCACCCCTTCTAATCCCATGCCTTCAACTCCCATGTCTTTGGAAGGAGTTCAAGATAAATTTACAGAAATCATACATGCCAATAATACAGTTACATCACTTTTGATCTGTATTCTTTTATGTGACATAATTTCTTTTGAGTTCCATCCACACTGCTAATATATGACATTCAGTTGTATAATCATACAACAGTTTGTTTATGCATTCTCCTGTTGATAGGCAGCTGTGCTCTCTCTTCCCTTATGGGCTATTATGAGCGAGCTATCGTAAGCAATCCTGCTGTTATCCTTACCCATGTCTTGGGTATATATTTAGGAGTTGAATTCCTTGGTGGTAGAGATAGTCATGTGACTGCTGGAAACATTTTACTCCACTGTTTTATTATTTGAGTTTTTATAACTATTTGGGGATTTTATGTAGTTTTATATAGTTGTGTGTGTGTCTGTGTGTGTGTGTGTGTTTAATGTGTACACAATGTTAAGCAAGTATCATACCACTGAGCTACAGCCCTAGGTCTTTAAAGTATATTTTTCATGCTTGGGTAGTCAGGAGTATATGTGCTCGGCTTTAGTACAATGACTTGTTGAATTTGGTTCATTTGATTTTGGAGCACAGCTAACTGAATGTGATTTTGTTCTTTATGTATTGAATGTAAACAAGGCCATGCGCATGTGGATTCACTGGCTATGAACAGGCTATTATGCATATTTGAGGAATGTTTTTTGTCACACTCTGTTAAGCCAACAACCATCCACTAACAGACATTTTGTTTGTTTTATCTGAATCAACAAGGTTATTCATTGAGAATGTTTTCACTAAAACAGTTTTATATGAAAGAAAACAAGCTAGTGGAAATTTTAATTTTAACATTTTAGTTTTAAGCTTTGAGTTCTATTGTGGCCAAAATGTAACAGCTTCTGCCAGAAGGCCGTGAAGGCTCTTTTGGAAACCACACCCAGTCATGATGGAATGGTAGGTATCCGAGTGCTGCTTGCGGCATGAGACCCTGCTCAGAGCATATAACAAATACCTCAACTCATTCAGTCCTCACATCAGCTGTACAGGATGTGCTGCAATCACAAACCTCTTTCAAGGAGGAAGGCAGAGAATTTTAACGGCTTGAAGCACAGAGACATTGGTTGACTTGCCCTACGTAGGAGAGTCAGTAAGCAACATAGTCAAGATTTGAATGCAGTTAGCCAAGGTCTAGAGTCTGTGTGCATTTACTCAATAAACTATACTGCTTTTTAAACTCAGTCTCTTTAAAGCTTTTGATTACACCTGGGGAGCAGATTCTGGGGGAGAACATTCCTTCCTCATTTGGGGGCATCTCTTCAGCTTAGACCGAAGCCGCTGAAGTCTTATTATTGCTTTACTGGAGCCCACTAGTCAGGTGTTTGAAGGATGCCAGCCTGCTGTCATTGCCCTCAAAAATCACATCAGAACACCACTGCCCCGCCCCCACGTACTCTAGGAGGTCACACTTGGAGGATTCTGTTAGAGGGGGACATTGTGGCTGAAGAACTTCAGAGACCCTGAAAAACTAACCTTTAAGTGCCCGGGAGACAGGAGTTCCAGCATTTGACTGGGAGACCCATCCTGTACTAGCTGTCTGGGGAGTGACTTGAGCAAAGGGGAGAGACTTTGGGAAGGAAGCCGATGTCTGCAGGTGACAGTGAGGGTTAGCTGGCCACAGACTGAGCTAGAGAGCTAGCCAGGCCAGAGCTTCAGGACACCCTAAGGACCACCTTTATTGTACAAAAATGGCACGAAGTCATTTAGCATTTCAAATAAGAACTTGTTCAGTCAGGTCTGTGACCTTCTCTGATCCTAGACTGGGAAGGGGCTGGATGAGAAAACAGTTATAATTCTACATGGCAAAAGTTGCTTACTCACTCAGAGGCGGCTGCAGAACTCAGGGGGGAGGAGCTGTGGGGCATGCTGGAATGGAGCGCACTGGGTGTGAGAAGCCGCGAGTAATGGAGAGTGGGCAACAGGAAGGACTCCCAGGTTTCAGTCACTAAGTAGGAGGTGAAAGAAAAAAAAAAAAAAAGAAAACATTACTTAGTTGGATGGGTAGGCAGGAAGTAAAGAATACATTGTGGCTAGTATGAGGCCTCCAGGAAAGAGTATAAGTTGGGCCTTTCATAAGATCTAAAACTCCAAAGGGTTTTACAGTGGATATCCCAATTAAGCATCATGGATTTAGAATTTAAACTCATGAACCCACACTTAATGCTTTGAGCTTTGGAAGATCGAGTGCTCTCAAAAGACAGCACCAAGAAGCTTGAGAGATGACTCGGTTTGATTCCGAGCACCCATAGAACAGCTCACAACCCTCTGTGGCTCCAGTTACAAGGGATCCGACACTGTTTTTCTGATCTGTGTGTGCACAGACACATATACACAACCTGTACATATAAAATTTAAAGGAAAAAAAAAAAGCAGCCTGGAAAAGGGTATGGTGGCCTCTTCTTGTAATCCCAGAAATGGGAAGGCTAGGACAAGAGTGAAGGGCCAAGCTGACCTTCATACTGAGAGACAGAAAGAACAAACACAAAACAAAACAAAACCCCCTCATCTTGGGTGAGAACTCTAGGAGGCTACCAGGAAGGAGGGTGTCTGGATTTATCCTTGTTGAAAGGCAGGTGACTCTGCCCGGGACCTGCCTTGAAGTCCTAGGACTGTAGAACTTTGTAATGGCTGGGTGTTCTATGCCCTTAACACGGAAAACCTCTTCGTCGTTTAAAAATACTTTTTGCCCACTGTGTAGTGAACAGATAGGTTGAGAAGGGAAACAGCCGAGCAGATGTGGTTTGCCGGTTTGTAAGTATTTGATGTTTTTATTGTTTGTATAGGTGGGAGGTGTGTGTAGACACATGTAAGCATGTTACCATGGGAACCTGGACAGTAATAAAGCTTGCAGTGCCCCCCCATACTGGTTTACTAGAGAAGTGACTTCATTGCAGAACTTCCCATTTGTAGGGTCCCCTGTCATTTATGTTTCTGACCCTTAGTGTCCACCCTTTTCTCATCTCCCTCTGGATTTTCCCCAATCACCACTTCTGGTATGAAATGCCAAGGCCAGTCACCCTCTGGCTGGCAACTGTGAGGAGCCAGGAGGGAGCGTTGAACACACATCTCCCTTCTTGTCAGGCGACCAGCCTTCAGCTGCCTTGGACACGGTGAGCAAAGTCCCCAAGGGCCCTGCAATCCTGACCTGTGAGCACAGTCCCTATCAACCCCTATCCTGGTCACCCAGGGCCAGCCACTGGAAGCCCAGGCAGCACTCTGCACCTTGTTTAAAAAGGGCCATGCAATGGCTCAGCGGGTAAGAGCACTGACTGCTCTTCCAGAGATCCTGAGTTCAATTCCCAGCAACCACATGGTGGCTCACAACCATCTATAGTGTGATCTGATGCATACTGTATACATAATAAATCTTAAAAAAAAAAAAAAAAGTGGCGTGCAAGCTTCACCCCTCACTCAGCACTGTTGGTTGGATTCTTGGGAAACCGTTCTGCAAGAACAGTTTGGGGAGAATTGCAGACAGCCCAAAGAGAGGTTTCCATTCTTGTGTGCCCGCACCCTTTCATTTGTGTAACAGACTTTGGTTCTTTCTGGAAGCCACTTAGATGTGGTAAGGTTTGTCTTCCTGTTTAAGGGCAGGAATGGTTTAAATTACTGCTTTTGTGACCTTGAATTATAACCTAGGAATGAACTTGAGAAAAACACAGTCAGGAAACCCCAAGAAAGAAGGGACCAACTTCGGTTATTGTCCACCCTGAGAACTGCCAAGTAAAGAGTATGTATAATATCTGAAATTTGGCTGGCTACTCCTCTGTTTTTAAAGTGTTTTCCATATCTGGCTACTTTGTAAAATGCTGATAAACTTTTTGGAATACCCGTGTGTCTTTATGGATTGATTTTTAAGAATCATAATTTATATAAGTTCCTTTATCCGAGAGAGGCAAGAAATAATGAATTTTGGATCCTAGGCTGGCTTCTTATATATTTCATGAAAAAAATTTAGCAATGATAAGCTGTCTATGGTTGAACACTGTTTTCTGAAGAAAAAAAAACACCCTATAATAACCATTAAAATTTAATGCTGTTAATGAGACCTCTGGCCTGAGCATCAGGTCTTTATTTGGTGACCCCGGAGCATAGGCTCCTGCAACTAAAGCACCGAGTCCTTAATATTAATAAATGAATCAATCAATTAATTATTAAATAATATATAATAAGTATATAGTAATACCTTATGTAATGCTTTATAATTAATTACTAATGACATATTATTGATCTTGCTACTGTTCTGAAACATCATGTAAATATCCAGTGACCTCTGTGAAAGAGTCATTCAACCCTTGAGGGGTCACGACTCACAGGGTGGGAACCACTGCTTTGGAGGCAGTGCAGAGAGGCTGCATGCAGGCGTGGCATATGGCAGTGAGCTCCATGTTCCCTCCCCCTTTGCTAGTGAGCTAAAAGAACATGAACCCGTGTGTGTTCTTCTATGTCCCAGGGCTTACTCAGGAAGGCACGGAGGAGCCTGAGGTTCCTAGGTTCCTGGGTGGCTGGACTCATCCCATCCTCATTCTCTTCCTGCCACGGCTTAAATGTTCCCTCCAGCACTCACACTGCAGCAGTCTTCCTTATCCGTGGCACGGGGAAACTGGGCTTAGAAAACGGTATCAGAGAGGAGCCCGCATTATAGGCCTGGTGACTTCACAAGGAGAGGCGAGGGACCTGAGCTGGCACATGGTTGCACATCTTGCTGTGTCATGATGCAGGCAGACAGTGTCATTGCTCTTGGATGTCCCAGCTTCCAGAAGGGTGTGTTAAATAAGCCACTATCCTTTGTACATGAGCCCAACTCAGGTATTTTATTACAACAGCAGAATATGGCCTAGGATACCTCTCAGCTTTGGAACCAGATGAGGAACAAAATGAGGAGACAGATGGAGCTCTGCAGATGGCAGTGCCAGCTGGAGGCTGTACCTTAGGTCCTGGGCTGCCCAGGACAGTCTGGAATCATCATCATGCTAGCTCTCACACTACAGTACAGTGCTACCCCATGCCTGGAGACTCACCTGTGGACAGAGAAGAGCCTAAAATGTAGCCTCCCCAGATGGTCAGAGGAGAGAGAGAGGGGAGGTGGGGAGGGTGTGCGCTAGCTTGTGCCTAGCACCATGCCCAGAACACTTCCTCCTACACTGTTCAGAGGAGGGAGGGCAGCGGCCAGAGGGTCAGAAGCAGGCCCAGGTAAGGGCATTGCTCCTAAGCTTTCTGGAGTGGACAGTGATGATGATTCACATGTTTGCAAAAGAAAGCAGACAGCTTTTATGTATCCAGAAAATAAATCTGTAGCAAACGACCGCACCATGCCCCATAGCGATGCATGATTATTATCTGTCATTAAGAATAACTTTGTCATACAAAGACACATGCATGTCAGCCAAATGGAGGGAGCTGATGCCACTCTCTTGGAATTCCAGGATAATGACAACATTCTGGTGTAACGGCTTCTTGTGTAACCGGAACACAAACTCTTTCCTGCTTATATCTTGCCTCCTTTGACTTAAAAATTATCCTATTTTAATTTTCATAATTCTAGAAGAGAATTCCTGTGTGTTACTAAAAGTCAGCGTTTCAATACAGGTGCTAGTGGTGCACACCTTTAATTCTAGCACTCCCAGCCAATCCCAGAACAGACTCCACTTCCAGGGCACTTGGGGTTGTGCTCTGTCTAAACCTATTTTATAGTCCTCAACAAACATTCCCTATTTCCTCTGTGCAAACCAACCACACACTGTCACCATCCCCTTTGCCACACTTTGTCCTGTTCCTGGGTGCCTTCCCTGTCCATTAAAAATGTTCCATGCTTGTGTTTCTAAGACTGTGTCACATCTGTGGTTATTTCTCTAGTTTCTTTCTGTTTTTTGGAATCCTCTGTTTTGAAGTAGTCAGTTGAAATGTTTATCTTATTAAACCGTCTTCATTCTTTCTTATTAGGACATATTGTTGTACAAACATGACACATTTCTTTATAGCACTCTCATTTACATATTTCGTGCACTGGGGTCTCACTCCTTTTCAAAGAACCTCCTGTCATCATTCTTTCACTTACTGATTTCCACCTTAAGCATTTCCTTCCTTTTGATTCTTTGGGATTTCTCTGCTTTTGGTCTCCACCCCCCCCCACCTCAAGTTCTATATTTGACTATTTAGCTTACTTATTTTAAAGTTTTCCTTGATTTTTAATAAATGTATTTGAAGGTATGTATTTTCCTGTAAGTGATGTTTTAGCTGTATCTCTTAAGAATTTTTTACCTGAAATATTTTCACTTTAACTCAGTTCAAAGCATTTCTTGTTCATTTTCCAAGATCTCCTTCCTAACCTCAGCATCAAACTTGCAGGAGTCACTTCACTCCAGATGTGGAGTCTTTGATGCTGATTTCCTTTATTCATGGAAACAGTTTTTATTTCTCTTCCCTCCCCTCCCCCTCCTTCCCCTCCCCCACCTACCCCCCCCTCTCTCTCTGTGTGTGTGTGTGTGTGTGTGTGTGTGCACATTCACACATGCCACAACACACATGACAGTCAGCATATAACTTTTGGGAGCCAGTTTTCTCCTTCAGTTTTGTGGGTGCAGGAGAAGGAACTCGGGGTATCAGACTTTTACCTGGTGAGCCATCTCGTCAGCTGCCATGCATTCTTTGGTGGTGTGAGAGGACTCTAGAGGTCTGCTCAGGTCCCTACCACAGTGCAACAGCTACGCAGTGGTCATGATTAAGAGATCATCTGGCACAAAGATTCCCATGTTTGCCTCTCATTAAACCTCAGTCCACAAACACTCATGAAGCAGCTTTTGATTTTAAGTCACCGGATAGAAATCCTGCCATTAAGTTTAAAAAGCTTAAACTCCTAGTCTCATCTAGGAAATGGCCAAGTTGGAAAGAAAAGAGCAGAGCCTCCAAAGCTCTCTTGGCTCTCTTAGAAGTGTCATTCTAGGGGAAGAGCACGGGTCTTTCAGATGAAGAAATATAGGTAGGAGCTGCCAGATGACAGCAGAGGAATTGAGGTGAGCCTTACTGAGAACTAACAGCAGAAATCTAAAAGAGGAATTTGCACTGGATAGTACAGTTTACTGAGATAAGCATAGCCAGGGATCTGCACTGTGAGACACAGTCGTGTGAGCAGGCTGTGATGGTGGCCATTTAATTACTGTAAAACAAACAAATTAGCATGTGTTCAACCATATTCACGAAACATCTACTTTGTGCAAGGAAACATCCCAGTGCAAGGAATGCTGGGAATAACGTATAGCCGTTCCTCTGCCACTTACTCTCTCAAAGGGAAACGGATAATAAGCAAACTAACAACCAAATACATATGATGTTGTGTTTTACAGTGGTGGAGAAAATATAAAGGTGTTAGGACAAACACTATGACTGACGCAGCGGATGCTGTCTGAGATATGGTGGTCAGAGAAGGCTTCATAAGTGAGGGAGCAATCTCTGTGGGAAGAGCCTTCTTGGCCACAGCAGGAGGAAGTGCAAAGGCTTGCATGAAGGAATGTGCTTAGCGAGGATGACCAGGCTATGTAAAAGCAGTAGTCAGGGGTCAGCTCCAGGTGGGCTTTCTAGGCCCAGGGGCTAGCCACTTCTCCTCTGCTCCATCTTCCCTCCCTGAGCTTTGTCTTCTAAGCTAGCTCACTCAGTCACTGGGTCTTGGGCCTTGAAACATCAGCCATGGATATATAGCCAAATGGATGTCATGATCAATCGTCAAATTGATTCTCTTGAGAACTTGGATATAAAGACTTTATGAAGTGGTTAGAAGACCAGCTGGGCTGGGCCGGGCCAGCCATATTTAGCTTATGGGCAAAGAGGAGTAGAGAGGAACTAGGAGACAGGAGGGAAAAGAAGTAGAAAGAAGAGCATAGGCACCGAGGAGGACGGATGTGCAGAGTCCTAGTGCCGAGCTCTCTCGAGGCTAACTGTCTTCTTACCACTCACGTGGCAGGGAACAACCAGGGGTTTTGAAGTCCTCTTCTGGTATGTGGTATGCAGACATACATACAGGCCAAACACCCATACATAGAAAGTAAAGTAATAAAATATATTTTTTAAAGATTCATATCATCCTCAAATTGTCCTTGTGTCCCCTAGTCATCTCCTAAGTCCCAAGGCCCACCTACCCCCAGTCTCTGTCAGCCACTCATGTGATTTTTACCCTTACAGAATTGCTTCTTGTGAAATCTCATATGGATGAAATCCTACCAGTATGCAGCCTTTTGTATCTTATTTCACTCAGCGTGATACTTAAAGATTGAATCCCTGTTGTTGCATGGATCTGTAGTTTATCCTTTTTAATTGCTACATGTATTCCACTACCACAGTTGGTTTATACATTACTTGATGTATATTTTGGTTATTCCTCCTATTTACTATTAAACGAATAAAGCTGCTGATTTATTTTCATAGTTATAAACAGTTGGTTTCTGTCTCTGTGTATAAGAGTGAGACATTAGAATAAGACATAAAGGAGTCAGGCAGAAGTCGTACTTGATTTTGTAACAAACTGTGTGTGTGTGTGTGTGTGTGTGTGTGTGTGTGTGTGTAGGTGGAGAGAGGAAAGTAGAGAGAAGACAGACAAAAGAGAGGGTGAGACAGAGAAAACAGATACAGAAGGAAGAAGGGAGAGTGTGGAATTGGTTAATTCTAGACAGTTGACAAATCTACCATCTTCAGGCTAGGACAGCAGGCTAGAAACCTGGGGAGGCGTTCAAACTCGGGCTCATTGGTGTCTGCCGGTGGAATTCCTTCTTGCTCAGAAGCCAGTCTTTGTTTCATTAAAGCTGTCCACTATTTGCCTGGGGCTCACCTACATTATGGAGGATTATCTGATTTATTCAGCATCAACCATTAAATGTTAATCTCATAAAAATTCTTCACAGCTACACTGAGAATCTTTGGTCGAATATGTAGGTATCTGTATGTCTTTTTCTTTGTCTCACCCTCTCCCTCTTCTGTCCTCTCTCTACCTGAACACACACACACACACACACACACACACACACACACACACACACCTTGTCTAACACAGTTTGTTACAAAACTAAAGACACACTTGTTCTATGAGGAGCAAAGTCACCTGTAATGACTTTGATTTGGCCCTGCAAACTCGATACATGCCGTTAACCATCAGGCCACTACTTTCCAGTCTCAGTATAGGAGTTCTCACCACTCTGCATTCTTGCCCACACTTGGAATTTCGATTATTTTGAATTTCAGTCATTCTAGTAGGCCATAGAGCTGAAACAATGCATCGTATTTATGACAATATTGTCTAATCTTTTTCCATGTAGCAATTGGCAGTTGTGTGTTTTATTTAGTCAAGTGTCCGTTTCAGTATTCTGCTTATATTTTTAGTGGATTGTTTATTTTTCTGACTTGTAAGAGTTGCTTACATGCCATAGGTGCAAGCCTATCATTGGGCACAGGTTTGCAAATATCTTTCCATCTATCATTTGTTTTATCTTCTGGTTGGTTGGTTGGTTGGTTGGTTTTCCCAAACAGGATTTCTCTGTGTAGCCTTGACTGTCCTGGACTCACGTTGTAGACCAAGTTGGCCTCAAACTCACAGAGATCCTCCTGCCTCTGCCTCCCCAAGAGTTGGGATCACAGGCCTGCCCGGCTCCTTGTTTTATCTTCTTAACAGTCTTTAGAGGGATAGACATTTTTACATTTTGACAAAGTCCAAACTGTCAGCATTTGCTTTCACACTGTGTGCATCTTTATGTAATATTTAAGTCATCACTGCCTTACCTCAAACCAGACACCTGCTCCTGTGCTTTATTCTAGAAATTTTATAGCTGTGCCTCTTCCACATAAGTCTCTCTGACCTATTTAAAATTAGTTTCTGTAGATAGTAAGAAGATGGAATCTAAGTCCTTTATCTTTGCTTTGCTTTCCACTTTTTTCTCCTCCCTCCTTGCCTTTTCCCTCCCTCTTTCTCAGTGCTAGGGTTTGAATTTAAAGATTTACACATGCTAGGCAAGCACTCTACAATGGAACTATGTCCCCAGACTTCTTTTATTCTTTATAAATAAATATCTGGTTAATCCAGTGTCAGTTTTTTTAAAAAAAAAATATACCATTCCCCGCCTTGAATTATCTAAACACTTATCTTGTTAATCAATTTATCATATGTGGTGAGCCTATTTTTTAATTAATTGTTCTATTAATCTAGTGTCAGTCTTGGCTTAATATTGTGTTGTAGCTTTACCGTAACTCCTAAATTCAGATAGGATCTATCCAACTTTTTGTTTCTATATATATTTTATAATTAAATCTTTGGCATTTCCATGTAACTTTTAGACTCCACTTACCAACTTGTATAGGAAACACTGTTGGGCTTTGTCTGGTGTTATATTGAATTTGTAGACCATTGCTTCTCAATCTTCCTAATGCTGAGACCCTTGACATAGTTCCTCATGTTGTAGCGACCCCAACCATAAACACATTTCATTGCTACTTCATACCTGTAATTTTGTTACTATTATGAATTGTAATGTAAATATCTGATATGCAGGATATCTGAAATGCAGCCCCCAAACAGGGATACAACTCACAGATTGAGAACTGCTGTTGTAGATCCTTTCAGACATGAGACACTCCTGAGGCTTCCAATCGATTAGGGCAGTAGGTCTCCCAACTTCCTACTTCTCCTTTAATTTCCTTTACCGATGGTTTATAGTTTCTACTACACCCCTTCTGTTAAAGTAATCTGTAAGTGTGTAAGTTTGGATGTTTCCACTTTAATTTCAACTTCTAGTCACTGTGATATATAAAAATGCAATTGATAATTTTATACTGGCCATGTATTTTGTAACATTGTTACACCCAGTAGTTTTATACCTTGCATATATTGCTAGGAATTTTATGCATAGGTGATTATGTCATCAGCAAGTAAAGAAAATTTACTTCTTTATTTCTTTTTTTCCTGCCTATAATCCTGGCTAAGACCATCAATACTAAATAGAAGTAATAAAAAAAAAATAAGTAGCCTTTCACTGTTAAGTGTGGAGTTAGCTTAAGGGCTTTTAGTTGCTGCCCTTTGTCAAGGTCATTCTATTTCTAGTTTGCTGAGAATTTTTATTACAGATGTGAGTTGAATTTTGTGAAATGATTTTTTTTTTTTGCATTCATTGAGATGATTGTGTGGCTTTCTAAACTGGCTATATAGCTTTAGGCATGTTACTTCCTCTTGTTCGAAATGAAGGGATAATAATAGTTGTGCCATGCCTGTTACATAATGTGGGTGATGTCCAGCATAGAATCTGGCACTCAGCAGTAAATTTAAACTGTTAGATCTTCATACCAGCATTATATACATTATAATTTTAAAGTTTTCAAAATACAAAATTACATTATAAAGCAAACCACTGCAAATTAAGAGTCCCAGTAATTATATATTTCTACCAAGAGGTGATCTGACTGTCCCAGTTGAGCATTGCTGTACTAAGTTATCTAAATCTGCTTTATTGCCCAAATATGAAAAACTCATGGCACTTCATGATTTCTAAATAAGATATTATGTTTTAAAATTATACTTGTTTGCAAGTCACTTTCAAAGAAACTTTTTGTTTATAGTAGGGTGTGTGTGTGTGTGTGTGTGTGTGTATGTGTTGATATTACGAATTACATATATACACTTGTGCAAAATAGATGCTATTAAATCTGGATAAAGCTTGCTTTAATTCATATTCTCATTTTATCTATCTCTTCCCTTTGTAATTGATTCCAAAAAATATGAAGGTCCCCCTTCCCCTGCCCTGGTTGATTCCTCATGACCTGGATTTTGTAGAGTTGCTCCTTTCACCACAGGCACATTTAGCATGCCCTCTGGTCTCTGTATTTTATTCAAATTGGCAGGAAGATATAGAAGTTTCATCACATTCTACTTGTACTATTTGGGGGGAATATAAATTTAATTTTCTTCTAAAACTATAATTTTATTGGGAGCTTTTTAAATGATGATACTCTAACTTTACATTCTTGTGTGTATAGGTTAAACTTCCTCTCTAGAGAGAAAGTTGCTCTTGCTTCTATCTAGTTCTTCTGAAGTATAATTCATACTGGCAAGGCAGAGCAAATAAGAGCTTTCTCCTCTTTCTTCTCTCCTCTCTCCTCTCTCCTCTCTCCTCTCTCTCTTTCTCTGTGCATGTGTGTGTTTCCATTCCATAATTTGCAAAGTGTGGAGTTGGTTTGTTAGCACTTCTAGTGATAGCCAGCAAGGAGGAGCAGTTGCCGAGGACCTCAGTGCTGGGACTCTGAGCACACTTCACTTCAGTTGGAGCTGACCAACAGGAGCCTGTTCCCTCAGTGTCCCTTGGGGGACTCCTGGTGATCTATAATGGTCCCTAACTTCTGGGGTGAAATGGTCCATGGTCATCTAAACACATCCTGCATCAGATGTGCAATCAGCCATTCCCTCTAAGAACTCTGCTTCCTTTTGGTGAGAAATAATACCCTAAGCCAGTTTCAGAGGGAGGCTTAAGAAATACACTTAAAAAAAAAAAAAGATAGCCCACTTTGTGGTTTAGCCTTTCATTCGCATTCAATATGAGGGGATTGCTTCTGTTTAAGAAGTGGAGTTCCCACAAGCTCATACAACCTCCATGAACTATACCAAGGTCGAGAACCGATGGATGAATACAGCACCACAAAATCTCTTCTACCGCAGACTCTCCTTGCAAAATGGAAGCCTTTGTACTCAGGACTCGAAGAACAATGTAGAGTAAATGAAGGTAGCAGAGCC
The DNA here is from genome assembly GCA_907169655.1 of Acomys percivali. NCBI lineage: Eukaryota > Metazoa > Chordata > Mammalia > Rodentia > Muridae > Acomys > Acomys percivali. The sequence continues at coordinate 43,365,720 of OU015757.1, forward strand.
TTGGACTGTGATGGGATGGGAGCCTCTGTACATTCCTGTATATTCCCGGGCTCCTGAGAACAGAGCCTGGACCCTCCAGCTTGAAAAGCCCCATCTTAGTGGATAGTTCCATACTGGCCTCTGTGACTCTCTTGAGTTGTTTATCTGTGTTTACTCATGTGTTCTTCTTGACCTTCTGAGTGGGTACTGAGATATCTAAAAGCAAAATGTTTTTCCTATCTTTCCTTAGACCCCCCACCCAAATCTTACAGTAAACACCCTGTGTGAATTTTAATCACTTCCAAGTGCCTCGTTTGGCTTGAAACCTGAATGGTCCCTTCATTTAAGCATGCAAAGGCCTACGTTCACATCCACACGTGCAGCACACAAGCCAGCTGTTAATCTCATGAACGCAGAGGAAGTGAGGGCCAGGGCAAGGGCTATATTATTCACTTTACAAATTATTCACTTGAGTGTTCTGTCCATGAAGCCAGATCCCCTAGTGCATTTCAAATGTGATTGTCTGGACACAAATCAGATTTGCATACGGCAATTCAGAACCATGTCTCTTGAATCAACAGAATTATAGCTCATCAGTTGTTTTGTGCTAGGGAAGAAGCCACCCCACTGCTGCAGGTTGCTGATGCCGTTCAGTTTGGGTTCTGCATTTGTGGTAATGGCACCAATCCTGAATCACGTGTCACAATTAAACATGGAAGTTGGCCCTGCTCACCTGATTTTTTTCATCCCTTCCTTGTGTCATATTTCATTCCTCATTTTCTTCTGTTGACTATTGCTAATCTGGCTTTTCATTTAGCCATTATCCACATATTACTAAAATGTAGCTCCATAACTTACTGTTCATAGTTTTGGATTTTAAAAATATTGAAACAGCTGAAGATCTTGTGTACTTGGCTCTCAGTGTTTGGGGGGGTCCCCAATTCAATTTTCAGGAAACAGTGTGGAAGACAAGTTTCTCTGCGATGAGAACACATCAGCCCTACTTCTTAGCCTGAGCTTGCCCTGCCCTGTTATTAAAAAAGACCGTGGTCCCGTTTATTTGTGTGAGGTGATGGTCTGTCACTAACGCAGCACACAAACACTTATGGAATCATTGTCTCATATAGATTATGACCTAAAGATGCAGTTAATGATTAGCTCATATTGTGAGGCTGGAAGCTTTTGCTGGTGTCACCTTCTAAAATTACCCTGCTGGTTCTAATTAAGTGCTGCGGCCCTGGGGCATACAGTGCTACCAAGGGCCTGGTTGCCAGCAGGCTGCATCTCTAACGCCAGCTACTCCAGGTCAGCTTGGAAAAGATGAGGTAGCAATGGAGACACTTGCGTTTGAGCTCCTTCTCCAGGGCAACGGGTCAAGTGCCCTCAAGGATTTGAATTGGGTGCAGAGATGACTGAGCATCTAAAAGCCTGAGGATCAGCAGGGCCTCTGATCTTACACACTGTCCAAGGAAATGACATTTGCATGAACAAGCCAGTGAAGCTGGTGGATGCAGAGACCCTCACTTGGCCCTCTGTACCAGCTTCCCAACTGTGGTGGTAGGCGAGTTTTAAGTGGGATGCTTTGTAGAGGATCTTGCGTTTCACTTGAATAAAATGTTTAAGCTGTCACCTTGCTGGCATTGTTTGAACAACCACATGACACTACATTTGACTTGTGTTTCAGCCTGGGTCCTAGCAGGAAACACCCCCATTTAAAAAATGTCTAGTGAAAGGCCTGTCTTAAACAGAATATATAGAATGGAACAAAATGACTTAGGAAGTATCCTTGGGCTTGCAGCAGTCAGGGACTTCACCTCTGCTCTTCCTCATCAGACCAAGAGAGGGAGGACTAGAGGCTGCCTAGCCAGAGCCACAGCTCTGAGGAGAAAAAAATACCATCTGCTCTGATGGCCCCTCATAGGTGATTAGTCTGAATACCCCATTTATAATCATGACCCTCCACATATGCACTTCCAGTCACCCCCAATCTCAGGTACCCAGCCAGCAGGGAGCTAATGCATAGATAGCTACCCATATCTTCCTCTTCCTCTTTCCTCTATTGCTGATGTTTCCATTGACTGAATCCTGCAGAAGCCAGAGGATAAGGTAGCCTACTGGCTCAGGAGGCTATTCTTCTGGAGCACAGAGTAGAACAGTAGTCAGCGCAGATGCAAATGGAAAATATCCAGCAATGTCTCCTTCCCGTAATACGCACACATAGGGTGTGTTTTTCACAGGAAAATGCCAAGTGAGGAAAAGTAGTTAGGATGCCTGATATCACATCACCGAAAGGGCGCCACATGTCACTGCATTTGACCTGGGTCCTAGCAGGAAAGGGGAGCTCCAGTGATTATAAGGCCAGCTATGGCAGCAGCTATCATTGTGGTTGTCATCTCCATGTTTATTGGGTGCTGACTTTCTGCCAGGTCCTGTCCTAAGCATTTCATCTGTACTAACTCGCTTACATTTCCAAGCAAGCCCACGTAGTGCATGTATCATGGTATTACAGAAACACAGGGAACCCAGGTCCCTTGCACAGACTCTTAGCTGCCAAGGTACAGGGTAGAGACTGAAATCCAGGCTCCAAAGCTGAACTACTTTCTGTCCTGTCTCTCAATAAAGAAAAAGGCACATAGGGCCAGATGTGGTGGCACATGCATGTAATCCCAGAACTCAGGAGGCAGAGGTAGGAGGATCTCTGTGAGTTCGAGGCCAGCCTGGTCTACAAAGTGAGTCCAGGATAGTCAAGGCTACACAGAGAAACCCTGACTCAAAAAAGCAAAAGAAACAACAACAAAAAAAAAGAAACAACAACAACAACAAAAAGCACATAAAATAGGTCTGAGGACTGAGGCTAGACTGTTCCATAAAAATTAATATTTATTTTCTGTTGGTACCTAGAAGATAACTGAAGGAGTTTGGTGTGCTTGAAGTCTCTTCTCACAGTAAGGAATTTTAGGCTAGATTTGTAAGGCAATAATTAATTTGATTATGGGTCATTTACAGTGACCCTGCCCACAACAAGTTGAAAGGCATCTTTCCTCTTTAGTGTAATTCTTTTCCCCTATTGTTTAGATGGAAGATGCTTTTCCAAGTCTCTGGGGGACATAAGCAAGAAAACAGTCTCTGCTAACTGCTAGGTATTGGTTGGAAACCTTGAGGATGGCAAATCTTTTCATGTGCACGTTAGCCTCACAAAGCAGCTAGTTGGAGTTCCATTTTACAGGTGATAGGATTGGGGCCTCGAGGTGTACCATACTGCCAGAGGTAAAGTCATTAGAAAGTGGCAAGCTCTGGCAGGTCTCTACCCTTGTGTCCCTATGGGCTATGGCTTTTTCCCAGAGTCAGTAAGGCTATCAGGTGAGCCTTCACTGCCTCAAAACGGCTGAGTGTGTCTTCATTTTGACATCTATATTTGCTCCTGGATCGTTTCCCAAAGGAGTCATTGAGGAGCATCCAGAAATGGCACAGAAGGTGAGTATGGCTCTGATGACAAGTAAGCATGGCAACCTTTGCCAGAGGCAGCAGAACGTTAGATGAGCAAAGGCCATGTGTCCCTTGCCTTTGCCTGTGTGGAGACCAATGGTGGCTTTCCAGGGAAGTGTGGGGGCAGACACTCAACAAAGGGAAGGCAAACAGGACATGGCAAGGCCAGGCTGGGGGTTATATGTCTAGATTTCCTGTTTGGGGAAACGGAGGGAGGAAGAAAATGAGTGATAACCAAGAGAGTGAGAGAATTAAAGAAAATGTGTTTCCAACTCAAAAATAGTATCCAGAGAGGAGGAGTTCAGCAGTGCAGCAGGCAAGCACCTGAGGATCCAGGCAACGGAACGTTAGATGACCTGGCCCTGTCCATGTTGTAGATCCTGACGCTTGATCGTCACGCCCTCTTACTCTGGTTTTCTTTCTAGACATCCATGCCAAGCAGTCAGACGTTGGTGCCTTTGTATTTGTGGTGCCCACTCCTGGGGATGGTCTGCTTCTGGGTTCATGTATGTATGGAGCCTTGTTGGCACTGTAATCTCAGCTAGAATTTCTTTTTCTCAGAAAGGGCTTTCCTGGCCACTCCTTCGAGAGCAGTCCCCCTCAGTCTCTCCGACTCATGATCGGGAGGTCCCTTCTTCATAGTCCGTTTCCTCCCTGGGTCTGCTCTGATGGCCCCTCATAGGTGCTTAGTCTGAATACCCCACTTACAATCGTGACCCTCCACATATGCACTTCCAGTCACCTCCAATCTCAGTGTCTTCTTACTAGAGCATTACTAGTTTTCATCGCAGTGTATAACCCACTGCTCATTATGACTATGTGCCTGTCCCTTGGCAGATAGATAGGGTATTACCTACATGGCAGTGTGCACCCCTGCCTTTTTTTGCTTGCTGACATAGCTCATGCTCCACAATGCTGCCTGGCAGGGTGTAGGACATTGAATCAGCCTAACTTGACTCTTAGAAGTCACTTTGACTCTCCGTCTGCCTTCTTGTTTATTATCTGGAGCACAGAAGCACAGTCCCACTAGTTTTACGTGATGGTCCAGCAGACAATAACTCAGTGAACAAATACTGTATGACTGATGGCTCTGTCCCCTACCGACCAAATACCCAGCCTTTGGCCCTTTGATGTTGCCTATAGCCCAGATGATCCACAGTTCTCAACTTGGATTGTCAGTTTCCAGATCTCTGTCATGTCTTGCCCTTCCAGAAACTTCTAGAACATCAATATTGACAGTAACACAAAATATGATTCTTCATTATTTTATGCAACTTGTCATTCGCATACAGATAACTTTCTGTCCATTCTTCCTGTAAGTTCTTTTTTCTTGTAAATCCTTAATGTCTTTAGATAATTAAGAAATAATTTTTTAGCCAGGCATGGCCATGTACTCCTTTATTCCCAGCACTTGGGAGACAGAGGCAGGCAGATCTCTGTGAGTTTAAGGCCAGCCTGGTCTACAGAGTAAGTTCCAGGACAGCCAGGGTTACACAGAGAAACCCTGTCTCAAAAAAACCAAAAGCAACAACAACAACAAAATCAAAAACAAGAAAAGAAAGAAAGAACTATTCACCACTTAAGCTTAATCATGACTAGTGAGCGTTAGGGAGAACCTTAGAACCCATTTGTAGGATGTACTGTGATTAATATTAGGAATATTCTGGCATGAGCATGTTGTCTAATCGTTATAGGAAGTAAGAACTTCAGCTAAATGCTTCAGATATATGAGCACTGAAGAAGGGATAGAGTATATCACAGAACCCTGAACACACACTGAATATGTTTAGAGGTCAGAATTAGTTTCAATTCTGATTTTAGTCTGCTTTATTACAAGGACCACATGTTTTAAAGTTAGTATTTATATAGTTTTTCAAGAAAAAAAACCCTATGTGGTTAATTTTTGACATTCTCGTCCTACTAACAAAAAGTTGTGAAGTTCTGAAATTATAGGAAATGTAATTATCACAGGAGTAAAATAATACACAGACTATCACAGCCCTGTTGGAAGAGTTTCAAGGTCAAAGATCATGTGAGGTGGGCTTTTCTTTTTAATTTACTTCTATTCAAGAAGTCTTCTATGAGTTCATAGGTTTGGAGACTTAATAGAATCTCACTTGCAGGACGTCAGCAGATGAAGACAAATTGATTGTCTCTCATTTCCAGTAATTTCAAGCAAAGCTACTTAGGCACTTCCTGTATAATGCAATAAGATTTTCGAACATGTTACTACCGCCGTTATTTTTCATTATCTGCTTCAGAAGTTGCCCTGGTTAATAAGGTTTCCACTGTAGAACTCAGAGCATCTACAAAGCTGACAGACACCCTTTGGGACATTCCACAGCGCTCAGCTGGCTCCCTGTGATGCTTTCTGAATGTGTCTTCCTATGATTTTTTTTCTTTTTTCCCTTTTTTTTTTTCAAAAGAGAGGCATTGACAAAGACTCCTTCAGATAGGCTTAGACTGATTTTTGACTCAGTGTAAGGATAACAGGACCCTCATTTCTTCTCTCAGTGTGTAGTTAACTGTTCCTACATAGCACATCACTCTGTATTTAGCAGCTTAAAATAACACACACTTCTGGCCACACATTTGCCATGGGGCAGAAGTCTGGGCCTAGACCAGGATTTCACAAAGCTGCAGTGGAGGTGCCGTTGGGCTGTATTCTAGTCTGCAGGGAGAACCAGCATCTGCGTTTGTTCAGGTTCTATCTCAGTAACTGTGGCTGCTGTTGAGGAGTCAGCCTCTTGGTATTTGTAGACTAGGGTCTACCCACAGTTCCTTGCCATGTGGCTTTCTCAACGTGGCCACTTACGTCTTTAAGCCTGGGAGAGTCTCACTCCAGCCCATGAAACCTTGGTCTGATATAACAGTGTTGGGAATAGGGGTCCTAACACCTGTGTTTTGTTCTGTTGCTTAAAACAAGTTACAAGGGAAAGTAGCAGGCACTGTAGAGGACCAGGCAGAGTCTTCAGGGTCACTGTGGGGTCCTGCTCCCCTACTCAGTGTTCCATACCCCTCTGTACTTGTGACCTTTGGTTATCACATCACATCTTCTGCTTAAGTGAAGGAGGGCAGAAGACCAAGGCCGCTTGCCTTGATTTTTGTTCCTAGGTACGTGACAAATTGGTGTTCCGTTCGTACTCTTCTTTCCGTTGTAGGATCCTTCGTGGTTCCCCAGGGGCATGCAGAGAGCTCCCGAGGATATCCCAGGGAAACAGAGACTGCTGCAGAGGAAGGAAGTTTGGCTAGCTGTCTGTCATCCATGCTCTGTGTGGCATTAACCATATTTCTGCTCGGCTTCTCATTATGCCACCCAGGAAAGCCATTTAGGTTATAACAACAAAATAACACCCAGATGGCACACACTCTGTTGAAAGAGTCCTACAATTGGGGAAAGCCCATCCCACCCACAATTTCTCTGGTTTTTGCTACAAAATTAGAATGTCTGCCCTCTCGTGCAAGCCTGCAAAGGAAAGACTTATCCCTGGAGAGCTAGTTAATGAAAGAATTGTTTTTCAGAATCTGACTGGAGGAGAAGGAAGGAAAAATAAAAACCCTAGGGTGAATCTTACTGTACTGAACTATAATGAACATAAAGATAATGTAAAAAAGAAAATAAAAAGACAAAATATAGTGGCCCTTCATAGGTTATATAGTAATACTATATTTTTGATACATTCAAATTTTTCTAAAATTTAGGGACCATGTTTTTATAATTATAATGTAGCTATTTCTGTTTGTGTTCTTATTAATGGTTTGCTTTTAAAGTGCTTTAGGAAAGGCCCATAGTGTAGGGGTGATGCTCCCTGTCCCCCTCGCCCCATGCCACTTGTAGCAATTAGTAGAGCTGGATCCAAGGTCAATGGAGTAGGAAGCAAGCCCTGCACCTCACCTGGACAACACAGTAGCGCTGAGCTGGGTAGGATGGATTTGGGAGAGCCTTTGGACTGACCAGCTCAGCTTCCACTCAGACCCAGATCCAGGGCTTTGAGTTGGCCCATCTCAAAATCTACCTCTTGATGGTCTGCCAGAGCCATGAAAGAGCCAGTCCTGCCAATCCAAAGCTGCAGGATCTCCATGACACAGGGCAACAACAACAACAACAACAACAACAACAACAACAACAACATATCCTAGAGGAGTCCCGGTGAGGATCCAGTATTGATGGTGTGGCAAAAGTCAGAGGCCTCGAACCAGACCAACAACTCATTGCAATGAACATTTGCAAGTAAAGATGTGTGGACAAAAAGGTACCCACTGTGAGACCACTGTGACATACTACAGCTTCCACGAAGGGGTGTTTTCTATGCTTTGTTTTGTTTGTTTGTTTGTATTTGTGTTTTCTTTTGAGGGGGGTTGCCAAGGTGGAGTGCAGATATGAAGGGATTGGGAGATGACTGGGGAGCATGATGTGAAACTCACAAGGAATCAATAAAAAGTTAGAAAGGCTCACAGATAGCATTAGTTTTATTCAGAATAAAGAATGGGTCAGCAGTGGCCCACGTTGATTGAAAGGTTCTGAATAGTAACTCAGAGGTGCTTGGGAACACTGACAGCCAGAATTATGGAGGCAGAAATTACAAAAGTAAGGGCATTGAAATAACCACGCTGGATTTGTCCAAGTCTTCCCCATCCGACATAAGTACTGTTTTTTTCTTCCACTGGCCTCAGGATTATAAGCCTTGGGGATGTACAGTCTGGCATTAGTAGGTAAATATATGAGGAGAGAAACCACTGGCTTTTATGGTGATCACCATGCCTTGGGACACGAATATAAAAATCATAGTATTTCTTTCTTCTCTTAGATTTGGAAAGGTCATATGCCAATTCTGTTCTCTCCAGGAGGCTTGGCCAAGTCTTACAAGTAAATTTATATAAACAAACAGAGGTGCCATGTGCTTCTCAGAACAGTGCTGTCCAAGGAACGGCCCCCGCCATTTTCCTAGCCTGTATGTTTCAGGTTCTGTCTGTGCACCATGCTCCCAGCACATTCTTGCTCTCCTGTGTGTACATGCATAACTGTGCCTCCTATACTGTAAAAGGAGGGCAGTTGCAAATGGAGAAATACTGATTTAAAGCTTGTTTATAACTTCCCCACAGTTACCTACTGTATCACTCTTTAATAGCACTAATAGCTACTGATGTACATTTTTAAAATAAAGTATTTTCCATGCAACATTGAGTGCTTTATAACCTAAATCTATGTCAGCACCTTCTGGAGAGGGCTCATGGCTGAAGCTCGGTTTGTCTTTAGCAAAGCCTCATGCTTCCCACAGGACGCACCTGTTCTTTGATGACCTTTTAGCTCCTGAACTATATTTCAAATCTACCTATTATCCTAGAACAATGTCACCTCTAAATACTTGAATAAATATTTCATATGGCCTGTACAAATTACTTTCCTCCTAGATCCTGAATAATGTTTCAGTGGTAATGTTTGTGTTTGAGTCTCCCCGGGAAACCTCTTATTAGAATTCAGTAAAACCTTTCCAAATGATTGGGTTGTATTGTACATACCAACCCAGCAATGCACTCAGGAATGCATTTGCTGGATTTATTCTCAGAGGGCAATTTGGGCATCGGTAAAATCCAGGCCCGGTGGCATACATTACACCCTTCTAGCTGGCCACATGCCACTGGGCCTGTCATAGTTAGGGGAGTATTGTTTTGACTCAGTAGCACAAAGAACAAATGACACATGTGCGCTGCATGTTAATTAAATTAGACCATGACTCAAGTTAATTGAGTCTGCGAAGTGACACATTTCTGAACACAAATGCTTGGGTCCTAAGACTTTGTCAAGATGTAGCATTCATCAGACAACTTCGGGGTTCCCTTTATTCATTGGCCCTTGGACTTACTCTGTTCCAGTCACAGTCCTAGACGGCAGATGTCACGATGGTCAATAGAAAGACGTCCTAGTCCCTAAGACACTATTACCCCATTTAAATCAAGTAATAAAAGTTAGATTGTGGGTTTGTTTGTTTGTTTGTTTGTTTGTTTGTTTGTTTGTTTTAAGCATAAGCTGGGGATCAGTCCTGTGTAGATAATGAGTGAGGTTGTCCTGATCAAGGGTTATGGATCAGAGACTTTGTATAGAGACACTTGGGAAGGTTTCGTGGGAAAATACTACTTTGAAGGAGATCCCAACATCTGGAAGGTTGGGCTGTAGGAAAAGTGAAAGGAGAAGACATTCTAGAAGTTTCTGCTGGTGCAATCTTGGTTTGTTGAAGGACAGGTCAAGGGCTTTTGTGGCTATGACATATCAGGAAAGAGGAAGTGGTCTAATATAAAGGCCAGCTTTTGTATGGCATATGGAGAAATTGAGTCTTAAGTGCCGACGTAACCAAAGATCCTCTGAAAGCCTGCTTCATGAAGGCGGGATGGTGCCAGAGGCCTGGGAGATTCTGCTGGGGCTTGGTTCTTGTAGCTCTGAGCTAACAAAGGCTGGCTGTGACCTGCTTTCTTCTTTCCAATAGGAAGAAAAACCTGGGAAATACCTTCTAGAAGAGAGAGAATTTGCCATACTTTTTCTTTATTGTCGCTGGCTATTGATCTAAGCCCCTGCATTTGTGAACAGCTAGAAATCATGTTTTGCTTTTTAAAACTTTTGGTCACACTGCTACAGTTTTTTTTTTTTTAAAGACTGGCATAAGTTCTTAGAAATTTGGCTCTAGTGGATTGCTTTCTAAAACCCAGAAGATGGTTACTCTTCAGATGAGGCAGGCCTAGGTAGATGAGAGTATGAATTGCACACTGTATGCTGCTGGGTGACTTCTGTGGAGTCATGGTGGGGCCAGGGTCAGGGCCCGAGCAGACTCTCCCGATCTTGCAGAAAATGTACCTTATGAGCACTTTTAAAATAACTACTAAGAATTCAAGTAATTATCGGGAACAGAAACATTGTTTCCAATTCAAATGCATTTCTCTGTCTGGGACCCTGCTCCGGTCTGACTAGATGATGTGGCAGAGCACAGATGAACACAGTGGCTCAGGAAGCATATCTTGCCTAATCATATCTTGCACTGATCTAATGCATTCTGGACACCCATCTGAAATTCTTGCCATTCCTTATTAAACTTAGAAAATGTTGATTTTAATTGAAAGCCAGCTCAGGCTGTGCACTAATTCTACTTTATCATCTAAGACCTTTTCAGCATTTCATATCCAGAATCCTTCAGAAGCAGTTTGCCAATACATCCTAAATGTGAAAATGAAAAGAGAGGATGATAATAAATTATCTTTTATACTTACGTTGCTTTACATTTCCAAAACTATGTTAATACCTACATTGTGTGTATCTATGAGACAGACTACAGGAGCTCTCAAGAGGTGTTAACACAAATCAAACATCAAAGACCTCCTCAAGGGCACAGGCTAACACAACAAAACTGCCCACCAGTTCTCTTCAAACATTATAAAGGGTATAAATGGTGTTCCCCAATATTAAGACTAACATTTTTGTGAGTTAATTTTATATCCAGCTACTTTGATAAAAATGTTTATCAAGTATAGGAGTTTCCCAGTGGAATGTTTATGGTCATATCATCTGCAAATAAAGATCTTTTGGCTTTTTCTTTTCTATTATATACCCTTGATTTCCTTCAGTTATCTAATGACTCTATCTAAGACTCCAAGTACTATACTGAGTAGGTATAGAAAGCATGGGCCACCTCGTCTTCTTCCTGCTCTTGGGGGGGGGGGGTTGCCTGCTCTGGCCTCCGTGTGATGGTTTTTGTTTTATCTTCTTATATTTTATTTGTCAGGTTTGTTTGTTATTAATTAGAAGCCTGTTCTTTTCTAATGAGAGACAGAAAAGGAGAAAATCCAGAGGGGATGGGAGGTGAGAGGAACTGAGAGGAGCAGGGGAAGACAAACTATAGGCAGGATATATGAGCAAGGAATCTATTTTCAATAAGAGAAAAATCCATTGTTAAAAAGGCTAACCAAATGCTTGTTTAGAGTACAGGTTCCTGTGAGCCCGCAGAGCCTCCTGCATCAGACTGTTCAGTTCCAGAGGCTAGGAATCTGCAGTTAAAGGCCCTGGCTCCCTGGCTGACTTACGTGGGCTTAGATAGAGAATGTGTGGCATAAAGAACAGGTATATCTTTCATTCAGTACTTCATATTTTTAATTGTTCAAGAAAGACAAAGACCCATTAAACAAGTCTAGGGACAGGTCCAAAGAGAAGTGGTCCAAAGGCAATGTTCAGGACCAGAAACCTACGTTATGACAAACTCTGTAAGGAGGTTCCCAGCCTATAAGCTTATCGCTCCAGCTGTGGTCCCTGAGAGACTGAAGATGGGAGGTTATTTATCCAGAGCAATAATTCAGGAGCTACGTAGTCAAGGATTTATCAGGCTGGTTTCAAAGCACAGAGCCCAAGTAATTTACACCAGGAACACAAAGGGTGGAGATGCCCCAGCTCCTGGCAAAGATGCATGATAGATTCAATCAACTGTATATCTGAAAAAAAAAAAAACTTTATTAACTCAAAAAAGAAAAGAACAGTTAGGTCTAGAAAAGTCAGCCCTTGGCTGAATTGTGAGATCAAGGAAGATTTGTGTGACTTGTCCTCCGGCTCTGAGTATGTCCCCCTTTATGACTTCAAGCTTGCTCTCTGCTGCTGTTGATCAGACATCTTTTGAGAGGAAAATGAATGAAAGCTGAAGCTGCCACTCTTCTGTAGGACTTACGCTTTTAAGAGATGTATTTGTAGGAGGCATTTGGGGATGAGGTAAATGATAACCCCCTGTAAGCTATAAGATCACCCCATGTCATCTATTTCACTGCAGCTTCTGGCCAGTTTTGGTCCCAGAAAACCAGGGAAAATGGACACACAATAAAGTCGAAGCATCTCTCTTAAAAAGCACATTTGAAAACTTAATAACTTAATATTAATAGCTTAGTAACATAGGTTTTGGATGAGTCTTTCCAAGATACTCTTGAATATGCTATTTTCCAGACTTTTCAATTAGAGTTTGGCTCTTTGAGACAAAGACCCATGTCTGATAGTGCCCTGCTGTGACAAAGTCTCAGCCTTATCTTTGTAGCAGGAGCTGTGCCTCTGCCAAGGGAGTGGACCGTTGAGTCATGAGGTCATTGTTCAGTCTGTGGCTGCTTGTGCTGGTCACAAAGACAACACCGCTGTTTCTAGGGACTGCGACTGCCAAGTCCACTGTGGATAACGGGCTCCTTTCCAAACATTAGAAGGCTTTTGGGCTTGGGAAGTACTGTCTCCTGTGCTGACACTTCTGGAGGAGATCTTTAGTATGGCAGGAATTCAGAACGGTTGTTCTTGGGCCCGTGGAATCATACTTAACATTGTCAGAGGCTTCACAAAGTGAAAAAGCCTAAAGTGGGCTTTGCTTTCTCTTTACACTGGCCTGCGCATGCATGTTACCAAGCGACCTCACAGGTCAGAGACATTTGCAGTAGCATTTGTCTCTGCAAATGCAAAACTCCTGAAACCTAGCCGTGAACGACATGTAGACACTTAGTCCTTAGTCATCTTTAGTCACCCCCAGCATTAAGCCTATGGTGTAACATTCATGTCTTTGTTTCACTTGCGTGCAGGCAATAGGCCTTGCCTCTCTTGCTGAGATATGAGGCAAGCAGGCTAATTCTGTTTTGTCTTCAATTTATCATCTTTGACAAGAAGAAAATGGATTGAATCAGTGAATCAAACAAACATATATTATTCTAGATTCTTTGAACACATCCCAGACCAACTGAGGCACAATCTGAGGGGAGGGCCTGGGGTACTTTCTAAATGTGCCCCTGATGTTTCAGATGTTTGGTAGCCAGTTTATCAGAGGATCTTTAAGACCGTTCCAGCTTTGATGGGACAAGGGACAATGTCTACCCTGGTCATCAGACTTATGTGGGATAATAGAACATACTTTGTTGCTAATCATAGCCACCGTTGGGTTCCAATTAATTACTTCACTTCTGCCAAATGCCATGGCTTAGTCACTAGTAGAAGACAGATTAATGATCATAAAACATTTGCCTGAGGAGCCTGCTGGGTCTTATTCACACATATTGTTCCTGTTATGTTCTGGGGAAGAGGCATAATAATGATCTAACACTCTTTGTCTAAGTTGTGGACTTTCTACGAACCTATTGAACTGCCACAATCAATGTCACAGGGTTACTAGAGTGTCCATTTTACAGATGTGGATGGCGGGTCACAAAGAGAACAAAGAGCTTGACTGTGGTCCCACAGTTGATAAGTAGTGGGATCAGAACTTAAACCTAAGCCATCCAACACAAGACCTGGGCAGTTGGCCTCGCTACTATGTGGCTTTTGTTGGCTTCCCTCCAGGTTTGAAGGCTGGTTGGAATGACTCCAGTTGGTCACCAGAGCAGCTGCCTATCTGTTGTACTGGTTGTGGTTTGAGGTATGTTCTGGGCATGTGGAATACTCGGCTCTCACACTCCAAGCGTGACTAGAAGGCAGACTGAGAAGAAACAGAACACACATGGGTAGCACGGGGTGAGTCACGAGCAGACTGCCAGGAGCACGGAAGCAGCCATTGCAGTGGCCTCCCTCCTGAGCCAAAAGTCAGGGAAGGGCAAAGCAAAAGTCAGAGAACAAGAGGAGAGCCAGGAAACAGCAAGAACAGATTTTCTCCGAGCAAGGTGAGATCAACAGCATCAGGAAGTGCTGTGTCAGATATGTGGAAGCCAGAGGGGAGATAGAAACCTAACAGCAGTGGCACTGCCTTCAGGAAAGGCTTTCCTAGCATTCGAATACTGCAATACTGGATGACAAGTTACCAAATGGAGTAATGTGCTATATTTAATTCACATAATCTCATGTAGTGCATTGAGTGAGAGGTTAACACTACCCAAAACCCTCTCACGTCCCAAGGACAAGATGGCCAAGCAGGAGGCTCTGCTGTCTTCAGAGGCCTTTGAAGTCCCTTCTCAGCACTGGCTCCCTTGCTGCCTGTGCTCTGCTCAGCTCAGGCTGCCATTTCTTTCTGGGTCTGATTACTGTTTGCTCCTATAGCTGCTAGGGCAGCCAGACAGGCCAGGCCTGCTCACTCTAATTTCCATGGAATGCAGTGGCCTTAAGTGACCGAAGCAGGACCCTGCTGCAGCTTTCTGTCCCCAGGGGCTTCCCTGCTACACACACAAAGAAGAGGCGACTGTGGACTTGGTTGCCATCTCTAGAGCCAATCCCCCTGCTCCACTGCCAGCCTGGGTGTCATCCATCTTCTTATCACATCCTCTCCACCCGCTCCTCACCTGACTCAACACTGGCAATGCCAACGTGGGTAGAATTGATGTCAAGCTTTGTTCTGTACTAGAGGATAATTTTTTTAACTCACTAACCAGACCATTCTTAGGGGGAAACTAGAGGACCCTAATGCTGCCTGCCTGCCCTGACTTGGCAAGACAAAAAGAGGTAGTTTTGTAGCTTGGACCAAGCTTTTCAGAGACGTGTTACTTGGAGACCGAGACCAAGATGTCTGGGGAAGGCCTTCCACTGCAACACTTAATTGTTGTTTTTGAGTGTTGGGAATCTGTTTTCCTGATGCTTGTAAACTAGTTTCAGAAAACTTTTCACACAGAAATATGGAACAAGAAGTTGTGGTTTTGTAAGAAAATTTGGTTGTTTGTATAGACATCAAATAGAACTTTTGCTTTTATGTTGTTAAGCAAAACACAGTGTGTGTGTGTGTGTGTGTGTGTGTGTGAGAGAGAGAGAGAGAGAGAGAGAGAGAGAGAGAGAGAGAGAGAGAG